>OU343225.1:146493687-146623433 GCA_910596185.1 Chrysanthemum makinoi
ACTTAACGGTAGCTTCGTAAATCTTTGGAATCGAATTCCCGCTGATTCCGGTACTATTCTCTATGAGGTTTCAAAATCCCGGTCACTTAAAACTTATGTTTTGGGATGTGCCGAGAAGAAAGCCGCAACATGGAAAAGGCCCTTTCGATCCTTAGACTTTTATCGTTTCCGGTGAGTTAGTACTTTAGTTAAGTGGATAACAACCATAACAAAGGTCGGTTTCAATGGTCAAACTTTTGAAAATGAGCACACTCACTTAAATTGTATAAATTGCGGGAGTAAAAAGTTAAGTCTCGACTTACATAGATTATTTGTATAAGTAGTGTTAGCATTTTACACAAACGTTTGCACAATAAGTTTAAGCTTGGTTTGAGAGTATCAAAAAGAGGATGACGATTACAATTCCCCGGAGACACCCATTTTGCGTGAATCCCGTCTGTGATATCATGTTTTGATAATCAAGCATGTTATTTATTTACGTTCAAGTTTTAAATTACCGAGTGAATAAGAAGTCGAAACGGGTATTCTTGGTATTTTTAATCCTTTCATTACTTTATATGATCGGATTGCTAGGGACTAGCAATTGATAGTGTGGGGGGGATGATGAATGGCTTTTACTCATCATTTAAGCCCCGAAACCCACTTAAACGCCTAAAAACACGGAAATATAACCAATTATACCGCAGATATCCTTGAATGTGTTCTTATGTGTTTCAGGTACAAAGGATCAAAAACATGGCAAAACGACATAAATGAGCTCGATTGGAAAAACGTGTTTTGCGACGGAACCGATGATGATTTTCTACATTTCGGGCCTGGATACATTTTTGGATTGAGTCGGGAATCAGATCTAAAAACCTATCCCTAAACCCAATTTCCATTTCACCTTCACCTCGAACCAAAATGCAAAATCGTTTTACCCTTGCCAACAAAAACCACAATCCTTCATCCCCACTGTTTTACCTAAACTGAAAAACACAAAAAATCCCGTAACCCATTTTTACCCGCCAAAACCAAAACCCTCATTCCTTTGTCTTCTTCTCCAACCTCCCACTATACTCCCTGATTCCCACGCTCTCAGGCCTTCCCCACACCCACATGGGTCAAGTGCCACTTTGGCAATTGATGAGTGTCTAAATACTCATCATTTTTGTACCATTTAAACTGCAAAAACATCTGAAAACACTCATAAATGTATCAAAATGATGAAAATATCACAAATAAGTGTTTTATGTGTTGTAAATGCAAAAATATCAAAATCAGATGAAAAACGTATCAAGTTTGCATAATTGGCAGTTTTAGTCCCCCAAGTTTCAAAAGTTGTCAAATCTAGTCCCTGGAATCCAAAAATATGGAGTTTTATCATTCAAGGTCCTTGAATTATTCTAAGTTGTCAAAAATGGTCCTTGAATGAATCTTTGGTCAATGGCAAAAGGTCCTCAACTTTACAAAAGTGTCAAAAATAGTCCTTGGATATTTAAAAATGTAAAATAATAAAATATGGTCCTTGTACTATTAAAGTTTGTCAAGTTTGGTCCTTGTGATAACTTTGGAAAATTGGCAGTTTCAGTCCTTGAAGTTTGCACAAATTACATGAATGGTCCTTGTGTTTAAACTATACCAAACGGACTCCTTGTATTATTAAAACCCAAATCCAACCCATTAACCAGCTGGCCCAACTTGCAACCCCAGCCCAACTCCCTTAATATTAATACCAGTTTGACCTGGTCAAACCCACCCCACCCCGCCTCCCCTTCTCCCTCACAAGCAAAACCGCATTATCATCCCCACCTCCTCCAACAAAACCATGGTGGTTTCCCTCGCCCAACCATCATCACATCTACCAATCCAAACACGCCACAATTAATGCCACCACCCCCAGTTGCAATTTCACAGCCCACAAAGGTCAAATAAGCTTTTCCCGCCAAAACACGTGGAAAGCTAGACACTCAAAACTCATCCAATGGCCAAGATTGTAAGTGGGAAATAATCAGAGGCATGTGGGGAGTCTCTCAAGTCTATAAAGGAAGAGGAGAAGCAGAGGAGACTATCTAGTTTTTAATTTAGTTAATGTATGTCGTTTTCATTAATTTTACATTTCCAAAGATAATTTTAAGCTTTCAAGTACTTTTGTTATCAATATCAGTGTAATATAAATCTTTTGCAATCATCAATTTCAATTTTCAGTTCAATATTCAGTTTATGCATTTCATTGCTCAAAATCTCATATATGTTCTAATGTTGTTTGTAGTGTTAATTTGGACTCATAAGCCATATAAGCTCCCAGAAAGCTTATTAAAGCTTTTAGTTACATTAAAATTCAGTTTAGAACCAAAAAGGAAAAAACAACAAAAATACCAAAAAAATTAGTGAAATAAAAAAAAAAAATCCATGGAAATGAAGGTCAAAGCGGAGCAGGTGAATACAGGATTGCCCTTGGGTTTAGAGCTTCTTGGGAAGCTTTAGGTTATGTTTACAGTTTTTGATTTCAGTTTTGAGCTTGGAAGCCACTTGTAAGTTTAATCCTTGATTTTGGCAATTCACTGTAGAACTGCTTATTATAGCTTATCTATGTGTTCTTTGTGCTTATTTGGTTTGTGTTAGTGATATTATTGCTTAAATATAGCCTCTTGTTCAGTTATTGTAGTTGCTTTGTTTTCATTTTTTCACTAAGTAAAACTGCATAATAGTAATTTATAAGCTTTAGTTGTAATTATAGTGTTTAGTGTTTCATTCAGCTTATTTTATCATTAGTTATTGTATGAATCAGCCATGGTTTAAATCACTCATTTGCTTTGAAAATCTTCAAAACAGTTAAGTAAAAAGGTGTTTGGAGTCACTGTATTATCTGTGCTAAAGGTTTCTCAAGTGTTGTTTGTGGTTGTAATCTGTCACACTAGCATCATATAACTCATAGAAGCCATAAAAAACAGTACCTTGTTTGATTAAAAGTCAAAATCACCTTTAATCTCAATCTATTTGTTCACTGTTAGGATTTAGAAATTAAAACTCATCATAGTTGTTTAGAACTTGTTAACATAGCTTAATTTCATCTTTTCTTAACTTAATATATCATAATCAGTTAGTAGGATTGATTTTAAGTTCACTTAAGTCAACCTTTTAGTTAATATAAAAGTCAAATTTCTATTTTACGTTTTTGAATAAAATTTAAAATTTTAGTGTGTGTTTATTACTTAGATTTAGCTCATAATCTTTTGGGATATTAAAATATAGCTGCTTAACTTAATTATAAAAATATTAGTTTATCTCTACCTAGCTTATAAACTGCTTATTTTTAATCTTGTTTTAAGTCCTTTTTCAAAATCATGCCCTGTGCACAGAGTTGCATGTTATTCACAAGCTCTCAGAGAGATTATTATTGAGCCCTAGCTTATGTACCTTAGCTTTTTGAGAAGCTTACCTAGCTGTCTCAAGGTTCCAAGCTTAATTTTGTACTTTGTAGCTTAATTAATATGCCTGCTAAGTGCTTTTTATCTTGTCCATTTCCTAGTACACCGTTAGTCGAGTTCATAAGTTTTTCAAAAGCTTCTCCCAAGCTTATTAGTGAAAGCCAAACTTTGTAATTTAGTTTTTTGGATAGCTTAGTTGATAATCTTGTTAAGTCCAGTCTTTATTTTCAATTCCAAGCTCATTTAAGTGCTTAAAATTTAGCTTAAAGTTTCTAGAAAACCACAAAGTGTCCTGTGAACCAGTTTACATTGTGCTTATTTGAAGCTTATTCTGTGCTTATTTCTTAGTTAATTTGCTTTTTCAGTTTTCATTTTAGCTTATTAACAGTTGTTAAGCTTATTTTCATTTAACTTTAGCTTATTGATTAGCTTATTAGTAATTTTAGCTTAGCCTTGTTCTTATTTCAATTTTGCTAAATGTTAAGTATCATAAGCTTATTCTAGCTTATTAGTGGATTTCATAAAAAGTTTTAGTTTTAAAAATTGCTTATTATCATTAGCTTAATAAGTTTCAAAAAGAAAAATTCAAAATAAAAGTTTTCAAAAAAATTTGCCATTGCTGGGATTCGAACACTGGCCACCCAGCTCACCACACACACACCATACCAACTGCCCTTGGGTCTTTGACTGGTATCTCTTTGCATAATTTAATACATAACCCTTTTTAGTTCATTTAGCTTATTCGAATACTTTAGCTTATTTATAGCTTATTAGATTAAGCTTTTACAACTTTTGTATTTTTCCTAGCTTTGTATTAGTATAAAGTATTTTACAAAAAAGTTTCAGAATTTTCTTAATAGTTTTAGTATTTTAATCATTTAATTAGTGTAAAATAGTATTTAATTCATAATAAAAAATATAAAAGTCAAAAAATATAATTCTTTTTTCTAAAATTTTCTTTTGTCATATAGTACGTAATAAAAATTGTTTTTACACTTGTAGGACTTTTATTTCAAAATTTTTACGTTTTTACTGCGCACTCGGTAATTTTTATACATAACGCACGTTTTCATTCTAGGTCACATTTTTAGATAATTTAAGTTTACGTTTTAGTTAAAATAGTTTATTTAAGTTATTTTGTTTTATAAATCAAGAAAAACATCATTTTAAAAATAGTGATAGCGTTTATTTAATATAATTTAGCTTTTTAATTTTCTTTAATTTGCATTTAAGCCCTGTAATTTACAAACTTTCTCTTTAGGTGTAATTATCATTCACAATCCTTACTGATCACTATCCTTAGTGATTATTCGACATCTGAAAGTGTTAAACACCATTAATCCTCCGTGGGACTTAACGACCTGTGGAAACACTATACTCTCCAGATCATAATTGCATTGTTTCTGAGCTGTTTGAAGGTTATTACGGTTGACCATTCACAAGTGGTTAGCTTGTGTGATAAACTTGACGGTTCGGAACCAATCAAATTTTGGCGCCGCTGCCGGGGAGGCTGTAAGCGTGTTCTAAACCTTTTCAGACCCGTACTTGCACATATACCACCTTTTGTAAACAGTTTTTGTAAAGTTATCAAAAATCAAAAAGTCATTAACACTTTTCCTAAAGTGTTAACAACACCAAAAAATATATAAAACAACAAAACAATCGTAACGTTTTCTAGCTTGTGTTTCCTTTAAGGTGATTCTTAAAGAGATACGATTTGGTTAAACGAGACGATACCAAAAATATTTTCCAAAAGTTTTTAAACCCTTAGCACATATCCATACCTACGTCTTTTCAGTGGTAATTTAAATACATAAAAAAATCAACCACCGCAAATCAAGGCAGTACACCTACCAACTGGGGGTGTGACCATAATAAGTTCCCGAACCAAAGATTTAAAACTTGCCTTTGTGTCCTTGTGATTTGGTGTACCTTTTCAAAGAAGCCATTTCATTTGTGATTATTGGTTAAGTTCACTTGTCGTTTTGCCTCGCATTTGTTTTGAAAATTGATTTTAAACTTAGTGCATGCGCACTCGTTCTTCCGCTTCACAAGTCCACTTCTCGAGCTTGCAAATATTCCTCGTAGGCGTAGAGGACGTTCTGCTCCTTCACCGCGGATGAGGAACGTCTAGTGCCACCACCACCCCCTGTCGTAATGGCAGAAGACAAGCCGATGAATGAGCTTCTCCAAGCACCCATCGAGGGTTACGGAGATGCCATTATTGTCCCAGCCATCGTGGTTGATACCTTTGAGCTCAAAACCGGTTGCTTAATCTTGTAACCCAAAGCCAATTTTATGGTTTTGAGCAGGATGATCCTCATGCACACATTCGATGGTTTAACAAGATTGCATCTACCATCAAATACAAGAATGTCCCACATGAAGCAATTAAGCTTCTTCTGTTCCCATTTTCTCTAGAGGGACAAGCCCGGAATTGGCTTGAGAAACAACCCCCTCGTTCCATTGAGACATGGGAGGATCTAGTCACCAAGTTTGTTAACGAATTCTATCCTCCATCCCGAACTACAAGTCTTAAGAATGAGATAATGAAATTTTCTCAAAGATTTGATGAATCATTCGGGGAGGCATGGGATCGTTACAAAGAGTTGCTCCGCAAGTGTCCGCATCATGGTTTTACCGAGTTAATGCAAATGGATACTTTCTACAATGGTCTGAACCAGACTAACCAAGACTCTTTAAATGCCTCCGCGGGAGGTAATTTCCTGAGCAAGACCACAAAAGAAGCCTTGCAAATCATTGAAAACAAGTCCCAGGTCCGCCCTTTCCGAACAAAGACATATCAATCTCAGTCTAATGCAGGACCTTCTACTTCATCTCCCGTGAGTACATCTAGCACCGATGCTAAGATTGACAAACTCACGGATATTGTTCAGGCTTTGGTTCTTGCTAACCAAAAGAAAGTCACTTTCACACAGACACCATCACATGGTGAAGTGAAGAAAGTCGAAGTTTGTGTTACTTGTGGTGGCCCTCATGCATACTACAACTGTACTGCCACCGATGGTAGTCCGTTTGAAGCCAATGCTATAGCCGGTACTTCAAATCAAGGAGGTAATCAATACCGTCCTCAAAATGAACCAAATTACCGTGCTAACACTTATCGGGACCACCCGTTTTAGCCAGAATCCTAACATGCAAAACAGGAATCAGAACCAACCTAGAATGAACCAAGGTTATCAAAACCAAGGTAATTTCTATCCCGGACCAAATCAAGGTTTCCAACATCAAGGAAACCTTAATCAAAACAATTTCAATCGAGGGAATCAATTTCATGGGAATGTGAATCCTAATCAAGGAAATTTTCAAAATCAAGGCCCTAATCCAAACATTAGAAGCCAGAATTTTCCTAATCAAACTCAAGCCATTGTTCCAACTGGACCATCATCTGATGAGTTATTGAAACAATTCATGAAATCCCAAGATGAAATGAACAGGTTGTTGGTCAGTCAGATTGCTGATCTTAAGAAGTCTTTAAATGATCAACCCTCGGGCTCAGGAAAACTTCCGAGCAACACGATCGCTAACCCGAGGGGCGATGCAAAGGCGATCACAACCGAAAGTGGTGTTTCATACAATGGACCCGCTATTCCTACTACCTCTTCTTCTTCTCTCCCGAAGGTAGTGGAAAGCGAACCTGAGGCTACAAAGGACAAGGAACTTCCTACTAATAACGGAGGTGCCAACGATGTCCAACCTCAAGTTGTTCAGAAACCCAAATCCAATCCAGGAGTTGTTTTTGAACCTCCAGTAGCTCCCGTTGAAAACCCCAAATCCAAATCTTCTATTCCTTACCCATCACGTTTGAATGAGCAAAAGCTCCGTGAAAAAGCCAGTCATCAAATGGACAAATTTTTTCAAATTTTCCAAGAACTACATTTTGACATAAGCTTTGCGGATGCTATCATGCTGATGCCCAAGTTTGCATCAACTCTCAAACACATGTTAAGCAACAAGGAAAAGCTGTTTGAGATGGCAAAAACTCCTCTAAACGAGAACTGCTCTGCAGTTATCTTGAAGAAGCTTCCAGAAAAGCTTGGAGATCCTGGAAAATTTCTCTTACCTTGTGTATTTCCAGGAATGGTTGAATGCTTTGCCTTAGCAGATCTTGGTGCAAGCATCAATCTGATGCCTCATTCAGTATGGAAGAAACTTTCTCTTCCGGACCTTATTCCTACATGCATGACTCTCGAGCTTGCAGATCGTACAATATCCCGTCCACTTGGCATTGCCGAGGACGTTTTTGTGAAAGTAGGAAAGTTCCATTTTCCAGCTGACTTTGTAGTTGTTGATTTCGATGCTGATCATCGGGTTCCTCTCATTGTTGGACGAGGATTCCTGAGAACGGGCCGTGCTCTCATTGATGTATTTGAGCAAGAAATCACAATACGTGTGGGTAATGAAGCTGTCACCTTTAACCTTGATCAAACTTCGAGGTACTCCGCAAACTATGATTCTGAGTAGGTTAACCGAATAGATATCATTGATGTTGCTCGAAGAGTACTCTCGAGAAGTTCTTGGTTATGATCATAATTCTTCGAGTGATAATCTCACTCATTCATCTCAACCCATCATTGCCAATTCTACTCCTTCTCTCACTCAATTTGAGGAAAGTGACTTCATCTTGGAAGAGATTGAAGCATACTTGTAGTGATTTGTTCCATGGGAAATTGATCACGCTCCCATCGACATCGAGGGGGACATACTTCTCATTAAGAAGTTGCTTAATGATGATCCATCATCACTCCCTCCCGTCAAGCTTCATACAAGAAGTCAAGTCAGTTGAGAAAAAGCGAAGAATTTCTGAAGTCGAACTTAAAGACTTACCACCTCATCTCGAGTATGCATTTCTTGAGGGTGATGATAAATTACCGGTCATTATTGCTCGAGATTTGAGTAAAGATGAAAAAAGCTCGCTCTCATAAAGGTCTATAAGTCACACAAGCAAGCAATTGCTTGGAAACTCTCCGACATTAAGGGTATCAACCCGGAGTTTTGTACTCACAAAATCTTGATGGAGGATGACTTCAACAAGCCGAGCCAGTAACATCAGGAGTAAATCCAAAAATCCATGATGTTATCAAACAAGAGGTTCTCAAACTTCTTGATGCAAGATTGATTTACCCGATCTCAGATAGTCCTTGGGTTAGCCCAATTCATTGTGTTCCTAAAAAGGGTGGCATAACTGTTGTCACAATTGAAGATAACGAGTTAATTCCAACTCGGCTGGTACCGGGATGGCGTGTTTGCATTGACTATCGTAAGTTGAATGACGCCACCCGAAAAGACCATTTTCCTCTACCCTTCATGGACCAAATGCTTGAGAGATTAGCAGGAGCAAGAACGAATACTATTGTTTCCTTGATGGTTTCTCGGGTTATTTTCAGATCCCAATTGATCCACAGGATCAAGAGAAAGACCACATTCACCGCCCATACGGAATTTTGCCTATAGATCGTATGCCTTTTGGCTTATGTAATGCTCCTGGCACGGTCCAACGATGTATGATGGCCATTTTCCACGACATGATCGAGGAAACAATGGAGGTGTTTATGGATGACTTCTCGGTCATTGGGGACTCATTTCAAACATGTCTCTCCCATTTAGAAAAATGCTCCAACGGTGTGAAGACACCAATCTTTGTCTAAATTGGGAGAAGAGCCACTTTATGGTCAAAGAAGGCATAGTCCTTGGCCATAAGATTTCAAAAAACTGGATTGAGGTAGATAGAGCAAAAGTCGATGTTATTGCTAAATTACCTCATCCTACTACCGCCAAAGGTATTAGGAGTTTTTTAGGTCATGTCGGTTTTTATCGCAGATTCATACAAGATTTTTCTAAAATCGCCCGGCCTATGACCCATCTTCTTGAAAAAGATGCTCCTTTTATCTTCTCACCCGAGTGCATCAAAGCTTTTGAAACATTAAAGAAAAAGCTTACTGAAGCACCCATTCTCGTTGCTCCCGACTGGGATTTGCCTTTTGAGCTCATGTGCGATGCAAGTGATTTTGCTATCGGTGCAGTCCTAGGGCAACGTAGATCTAAGCATTTTCAGCCTATCCACTACGCAAGTAAGACTGATGACCAAGCTCAAACCCATTACACAACCACAGAAAAAGAGCTATTAGCCGTGGTGTATGCATTTGAGAAGTTTCGGCCACTTAATCTTGACCAAATACGTGGTGTATACGGATCACTAGGCTCTCAAATATCTCTTTGCAAAACAAGATGCAAAGCCGAGATTGCTCGGTTGGGTTCTCCTCCTCCTCCAGGAATTTGATATCATTATACGTGATAAAAAAGGAGCTGAGAACATCTGGCGATCATCTGTCCGATCTAGAAAACCCTCACCAAGATGTTTTCGAGAAAAAAGGAAATAAATGAAACATTTCCTCTCGAGACACTCAATGCGGTTTCTTTTCGTGGAAACTTTACCACCCCATGGTTTGCTGACTTCGCAAATTACCATGCGGGTAACTTCATAGTGAAAGGGATGTCGACACAACAGAAGAACAAATTCTTCAAAGATGTTAAACATTATTTCTGGGACGACCCCTACTTATTCAAAATCTGTGCGGATCAAGTCATCCGACGGTGTGTTATGGACAGGAAGCTATGGACATTCTCAAAGCTTGCCATGCTGGACCCCCCGGGGGCCATCATAGTCCAAACTACACCGCCAAAAAGGTGTTTGATTCCGGTTTTATTGGCCCACAATTTACAAGGATGCCCACGAATTTGTCAAAGCCTGTGACGCTTGTCAACGTCACGGAAATATCTCGCAAAGAAATGAAATGCCGCAAAACGCCATTCAAGTGTGTGAGATTTTTGACATTTGGGGCATTGACTTTATGGGGCCATTTCCATCATCTCGAGGAAACAAATACATACTCGTGGCCGTTGACTATTTGTCAAAATGGGTTGAAGCGAAAGCTTTACCTACCAATGATGCCCGAGTTGTTGTGAAATTTTTAAAATCTCTTTTTGCTAGGTTTGGAACTCCGCGAGCTATAATCAGTGATCGTGGTACACATTTCAGCAATGACCAATTTGATCGTTTCATGCAAAAGTATGGTGTAACCCACCGTCTCTCTACTGCATACCACCCCCAAACAATTGGGCAAGTGGAAGTTTCCAACCGTGGTATTAAAAGAATTCTTGAAAGGACAGTAGGCGAAAATCGTGCATCCTGGTCGGATAACCTGGATGACGCACTCTGGGCCTTCCAGTAAAGCTTTATAAAACACCATGGTGTACTCCATACAATCTAGTGTACGGAAAGGCGTGTCATCTGCCGATTGAGCTTGAGCACAAAGCATACGGGGCCTTGAAACATGCCAACTTCGATATTCAGACAGCTGGTGATCACAAAAAAGTTCAAATGAATGAACTAAATGAACTACGTGATCAAGCATACGAGAACTCTTTGATCTACAAACAAAAGACAAAGAAGATTCATGACTCCAAAATCAAGAACCGCGTTTCAACGTCGGTGATCGAGTCCTTCTTTTCAATTCAAGATTGAAGATATTCTCGGGAAAGCTAAGTCCCGTTGGTCGGCCATTTACTATTGCTAAGGTTTATCCTTATGGTACCATTGAGTTATCTCAACCTGATGGTCAAAATTTTAAAGTGAATGGTCATCGATTGAAGCACTATTTTGGAGAGGACATTCCACCCGTGGATTGTCCCGATCTACAAACTTTCCCCATGAACCAATGAATGGGGGATCGAGTAAGCCTAGTGACTCGTAATCAAAAACAGTAGCATACACAATATGGGTTTTCACCCATATTTCTGACTTCTTTCTACTTTCTACCACCCTAGTGTGGGGGAGTTTTCCCCCGCTGTTGTATATAAAATCTTCTATAAAAAATAAAATAAAAAAAATAAAAAAATAAAGTGTATATATCAAAAATAAAATAATGGCCGTAGTATTTCCCTTTTATGTTCTATGTTTCGGCATAACCAGGGTACTTTGAATATTGAGGGCAATATTCAATTCTAAGTGTGGGGGGGAATTCTCACGAATTTTATCATGTAATTATACCCCAATTCCCCGTTTTTTGGCCAAAATTTTTTTTGGAGTAAGTGTTTTTACTTACTCAGCCAAATGGTAATCAGTCCAACATGTCTAACCCACATAAGGATTGGCTAATCCAGGAGCAAACGGCTCTTGGTAAAGATATCTCAAATCCGTTGACGGCTTGCAATTTGCCCAAAATTGTATGGTGTTCAACTCACCATATCTTTAATTAGTGAAGAGTTGGCTAGCCCGCAAGTTTATGGCTTGTGGTAAAGGCAGTTGGAAAGCCATAATTGGTAATCGACTCACCAAAGATAATATTGATAATTTATCTAAGAGTTGGCTAGTCCAGAAGCAAACGGTTTCTGGTAAAGACAAATCAAATCCGTTTACAGCTTATGATTTGCTCAAAATCATTTGGTTATCATTTTGCCAAAGTTCTTACTTGAACTGAAACAATTGGCTACTCCAGAAGTAATGGATTTTGGTAAAGAGATGAAATCCATTAATTTTTCTCAAAACATTGCTAGGGACTAGCAATATCTTAGTGTGGGGGATTGATGAGTGTGCAAATACTCATCATTTTTGTACTGTTTAGAATGCCAAAAACATCTGAAAACACTCAAAAATGCATCAAAATGATAAAAATATCACAAATCAGTGTTTTATGTGTTTTAAATGCAAAAATACCAAAATCAGATGAAAAATGTATCAAGTTTGCATAATTGGCAGTTTTAGTCCCCAAGTTTCAAAAGTTGTCAAATCTGGTCCTGGAATCCAAAAATGTGAGTTAGGTTTTATTCAAGGTCCCTGATATATTCTAAGTTGTCAAAAATGGTCCTTGAATGAATCTTTGGTCAAATGGCAGAAAAGGTCCCTCAACTTTACAAAAGTGTCAAAAATAGTCCTTGGATATTTAAAAAATGTAAAATAATCAAATATGGTCCTTGTACTATTAAAGTTTGTCAAGTTTGGTCCTTGTGATAACTTTGGATTGTTGACAGGTTTGGTCCCTCAATTTGGCAGAATTACAACTTTGGTCCTTGTATTATAACAAACCAAACGGACCCTTCTTTGTTATTAACCCAGCCAAATCAAAAGAACCCACCAAATAACCTTGAACCCCCAACATGAACCCCGGCCTATTATTAAAACGGTCAAAATAAGTCAAGCGCGCCCCAAACCAGTTCACTGCTTCATCTCCTTCTCCTCACCTGTTAAACCAAAACCAATGGTTTTCCACCTTCCACCTGTTTTCCCCCCACCTCTCACCTCACCACACCTTTCTACACCTGTCTAACCACCCCTTCCACTCCACATCCATCCAAAAGCTTTAATGCAAGAAACCTGCTCTTGAATATTGGCGCCAAAACCCAAATGGATGGTTATGATGATTTTGACCAATCCAATGGGTTGGAATGAGTGATGTGGATATGTTCAGAGATGTCGACAAGCTCCAAAAAGATCTTTATATAGAAGCTAGAAGCAATGTAGTAGAATATCTAGTGTAATTTTATTTTATGTATGTCGTTTTAAATATTTTAAGTCTTCCAGTGTATGTCTAAGCTTTTAAGCTCGTAATCAAGTCATTAGTGTGCAATAAAGCTCTTGTTAACATCAATTTCAAGTTTCCAATTTTATTTCAAGTTTGTGCAATTTTCAAATTCAAAATTCTCACCAAATAGGTTGAATGTGATTTTTGGTTGTTTTGTTGGAGTATAAGTTTATAAGCTCATTATATAGCTTCATTTTGTCTATATAGCCTTTGAGAGCTATTAGAAAACCTTAATAACTCAGTTAGATTCAAAACTCAAAAATTCCCAAAAAAAAAAAAATACCAATAAATTAGTGAAAAATAAAAAATCTAGGGAAATGAAGATCAAAAGCTGAAGCATGTTGGTTATTGGATGAAATGGTTTTAGAGGCTTGTGAAAGCTATAGGAAGTGGTATTGATCCTTAGTTCTCAGTTTTGAGCTTGGAAATAACTTGTAAGCTATTTTCTCAAAATTTGTATATTCTAGTATAAGTGTTTTAATCACATTAATTTTGGCTTAATCTGTTGTTAAATATAGTTATTACAAGTTAATAAGTAGATTTATTAGTTTAAAAAATTGTTTTAGTGCTTAATGCTTCACATACAGTTTACTTAAGGGTGTTTGGATTTGGTTGTTAAACTGGTGTTAAGGTTGTAATGTCATTTTTTTGCTTGTTATATGTTACCTTATGTCTAAATAGCTCAGATAAACCAGTAAAACATGTCCTTATTTGTCAAAAGTCAAAATAGCTCTAATCCTAATTTGCCCAGTGTCACTGTAAGATTTTGAATTACAAATGTCATCACTAGATGTAGATAACTTGATAATTTAGCTTAAAATCATCTTATTATAGCTTATTACAACTTAATCAGTCCATAGAATTGATTCAAAGTTCATAATAGTCAACTTAGTTCATTTCTTTTAAAAGTCAAAATTTCTCAATACCAGTTTTTGAATTAACTTAGAATTTTATGTGAGTTTAATACTAAGTTTTAGCTTATAATCTTCTAGGATATTAAAATTTGGTTGCTTAACTTAATTAGAAAAATATTAGATTATATCTAATTAGCTTATAAAGTGCTTATTACTTAGCTTCTTTTGAATACCTTTTTGAAAGTGCCCCCCTTGTGCCAGTTTTCATAAGCTATTTCCAATCTTCACAGAGCTTATTAATGAACCTTATCTTGTGTATTTTGTCTTTTTAGAAAGCCAACCTAACTGTGTCTCTAATCCAGTGCTTAATTTCACATTTCTAGCTTATTTATTAGTAAGTCGCTCATTGATTTTTGTTTGTTCCATTTCAATAGTACCTGTTAACCAAACAGATAGACTTGTGCTTATTTAAAAGTTGTTTAAATGCTTATTTCTTAGTAATCTTGCTTATTAGTGTTATAATAGTTATTAACAATCACTTAGCTTATTTTCAGTTAGCTTGTGCTTATTCACTAGCTTAATAGCATTTTGCTTAATCCTTGTGCTTATTCAATTTTCTTGTTCAACGTTAAAAAACATAAGCTAAATCTGAGCTTATGGAGATTTTGTAAAAAGTTGTAGTTATAAAATTACTTATCTACTGTGCTTAATAAGTTTGTAAAGAAAAATCAAAAATAAATAGTTTGCAAAAAGCTATTCTTTGGGATTCGAACATAGGCCCCCCTTGCACCACACACACACACAATACCAACTGCCCTTGGAGTCTTGACTGAGTTATCGCTTTGCAAAATTTAATATATAATCCTTATAGTCCAATTTAGCTTATACGTTTAATTTAGCTTATTTACAGCTTATTACAATAAGTTGTTGCATCTTTTATATTTTTCTTAGATTTGTATTAGTATAAAGTATTTTACAAAAAGTTTCAGATTTTTCTGAATAGTTTTAGTATTTTTAATCATTTATTTAGTTTAAAATAGTATTTAATTCATAATAAAAATATAAAAGTCAAAAAAATATAAATCTTTTTTCTAAAATTTTCTTTTGTCATATAGTAAGTAAGAAAATTGTTTTACACTTGTAGGACTTTTATTTCAAAAATTTTACGTTTTACTTGCTTTACCGCGTAATTTTATACATAACGACGTTTTAATTTTAGGTCACATTTTTAAATAATTTAAGTTTACGTTTTAGTTAAAATAGTTTATTTAAGTTATTTTGTTTTATAAATCAAGAAAACATCATTTTAAAAATAGTGATAGCGTTTATTTAATATAATTTAGCTTTTTAATTTTCTTTAATTTGCATTTAAGCCCCTGTAATTTACAAAACTTTCTTTTTAGGTGTAATTATCATTCACAATCCTTACTGATCACTATCCTTAGTGATTATTCGACATCTGAAAGTGTTAAACACCATTAAGTCTCCGTGGGACTTAACGACCTGTGGAAACACTATACTCTCCAGATCTTAAATTGCATTGTTTCTGAACAATTTTAATTTTATTACGGTTAACCATTCACAAGTGGTTAGCTTGTATGATAAACTTGACGGTTCGGACTCGATCAGCAATCCAGTTTTCCTTAGCATAGTTGGGTGTTTTATAACTGATTTTCTTTTCTATGCATAAAGGGCTCTTAAGCTTTTCATCCAAATTTCTTTTATTTCTAGTTACTTCTTCTAACTGTTATCTTCTCAGATTCTCAGGCAAACTAGGTTGTGTCTAGGCTAAGGATTTCATTGCCATCATAGATTACTTATGTGTGCTTTCTAGCTTTCGAAAGCCTTAGGGTTTGGTTCATCAACTAACACCACACTATGTTTGTCACTTAGAACTCTATGCTTAGTGATCTGTGACTCGTGGCTGAATGGTGTTTTCTTGAGCGTACAATTTGTTTTCAAGTTTGTTTTTCAAAGTTTTTAGGTTGGAAAATTCATTTAAGAGTTTTCATTCCTTTGCATTAAATTCCTGTTTAAGCACTTTCACATTTTCTTGAAGTTCTTGTTTTTGCTTAGCCGTTTTGTTAAGCTTTTCGTTTAAAGAATCTAACTCTTGTTTAAGTATTTCTTCCCTAAAATTACTTTTTCTAATAATGTGCATTTGCATTTTTGTCATCCATCTCCGCTCACGGGTAGTTAAATCTAACTTAGCACGTTGTTCATAAATGGCAACTTGTTCTTTATAGGCATTAAGTTCAGAGATGGCCCGAATCATTAGGAACATCAACAGTGTATTCATCAAAGATATAATCATCATTGACTGCATTAGATACATCACTGTTCAAGCGTTCACTCTCACATGGGTCACATAATTGATCATATGGGACAATATTATCATTGCCCATATTAGCAATATCTGAGTCACTGGTTTCTATGGAGATGAACTTTATCATGTATCTTTTGTCATCAACATTATCATATAGTTTTAATACCTCTGAGATGATTGATTCTTTGGATGAGAGACAAGCTTGCGTGGTGGCGTACCTTTGGAGAGACCATTGAGAAATGCTAGCCATGGAAAATGTCTGTGTAGTAGGTTCATCATCACTCAGAGTCAGTGTGTATGCATCACGGTCGGCGACTTGAAAGGCATTCTGATGATTATGACCTATCTCCTGAATTGGTGCTCATCTCACATCTACATCATATGTCTTGGCATTGCCCTCAGCAAGAAACAACAGCTCCTCTTCATCCAACACAACTCCATTATCCTGAGCTTGCACAAGAAACATCTTGTCTCTGAAGAACTCTGCATTTTGTGGGCGTGATGAGTGCTTATTCACTCATCATTTTTACCCATCTTAGACCACAAAAACGTCTAAAAACACGGAAATATGACCAAATATACTGCAGATACCTTTCCTGAGGTGTTTTTATGTATTTCAGAGTACAAAGGACGAAACAGGGGCAAAACGCGGTAAGAAATGAGCTCGGAATGGAAAACGTGCTTTGCAGATGGAGCCGGAAGCGGATTTTCTACATTTTTAGAGCCCGGGATACACATTTGAGGAGTGAGCTTGGGGAATCAGATGGAAAACCTAACCCTAAAACCCAAATTTCCATTTCACCTTTAACTCGAACCCAAATGACTATTTTACCCTTTTTATCAAAATTGAAAACTACTCTCTTAAACTCCACTTTTATTTACAACAATTATTTTTGCTAAAACCAATTTTTATTAAAATTATTTTCTTTCTATAAAAAAAAAAAAAATGTTTTATAACAAAAACACAAAAAATACATTTACTTAAAACTTTTTAAACAAAATAACTTAAACCTTAAACTATTTTTGAACCCCTTCACTTTAACCACTTGACCCCCCCCCCCTTTTTAATTTTGACCCTCTTCTCTATATTTACCCAAAACAGAAATCCCATCTCACCCATTTGGCGCCCAAAAACCCAAACCCCACACACCATTGTCTTCTTCTTCCCTGTCCCTCTCACCCACTGAAAACCAAGCTCACCCCTCCCCCGATGCCATGTTGGCAATCCTCAAACACCCTATTGGAGCTCTCAAAAGGGGACGACTAGATTAAACCCTTTGTGCCCAAGTTGATTTCAATGGCTCAGATTACATCTCAGAAAGCACAAGCTCTCATATCTTTGTTTCCACTCACAAAACAAGCACACAACAGCAGATGTGGAGACCCATTAGCTTAGTATAAATAGCAATCACTTGTAGCCTTCTATGGCATTAGGTTTTAGTAGTTTTTAAATTTAAGTTTTCTGTTTTTAAGTTGTATTTTGTCTTTTTAGTTAATGAAAAATTTTCTTTCTTATCAATTTTACTTTACTGCTTATTTTACTAATAAGCACTTTAGTGCTTATTAGCTTAATACTTCTCATTATCAGTCTTAGATTCTATTTTAAAGTTGCAATCAGTTTTTAAGTGTAAAATTTCAATTCTGTTTTCTAAAAACTCAGTTTTCAAAGTTTTATACCCTGTACAGGGGTGTTTGGTTTTGGCTCAAACTTGGGTCAAAACACGTTCTTACCCACTTTGACTTTACAAGTCAAAGTGCTTTTAAGATTTTAAAGTAGTCTAGTAAGGATTAAAACAAGTTTTCAAGTTGAAAGACAAAAAGTAAAAAAAAAAAAAAATTTGCACCACTGAACAGCAGCTCCTGCTGATTCAGGACCTTTTACGAGCTTATTTCTCATCCAAAACATTTCAAATCTGCTTTTCTTGCATCTTCATACACCCACCTTAATATGTCTTAGGTTTATTTGCCCTTAGATTAGCTTTAGCTTAACTCAAATAGCACTAGAAATCTGTCCATTTTGCCATTTAGTTTCTGTCAGCCCATAATGGCCCAAGTGGCATCCACTTCCGATTTTTTCATTTGCTTATTACTAGGTCTTATACGCTGAAATTTGGCATGCATCTTCTTTAGTTAGTTGTCTAGGTACTAGTATTTTTTATAATTTTTAGTTGTAGCTTATAGATAGCTTAATCTTGCCTTGAAACTGCCCTTAGTTTGATTTTGCCTGTATCACTCAGCAGACTTAGCTTTTCTTTGAGCTTATTAGCTTTTATTCTTTCACCCTAGCTTGTTTTAGGTTCACTTAGTTGCTTTTTAGATAATATAGATTAGGAGTAGTAGCCATTAGGTTGTTTAATGCTTATTAGTGCTTATCCATTTTTATGCTTATTTCAATTTTTAATTTAGGATTCCCTTTAAACTACTTCTATCCCCTATTTCATAATTGTTTTTTAGTCTTTTGTAGCTTATTTCAGATTTAGCATTGCGTAAATGTGCTTATTCCCATTTTTTCAATAGCTTATCTAAGTGCTTATTTCTTTGTTGTGCCATAGAATCTGTCAAAAAGAAAAAGAAAAAAGTTGGTTTTGCTTCTTTGGTTAACTGTTGGAAATAAGCAGTTCCAACTGCTTATTCTTCTAGTTTGATAAGAAAAGTTTTTACAAAAAGTACTTATTTCCATCCAAACTTTAATTTGCAAAAGAAAATTCAAAAAAAATGTTTGAAAAAAATGCGTTCTTTGGGATTTGATCTCTGCCACCCACTCACCACACACACACGCTTCCAACTGCCCTAGGGTCTTTTTCAGTTAATCTCTTGCACCCTTAGTTATTTAAATACACATTCCGTTTTTAAGTTAGTAGCTTATTTAGCTTTCTAGTAGCTTATTTCCAAAAGCAGTACCACCTTTTTATAATTTTCTTAGAATCAGTATTACTCAAAGTATTTTTAGTAAAATTTTCAGATTTTTCCAAAATAGTTTAGTATTTTTTATAATTAAATTAGATTAAATTAGTTTTTAAATCGTAATAAATAATTTAAAAGTCGAAAAAATACCCGGCTTTTTCCTAAAATTATTTTTAGTCGTTTAGAGCGTAGGAAAATTAGTTTCACATACTTAGGCCTTAAATTGCATTATTTTCACTTTTTGAGGCTCGGGATTAGCTCGAGTTTTCGAGGTTTTCGCGTTTTTGTATTGTAGCACCCTAGGACTTAATTTAGCTTAGTTTTATTGTTCCGTATGCTTAGTAGTAGTTATTTTGTCATTTATTAGGTTTCCCTTGCCTTAATTACTTTCCCGTTACTTTAATTTGTAGAGAACGTAATTAAAAACAATCAAATCTCGAACAATTCAAGCATTTTAATAACAAACCTCAAACGACATCCTCAATTCACACCTCGTTGGGACACGACCCGGGTAATCACTTACCCGGTATCACTTATATCACGTTCGTGAGTTTTGGCACGTTAACCCTTTTCCTAAAAGGTTGATTTGTTGATTCTCGCGTGTATCGTATATTTGGTATATTTTCTTAAACGGATCAAATTTTTGGCGCCGCTGCCGGGGAGGTTGTGTTGCGACAATATCGTTACGGTTTGACGATTAGTGACTTGAAGAACCTTCCTCGCGAAGTTATTGTTTTTATAAAAATCAAAAAAGTAAAAAATATTTTCCTTTTTCTTTGTATATATATCTATAAATTAAAATACAAAAGATTTTCTCTTTTGATTTTGAGCTTAAATAGAATACATCAATTATATAACATTCTCAACGGAGGTGTTATCATTAGTAAGTTCCCGAACCAAAGATAAAAACTTGCCTTTGTGAATCGCTGTGAGTCGATTTATTTCTATCAGATAAACAAACGTGTGGTGGGTATAAGGACGGCTGACATTAAATTGCGGCTGAAAGAAGCGGGTTTTAATAAGCTTCGGCCTGACCTAAAAGCTCTCGCTCGCGAAGCATGCGTTTGTCTTATAGAGGTGATTTATTCACTTGGGATTATTGGTTTAAGTTCACTGTTGTTTTCGAATACCGTATCAATTTAATTGCCTTGTTGTTTTAAAGTGCATGCGCACTCGCTCTCGATCTAGAAGACCGAAGCCCGTAAGCAGAATCAGAACATACCCGAGTTACATACTATGGTTGGTAACAACGTACCACCCGTACCCGGTCCCGATCCTCCTCCCGTTAATCAAAATGTAGCCCCCGATCTCCGCGATGGGAGGAGCTTTGTCAACCCACATGATACGGAGAGGGAGGACCCAGATGACCGACTAATATTCAAGCTACCGATTTTAGCTTGAAACATCATATGATAGAACAAGTAAAAAAAGTTGTCAATTTCATGGTTTACGGATGAAGATGCTAACAAGCATCTTGATAAATTTCGCCGCCGCTACTCGAGTATGAAACAAAATGGGGTCTCTAATGACGCCCTTCGTCTCTATCTCTTCCCATACTCTTTGACTCATCATGCTACTTCTGGTTTGATCGACTCCCGAAGAATTCGATTCATACCTTCGAGGAAATGGTTTCGAAGTTTACGGCAAAGTATTTCCACCGTCGATGTGGTGACGAAGTTGGAAAACGATATTAGTAATTTCCGACAATATCCCGACGAATCTTTGTTTGAAGCATGGGAACGTTATAAGCTTGCAATTGATCGATGTCCAAATCATAACATGTTGCTTGTCACTCAAATTGATACGTTTTATAATGGTTTGACATTGAGACACCGTGACACAATCAATGCCTGCTGACGTGGTTGGAACTTTATGAAGAAGACCTCTCGAGGAATGCTACGATCTTATTGAGAACATGACGGCGCCATCACAATTATTGGGATTCTACGCTGAAAGGGGTGAATCGATCGATCAAATACGTCTTCTTCTCTCGAAATAGCGCCATGAACAAAAGATCGACGATATCTTAACGGATTACTATTCACCTTGAATAATCAGAATCAACATCAACAAGTGAAAGCGATTCAACCGACTTGTGAGACTTGCGGAGGTCCACATTCTTATTCGAGTGCCCCAGTCGTCGGTGGCTACGCACATGAGAATGTTTATGCTGCTACAGGAAACTACAATCAACCGCAAGAAGATCGAAATCTTCTTAGCTACCGTTCAAACAATTATCTCCGGACCTCCGGTTTCAACAACCTCAACACCAAAACCAAAATCAAAAACGTTTCAATGGTAACCACAATGTTAATCAGAACCGAGGAGCTAATGTTAATCATGGTAATCAACAATACCAAGCTCCTCCACCTCAAGTTTACCACAACCACCTCCTCCAACATCAATATCAACCACTCCTCCTCACAACCTTATCAAGCACCTCCTCAAGTTGCTTCGAACGAGTTTCTAACTTACATGAAGAATTCTGATTACACCATTAAATGTTTGCAAACTCAAATTAACGGCAAGAGGACGGATTTCAAAAAGGAAATTGAAGCTACAAGTAACAAACAGATGATGAAATGAGGGAATATGATGGCTAGTTTCTTTCAAGCCAATCAACCTTCTACTTCTTATTCTCAACCTCGGTTCCGGTCTCTCCCAAGTAACACAATTCCTAACCCGAAGGGAGAGTTGAATGCTATTGCCACCCGAAGTGGTAAGTCATATGATGGACCCTCGATGCCTACACCTCTACTGGTGAGGGAAGTAGAACGTGAAACCGAGGTGACCAAGGACAAGGTGCATTCTACAAGCCCACAAAAGTACCGCACACGCCAACCTCCGTAGTCCACATCCCCATCGCCGAGCCCGATGTTCCGAAGCTTAAGCCTTCAATTCCTTATCCTTCAAGGCTTAATGATCAAAAGGCCCGCGACAAAACTAATCAACAAATGGAAAAGCTTATCCAAATCTTTCAAGATACGCACCTCGAGATTAGTTTCGCGGAGGCTCTCCTTCTAATGCCCAAGTTTGGTCCGACGATCAAAAGCTTGTTGAGCAACAAAGAAAAAATTTCTGAGTTGGCTAAAACTTCCTTGAATGAGAATTGTTCGGCGGTTATCCTTAAAAAACTCCCGAAAGTTAGGAGACCGGGAAAGTTCCTCATCCCGTGTGATTTTCAAGGACTAGTTCAATGCTCGCTTTCGGCGATCTTGGCGCGAGCATTAACTTGATGCCACACTCCATGTGGAAAAAACTTTCGTTACCCCCACTCACACCTACATGTATGATCCTCGAGCTTGCCGACCTTTACAAATTCTCGTCCGTTAGGTATAGCCGAGGATGTCTGTGTTAAAGTAGGAAAATTTCATTTCCCCGCTGACTTTGTTGTTGTCGATTTCGATGCCGATCCCCGAGTGCCCCTCATCCTTGGGAGGTGTTTCTTAAAAACGGGTCATGCATTGATCGATGTTGATGAAGGGGAAATCACTTTGAGGGTAAACAAAGAAGCCATAACTTTCAATGTTAACCAAGATTTGAAATCTATGCCTACCATTTGTGGTATTGATAAAGTTGAAAGCAGTGAAACCAAGGTGACAAAGGACCGGTGCTTCCTACTAACAAGCGGAAGTACCGACAACGTCCAACCTAAGGATATCCAAAATTCTTCATCTAGGATTGATCAAAGTCTTTCACGATTTACGGTTAAGAGATCTTCGAGTAAACGTGTTGAGCTTAAACGATTACCAAGAAACCGGAGACCATAACGGAAGTGGTGGAAATTGCTAGCTCTAAGAGCACACCACTTGTCCCACCTCCGCATTCGGTTAATCGAATCGATCTTGTTGAACCTTCTTCGAGTGGCAATCCCACTCCTACTTCCGACCTCATTATTTCCGACTTTTCCCCTTCCCTCACTCGTTTGAGGGAAGTAGCTAACTGAATTTGGAAGAGATCGAAGCTTATTAGTTTCCGTCAGGAATTGATGACGATGAATCTGACCCGGAGGGAGACCGTGTTCGTCTTGAACAATTACTTAGTGAAAATGAAGACCCGTTGTCTCCACTCCTCCTGGAAGAAATTGAAATTAAAGAAGTTGAGCTTTGTGACAAAAATCTCCCGAGCCCGAGGATTCATCTATTGATTTACTTCTCGAGGAGTTCGCCGATGAACTCGCTCGCCTTGGTCCTCTCCCACCGGGAATTGACAATGAAGTCTTTGACTTTGAAGCCGACTTACGTGAACTTGAGTATTTGTTGTATGGAGATCCGTCACTTGATCCTTCAATTGATAAGGAGTTCTCCGATAAACTTGCTCTCACGGACTCGATTCCATTTAAGTATGATAATCTGAACCATGATCCTTTAGAAAATTTTGATGATCCGTTCTTTCCCAAAAAAGAGAAGAACTTGAAAGTTTCGATTGATGAACTTGTTGATCAAGATGTTCTTCATCCTTTTTAACGAGAGTGACTCCCCTTCTCTTGAGGATTTTACCGTGGTTGAAACTTTCGATTCATGCCTCTCTGAGGATAAAGTGTTCAAACCCGGTATAATACCTTCCAAGGAAGTTCACTCTATGAGAACTCAAATTGCTAAAATGGGTACTTTACCCGATGTGATGTTTCAAACTCTTCGACCTAACCATGAACTCCTCTTCTCTATGGAGTTATTTGTGACTAAGACTGTGCTTCTTGATGATCCATCATTCCCTCGTCTTCCCGCCAAACCACCGGATGATGGATTCATCTTTGGTTTTGAACCCGATACCTATACTTGTATCTCTAAGGTGGTGGGCAAAGATTTTGAACACTATGTTCTCGTGCCTATTATTTTGCCCACCCAACCCACCCGTGCTACCTCATTCGGAAATGAGGATTTCATTTTCGACCCCGGCATCCCCATTCATCATTCTTTTGAGCCGGATATATCTCATCGGAGTGGAACTTTCAGCACATTCAATGTTTATCCAAACTATTTGAATGAAAGTCCGATTGAGATTTTCTCTTCCACTTGCTTCCCCATGGACCAATGAATTCGGGGTCGAGTCAAGCTAGCGACTCGGTTAACAAAAACAGTAGCATTTCATGGGTGTCCACCCATGTTTCTATCTTCTTTCTACTTTCTAACACTAAGTGAGGGGGGAAACCCCCACTATTGTTTGCTTGTTGTGTGTTTGCTCTCTTGTTTCGGATTCCGTAGATCGTGATGATTGATGCTTTGTTTTCAATCCAAGCCGCCCAATATCCGATCTTTTTGCAAGATTATCTAGGATATCTTTATTAATCCTTTTTGTGAAAAAAGATTTCGCTTTCACACTTGGCTAGTAGTATTACCTTTTTCCGTTCTATAGTTCGCCTCGGCCCGGTACTTTTGAATATTGAGGGCAAATTCAATTTAAGTGTGGGGGAATTCTAGCGAATTTTGATCACATGTGTACCTTCTAGTACCCTAGCACCCCGTTTTGACCAAAAATTTTAAAATTTTATCGCTTTAAGTCAAGTATTTACATTTACAAGAAGTGCTTTGCACAAAAATAAAGCATTGATGCTTCAGCATTAATGGTAGTTTAGTCTTGATTAGGCTAGAACAAGGGGAATCCCGACTCTGCTAGAGTGTTGATCTAGGCTGATCTCTTAACAGAGGCTAAGGTTTTTAGCGTTGTGCAAATGAATATGCTAAGCGTGGAGTAGTTGGTTCTCTTTAGAGCTTATATAAGTAATCTATGGCTTTTCTCCCGAAGTAACTAATTGGACTTAAATACGTGCTCATTGTCAAATACTTGAACATTCAAATCGTCTTGTTACAATAAAAAGTTTTAAGCAAAATTGATTTAGAGTCCGAGTTCAACCTTTTATTTAAATTTCCGAGAAAGCATACTTTCTTAAAATCTGAATAAAGATGCAAAATGAAAGTATCGAAAAATGCTTGAATGATGCAAAAGTTGCAAGTTTAAAGTTCAAAGTCAAAAAAAAAAAAAAAAAAAAAGTGTGAAAAAGAAAAAAAAAATGAAAAAGTTGAAAAAAAATATGAGTTGCGTGAATAAAAGCATTATGTTGCTTATGAATAAATGTGCGAAACTTGCTTTTTCTTAAATTTAAATCGGAAGTTGAACTTGTATTCGTCAATGTTGTCTAAAAGTTTGACGGTAATTTGGAAATCCTTGATTTCAAGAGATCAAAGCTCCGATACTATTCTCAAGGGTGAAAACCTAGCCTCCTCAAAAGGACAAGCTGAGAAGAAAGTCGCTACATGGAGTGATCTCACCTTTGAATCTCGAATTTCTAAATTATCGTCGGTTGCAATCAATTTAGGTTTAGTTTTAACTTAACGGTAGCTTCATAAATCTTTGAATCAATTCCGCTAATTCCGGGTACTATTCTCTGTGAGGTGTTAAAAGCCCGGTCACTTAAAACTAATGTTTTGGGATGTGCCGAGAAGAAAGCCGCTACATGTAAGAGGCTCTTTCGATCCTTAGACTTTCATCGTTTCCGGTGAGTTAGTACTTTAGTTAAGTAGATAACAACCATAACAAATGTCGATTTCAATGGTCAAACTTTTGAAAATGAGCACACTCACTTAAATTTTATAAATTACTGGAGTAAAAGTTAAGTCTCCTAATTTACATAGATTATTGATATAAGTAGTGTTAGCATTTTACAAAAACGCTTGCACAATAAGTTTAAGCTTGGTTTGAGAGTATCAAAAAGAGGATGACGATACACCCCCTGAGACACCCATTTTGCGTGAATCCTGTTCTATGATGCCATGTTTCATAATCAAGCACGCATTTATTTATCGCTCAAGTTTAAATTTCTCGTGAAGTTGAATAAAAAGTCAAACGTGGTATACTTGGTATTTTTGATCCTTTTCTATTACTATATGATCTGATTGTTGTGACTAGCAATTGATAGTGTAGGATTTGATGAGTGCTTATTCACTCATCATTTTACCCATCTTAGACCACAAAAACGCCTAAAAACAAGGAAATATGACCAAATATATCAAGATATCCTGGAGTGTGTTTTTTATGTATTTCGTACAAAGGATCGAAAACAGGCAAAACGGGATGTAAATGAGCTCTGATTGGAAAACGCGGTTTCGTGATGGAGCCTTAAGCGGATTTTCTACATTTTCAGAGCCTGTGATACACATTTGAGGAGTGAGTTTGGGAATCAGATGGAAAACCTAACCCTAAAACCCAAATTTCCATTTCACCTTCACTAACCCAAATGACTATTTTACCCTTTTTATCAAAATTGAAAACTATTCTCTTAAACTCCACTTTTATTTACAAATAATTATTTTTGCTAAACCAATTTTATTAAAAATTATTTTCTTTCTATAAAAAAGTTTTATAACAAAACACAAAAATACATTTACTTAAAACTTTTTAAACAAAATAACTTAAACCTTAAACTATTTTTGAACCCCTTCTACTTTAAAACCACTTGACCCCCTTTTAATTTTGACCCTCTCTCTATATTTACCCAAAATGTAAATCCCATCTCACCCATTTGGCTTCCAAAAAACCCAAACCCCACACACCATTGTCTTCTTCCCCTGGGTTCCCTCTCACCCACCTAAAACCAAGCTCACCCCTCCCCCACACCCACATGGGTGAGATGCCATGTTGGCAATCCTCAAACACCCTATTGGAGCCTCAAAAGTGATCTACTAAGATTAAAACCCTTTGTGCCCAAGTTGATTTCAATGGCTCAGATATACATCTCGTAAAGCACAAGCTCATATGTCAAGCTTCTACTTACAAAACAAGCACACAACAGCAGATGTGGAGACCCATTAGCTTAGTATAAATAGCAATCACTTGTAGCCTTCTATGGCATTAGGTTTTAGTAGTTTTTAAATTTAGGTTTTCTGTTTTTAAGTTGTATTTTGTCTTTTTAGTTAATGAAAATTTTTCTTTCTTATCAATTTTACTTTATCTTATTTTACTAATAAGCACTTTAGTGCTTATTAGCTTAATACTTCTCATTATCGGCCTTAGATTCTATTTTAAAGTTGCAAATCAGTTAATGTAAAATTTCAATTTCGCTTCTAAAACTCGCCAAAGTTTTATACCCCGTATAGGGTGTTTGGTTTTGGCTCAAACTTGGTCAAAGACGCTTACCCATTTTGACTTTACAAGTCAAAGTGTTTTTAAGATTTTTAAAGTAGTCTAGTAAGGATTAAAACAAGTTTTCAAGTTGAAAGACAAAAAGTAAAAAAAATTGTAATTATCGAATAAAGAAATTCTCACTGACCAGACCTTTACGAGCTTATTTCTCATCCAAAACATTTCAAATCTGCTTTTCTTGCATCTTCATACACCCACCTTAATATTTCTTAGGTTTATTTGCCCTTAGATTAGCTTTAGCTTAACTCAAATAGCACTAGAAATCTGTCCCATTTTGCCCATTTTAGTTTCTGGTTCAGCAGCATAATGGCCCAAGTGGCTCCACTTTCAGATTTTTCATTTGCTTATTACTAGGTCTTATACGCTGAAATTTGGCATGCATCTTCTTTAGTTAGTTGTCTAGGTACTAGTATTTTTATAATTTTAGTTGTAGCTTATAGATAGCTTAATCTTGCCTTGAACGCCCTTAGGCCTTTTGCCCCGGTGATCACAAGCAGACTTAGCTTTTCTTTGAGCTTATTAGCTTTTATTCTGTCACCCTAGCTTGTTTTAGGTTCACTTAGTTGCTTTTTAGATAATATAGATTAGGAGTAGTAACCATTATCTTGTTTAATGCTTATTAGTGCTTATCCATTTTTATGCTTATTTCAATTTTTAATTTAGGATTCCCTTTAACTGCTTCTATCCCCTATTTCATAATTGTTTTTTAGTCTTTTGTAGCTTATTTCAGATTTAGCATTGCGTAAATGTGCTTATTCCCATTTTTTTCAATAGCTTATCTAAGTGCTTATTTCTTTGTTGTGCCATAGAATCTGTCAAAAAGAAAAAGAAAAAAGTTGGTTTTGCTTCTTTGGTTAACTGTTGGAAATAAGCAGTTCCAACTGCTTATTCTTCTAGTTTGATAAGAAAAGTTTTTACAAAAAGTACTTATTTCCATCCAAACTTTAATTTGCAAAAAGAAAAATTCAAAAAAAAAATGTTTGAAAAAAAATGCGTTGCTGGGATTTGATCTCTGGCCACCCAGCTCACCACACACACACACGCCTAACCTACCTAGGGTCTTTTTTTCGCTAATCTCTTGCAACCCTTAGTTATTTAAATACACATTCCGCTTTTAAGTTAGTAGCTTATTTAGCTCTAGTAGCTTATTTCCAAAAGCAGTATTCACCTTTTTTATAATTTTCTTTAGAATCAAGATACTCAAAAGTATTTTTAGTAAAATTTTCAGATTTTTCCAAAATAGTTTAGTATTTTTATAATTAAATTAGATTAAATTAGTTTTAAATCGTAATAAATAATTTAAAAGTCTAAAAATAATTCCTGCTTTTCCTAAAATTATTTTTTAGTCGCTAGAGCTGTAGGAAAATTAGTTTCACAATACTTAGGCCTTAAATTGCATTATTTTCATTTTTGAGGCTCCTGATTAGCCCGAAGTTTTTGTGGTTTTTGCATTGTAAAATCCCTAGACTTAATTTAGCTTAGTTTTATTGTTCCGTATACTTAGTAGTAGTTATTTTGTCATTTATTAGGTTTCCCTTGCCTTAATTACTTTCCCGTTACTTTAATTTGTAGAGAACGTAATTAAAAACAATCAAATCTCGAACAATTCAAGCATTTTAATAACAAACCTCAAACGACATCCTCAATTCACACCTGTTGACACGACCCGTAATCACTTACCCAGTATCACTTATATCACGCTCGTGAGTTTTGGCACGCTAACCCTTTCCTAAAAGGTTGATTTGTTGATTCTCGCATCGTGATATTGGTATATTTTCTTAAACGGACGTATGCTGAGATGTGCGCTTAGCTATATGTCCATCACCACCACAGTTGTAGCACTTGATCGGCTTTGTTTGTCCTTGATTTCCATTCCTTCCCTATTCTCGATTTGCCACATAGCCTCTACCAACCCTCCTCTTCCCCTGCTCATACCGCTTCTTGAACTGGTTGCACCATAACCTTCCCATCTCTCGATGCCAGTTTGATTGTATGGATTGATGTCGCTCGAGGTTATTGTTGGTGTGTGGGAGAGAGTTCATGTTTTGACTAACCATGAGAGACAGCTGATTGATGAAGTTTTCCATGAGTGTTTTGAGTCGGAGGCTTATATGCTAGATCGTGGATGAGTTTGTAATTACCATTACCCATGGGTATGACTTGCGAAGCTTTGGTGGTAATTCCAACATTGGTGTAAAAATCTGTAGAGTCATTTGACGAACTAGTTTCTCCCTGCTTAGATTTGAACTGTTCAAGAATCCTTCGTTCAAACATAGCATGTCTCTCATTCTGAAGAAGGAAGGCATACAGTTGCTCATAGTTGGTGTTCTTCAATCCTTTAGTTAGCTTCACAAAGGTGACAAACTTGTGCCATTCGAGATTCATGTTGTTCACAAACTTTGAGTTCAGTTGAATATTTGGCATAGTCATTTTGATATTCCTCATATCATTCACAAGCTTGTGGAATCTCATGTAATATTCATAGATACTCTCTTCTGGTTTCATCTTGAAGTGCTCAAATTCATCATACAGCTGTGATTCTCTATCTTCCTTAGTTAATTCAGAACCCGAGAGAAGCATCTTGACATTATCCCAAACAGCCTTGGCTTCAGTGTTGTGATTGATAAGCTTGTAGATATCTTTTGGAAGACCCTGAAGTATAATGTTTGAAGCCCTGATATCAGCATTGAATCTCTTTTTCTCCTTATCACTGAGCTCATCATACGTCTTTGGTCTGTCCAATCCAAAGATCATGGTTCCATCTGCAGCAGTATCAATTATGTCTCTTGTAGTCTCAATCTGATAAGGTCCTTCATCAATGGATTTGAGAATGTTGACCCCAGTTTCCTTTCCAAGACTGTACAATCTGATTCGTTGAGCCCAAGAGTCATAGTAAGTTCTGTCAAGCATTGGGGGACGAGTGTCTGAACCAACTGCTTGAATGTCCTCAACTACAGTAGAGATGATTGTAGGCACGTTGGTAGACATGTTTACAGATTTCACGGGATTTTATAACTCTATGATTAAACCGGAAATAGATTCTTTCACGGGATTTTACTAAATCAAGAGAAAACCGTATTAGAAACAAAAATCAACCAAGTCGCTATAATCCTTGAACCAAGTCGTTAAGCACCAAGTCGCTAAGTAGCAACTCGCTAAACCTCAAGTCGCTAAGCCCAAGTCGCTATGACCCAAGTCGCTGGACGCAAATCGCTAAAGCACCAAATCGCTAAACAGTCAAGTCGCTAAAGAGCAACTCGCTAAGTATCCAAGTCGCTAATGTCAAGTCGCTGAGAATAATAAGTACAAGTCGCTAGAGATAATGAAAGCAAGTCGCTAACCCCACCAAGTCGCTAGCCGTAGTGGAGAATCCACTAACTTGTATGCTTTGTCGGCTTGTCTCAATAGACAAGTCGCTAAGCTCAAGTCGCTAAAACTAACACTGCAACTCGCTAGAAATTACTGAAGCAAGTCGCTACGAAGAAATTCACAACGAGACTCAAGTCGCTACCTTGAAAAACTTCAAAAACACACTTTTCAATCCATAACAAGCCCAACCACAGTGATTCAAGCTTTCCAAATCAAAGCCCAAGCACTTACAATGATTCTAAACACTAAAGTACACTCAAAATTCAAACTTTAACACAAGAAATGATCCAAATGATGCAAAAAACCACTAAACTATTTCAACCTCAAAAACCATCTAAAACCACTAGAAATCCAAGGATATGTAATAGAGATGATCAAACCATGGCTCTTGATACCATTTGTAACATATTGGATTTCACAAACACATCAAACCATGATCACAAGAGGCGTACACAAGGATGTTTTAGAGAGAGAAATAGTTAGAGGTTTGAGAACTTAGTGAGAGAAAGTGAAAATCTTATTATGAGCTCCAACTCTCTACCTTGGGAGGTAGAGAGTATTTATAGTCTTACACAACTCGCCACCTACGGGTTGTGGATCAGGCATACAGTGGGTAAAGACCCGTCCGTCCTCCACGGTGTTACTTAACTAAATACTACTTAACAGTAAATAACTACGACTACGAGCTTTCTAACGATTACATATACTTGAGGTGACCGACACTTTAACAACAGGATTTACTAAATCCTAACACGATGTTAAGGCCGCGAATGATAAATTGACCGCTGAGCTTGAGCGGTACAAGGAGAATGCAAAAGCTTTTGAATTTCACAAAAACAAAGAGTCGGAATTAGAAATTGGTTATCGAAATTCCGTTTTAAGAGAAAAACAGTTGCAAATCAAGTATGACACACTTGATGTGAATTTGAACTTGAAAATAAAATCTTTAAACAAGGAAATTTCTGATCTAAAAGACCAACTTTCTAAACAAAAAGCAACATATTATGATCTTGAAAAAGAGAAGAAAAAGTTGATAACTGATTTTTCAAAACGAGAAGATTCTCTTCTTGATGAAATTCTTGAGAAAAATGAAAAAATCAACAAATTGGAAAATTTGCTTGTTACAACAGGTCATTCAGCTCAAATTGTCGATATGTTAACAAATCAAACAAATCCGTATTTTCATACAACTAAAAAAATGGATCTTGGTAACAAACCTCCTTGTGCACTCAAGAAAGCTCAGAAAGAACATAATGTTTTGTATAATGGAAAAGCTTTGTTAGATAAACATGAACCCGTAGACGTTCGTGATTCTCATGAAACATTAGAACTCACCGACGAGAGTAGATCAAGAATGAAACAAAAGAATCCAGTAATAAAACCAATCGACAACTTCAAGAGCTTGTTAAATCAAAAATCAACATTAGCACTAACAATTGGTTTTCTAGTTTTCACGATGAAATGAAAAAGGTTTTTGAAAATGAAATTGCCAATCCGCTAAACCACGTCAGTGCGAGGGTAATTCACTTTGAACAAGCATTTTTGAAAGAATCAGGTGACTTTGTCAAGGACCATAAATCCCTGGTAACGCAAGCTAATGAATGTTTTGAACACATCAAAGTTTTGGAAAATTTAAATGATTCTCTGTGAAGATGTTCTCGTCTCTGATATTATGTCCATTATCTTACAAACATATTCTGTTGAAGACCATGAAAGACTCCAGTCTAATACCTCCACAATTGTTTCAAAATATGAAAAAGCTTTTGAAAAACTTGAAAAAGAAAATGTCTCATATTTTAAACAACTTGATCGAAAAACTGAGGAATGCAAGTATGACAAACTGTCGTATGAGCGTGCCTACAATGACATGAAAGTGAAAAATGATCTTTTGACGGCTCAGTTGGATTGTCAAAAAGAAAAGGTTGTGGATACTAAGATTGCAAAACCATTGACTGAGGAGAAGCCAAAAGTTCCAAAACCGGTTTTTAAACCAAAAATGTCTATTTCTCAGCCTCTTCCAAAAGTTAATGAGCAAAAAGATTTGTCAAAACCAGTCACTCCACCTGCCTTTCCTAAGCAAAAGACATGATTGTTGAAAATGAAAAAGCGGTTATCGAGAAACCAAAAGTTTTAGCACCTGGCCTTTTTAGGATGAGTACCACTAATGCGTCTGCCTCCACATCTAAACCATATGGAACAAAAGACATAAGTTTAGAAAAGCAGTCTAAAGAGACTAGGAAAGCCGAAACCACTTCTCTTGATAAAAATGTGAATCCTAATGCGTGTGCCTTACCTTCTACAGGACTAGAAAGCACCTCTAGGAGCAGCAGACTAAAGCCTAAGAGCAATACAAGGAACAATAGAGTATCGCCTGCATCTAAGAGTAGTAGCTTGAATAATGAGAAGAAAGTAGAAGAACACCCTAGGAATTTACCACTTTGTATTAAGAAAGACATTTTATCTGAATGTAATGAACCTATGAAATCTGCTAAGTTTAATGAATCTGTTTGTTTAACTTACAAAGAATCGTTAATTAATGTTCATGATGATTGTGTTTCTAAGAATGTGAATGATAAGCCTGTTCAGAAGAACGTTCCAAAAAGAACTTATGCTAAACCAATAAGAAGTCTAGTTGCAAGATTTAGGTCTTACACTACTGATAGGAAGCATAGTCTTTACTATAGGGATGATATTTGGAAACCAACGGGTAGAATTTTCACACTCCAGAATGGTAGAATGAGTGATAAATCAGTATACCCTGTAGAAAACTTCTATGAGTGTGATCAGGATTTTACCTCTAACCCAAAGGAACCAAAATCAAAACGGTTTCCAAAAACATCTTCTTCTGTATTTGGCAGGTTATCGAAATATGTCTTTGGATCGTCGACTCGGTTTGCTCCAAGCACATGACCGAATCAAGTTGCTGATCAATTTTGTCTGGAAATTCATGGGAACCGTACGCTTAGGAAATGATCATGTAGCAGATATCATGGGTTTTGGAGATCTACCTTTTGGAAATTATTTGATCACTCGGGTTTACTATGTCGAAGGGTTGGGACACAATTTGTTTTCAGTCAGGCAGTTCTGTGATGCAGATTTAGAGGTTGCTTTTAGGAAAAATGCTTGCTTGGTTAGAAACTTGGATGGCACTAATCTCTTAACTGGGAATCGTGATACAAACGTGTTTGGCACTTTGTGCTATCCGACGAACGATAGAGAAGATCTAGGTAAACTGAAAGCTAAAGGTGATATTGGAATCTTCATTGGATACTCAGAAAACTCGAGGGCATTCAGGGTGTATAACAGAAGAACTAGGAAGATAATGGAGACGATGAATGTGAATTTTGACGAACTTTCACAGATGGCTTCTGAGAGACTCGCTCTAGAACCCGCGCTTAATCTGACGGCTTCTAATCAAAACAGATTAGAACCCGCACCAAACCCACAGACTTCTGGACACATCAGTTCAGGACTCACACAACAAAGAGCTCCATCAACTTTTGCTGACACACCTCATGAACAAGAATGGGAGAATTTCTTCGAGTTAATGTTCGATGAATACTACGGTGGAACTTCGAAAAATGCATCAAACTATCATTCCGCTGCACCCGCTCAAAATCATCCACCACCACCAACAGAAGATGCATCTACCATGGTTGAAACCAATGCACCAACTCCATCAACGTCATCCACATCGACTTCAGCAAATCCTATTCTTGAAACAGTTTTACCAGCAGTTGATGAGCAAAACCAAAACATATCATTTCAAGAAGAACCTTCACAAAACCAGAACGATGCAATGTTAGATGAAGACTTATTTGAAAACCCGTTTGCCACGGAATCAGCTGAATCATCTTCAAGCTTACGAGAACCATCTAACTCGCATACGTTTAACCAACGGTATCCTTCTACTCTGAAGTGGACAAAAGACCATCCAATTGAACAAGTTATTGGTGAACCTTCACGGCCAATTTAGACGAGACGCCAACTTGCCACCGATTGCGACTTGTGCATTTACCTTTGCTCCATTAGCAATATTGAACCGAAGAACATTCAGGAGGCAATGGCAGACAATGCATGGATAGAAGCAATGAAGGAGGAACTTCTCCAATACCGTCTACATGACTCTTGGGATTTGGTTCCAAGACCAATTGACATTCGCGTCATTGATCTCAAATGGTTATGGAAGAACAAAAGGGATGAAGAAATGACTGTAATTCGCAACAAAGCTCGTCTCGTGGCCAAAGGATACAAACAGGAAGAAGGGATAGACTTTGAAGAGTCATTCGCGCCGGTAGCTAGACTTGAAGCAGGCAGGATATTCTTAGCCTATGTAGCTCTCAAAAACATCACGGTTTATCAGATGGACATCAAGACTGCGTTTTTGAATGGAACTCTGAAAGAAGAAGTGTATGTGAGTCAGCCAGAAGGCTTCATAGACATGGAACATCCAGACTACGTCTACAAACTCAAAAAGGCAATCTATGGTTTGCTACAAGCTCTGAGAGCGTGGTATGACGAACTGTCCTCTTTCTTGATCAAAAACAATTTCACCAAAAGAACAGTTGATCCTACCTTGTTTACAAGAAAATACAACGATGACATTTTGATTGTTCAGATTTACGTGGACGACATCATTTTTGGGTCCGCTAATCCGAATCTTTCAAAACATTTTGAAAATCTCATGAAAAGCAAATTTGAAATGTCCATGATGGGGGAACTAAAGATTTTTCTTGGTTTACACAAATTCATCAATCCCATCGTGGAATTTTCATTAATCAATCTAAATATACAACTAAGATTTTGAAAAATCATGGTACAGATAATTGTGACTCGGTCGGTACATCAAGGGTAACTTCACCAAAAATTGGAGCCAATTTATTTGGGAAACCCATCGATCCTAAGAAATATCAGAGCATGATTGGTTCTCTCATGTACCTCACCGCTACTAGATATTCATTTTGTTATTTGCTTATTAGCACGGTTTCAGGCAAAGCCTACCGAACTGCACCTTAATGAGGTTAAACGGATCTTTCGGTACCTGAAGACATCTATTCACATGGGACTTTGGTATCCGAAGGAATCCGGATTTTATCTAATTGCCTTTTCGTGACGGACCACACGGTGATCAAGTTACGCAAAAAGTACATCAGGAGGAGCACAATTTTGGGTGAAAAGTTAGTCACCGGTCTTCAAAGAAATAAGATTCTACTGCACTTTCAACCACTGAAGCAGAGTATGTGTCTCTATCTGCGTGTTGTGCTCAAGTTCTATGGATGAGAACACAACTCACAGATTATGGCTTTACTTTCGATAAAATACCTATGTATTGTGACTCGAAAAGTGCCATAGCCATATCGTGCAATCTTGTTCATCACTCGAAGACTAAGCACATTCGTGTCCGCTACCACTTCATCAAAGAGCACGTAGAAGAGGGTACTGTTGAATTATTTTTCGTGAAGACAAATTACCAACTCGCCGATCTATTTACTAAAGCCCTTCCAAAAGAAAGGTTTAACGATTTAGTTCGACGAATTGGAATGCGAAGCCTAACCCCTGAGGAGTTAGAACGTCTTCTCAAATCTTCTTGAAAATGATTTTCCAAAAAGCTTCGCTGTAAATATTTTTGAAAAACCAAATACAAAGTTTGAAAAACAAACAAAAGCAAAATATAAAAATATAAAACTTTCAAAAAATACAAAAACAATATAAAATCAAAAATACAAAAATATTCTTCTTACGACATGTCTCTCGTATAATCGATATTCTGTATGTATCTAGAAATGTCATTCAACAATGATACGGACATGTACAGATGCTTGAACGAGAGTTCTTTAAATGTTTTCTAAAACATGTCGTTTCTCAAAATTTCTTCAAAAAAAAGGCATTCGTGAAACTCGGACAAAAATGATGACTTTTGATTATTTCAAATCCAAACTCGTTTTCAAAAGAAAATCTAGTGTACGCTTCAGTGCACTACATTTAAAACTGGTGAGAAATCATCATCATCTTGAGCACCTTCTTCAAGATTGTTCAAAAAGATTTTCAAAATCTTTCAAAATATTTTGTGCTCAAGATAACTCCCTCTAAAACCCTTTAATTGATTATGCTTTATTAAAGGGGGAGTATAAAACCAAAATGTTCCAAATTCATGCTTAAATCAAATCCGTTTGTCTCCCCAAAAGATTCTAAAAATGATGTTTAATCCGTTGATATAAAAAATATCACGAATATGCTATTTTTGAGGGGGAGAAGACGTGATTAAAATGTGATCAAAATGTTTAATGATCGTTGTTTGAAATTCAAAAGAGCTCGACTCAGTCGTGACCAATGAATTGACGAGAAATCAAAGTCAGTAATTGTACCATCTCGAGAAACTTGTGATAGACATGCACTTTCATGGGTCTAACCTTCTTTTCAAGAAGAGTTTACAACTTCAAGTTAGTTATTAGAGCTAGTTGTCTCCTAAAAACTGACAATGGAACTCTTTAACTAAGCTACGTAACCGTGTCTCGTGGGGAATTGTCTATCATGAGCCGATCAATTCAAAAAGTGCGAACTCTACCCTTTCTGTGCAGATTTAAGTTAAAACAATATAAGCACATGTGAAGGGGGAGTGTTTCTGAAATATAAAACTCTCAAGGTGTTAACAAATCATTTTTTATAATCAAAAAAACTTTGAGAGATTTTTAAGAAAAATGGTTTTATGGCAACATAGGATAGTCATGGAGTTATAAGGTGACTAAGGATAGGAAAATCCGTCCTATGATCCGCCAGAGCCGGAGGGATCTACCCAAGGACATCACCAATAGTTTAGAACTAGAAGTCCTTAGGTATGATTGAAAAAAGGAGTAATGTGAGAAAGGAGAAAGAAGGGGTTGAAGAATTAAAAAGAAAAGTAAAGAAAGGGTGAAAAGAAATAGCCCTCCATAATCAACCTTAGGGCAGAAACCGGGTTCAATTCATATGCTACTGGTTGTCACTTAGATGACACTGATATTGAAGACAAAGACGTCATGGACCCAGTGACGCACTACACCAAACCTTCTAGCCACTCAATTCCTCTTAAAAGGATTTGTTTCATTCTCACTGGGAACCCTACATAATCTATCGACTTTCTCTTAGAGATCGTTGGTATTGAAGAAGGAGACCCTCTCCCTAGTCTCCGCTTAGGAAAACCAAAATGCACTTATTGGGTCTAGAGCCTCGAGATTCATTAAAAGATCTCATAGGAACACATGACATTTCTGTTGGATCGTGAATATTATGTTGTTTGATGATTCGGGTGGTCTAGGACAATGATTAAACAAGAAAGCCATTTTAGATAGATGAAGAGAGTTGAGAGGAGGTTCCTTGAAGAGAGTTGCTTTAGAAAATGAAAGGTTAGATTCAAAGAAGCCACACCCCTTCCATGGATGGAAGGGGTATTTATAGTTACACAATACACGACCTCCTATCGGCCTGTGGATCAGGCATACAGTGGGTAAAGACCCGTCCTTCCTCCACGGTGTTACACTACACTATACTAAACTAATAACTAACTAATAAACTGATAAATAATGATATGTCTACGAGCTAACTTATGCTAAATTATATTTGGGGTGACCGACACTTCACTATGGAATTTCCAATTCCTAACAATCTCCCCCAAAAGGAGGTCACCCCATGTTTTACATTTCAAATCTTAGCATTCTATTTAATCTTTAGTCTTGAGTTCATAGACTTTAATTCTTCAACATCTGCATCTTTGTGCTTTAGCAGTGATTCTTCAAAGTCCGCATAGTTTTGTACTTTGAGTGGAGGTCTTTGACTGATCCACATCTTTGATGATCTTTGAGCTTTCATTGAGATCATCAGCCACAGTAAATCTCTCTGGATCATCCATAGTTGTGTTGCCTTCATGTGATGTTGTGACTTTTGGACCGACATGCTCACACTTTTGAATCATGACATCTTTCCATCAGAGTAGCGGAAGCTTTACTGGTTCATGATATTTGCGCAGCAGAAAGGAAGCATAGTATAAAAATATCGAGCCGTGTTATGTAGATATGCACCAGTCATGATTTCTTCAATTTAGTGTGGATGTTGTGAGCATGCGGCTTTGGATTGACTCCTCAATTCTGATCAGTTGCAACCGTCCAGTGTACTGCATACAACAGTTAGCAATAAAAGTGCACGAAAGTGTCTTTGACCACTTTCGTTGAATTGAGGTACACGGTCCACGGTTCCCCGTTGATCAGTACACGCCTTTGTGATCATGTATAATTCGAAGAATCTCCTTGACAAGGTTTTGCAGCTGTTCTAGCTGTTCTCAAACCGGAACGTCTCAAAGAAGACAACACGGAGTGAGTGAACCAGCAAATTGAGATTTACTGATTGATAGAAAATTATTTGAAAACAATCGCGTACTGCTTAAGAGAAAGAGTTTTGCAATACGACGAAGGTTTAGAAGAAGAAAATCATTTTTCAATCAGAAATACCCTTTTGATTTTGAAGATAATACACAGTCGAAGTGCTAGAGTTCAAAAGTATCCGTCAATCCTTTTCCTGGACCAAGGTTGATTCAAGATTGAATCTCCCCATCATTTCTATCCAGTTGTCACAAGCTTGATCTTACGAGAAGATCTCACATGTCACCCACTAAGAGCTTGTTTGATGTTGGCTCTAGAAGGATTTCCATCTTCATCGTGAATATCATATCACTCGGATGTTCTGGCAATACCACAAGGATAATGCGTAGGACTCTTAACATATATTCTCACTTTCCACATTGTGTGAAATAGTGAGTCTTCATTAATTGTGTCCTAATGAGATATTGTGGATAATCTCTTGGCTCTAGACTCAATAGTGCATTTTTGGTTCCTATGCCGGAGACTAGGGAGAGGGTCTCCTTCTTCAATATCAACAATCTCTAAGACAAAGTCGATAGATAATGTCGGTTCCCCGTGAGAATGAAACAAGTCCTTTTAAGAGGAACTTAAGTAGCTTGGGAAGTTAGGTGCAGTGCGTCACTGGGTCCATGACGTCTTGTCTTCAATATCGGTGTTACCTTAGTAAACACCAGTAGCATATGTATTGAACCCGGTTTCTGCCCTAAGGTTGAATTATTGGAGGGCTATTTCTTTTCACCCTTTTCATTTTTAATTTCTTTTTCATTCTTCAACCCCTTCAGTGCTTACCGAGACTTCATAACTAGAACCTTGTTGGGTTTATTCCAGTACTAGCTCTGTCTTAGTCCGCACTCTTCCCATTTCTCATTTTTCTCCTTTTTTTTCATCATACCTAAGGACTCTACACTATCTAGTGGATTGTCCCTGGGTAGATCCCTCCGGTTCTGGCGGATCGTGGGAACTAATACCTAACCTCACCATCCTTATAACTCCATGCGTAAAGTAAAATGGTCGGTCTTTTGGTACAGTTCATTCTTCCATGAAACCAATTGAAAAATCATTTGGAAAAACAATAAAGGTACTTGTGATACGAGATCAAAGCATTTTGTATCTTAATAGTTTTGATCATTTTGAAATGCTCCCCCTCAACATGTGCATATGATTTATAAATTGTTTAGCACATGGAGGCAAGAGTTCTTTGAAACAATTTCTTTGATCACAATTTCCTTAGAAAAAGCCTTTTGATTTTCTTGGTAAATTCTCCCCCTCAATATGTGCTTTGGAAATTTGAAATCATTTTATCACATAGAGGAAAGAGTTCTTTTGAAGCACAACCACGATCACAAAAGCCATTAAGAAACCATTCTGAAAACTCAATCAAGGTACTCTATAAATCACTTTAAAAAGCTTTTGTACCTCGATAGTTTATTTTCTTTTGAAATGCTCCCCCTCAATATGTGCTTCGAGATTCGAAAGCATTTAGCACATATGAGAGAGCAGCCTGCACAATAGAATCAAAACGATCACCTTTTATCATATTTCATTATTAAATCACAAATTCTCCCCCGATCAAAAATATCAATTTCTTTGAGATTTTGGATCCCAAGTGATTTAATAAGGTTTAGAAAACATGGGAAAATATGTGGCCTGGTTTAAATACTCATCTTGTTTTGGATAAATCCTCCTCCTCAACATGTGCATTGTGTATTTGAAATCGTTTGGCACATGCAGGCAGGAGTGTCTTTAAAGGACTAAAACCATTTGAGATTTGTGATCCCAACTGATTTAAATCATTTAGAAAAGTTTGGGGAAAGACGTGGCAAGATTTAATTTTGAAAAATGACAGATAAGGACCAATTATAGACATTAAAGATTGTTAGTGTCAGGTATGATAGTTTTAAGAGATCTTTAAGTAAAATAAAACAATTTCACAATCAAACAAGAACAGAAAAAAAATTCATTTTGAAAGATCTTGATTTTAAAGAAAAATCATACCATGACATAACATTAAATCTTTAGATCACCACATTTTTTTAACGTACAAACCGGACTTGTTTTGATGATATATTGTTTGAAAATACTTAATTTGAAATCACTCTCCCCCTCAATCCATGACATTAGTCGTTGATTGAGTGACTTTAGTTTAAAATGAAGTCCGGTTGATTTCCAAAATTTGAGTTCAATTTATTTTCAAAAACAATATTTTTCCATTTTCTAAATTGTTTTAAGAAAAATGGTATCATCCACTACATTCCTGCACAAAGATACGTTTAGTGGTTGAGAATCTGCTTATGTTGTTGCTGTAGGGCTTGGAAGAAAAACCGTCTGCTGATGCAGTGAGACTTCTTACGTTGCATTTATGCCAACTCTACATGGAAGTCCAATTAAGCTCTGTTTCTTCATATGTCAACCCAAGATATAGTTACCCTTTCCTTTCGGCATCCAATCATCATATTATGTGAGATCCAGATCGGGAACATACTTATATACCAATATACCTGCATATGTTAGTGGACACAAACAGATATATGGTGGTCGACATCACCCAAACAGCAATCGACTAATAACAGTCAATCCAACATAACAATCAGATCATATAAGGCATGGGGATAATGTGTTCATCAAACTATAATCATCTAATCCTAACAATCACATCCTAGAAACCTAGTCCTTCAACATAGGCAATTATATTTTACAGATAAGCACGTAGGATGATTAAGAAAGTCCGTTAGATGATGTAAATTTGAAAACATTCTCCCCTTCAATCAATGACTCATTTTTTTTGAAAATTTTTAGAAGCGCAGAAGTCATTGATTGAGTTTGCAAATTAATACGAAAACTCTGATTCTGATTGATTTTTCAAGCAACTCATTTTCCACCAGTTTTTGAAAACAACAAATATTTTTCTGAAGAATTTTTGAAGGAAAAATATTTGAGTGGGAACAGCAGTCCTTAGACATACTTTCCTCATTAGTTTTAGGATAAGTGCACGAAATATTTGAAAAATTTAAGCGTAGCACTTTCCTTCCTTGAAAAACGGGTTGCTATCTGAAATAAGAGCAAACCATTGTTTAAGCACGGGTCACAGTTTGAAATAACTGTAAGCCATCATTTGAAGCCCGGGTTACAGTCTGAAGTAACTGTAAGCCATATTTATAGACATGTTTAGAAAGAAATATTTACACCTCCTGCTCGAACTTCATCTAAAGTCCCGTGCCATTATTGAATGACATTTCTAAGACCGTAGATGTTATCGATACCAGAAGACATGTCTTGAGAAAACATATTTTTGGTATTTTTCAATTTTCTGATTTTTATGGGCTTTTGTTGATTTTATATTTTTCTATTTTGTTTTTGTTGGTTTTATATTTTTGTATTTTGCTTTTCGAAAAAATATATACAAGAATGATAGTATAGTTTAAGAGAATGATGAAATGAGTACCGAGATAAGGATATCGTACAGCACGTTGTAGAAGAAAGAAATCAACATCTCTTAAACTTTCACCACCAAAGCATTCAAGGCTTCTAAGAAAATCGTCTGAACATGAGCCTTCTCAATTTGAATCTTTGGTAGCTTCCCCCCAAACCGACAAACATCGAATAAGGACCATTTCCCTAAGAAGTAGAAATGAATGAAAACAGTCTCATTGAATGAAGCTCGCACCAAGAACACGAGAACACCAAAGTAACAAGTTGAAACATTGATCGTCTCCTGCTTATCAAATCCGGAATAACTGATGAAGTCCGATCACATGAACCTGTTGTGCGTCCCCGATGTACACATTACTCGAGATTGACCGATTGTCTATTCAGGGAACAATTCATCAACATCTTCATTTTACCTAGTGCATTCCAGATATCTCCCATATAACCAATCAGCCCATAATGTACACAAGTACCCAACCAGAGTAGAGACATTGACATCACAGTAACTGGTTGAATCACTGATCTTCTCTGTGGATGTCAAACCCAGAATAACTGATTAAGCTCGATCATGTGAATATGTTTTGCGACCCTAATGTACACATATCTCTCCCCTGATTATTGCAATTTCATCGGAATCATCATTACATTGTGTACATGAAGCACTAACCGGAAGCACTTTATCATAAATCATATTGAAGATGTCGATAAGCAATATCATCTCACGTACCAAATATTCTTCTCACATTTCTTCCAACTGAACACTGAAGTAACACATACCAAAAGTATCCAGAGACCATTTCCCCCAAATAGTTGGCATAATACATCCTTCCCCCAAATAGTTGGAATAATATATCCTTCCCCCAAATAGTTGGAATAATACACCAAAGGCTACGAGTTAAACACTGAGTTTCTCTATGGTTATGACCATTGTCTTTCCTCGGGATAACTTCAACCGGTAGAAGTGTTAAATTCATCATGTGTACTCGTTGTGCTTTTAGATATATGTCTCCTTCCCCCTTGCTGGTTTTGATACCGAATCAAAGAAACATAATATACCCATAAACACGAAATCTTGTGAGAAGAACTCAAATAGCCCAAATGAATCCTGTGAGAATCAACCGCTACGAAACTCTCTCTCGACTATCTTTATCAATATATATGTAGACAATTTGAAGTGACCACTATTGAAGAAAAACCCGATATACCAAACTTGAAACTGAAGTCGAATTCCCCGCATTTGTATCTTAAGCTTGCACTTAATGATGGAAGAACGGTGTCGAGAATCTATGCTTCAAGAAAATCTCTAAGTACTCGCTACTCAAACAAAGTATGAGACATTAACACCTCTTGACATTATCCACATCGTCATATGCATGTGACACTGAGTAAAACAACGTAACTCCTTAAAGCGATAGTTAACCAGGTCTTCAATCATCCATCCCGACAGCTGGTAACTAGATAAACCAAGTCTTCAACTTAAAATTCTTAGACCCGAGTAAGTTATCAAATAAGAACACGCCTTTGTGAACGTCAACTTCAACCGCAAATAAGTGATAAAAGAGTAACTTCGAAGTAATCAACTTGTGTCAAATGTCCAACACGTGAATAAACATACAATCGGATGTACATTGACCCACTGAATGAACCGGAGCAAATGATTCCTCAACATCAATGCATTCTTCCTTAAGGTATATATGTAGAAATTGATCTGGAAGATTCACCAATAATGTATTTAAGCGGATGAGGAAGTCATTTTCCTTAATGTGGTTGATTTACAGAGTGCACATTTAGGAAAGAACAATGAAACAATGATCCGGGAAGATTTGGCAAAGGAATACCAAAGAGCGGATCACTATTCATGAGTGCAACTACAATGATAGTCATTAACAATGCCTTGAGGAATAACTGGAGATTAAGCTTCTTGAGTAGTCTGACCATTATGCAAACATCCATCAATATGTAGATCCACTTCCCCCCCTCAAAAATTGCATCCGAAGTTGCCATTTTTGATTTGAACAAGTGAATAAGAGTAAACTCCAATGAATGTAGATCCACTTGATGATGAAACGAACATGGAGAAAGGCATGAAACTCGAAGATGGAGAATGTAGATGAGAATGGCCATTTACGAGAGAATTTCTCTTTTCTTTGAAGAACGGGGCCTGAAGTTTTATCTGTAGACACCATAATGATGAAGTACGAGGCCTGAACTGATGTGAACAGATGTCATAATCTCTCTCTTTTCATCATCTCTTGGCAAAACATGTAATTATCACCATTATCATTCAGTAGGCTCTTTATAGTGACAGCTGATGGAGAAAACCCAATATGATGAATTTGACCCTGAAGTAAACTACCCCGACCTCATGACTTAAACTTGTACATATGTAACAAAGAGCGGTGCCGATTTCCATTAGCATCTCTAAGTACTCTCTATGTACTCTATACTCTTCAACCAACCAACCATCAAGTATAAGACGTACATCACCTCTTGAAAATCCACAATTAAATGTGACACTGAGCACTACAACGTAACTCCTTAAAGTGATAGTTATTTTTGTGGCAAAAGGAGCCCAATTTCCCCTCGTGGTAAAATAAAAAAAACTCCCAAAAATAACTAGATTTCCAAGTCTTCGTTTTTGATAATAAGCTCGAACAAGGATCTTGAAGAATCTTCATCCATCCATCCCCGATGCCTTCAGATACTAAGTACACTCGCCCGTGATATTTCACTTCAACCTCAAATAAATAATAGTGAATTTACCCCGTTGTCACATCTTCTGGTTAAAAGCTCAAATCTAGCCTCCTTTAACGTTTTAAGTGAACTCTGATAATGGTTTCATCCCGACCATGGTTAAAAGCACGTAACCCCGTAAAACCATTTAATAACCAAACAGCCATGACGAATATCCAAACATACATCTAATTCATGAAGTACACCCTTTTATCTCTTCTTTGAAACAGAAACCGTAGCACTAGCATCAAAATAAGATCCCGAAATACACTTTCCTTTCTCCAAGATGGTTCCATCATTACGGGATTTTACAACTCAATGGTTTAAACCGAGAAATAGTTTCTTTCGCGGGATTTTACAAAACCAAGAATTAACCGTAAGATTGATCCGGAAATTCACTTTACAATTACCAGAATGTTTCCATTGTCACGAGATTTTACAAGTCTATGATTTAAACCGAGAAATAGATTCTTTCGCGGGATTTTACAAAATCAAGACAAAACCGTAAACAATGTCAGCTTGAATGTGTTATGACACATTGGTTTCAGTGAATATCTGTTTTAGGGGAACATGCAGCGGTTCATTAGCGATTCTTACTCCAACATCAACACTATCATCAACCATCCAATAAACACTTTGGTAAACACATCTTCCACATATTCTGGCGGCTATTGCTGTGACTACTTGGTGAAGTAAATCCGATATACCAAACTTGATCATGAAGTGAAATTCCCCAGATTTGTTACTTAAACTTGTACTAATTCTTGTGAAGAAGAAACGGTGTACCTAATTTACAAAACCTCTTGACATATCCTCAACTGCGTGAGACACCGAAGTGATAGTTACGTTGTGAGTTAAGCGAGAAAGAGTCATAACCGTAATTAAATAGCCAAGTCTTTATCACACTCAACAAAAGCCCAAACAAGTCATCTTCTCGGAAGGGTAGAAAGAAAGAAGACTAAATAAGTAAACGTGCCGGGAAAACCTCACATCAAATCCAAATACGAAATACTGTCCAAACAACCCCGTAGTCAACATTTGATCAATCATTTCTAGCCATGACATAAAAATTTTCATGAAAATGCATAAACCACAGGGATGGTTTGAGTTCCACATTAGCGCCACAGGGATGGTGAGATTGAATCGGCTCTAAAGACATTTTCCAGGAATGGTAGGTGTTTCTTTACATGATTAGACCTTTTGATTTTAACCGATCGAATGAAAGATGGATTAACATCAATTGTTAATTTCTTTTCATGGGTCGAACACTAAAACCAAACAAATGGAATAACATATTCATGTTGTTTCATTCGATCTTGAACACACCGAAAGGTAATAAGTTCGAGCATAGGACAAGTAAACGAATCAAGAAAAACAGTTAACATACTTGTCAATTGTTTTATCTTATACATTCGGATATAGTCATGAACAAAAAGGTCTATGATGTATTTTATTCGTGTTGGATAATCTATGATGGTCGGATATGTATGCGCCAGCACACGAAAAAAGAAAACTTGAGACCCTTTTCCTATTTTATTTTCATTTGACCTTTATGTGGATCAGTGATGTTATGTCATATGTATTGCCCTTCATGGTCTTGATGTTTCATCATTTATACATGACCATACTGAGATCATTTGATTTCCTTTTCTTGTTGCTGTTGTTGTTTAGAGTTGAGATTGAATGGATGAATTAGGATATATTTTGGATATGATTGTTGTATGGAGTTAAGATGTTGAGATTGATTTTGGTTGCTGTTTTCATGTGTCAAAATACAATCTTGGACAAGTGATGTGTTAAACAGAGTTTCATGTTGAGTTGTATTTAGTTTTGTGGTCAAGGTCTTTCATCTCCTTCATCCTTTCTGTCGAATCAACATAACTCGCATCCATTATTTTTATGGTCAACAAACTGCAAAGGGTTGGTCAATACGCAACCCCCTTTAAACAACTCGCACTCAATAATGCGAGTAGGCAACTCGGTTTTTGCAGTTGACTCAAAAGTCAAGCAACTCGCATACAAGAGAGTTAACAACTCGCTTCAGTAATGCAAGTAGACAACTCACATAGGGACCATTGTATCTAGACATATTTGAGCATAACAACTCGCATATATTTCAACAAGTTTTTACCAACTCGCATTCAAAAATGCAAGTTTACAACTCGCATCCAAGAGTGTTGCTAACTCGCATACAAAAGAATGAACCAAACTAAACCCAGAAACATTGCATATGGTGACCCATTTTGACCACTGTTTGACCACGTTATTAACCAGTTTAAGACCATTTATTTCATCAGAAAAATTGCATTACATCCCTTTTTTTTTTACCATATACCAGAAACTGACCCATAAATGTCACAGATAAGGCAAAGGACGTCACGAAAGAAAATGAAATTCATGACTTGTAGCACAAAGAAACTTGACTCGAAATAGTAGTGACTTTGAAAAAAAACTGTTAACCAAGATAGTATTTTTGAGCACACCAACAGTCAATGTGATTAGAGCCTCAAGATAAAATATTTGAGCACACAATATTGGTAAAACAGTTTAACAAAGTGATTCGAACCACAAATATCCATCAACAAACACAACCCATATCAAGCCGCATAATAAACCGCTTCAAAAACCATTCGGATCATCAAAACAACACAACCTTGGCTCTTATACCATTTGTTGGATCGTGAATATTATGTTGTTTGATGATTCGGGTGGTCTAGGACAATGATTAAACAAGAAAGCCATTTTAGATAGATGAAGAGAGTTGAGAGGAGCTTCCTTGAAGAGAGTTACTTTAGAAAATGAAAGGTTAGATTCAAAGAAGCTGTAGAAAACTAGAAGGGGGGTTGAATAGTTTACCGATTAAAAACTTTGTTTTGAAACTTATTGAAAGATCAATTGATATTGATCTTAAGTGTGTTAATGAAATATGCAAGCAATAAGTAATAAGTAAATAAGGAAAGAAATGATCAAACCACAACAAGTTGTTTATAGTGGTTCGGCCTACAAGGACTCTTTTTCCTTGCCCTACTCCACTCCCCGAGTCTCACACTCGAGAGTTTAACTTCACTAGTCAACAAGCTCCTTTCACCGGCGGAGAAAACCTTTACACTTCGCTTACACTATTTCCGACACTAAGCTAGATGTCGAGTTCTTTCCAAGGGTACAACTACTCCCACACACAATGTATTTTGAGGACTAAAATACTAACCACTCACACTCACAAGATTATGATGGTTTGATACAACAATGAAGTATGGATCAACACTAGATCATACAACACTAAACAAACAAGACTTCCAACTTCTCGTTGAAGCTTGAATATGACTTGATCTTCTTTGCTACAAAAGAGATCACTAATATGATATGAAACCGAGTTAGAAAGGTTAGAGAGAAGATATGTATGAGAGTATGTTAGAAAGGGATGAAAACTACTTGGCTTGGCATTGCTATTTATAGCCAAAATGGACAGGAGCGTCCACGGACGACGGACCCCTTAAAAGGGTTCCGTCCGTGTACCAAAATGGTACCGCCAGTCTGACAGTCAAGATATCAAATCTTGCTTAAAGTCAACTCTATCTAAGAGAGATTTTGCAAGATATGAAGAGTACAAATCTTCACAAAATATCTAATGGAATCTTCTAATGATTTCCATGATGTAATACATGATGTCAAATGTTGTATTACTATTTATAGAAATATGCAAATGCTTAAGTAGTGTTTGGTTTTAAGAACCTAACACATTCTACAAACTACTTATCATACATAATGATTAGAGTCATATCAAGATGTTACTAATTAAAATTGTAAATGCTTGAATGATGAATATATTGTTTGAGAAAGCTTGTTTTAATATCTAATAAACTTGACAAGCTTTAAGCTTTTATAAATTAAATTTACTTTTGTCGTTAACAAAACTTAGGCAAAGATCAAAAATATAAATAACGCTTAATGACGATATTTGTATTAACAATCTCCCCTTTTTGTTGAGGACAAAATATAAATTTTATTTTTATAAAAGAAACAAAGTTTGTACAAGAGTTATAAAAATATTAGTTTTAGAACTTGAAAAGGAAATGATAATGTAAGTGTATGAAATTTGACTTTTTAAGAAAGTCAAGTATTATCAATGAGGGTTCCTGTTTGACTTTTTAGAAAGTCAAATGTATGCAGTTTGACTTTTTCAGAAAAGTCAAATATGAATAATTTCAAAGTTCTATATTTTCTCCCCCTTTTTGTCTCAACAAAAAGAAGAGGCTATGCGGAATGTAATGAGCCCGAGCTATTATCTCCCCCTTGTTCAAAGCTCCCCCTAAATTGGGTGCTTTAATGGGAAGATACATGGATTGTGAAAATAAAGCTACAAAAAAATGTTAGTAATAATGATCATTCACAAGCATTTCCAAGCACTATGTAATGACACCAATAATATGATAAACAACATGCATTAGTTAAAATTTTTCATGAATAAAGATCATGAAAAGAGAACACAACGATGTGTTTCTAGTACAAGAAAAAAAATTATCCTAAGAAAGCAAATAAAAGAAAAACTATTCTAAAACCATCCTAAAGTGATGGTGGATGGGAAAGAGCGTTGAGACGCTCAAGAATGTGGTTGAGGATGAACCTCATTTCTTCGTGGAAGTCATGGACCATAACCCGGGTCCGTTCCACGGTTTGACCCGTTTGCTCACAAGTTGAGCAACCATGCCTTGGAGGGTAGAAAGTTTGGGGAGGTTGTGGTGGTGGAATGGTGGATGTGTTGGTGGTGTTGGGAATGTTTGGAGTGGTCATGATGGATGCAAGCAAAGCATTTTGCATTTGCATTGTCTCACTTAAGTGAGAATCCACCATGCCTTTGAATTGGTGGAGGTTGTGGAGTTCGGCTTGAATCTCCTCTCTAGTGGGATTGTCATCCCACATGCTTTCCGGAATGTCCTCAATATGAGGAGACATTGATGATGGAAGTGGATGATCCCCGTATAAAGGACCATGAATGTCCTTGTGAATGGGGTGGAAAAGGAGAGGTCTTGGCCCTAATGGGGCGTTTGGGTCAATGGATGACCGAGGTGACTCATGAGCGATTCGCTCAATTGTGCCAAAAGATGGCAATGGTGGTGGATGACTTGGCCTAGGAGGCAAGTCTTCCAAGTCCTCTAGGAAAGGATTTGGTGATGTTGGTGGAGTTGAAAATAACTCCATGGGAGTGAGAGTGGGAGACCTTGGTGAAGGTGGTGAGGGTGTTTTGGATGTTTGGATGGGTGCCGGTGGAGGTGAAGTAGGTGGTTTTGTTGGTGGTGGAGTGGTGATCACAATGTGTGATGAAGTGGGTGTAGCTAAGGTAAGAAGTGTATCATCTCTAATGGGAGATGAGATTGTGAGTGGTGAAGATTCGGATGATGAGCTAAGATGAACAAAACAACAAGGCCTTACGCCCATTCTAGCGGTTTTCTTGCAAGGTTTTGGTGATGATTTAGTCATTTTAACTTGGGTTTTGATTTGCTAGATAGTAATGAGAATGAAGAAGGTGTGAAGATGATCATGGTAAAGCCTTTCAATTTATAGAGGTTAAAAAATGTTGAGAAATGTGTTTGATTTGATGTTGAACCATTGAAGAGATGAGGTTCCTAATGATTTGGAAGTGGGTTGAATGCTAGTCATATCACCCAAGTCAATCCATACAAAGAAGATGGAGTGAAGAAGAAAAGATATGCAATAAATGTGTTCTAGTGAGTGGAATTTCCTAATATTCAGATTACCCACGGATTTGAAGGTACCAAAATTTTGGTTCCTTCCTTTATGCCAAAGGGCTCCTTGGGTGGATTTTTCAAATTTTTGAATTTTGGTGGGAAATGGATTTCTTATACACCTTAGTACATAATACTAGTTCTAATACCAGTATAAACTAGTTAAGATTGATTTATAAGTGATGGAAGATAATTTGGAATCACGAAAGAGTCGAAATTCGAGAAAATTACCGGAGGATCCACGGCACCAAAATCATACACGGACGGTACCCTAAAGAGGGTGCCGCCTCGGTCCGTCTGCAGGTATGGCGGTACCAAATTACATAAAGGACGGTACCAAAATTATGGTGCCGTCGATCCGTGGAGTGTGAAATATGGACAGAGTTTGTTTTTAGGTGTCAGGGAAATTTCCGAAACCTGAAATTTTTCTCAAAAACTGTTATACTAAACATTTCTAAACATAGTGGAGCATAGATTTTGAGCAAGGCTTATTGATTTTCACAATATAGTGAAAATGGGTAAAATTTGATAGCATACTTGTGCTATCCCCCTGCATGAGATTGTTAGCATACACCATTGTTTCAAGTTATATTATCATCCTACATAATAAAAGCAACTAAATAGTATCAAACATTAACGATAATGCATTGTTCCAAACACTCCTTAAAGTATCCTTATTTGTCCAATTTCTTGTAAATCTTGCTCATCATCCTACCAAGACACTTGAACATTCCCTTAGTTTGCTTGAATTCTACTGATTCATTCTCTATTTCGGGAAGAGATGCATAATACTCATGAGGCGGAAGATGAGAGCTTGGAAGACCATCCTCGGAGCTATTTGATGATGATGATGATGGAGTTGGAGGTTTTGCTCTCTTGCCTTTTGTCTTAGCAACTCTAGCATCACTCAAAGGTACAAAGATGTGAGGGATGAGCTCATAGTGAAGGTGCATCCCTTTGGAGTTGGTGGAATTGGAGCGAAGTTTCTATAGAGACGGGTGAGAAGCATCCCGTATGGAAGAGCAACGGATCCTTGAGTTGGAATATCAATCATTCTCCTAGCTATGTAGTAGGCTAAGTTGAATGGTTGTCGGGTGGACAAGTTGTAAAGCATGTGGCAAAGACAAGCGTTTATGTGATCCCTATTCCCTATGGTGCTAATGACGCTTGCTCTAAGTAACTCCTCCCATTTCTTAAATTCGTGCTTAAGTTCATTTAGCTCCATTCCATATGGATCTCGGTCTACCTCTTTTCCCTTTCGGGTTACTCGGGTTGTATCGGTTTTTGGGTTAAAAAGGTGTTCACGGATGACATCCTTATCGGCCAAACGGGTTAGATAAGGAGAAGTGCGGTCATTGATTGCATCAAGGGCGGTTAGTGACCACTTATCCGTGTAGACACAAGTTCCTCGGTTGGGAATTCCTAGTACTCTAGCAAATTCGCTTAAGGTGATGGTGTAGTCATTTTGGTTGATTCTAAAGCTAAGACAAAATTCATCATCATCTTCATCACTAAAACCGGTCACACTAGCATAGAATTCTAACACAAACCTAGGACAAATTGGTTCATCAATGTCAAGAAGACAATCGAATTGAATGGCGGCTAGTTCTTCACGAAGATTGGTATGCTCAAGGAAGGATGGGTGAATGGTTCTACCCTCATGGAAATACCTTGATTCTAGACCCCTAAATATTTCTACTTGTTCCTTGGTAAGTCCTTTGGTTTTGTGGTGTTTGGGAATGTAGTTAAGGGTGTCTTTGTGATCATAGAATCTTGCGGCTACCATGGTTATTCCTAAGGACAAGAATTAATATGTTAAAAAATAAGAATAAATTTTAACGTTTTTTGATTCTAGTGTGTGCCTATATGAAAACAATTTGGAGTTGCGGTTATCTCGACTCATTTTATGCACAAAATGGTTTTAGTGGGGTGTTTGGCAAATACCATGAGATAACCCAAATGCTCCTAATTCAATGTGGCTACATTTGAATATATCCGGGAGTGCATATTAGTTATGCAATACCTTTAGTATTCAAGAGCATGCAAGTGATGAAAATTTAACGTTTCTATTTGTATTAGCAATGAAAAATGTTTTCCTACAAGTGAGAAGCTTTTCAAAACTTTTGACATGGGGTGTTTGGTTGTTTGAATAAGGCCTTATATTTATTATCTATCAATTAGTGGGAAACATGATTTGTTTATGCAATATGATAATGTAGTACCTAATTTGAATGACTAGTTATGCAATTTGCCAATTGAATTCATATTTGGTATAAAACATACATAACACCCCATGTAATAATTTGTGATAGTTTTGTGCATAAATAAGAATCCTAGACTCAGAATTAAGAGATGAAATGTAGTTAGGATACTTACAATGATGTTATCTTCGTGATTAGTAAGTGGGAATATGACAATAATGAGCTTGGTTTAAGTTTTACACGTTTTGGTAAAGTGGGTTGTGAGGAAGAAGATGTTATGTATATATAGCTTTTGCTTCAGAGGCACCACGGACCGCACGGCACCAAATAATTGGTTCCGTCCGTGTTGTCGCTTTGGTGCCGCGGGCTACAGAGATATAAGGCAAAAATTGTTTTGGTTTGACTATTCTAATGTTTTAGGCTATGTTTATCCTACATGTTTGGTTCCATTAACCCTAAACCAAGTCTAAGAAGATTAAAAGGTTCTCGTTTAAGAGGTTTAGTTAAGATGTCGGCAATGTTGTCTTCGGAGGATACTTTCTCGATTGAAATGTTTCCTTTTGAACATTGTCGCGAAGAAAGTGATGACGGATTTCAATATGTTTTGTACGAGCATGTTGAACGGGATTCTTGCTGAGATCGATGGCTCCTTTGTTGTCGCAAAGTATCACAATGTCGTTGAGATGAATTCGTAGTCTACGAGAGCTTGCTTCATCCAAAGAGCTTGTTGACATGCTTTTCCGGCGAGACGTATTCGCTTCAAGAGTAGAGATGGCTAAAACCGTTTGCTTCTTTGCAAACCATGAGGTGAGACAATGTCCAACAAAAGTGCAAATACCACTTGTACTTTTTCTATCGACATAATCACCGGCATGATCCGAATCGGCATACACTATGGTTTCTATACCCGTTCCTTTGGGATACCATAATCCTAAACACGTTGTTCCCTTAATGTATCTAAAAATCCTTTTAAGGCTTCTAAGTGTGATGCCTTTGGGTTTTCTTGAAAGCGAGCACATAGACAAACACTAAACATAATGTCGGGTCTACTAGCCGTAAGATAGAGTAGGCTACCAATCATTCCTCTATATTTAGTGTTATCTACGGATTCACCTTCTTCGTCCTTGGTGAGTTTAGTGTCCGAGGACATGGGTGTTTTAGTTGGTTTGGAATCTTCAAGACCAAATTTCTTAAGCATGTCTTTTATATATTTAGATTGGTTAAAGAAAATACCATCTTCTAGTTGTTTAATTTGAAGTCCTAGAAAGAAGTTTAACTCACCCATCATACTCATTTCAAACTCGTCATGCATGATTTTAGAGAAATCATTACATAGTTCTTGACAAGTTGATCCGAATATAATGTCATCAACGTATATTTGAACAATAATAATTTGTGATTCCTTTTTCTTAGTAAAAAGAGTATTATCTACTAATCCCATAGTATATTTGTTATCAATAAGAAAAGTCTTAAGACGGTCATACCAAGCTTTAGGTGCTTGTTTAAGGCCATATAATGCTTTCTTGAGTTTGAAGACATGATGTGGTTTCTCAAAGTCGGTAAAACCGGAGGTTGAGCAACATACACTTCTTCGTTAATAAACCCATTAAGGAAAGCACTTTTAACATCCATTTGAAATAATTTAAAGTCATAAGCACATGCATAAGCAAGTAATATTCTAATAGATTCAAGTCTAGCTACCGGTGCATAAGTTTCATCATAGTCAATTCCTTCTTGTTGATTATAACCTTGTGCAACAAGCCTAGCTTTGTTTCTAGATACTATACCATTTTCGTCCATTTTGTTTCGAAAGACCCATTTTGTTCCAATTATAGTTTGATCTTTGGGTTTTGGAACTAGTTTCCAAACATCATTTCTAACGAATTGGTTTAATTCTTCTTGCATGGCAATTACCCATGATTCATCTTTTATTGCTTCATTTATGGTTTTGGGTTCAATGGTGGATACAAAACAAAAATGATTACTTTGATTTTGAGCTTGTGACCTTAAGGTTCTTTGATTAAGTTGTCCTATGACCTTTTCTAATGGATGACTTTTAGATTCTTTGATGTTGACAATTTCCTTATTTGATGGTTCATCTTCCTTGTTATTATTAATTTGACTTTCTATTATTTGACTTTCAACTAAGTCATCATCTACCAAAGGTGATGTCTTAGAGGGAGGTGGACTTTCGTCAAATGTTATGTTCAACGATTCCTCGACTATCATTGTTTCTTTATTAAGGACAATGTAAGCTTTACTAGTTTGAGAGTAACCAAGAAATACACCTTCATAAGACTTTGGGTCAAACTTGGTGAGATAATCCTTAGTATTAAGAATAAAACATTTACAACCAAAGACTTTAAAATATCCTAATGTTGGCTTTTTACCTTTATAAAGTTCATATGGTGTTTTGTTTAGAAAGGACGTATTAGTACTCTATTTAAAATATATGTAGAAGTGTCAACGGCGTTACACCAAAACTTTTGAGGAATGTTTTGTTCATTAAGCATTGTTCTACTCATTTCTTGAATTGTTCTATTTTTACGTTCTACTACTCCATTTGATTGAGGTGTTCGTGGAGCGGAAAAGTTATGTGTTATACCATTTGTATCACAAAAGTTTCCAAATTGAGTTTCGTTGTCAAATTCACGACCATGATCCGTTCGAATCGACACAATTTTGACACCTAGAAGATTTTGAATTTTCTTGCTAAGTATTTCAAATTTATCAAAAGCTTCATTTTTGGTTTTCAAAAATAACGTCCAAGTAAACCTTGAGTAATCATCTACTATGACCAAAGTGTATAAGTTGCCTCCATAGCTTCTTATAGCGGATGGTCCAAACAAGTCCATATGTAATAATTCTAGACACTTAGATGTGGACACCATATTTTTAGATTTGTGACTACTATGTGTTTGTTTACCAATTTTGCAAGCGCCGCAAAAGTGTTGGTCATATTTTAGTTTTGGTAAATTTCTAACCAACTCTTTTGAAGATAGGTTTTGTATAAGTCTCATATTAGCGTGACCTAAGCGCCTATGCCAAAGAGATGAGCTATCGTCTAATGTTGTTAAGCAAAGTTTGTCATTATATGTTTTATCTATTTTCATGACGTATATGTTATTTTTCCTAACTCCTTTAGCTATGGTGATACCATCTTTTAGTATTTTACTACCATTTTCATCAAATAGTACTTTATACTTTTTATCACATAGTTGGCTAATACTAAGTAGATTAAATCCTAACCTATCCACATGAGCAACATTTTCAATAGTTAGAGAGTTATGAGCAATCGTACCTTTGCCAATGATTTTGCTTTTGAGATTGCTACCAAAGGTGACATTACCTCCGTCATACTCTTGGTATGATGAGAAGAGACTTTGTTGCCCGTCATGTGTCGTGAGCATCCACTATCTTTTATCCATTCATCGGGTTCCAATCCAACTTTCAAGCATACCTAAGAAGCAAATAACTCAAACATTTGGTCCCCAATATCTCATGGGTCCGTTTGGGTTAAACATACCATTTATTTGATTCATGTATGGAAATGATGGGTAAGGGTTCCATGGCATGTAATCGGAAGTTTGATATGGTCTAGGAAAGTTTTGATTCCAACCGTTGTGTTGGTAGTTAGGTTGAACGTTGTGGTTGCTCTTAGGAAAGGGGCGTTTGGCAAAGGAAGTTTTATATCGTTGTTGAGTAGTTTTTGATCTAAATTCATTTTTAACAAGTCCTACTCCAGATATAATGGCTGGTTTTAGTTTAACATTATCATTGGTTTTCTTTGTTACTTTAACAAATTCAATATGGTCCGTATTGCGAACATTCTGTTCTACTGAAGTACCCACGGTACCATTTTGCACAACGGACGGAACCCTTATTTTGGTTCCGTCTCGTCCGTCTGCATGCAGCAGCTTTTGATGAATGTTCGCCTTTTTCGGCCGTTTTGTTTTGACTCTTTGGAATTAATACTTCATTAAAACCTAGCCCATTCATGTCTCCCGGTGTTTTATGGATTTTAACTATTTCATCGGCAAGAGCGATGTTTTTGTTAAACCTTTTAAACTTAGAATTATTTTCTATTAAAACTTCTTGTGTGAGCTTTAGTTTTTCTATTTCAAGATTAAGCTCTTGACATGATTTACAATCATTGTCATTTGCTTTTCCTTTTTCAAGTCGTTTTGCTTTTTCTTTTAACTCATATACCTCATTTTCCAAAAACTCCTTTTTGTTTTTTAGAAATTTATTTTTAGTTATGATTTTTAGACTTAGCTCACACAATTGATTATATTGTTTTTGCAATGTGTCATCATCTATAGAAGAATAAGAAGAGTCGGAAAGTACCTCATTTGACTCATGTGCCATTAGAGCGATCTCTTCCTTGCTTGATTCTTCATCGTCTTCACTATCACTCCAAGCACCACTTACAAAAGCTCTTTGAGTTTTGCTTTTAGGTGGCTTGGGACATTCTCCTATGAGATGACTTGCATCACCACATCTAAAACACTTTCTTTCACCTTTAATCTTCTTATCATCCCGATCTTTTCGGAATGGCTTTTTTTCTTCTCGAGGTTGTCTTACAAACTTTCCTCTTCTTCTAAAGAACTTCTTGAAATCTCTAACGGCCATGGCATACTCCTCATCTTCACTATCGAAACAAGATTCACCATCATCGCTTGATTCCGCCTTTGCTTTAAGAGCAACAGATTTGATCTTCTCCTTTCTTCCTTTGATGATCTCCGAATCTTTTTCCATTACCATTTCGTGAACTTTGAGGTTGCCAATTAGCTCGTCTAGTGACATTATTGAGAGATCTTTTGATTCTTCAATAGCGGTCACTTTAGCTCTCCATTTGGGATGGAGTGCTCTAAGAAATTTCCCGACAAAGTTCTTACTACGAAAAGATTCATCAAGTGCTTTAAGTGATGTAATGATAGTGTTAAAACGAGCAAAGCCACAATCAATGGTTTCATCTTCAGGGATAACAAATTGTTCATATTGTTGAACAAGAAGATCAATTTTGTTATCCTTGACTTGTGAATTACCTTGATGTGTAACAATTAAAGATTCCCAAATATCTTTGGCGGTTTCACACATAAAAATTCTTTCATATTCTTTTCTAGGTAAAGCATTATAAAGCATCATTTTAGCTTCATTATTTTTAGCAACTAGTTTCTTTTGTTCATCAACGGAAATATCCTTTGTTGTAGAACTAAAATCTCCTTTAACAATAATAAACCAAAGATCTATATCTTTTGATTTTACATATGTTTCAAAACGGTTTTTCCAATAGATAAATCCATTGGTTTCAAAGAGTGGTGGTCTTTGCATAGATTGCCCTTCTTTAAAGTTTTCGAATCCATGGATCGTTTCAAGTTTATAAAATACAATATATTTTAGAAATTCTTGAGCAACGAGGCTCGGTACCAATTGTAGAAAACTAGAAGGGGGTTGAATAGTTTACCGATTAAAAACTTTGTTTTGAAACTTATTGAAAGATCAATTGATATTGATCTTAAGTATGTTAATGAAATATGCAAGCAATATGTAATAAGTAAATAAGGAAAGAAATGATCAAACCACAACAAGTTGTTTATAGTGGTTCGCACCTACAAGGACTCTTTTTCCTTGCCCTACTCCACTCCCCGAGTCTCACACTCGAGAGTTTAACTTCACTAGTCAACAAGCTCCTTTCACCGGCGGAGAAAACCTTTACACTTCGCTTACACTATTTCCGACACTAAGCTAGATGTCGAGTTCTTTCCAAGGGTACAACTACTCCCACACACAATGTATTTTGAGGACTAAAATACTAACCACTCACACTCACAAGATTATGATGGTTTGATACAACAATGAAGTATGGATCAACACTAGATCATACAACACTAAACAAACAAGACTTCCAACTTCTCGTTGAAGCTTGAATATGACTTGATCTTCTTTGCTACAAAAGAGATCACTAATATGATATGAAACCGAGTTAGAAAGGTTAGAGAGAAGATATGTATGAGAGTATGTTAGAAAGGGATGAAAACTACTTGGCTTGGCATTGCTATTTATAGCCAAAATGGATAGGAGCGTCCACGGACGGCGGACCCCTTAAAAGGGTTCCGCCCGTGTACCAAAATGGTACCGCCATCGACAGTCAAGATATCAAATCTTGCTTAAAGTCAACTCTATCTAAGAGAGATTGTGCAAGATATGAAGAGTACAAATCTTCACAAAATATCTAATGGAATCTTCTAATGATTTCCATGATGTAATACATGATGTCAAATGTTGTATTACTATTTATAGAAATATGCAAATGCTTAAGTAGTGTTTGGTTTTAAGAACCTAACACATTCTACAAACTACTATCATACATAATGATTAGAGTCATATCAAGATGTTACTAATCAAAAATGTAAATGCTTGAATGATGAATATATTGTTTGAGAAAGCTTGTTTTAATATCTAATAAACTTGACAAGCTTTAAGCTTTTATAAATTAAATTTACTTTTGTCGTTAACAAAACTTAGGCAAAGATCAAAAATATAAATAACGCTTAATGACGATATTTGTATTAACAGAGCTACACCCCTTCCATGGATGGAAGGGGTATTTATAGTAACACAATACAAGACCTCCCATCGGCCCTGTGGATCGCATACAAAGGTAAAGACCGGCCCTTCCTCCCACGGTGTTACACTACACTATACTAAACTAATAACTAACTAATAAACTGATAAATAACGATATGTCTACGAGCTAACTTATGCTAAATTATATTTGGGGTGACCGACACTTCACTATGGAATTTCCAATTCCTAACAATTTCAACGCTTGTTGTTCAACAATAAGGACACAAGTGATACATTCTAGAGTCCTACGCAGATCTTAGCAATCAGCCGTAACATTTATGAGGTTTCACAAATGTGATCCTCAGGATTGAATGGAAATTGCTAAGGTCAACATCAAAATACGCCCGACAAAGAGGTCACTTCGGTAATTCTTATGGGTTACTTTAGTGTGTCTCAAACAGTCTACATGTGAAGTGATGCTTCTGTACTACAAATGACTCAATTAATTGTGATATACTTCCGGATATCGTGGTTAGCCTTCTCGAGGGCCTCCAGCTCAGGAAATTTTGTAAAATTAGAGATGTGTTTTCACAATACCGTTAACACCCTCAAATTCAAACCCGTAAGTGCTGAAATCCCGCTAAGGAGATTCCTTTCACGAATGGAATCTTGAAGATGAGGCTCGTTACTTGAATTTATTCAATGTAATGCCAACTGTCCATTATGGGATTAGGATGGCTGATTCGCCACAAGGTGAATAGAATCAAGACATTCATCAGTATAATAATCGTAGTGGTCAATTCTTTAAGAAAAGTCCACAATGATCGATTGGTGTTTTCAACTAACATATTCATGCAGGTACTGATGACTGTTCCTTGGAGGAAAGACCGCACCATCTTCCCATGCTCATACCAACAGAAGAATACATGAAAGTTCTCATCAAAATCAAAGGCTACTCAAAGTTAAAGATGATTCTTCGTCAATGTCAAAGAATCTACAAAGTATAAAGACTAGAGAATTTTATCACATTGGAAACTCAAAGTCAAAAAGAAGTGTGAGCATGGTGGAGAAAGACGTGGAGACACCTAACGAAAGAAGCTGACGAACGGCAGACAACCACATTAACTGATCACAAAGCATGAAGGAACAAAGAATTAAGACTATTCTATATCTACACAAAAAGTTCAAGCTCAAGGAGAGTAAAGACCTATTCAAGTGGAGCATCTTTTGATTGACCACCCCTTAGGGGGAGATTGTTAGCCTTAATAATATTTAATAGAAGTGATGGTCATTCACGTTTAGGAACTTTGTAACGTGTGTTAGATATCGTATTAGAATAGTCAACGGGCTCGTGGATTGGGCTAAGCTAAATGGCTAATAGTTATGTTAAGCTAGCCTTATGTAAGTTATTGTCCAATCCAAGTCCAAGCCCAAGCCCATAAGGGTGATATGTATGGAAGTATAAATACCCCTCAAATGGTCATTTGAGGGGTGTGCTTGAGTGTGTATGTGTGTGTGTTTTCCCTTTGAAATACAAGTTTCTTGTTTCATCTTATTTCTCTCTACATACTCGTATATCATCTTAAGTCACCATCTTTATTAATCTTTCTTCATCTTTACACATAGTGTTTTACATGTTATACTCGTGTGGTAAAGTGGTATACGTGATAAGGTTGAGAAAAACAAGGTCCTACAGAGGAGAGAGATCAGATAAAGTTATTCCTCAAAAGAGACATTAAAAGAGAAATGGATGAGCAGATTAGGGACTACACTCATCATTTCCTTCTCCAATATGTACCTGGAGTAACTAAAGAAATGTTCTCAAAACAACTCTACCCAACATTGAGAACAATCGACCGCAAAACAATTACTACAACACCGTAACAATGCAAACTTGACCAAATTCTCGCCCTCATGTCACCTAAACCGATCTTTATAACAGTTGATAACACGGATGTCTTCGATCTTCTACGCCACATCCTGAAGAAATAAATTTTCTTGAGGTACTTCTTGCTTATCAACCTAAGACAACATGAGAGGCAAATTGGTCCGGAAAAAGCGACTAAGAGATGATGATGACACGGACAAAGACCCAAATGCAAAACGTCCAAAGAAAAATGGCGAGTCATCATCATCCATGCCACCACCACCGCCAAAGACCACCACCACATCAACTACTCAAGCACACAACAACCTCCATCGTCAGATAAACCTCATGATGCTGATTCTACACCACAAATGCAGAAAACCGGCGATCACTTCCAATATACCGGTGGTGAAGATGAAGACATGACTGAACCCCAACAACAACAATCACCTCAACAACAACCTGAATCTTCCTCCAAACCAAAAAAAAGAAAACAAGTCCTGCTGTCTCATGGCTAGACGAAGACGACACATAGGAATGCTCGTTCAAGAAGTTACCGATGCAACGCCGAGATTACCAGAAGGTCAAGAACTGGTAGATGGTCGTACCATGGAGCAAGTTAAGATTATCCAGGATCAGTTCAAATTCAAGAAGATGACGAAAGGGGAATTACGCAGGATCAAGAACGACGCATTCCAATTGTTGAAAGACAGATCCAACAGTGCTATTGAAGTCGAATATCATCTCGACAACATTGCACGAACCATGTCTAACAACATTGACTGGCTAAATCCTGAGTCGAATATTGATGTGTCAAGAAGGGATAACACTCCATCCTATACCGATTGGACCAAACCACTATCAACCATTGGCCGACCAGAGCAACCTAAGATTCCATACCGATTCTTCTTTAACAACGACCTCGAGTTTCTACAACACGGCAGCGACGTCAGCAAAAAGTATGCAACATCACTCATCTTCAACATACCAGTTGCAGTCTTCTCAACTAACATAGCCATTGAAGAAGATGCCACCAAATTGTTCGTTGATAACATGGTGGACTATGATCTTGATGCAAAGTATGAAATTCATCATTGGCCACCAAGGAGAAGATTTTACTACAGGAGCCGGCAAATGCAAAAGTCGAACAAGAAGGTTAAGAGTGATAAGAAGATCGTTGCTATCATGAAGGTCACATTGGCGACTAAGTGGGGTTATTCATTCTTGAAGGAAATCAAGGTCAAACATCAGGATGAACAAGAATATGACTTCACTGAGGCTGATTTCTCGAGTTTGTCGCTCAACGACGTCGAAGATATGTATCTTGCTAAGGTACAAGGACGAATGAGACAATTCTCTATAGATGTTCAGCTTCAGTACATCATAGCCCTACTGATCTTCATTCGAAGCAAGGTGATTCAAGAACGTGTTGAATATCTCCAACTTGCGGTCGAATCATACCAAAAGCATATCAATCTTACACAACCGCTGTTACACTTTCCCAACATCAACCAACTATCTCAGTACACCATCTTGAAGAAACCAAAGTTTGGGGTCGTTTATCGCAGTGAACTTTACCATAATTGCTTCAATGCATTTACCGAGATTCACAAGTTCTGCGATCACACGTTGAAAATGGTTCGTGATGGGTTAGTGTACCGATTAAAAGACATTTAGGAAGGTATTGGGTCAAAGAAGAGGTGGAATTCGGAATAAAGGAAGGAAGCTCGCAGAATAATCCAAAGGCTGGATGAAAGGATGTTTCATAGGGATCAGATGCGGAGATTGGAGAGTTATATTGGAGGAAGACAGAGTTTCCCTATTTCAACGTATCAACGTGAAGAGAGAATCCCGGGTCTAATTGTCTAATTGTTAGGTACTCCTCAAAACTCTTGATTAATATTTTTGATGATTGATTTATTTATTCATAATGGCTTGTGCACACATAACAGTGTACAACCCGTACTTGTAATGAAAGGACCATGTGGTACGCATCGGTGTCACAATCCTTATAAAAGGACCGAAAGCTTCTTACTTTTGAGTAAAACTTATCAAAACTCTCATCATTTTCTAAGTTTTGCTCAAAAGAACAACTACTTCCCCTTATGTTTTCAAAACCTCAAAAGTTAGTATTAATTGTTGAGGGGGAGTATTTGCAAATTATCTTTGTTTACAAAATGTTCTTCGTGAAAATCTTCCCACAAAACTCGAAATGGACATATTCGATATCAAATTTCATCAAAAATAACATTTATATGCCATTTTTGAGGGGGAGAAAAATTGTGTGATACAAATATGTTAGATTGTGATTGAATCCTCGTGTGCTAAGACTTAACCCATGAATTGACGAGCTCTGAACTGTCATAAATCAAAAAGATTTGTCTTCCAAGACTTATCCGAGTAGATTGTACCTATTCGAGAAACTCTTGATAGACATGAACCTTGACGGGTTTGACAACCTCTTTGAGGTTTGTCCACATCTTCAAGATAGTTATTAGAGCTAGTTGTCACCTAAAAGCTGACAATGCATCTCTTTAACTATACAACGTAACCGTGTCTCGCGGAGAATTGTCTATCTTGAGTCGATCAATTCAAAAGTGCAAGCTCTACCCTCATCTTGCAAGTTTCTCAAAACACTTAAGCAAGTGTGGAGGGGGAGTATTTCTGAAAATGCAAAACTCTCGAAGTGTTACAAACATGTTTTCATTCATAAACACTTTGAGAGATTTTCGAGAAAATGGTTTCTATGGCAACATAGGATAGTCATGGAGTTATAAGGTGACTAAGTTTAGGGATAAACGTCCTATGATCCGCCAGAGCCGGAGGGATCTACCCAAGGACACCACCAATAATTAGTATTTAGAAGTCCTTAGGAATGATTATAAAAAGAAGAAAATAAGAATCGGAGAAAGAAGGAGTTGAAGAATTAAAAAAAAAAATAAAGAAAAGGGTGAAAAGAAATAGCCCTCCAAATTATTCAACTTAGGGCAGACACCGGGTTCAATTCATAAACTACTGGATGTTACTAGATGACACCGGTATTGAAGATTAAAGTCGTCATGGACCTAGTGACGCACTGCACTAAACCTTCTTAGCCTCTCAAGTTTCTCTCAACAGAAGCTTGTTTCATTCTCACAAGGAACCCTACGTAAACTATCGACTTTCTCTTAGAGATTGTTGGTATTGAAGAAGGAGACTCTCTCCCTAGTCTCCGCTCAGGAAAACCAAAGCGCACTAATCGAGTCTAGAGCCATGAGATTCATCAAAAGATCTCTCAGGAACACTTGAATTTTCATCACTTGTCGTTCAATATTAAGGACGCAAGTGATACATTCTAAAGTCCTTCGCAGATCCTAGCAATCTGCCGAGAACATTTATGAGGGGATTCACAAGTGTGATCCTCAGTGATTTAATGGAAAATCATAAGGTCAACATTAAAATGCTCCTGACGCAGGTCACTTGGTAACTCCTTGTAGATTACGCTTAGTGTTGTCTCAAACGGTCTACAGTCGTGAGGTGATGCTTCGTGTACCTCAAATGACTCACCTAAACTGTAGATGTACTTCGGTACATCATGTTATCCTACTTGAGGGACTCCAGCAGAATGACTTTGCTAGAATTAGAGACATGTTTTCACACTATGCTGTTAACACCCTCGAAGTTCGAACTTGTAAGTGCTGGAAATCCCGTTAAGGCGATTCCTTTCAAGAATCGAGTTTGAACTTGTTCAATGTAATGCCAACTGTCCCTCAACGGGATTCGGACGGCTGATTCGCCCGACCAAGGTGAATGAAATCAAGACATTCATCAGTAAAACAATCTTAGTGGTCAATTCTTTAAGAAAAGATCACCGTAATCGATTGGTGTTTTCCACTAACCCATTTCTATGTTTTTTCTGATGGATGCTCCTGGAAGGAAAGATCGCGCTGATTCTCCTCGTGCTCATACCAACAACAACACAAATGAAGTTCTCTCAAAAGACAACTCAAAGTCAAAATGATTCTTCATCAAAGCCAAAGAATCTACAAAGTTTAAAGACTAGAGAACTACATCACATCTGAAATCCAAAGTCAAAGGGCGTGTGAGCATGTTGGAGAAAGACGTGGAGACACCTGACAACGGTTTTAATTGAATGATGCGCACAACAACATAGAATTACCACATCCACACCAGAACAAAGAACAAAGAACTAAGTAATCAACGACGTCAAAGCTGAAAATTTCAAAAGAAACAAGATCCCTTCTATGGGGAGATTGTTGGAACATAAAGCATTTCTACTCACAAGAAAGAAGAATGCTAGAAGACATCAAGCAACCGCTATTACATCATCACCAACAACTTATTCAAGATTGCTGGATTCATCCCTAACACTTAGGGGGAGATTGTTGGAATCACTCCTAACTTGTATTTCAAGTGTTAGTCATTAATATGTAATAGGTTGCTTAATTAGGCTTTTATGTTAGTAATTAAGGCTAGGCTCATGTAGAAAGCCCATGAACCTATGCAAAAGCCCAATAAGGAAAGGAAGGGACTAGATGTGTTGCCCTAGCTCCCTTCCCCTATATATATACATTGTATCATCTTTTTTGAGAGGTTGGTTGTTCACTTAATACACTTTACGCATAAGCTTTCCTTATTATCATTCGTGTGTGTGTTTGTGTGTTCATCCGATCACCTTCATCTCTATTTATTACATATTGATCCTTGTGTTAACTTATGGTGACCTAACACGGGTTTTGTTTAGCTTTGGCTCGACTTACCTTGGCAAGTATTGTTAATTTTATTTTGTTGATAGATTGGGAAACAAGTTTATGCATTTTGGTATATTTAAGCTACGATGGTTAATAGTTGTTTTCATCATGGTATTGAAGTTCGTATTAGTATTGATATTGGTATCGGATTTTAAATTTAAAATTGGATTTACATTTGTGATGGTGATGCTATAATTTTAACTAATCCAACTAAGTCTTGAGTAGTTATGTGTTGCATCTTGACATCAACAAACATATTTTGGTTTCACATGTGGCTCTACATCTGGTTCCACCTGTTTTTATGTGGTTATGTCTGATACCGCATCTAGTTACGTCTGAGTACTGTCTTGTTCTACATATGTCTAATTTCATATGTCTGTAATTGCATCTCGTTACATCTGATTCCACATGGTTCTGTCTGGTTTCACAAAGAATATGCATTTGTTTGGTTCTATCTGATTTCGCTCTGCATATGTCTGATTATGTCTGCATTTGTCTGACTGCATCCGTCTGAATCTGTTTAGCATCTGGTTCTGTTTGTTCTACTCTCGTTCATCTCTGTATTTATGTGGTTCTGCTCTCGTTTTGCATCGATTTGACCTGATTGATTTCGCCATATTACAGTTCGGATTGTGTCGAAATGAGAGTCTGTATAGCACTGAGTTTGCACTCTAGGACACTCCACTTTTCATTTGTTTATTTGTTGTAGTTTATTTTCTATTTGAAAAACTCAATGTTTACCGCTGCAATATTGTTAGTTAGAGGGGGATGTTATCTAATAATGCATATAGGTACGATCATTTGTTTAGGTCGTTTAACAAATAGGGTTTCATATGTCTTTTTATTTGATGTAATTTTATTGAAATATTATAGTTGAATCTTATCAATATATTTTGAGGAAAGTTATTTTACATATAAATTTAAAATTAATTATTATTATTATTATTTTTTTGTAAAAGAGTAAACCCCAATAAAATAAAAATTAATTAATTTAAATATCTCATGAATCGTTGAATCATATCAATATATTTTGAGAAAAGTTCTTTTTCATTTTTTTGTTGAGAAAAAGAGGGCTTTAATTAATATTAAATTTAAAATTCAATTATACTCATTTTTTATAATTTAAATATCTCATGAACCGTTGATCGTTTAAACAAATTATACCGTCATGACCAGCATTTAATTATCTTTCTATAGATGGACACTTAGATATACTTTCGACAAATTTTTTTTTGTCATTTTTTTTTCACGTTTTTTTAGCTGTATCAAAATTTGAATTACATATCACATGTGATTTAACACTAATATTGAAGTTCGAACAATAAACATCCGTACTAAAATTGACAAGTATTTTTTTATAAATCAACAACTTTTTCCTTTTTGGCAATGGAAAAAGTACATTCTTTCCTTTTCAACCATATATCACACACTCTATATTCGAATTATAAATTATAGCAGTTCATTTAAGAAACTTTTATAATCACATATGAGAAAATCACAGTTGGTAAAAACTCACATGTAATTGAGATCAAGTGTGATTTCTAATGCAAGTTTCAACAACGAAAAAATCACAGTTGGTAAAAAATCACATGTAATTGAGGAGGTTATGTGTTTTATCCAAATTAGTATAATATTACATGTAATTTCTAATGCAAGTTTCAACAATGAATGAAAAAAAGAAAAAATATGACAAAAAAACGTTAAAAAAAGGGAAAAAAAATTGTCGAAAGTATATCAAAACGTCCATCTATAGAAAGATAATTAAATGCTTATTGCGATGTTATTTGTTTTTCGCTTAACGATTAACGGGTTTAAGAAATATTAATATTTGAAAAAAAAAAAAAATAATGAAAGTGAATTTGTTAAAAATGAGTGGCTGAGATTTATCATTTTGTATGTAAGTAAATGTTTTGTAGGTAAATAAACATAAATCATATATTTTTCGCATTTTTTTATTTCAACATAAATTATACAAGATGCATTCTATGAAATATTTTTTTTCAAGTACTCGAAAGGATGACCATTGTATAACCACGAGGTTGTAAGCCTCGCGTTTTGCGGCGGGATGTTTGAATAAAAAATTTTCAATTTTTGTTGCACTCCGCCGCGGATTGCAAAAGACTAACTTTGTAACGGATCAATAACCTCAAAAACTATTTTGTAAATTTTTTTTAACCTTTTTACGGGAATTGTCTTTACGTTAGTGTTTCGTTGCAAAGTTAGTGATCAAAGACTAACTTTGCAACAGACGTATAACATGAAAGATCAATTATATAAAATATGTGTTGGATTTTCTTTTTAAATATTAAAATTAACCAGTGGCGTATCTAGCCGGAAATCTAAGGTGGTTCCTTGATTTGGTCAAGTTGAAAAATTCAATACTTCAACCAACCAACCGATCAATTTTCGGGTCTGATCGGGTCAAATGTTACAAGATGCAATAATAAGGAAAAAGATTAAACATAGAATTGTAACATAATAGTTAATGCGTTTACAATTTCACTTTCACTTACGTTTTTCTAGGTTTCATAACTTGAAAACGAGTAATGATTGTATCATTACTAATGCCTTCTAATATATCTTTTTGTTTAAGTCAATTATTAATTAATAGATGGGCTAATTATTTTGGGTTATTTGATATTTGGGCTAAGAATAGTTTATACTAAAAGTAAAGTATTTTTCAAAACAATTTATACGGTAGTTTCCAAATAATTTCTAAAGCGGTTCATAAATTTTTTTTAACATCGCTTCTAAAAGATTTCGTCGTGCAAGGTGGTTCTCGGGCACCACTTCGTAACACATAGATCCGCCTCTGAAATTAACGACCGTTAATCATTACTTCCTCCGTCCCATATTAAGTGTCCACTATTCATATGCACAAAGTTTTAGAAAATTCCACTAACTACACTCTCCACCAATCAAATATCATTTTCACCCACTAAAGTCTCATCTCATTGGTTGGAATATTCTATGAACACTTAATTTGGGACATCTAAAGATTCCATTATGGACACTTAAATTGGGACGGATGTAGTACTTAACAATCGGTAGTAGTGTTCATTTTACCATTGATGCCTTTAGCAAAAAAAAGCCTTGGCCAAAAGCAATCCCAATTAATGTACTTTAGTAGTAACGAGCAGGTTAACCCGCGCGTTGCTGCGGGAGTGTGTTGTTTTATATATTACGTGTTCTCGGTTTTATAATGTATATGTTTTAAAATGTTTTTTTATGTCTTTTTTTTTATTAGATAGAAATGTGTTATTTTATAACTAAATGTTTGGGCTTTTATTAATGTTTAGAACTTTCTAGTTTAGGATGATAATATAGCATGGTACAATGTATAATACAATTTCTACAACATTTGGCAACCTATGTTACATCACATTACATTTGTAATTAATGTGTACATGGGAAACAACATTGTAAAGAGTTGGTATAAAGAAGTTGGTAAACTAAAAGGAGTGTGTACTGTTCATTCGGTCCTGTAGCACTTAGCTCCATAACCAATCAAAAACTGCATAGTGTACCAATAGTTGTTAATTACATTAAAACAACCAATAGCATGCAAGATTATGATAATAATCACCACATAATACACTTGCTTTGGTCCCCTTCCCAAATGCTTTTTAGTGTATATATATAATTCATTGACGTATGAATCGGTAAAAAAGCAACTTAAACGTGTGGTGCTGAGTACAATATTGATCACTTATATTTTTATAATGTTGTTCGTCCCAATGGACTGAGAGTGGGGTTGAGACTGGGGCTGGGGCTGGGGCTGGAGCTGGGGTTGGGGCTTTTATTATAAGCCGAGAGTTGAAACTTGTATTTTTATAATGTTGTTTGACGAATTAGTTTGAGCAAAAGTTTATTAATATAAAATCACATAAAAAATACATCAAATTAAATTCACATATATTTGCAACATTTATATAATAATTCATTATATTTTTAAGGGTATTTAAATAATTTAACTAGCCATAAGCCCTTAGAAGTTATATTTTATGGGTTTGGGCTTATTGAGGCTTACGGCTTATTTTATAAGCCATAAGCCTCTATAAGCATATATGACAAACAATACTTATTTTTAGGGGTGAGCATCGGGACGAATCCCGACCCGTCCCGACTAATCCCGATACCGACAATGGGGAAAAACCCAAACCGACTCCCGACCCGATAATGGTCCTGATTCGTCCCGAATCCCGACAAATGGTCCCGAATCGTCCCGAATCTTTATTTTGGCTGCGTTTTCTCGAGACCGTCCCGACTCCCGACCCGTCCCGAATCCCGATTACCAGGAAAACGCAAACCGACTACCGACCCGATTACAGTCGGATCGGTATCGGGAAGGGAGTCGGGTGTCGGGATCGGGACGGGAGTCGGGTGCCGGTCGGGATTGCTCACCCCTACTTATTTTATTAGTCGGCTTATTTTAAAAGCCCAAGCCCCAATAAGCCCCAAAAAAGCCCTCGCCAAACATAGCCATAGTTTTTAAAGATGCAATGAACAAATCATGCCCACTTATTTTTCATCAAAAGTAGAAAAACACTTAGTTTTCTACCTTTTATTGAAATAAAATATCTTGAAAACGGTAAATCTTTAAACAGCAAAAACATGCACCATCATAACAAGAATTCTTTTACCTTTCAGTAGACGTACACTTTCATATACTTTCGACTATTTATTTTTTATTTATTTTTTTCATTTTTTTTAGTGTTAAAATTTGAGTCAGAAAAAAACACGTGTGATTTGTATGTTAGGAATCACATGTGATTTTAAAAATAACAAATCACATATGATTAACGGTTTGTAAGATATTTAATTTTTATAAAATAAATAAAGTGAAAATTTTTGTTTTGATAAAAAATAAATGAATAAAATTAGTTCATCGAGTCTTTAAAGAATTTTGAGTATACATTGAACTTTTTCTCTAAACGTGTATATATGAGTTATTTTTGTTAGCAAAAAATACCTTCATAGTTTCAATAATAGTAACTAACTAAAGAAAGTTTGTTTGAATAAAAAGTTTGTTTCATAGCAAGGCTTTTTTACTGTTATTGACATCTATTAGCTTTTTTGAGAAAATTTCTGTATTTTCTTCAAAGCTATGTAGAAACTTATATACATATCAGAACAATGTGACAGTCACGAATATCGTGTGATTTTAAGGCTGTGAAAAGATAGGTTAGTGACAATTCATAAAAAGAGAATGAAACGCACTATCAGTTAGAATAAAGTGTGTGACAAGATTGATCATTGACAAGTTCATACGTTAATGCAACCACTATCAGTTGTTCTCTAGCCACAATTATAATATTTTAACATACGTTTAAACTAAGGGATTGTCTGACCAATGCCCTAAGGGCATTGGTTAAGGAGGGTATGGACCCACAAAAAAAAAACTAAAAAAACGTTTTTTAACTCAGGGACTCACACACAAAGTACACTTTTCAAATTAAAAAACGTTTTTTTAGTCCTTTTTTGTGGGTCCATACCCTCTTTAACCAATGCCCTTAGGGCATTAATTAGACAATCCCTTAAACTAATAAGAGTACTAATTTCAAAGTCCACATACCATAATATATAAATTCTGTTTTTGACTTGTTGACCTTGACTGTTTACATATAATATAAGCATTCAAATTGGTTGTCATACTACCCGTTTGTTAATAAACTCAAAGTTGCCCGAAATTGAGGATTCAAACATAAGTATGTTAAACATATGTTTAAACGTAACATATTTGTTACTTTTTTTTGCTACCATTACTAAATATTGTTCGTTTTTACAAAGGTTACTGATCGATGATGATGAAAAAGGAATAGCTTTACGAATATCTTTAAACAAGCAAAAGAGAAAGAAATATTACACCGATTCTTTCTTGAACATGTTTCCCATAAGATCTATACAAGATATACTCGATTTACATCAGGTTATTATGTTAAGCAATTTTCTTTAATACAATTTATACTTTTAAAATCAGGAATATCAAACATTTATTATTTCTTTTATTTGACAGAGAGCCAAAGTTTTTGTTTTGGCATCTATTGTGTCTTACAAATCATGGTTTTACATGAGTTGTTGTTATTGTCACATGAAAGTTACTAATATGAACGATGTGTTGGCGTTGTCCAAAAGCCTACTGATTTTATTTCAATAATTAATGTATTGTGGTGCAAGTGTTGCAAAATTAAACCACACTTTGTTGTGCCTAGGTACTGTATTTCTAATTTACTTATTCTTCTTCATCATGTATATAGTCATGTAAATTCATCAAATATTAACGTTTAAATACAATATTGTCGGTTCAGGTTACAAACAAGAGTTGTTGACATCAATGGAAGTACTCGCTTCATAATGTTTGACAGAGAAGTGTCCAGACTTGTAAACAAGAGTGCTAAGGAGTTACTAGAAAAACAACAACACGTATACAAATAATTTCCAATGCTACAATATTACTGAACGTTTAATTTTGTAACACTAACAATCTATTATGTTTATGCAGACCGGTTACATCAACTCTTTCCCAGAAGTTTTTGAAAAGTTTGTGGGGTAGGATGTTTGTATTTAAAGTTGAAATTTCTCATTATAATATCGAAAAGGAACGACACGTGTACAATGTTTGTAAAATGACGGATGATCATCATGTTGTACATGAACTTCATAAAAGTAATATACGCCTTGAGGTATTCATACGAAACAAATATTGTGAAAAAACTTTTAATATTTGTTGAGATACATTGAACTACCATTCACTCTTATTATAAACTTTAAAATATTATACATGTTCTTAGGATGCTTTGTCTATTACAAATGAGAAAAATGTATTTTATGTTCAAAAATTGTTTCTATTCAGGTTCAGGACGAAAATGAAGATGTTGGTTCAGTCGAGGATGATCAAGTTGGAAATCCGGTATCAAATGACGAAGAGGACGTTGAACCTTCATCATTAACTGGTAGTAAGCGTAAGACCAAAGCACCACCAAAGCGAGGTGAGAAAAAAACTGCAAAAACTGAACAAGATGATGATTAATTTTTGGATTTCAAACAATTATACTATGGACTGGATTTGTTTATTTGTGTTTTGGTTTGCGTATTACAATTACATTTACATGACAATTTGTTTTTAATATTATGTATACGTTTATTTTCTTTATTGCCTTTTGGGTTGCATATCATAATTAATGTGTTTCTAATACTATATTTTGTTTCTAATATGCTTTTGAATTACAAAAGCGATCTCTCATTCGCATCCAATTATATATTTTGAAATATAATTTTATAATGTATACCCAAAATTAGGTTTATATATCTTATAAATTGATAATCATAACATTATTTTTTATTGTGTTTTGGGTTGTAAAGTTTTACATTTTTATTTATTTATCTTTTGGTTATCTTAAGGATAATTGTCTTTTTCTTTTATTGTATTTTGTTTCAATATAAGAATTAAATGTGTTTCTATATTATTATTTATTATATTGTCCTAATTTATTTACACGTTATTTTATTTCGAATACTCATTTTACTTGCACAACATCAATTTTATATATTTATTAAATCAAAACTAATCTAACAAAAATTAAACTCAAAGCCCTGTGCGTGTAGTATTACTTTAGTATTACTTTTATGATGCTAAACAAATCTATCTATCAAGTCATATTGTAGCCTTCGGGATAGTGGCCTAGTCGTTGAGGACATTGAACATAAAATGGTATCTTAAAATCAAATCTTGACCTCATGCTTTTTTACTTGCACAACATTAATTCTATATATCTATTAAATCAAAACTAATCTAACAAAAATTAAACTCAAAGCCCTGTGCGTGTAGTATTACTTTTATGATGCTAAACAAATCTATCTATTAAGTCATATTGTAGCCTTCGGGATACTAGCCTAGTCGTTGTGGACATTGAACATAAAATGATATCTTAAAATCAAATCTTGACTTTTTTAGCCATAATTCATAATAGGCGAGTACCCGTGTTTGGCGGCAGCGGTTCCTAGCGGTAGACAATTAACGATATGCGGACGGTTGTAACATCCGATAATTCAACTCTAACAAAAATTCTTAACATGGTTTGACATTCACGAATGATATGACAGCTTTTTGTGCAAACAATAAATACTTTCAAAAGTTACCATGCAAAGTATAATAGAATCAAGTTTGACATTCACGAATAACAGTTTTCTTTGCAAACTATGAATACTTTCCAAAGTTACAATGCAAACCACATTTTTCATTTTTCACATTCCACTTTTTCAATTCTTGACTTGTTGACTATTTTTGTATTTTATGTATTATAGATATAGATATAGATATAGATTAGATATAGATATAACACATTTTGTCGCTCAATAGTTGAGGGCATGTAACATTTTTTTTTTGAACGAAGAAGGCATGTCAAACTTGATTTAGCCATACAGAAAAGTAACATAAAACACAAGTTAGTTTCAATCCCTACAGTGCGTTTGTTTAATCATAATTACGTGATTTAGCCATACAGATATCGTTTCATTTAAGCCCCAAAAGATTTGTTACTTTTCTTTAAGTAAACAAATTCCACATAGTTCGAGAAGAAAAAAAAAATGAAAAATTACAAAGAACAATAGTTGAGGGCATGTAACATAAAACACAAGTTAGTTTCAATCCCTACAGTGCGTTTGTTTAATCATAATTACGTGATTTAGCCATACAGATATCGTTTCATTTAAGCCCCAAAAGATTTGTTACTTTTCTTTAAGTAAACAAATTCCACATAGTTCGAGAAGAAAAAAAAATGAAAAATTACAAAGAAAAAAAAAAAAAAAAAATTGTCAGAAGTGGGATTTGAACCCACGCCCTCTCTCGAAGACCAGAACTTGAGTCTGGCGCCTTAGACCACTCGGCCATCCTGACTTTTTTGTTATATTAATTCCAAATCTTGCTATATAACATCACTACCAACAAACCGTTAGGGTTTATCAGTAACTAACATATGCTATTCAATCAGATCGGTTAATTATTTGTACGAGCGAGATGATGAATCAACCGATGTTTCGTCCGGTGGCACCTCCGCCACCGTGGTTACCGCCGTTGGCTCCGGTGACTAGTGATTTTTGGAACAAAAGAAATGTTCAAGGCTCATTGAAGGAGTTACAAAATACTATTGATCTTGCAGAAGCAATGTGAGTTTAATATGTTTTGTTTGCTTTTTTAATTATGTTCTGTGTAGCGTATTTTGGGAGTTTACAAATTTTTGGCGTATTTCGCGCTTTTAGGCGTAGAGTTATTGTTTCGCAAACTGTTGTTAAGAAATTATTAGTGCGTGGATAGTTTTTAATGATAATTAGCATAAGCAAGGTATGATACAACTGAATTGCAAAAACCATACTACTACTGAGTTGAACTGAACAATAGAAGTTATCTTGGCCGTTTATTCAATCTGGACAAGCGAATTCCCATATAATTTTCCCCTGATTCACCTCATTGGAACGATTATTTCTTATGCATAGCTAATGCATCCTGACTACCCGACCATCATCTGCTAAATGCTTTCCTGGACTAATTAGACTTCCGTGAACATGTAGTCCAAAGTCTAAAAGGTCATATCCCTTTGATAGTTGCTCCCAACTATTTAAATTTATGAAGGATTTAATACATCCTCTACAATCTACTTAACAGTAATATGATCATCTTTGCTCCCTTCGCAGTCAAAATAACAGCCTATAAAAACCTCCAATGGTGATAAAGTTACATTTGACGATTTAGCATTGGCTCCTCATTTTAATCAGACTTCAGTATTTTTGAACACACTGATACTCCTGCATTATGACAGAGATAAAAAAGCCCTGTAAAATTAAAGCATCTATACCTTCACTCTTTTCAGTAAACAACTCAATTACATCAATTTCACAAACCTTCCATTCTATTTTGGCACCCCACGAGAATTCCTTTACTTTACTACGTCTCCAAACTTTCAATGGCATGCTTTTGATATTTTGAGCAAGATTTAAAAAAATGGAATCATTCTGAATATAGAAATTACATTTATGTGATTAAAGTTGGTGTTTGAGTTTGTTCAAAAAACGGGTTCCTTGCAGGGAGAAAGAGTTGGAGTTGCTTATAGCGATGAAAAGTAGCGAACAGCATATTGATCAAACAGAGGATGACGAGGCCAATGAAACTGCAATGGGAAGGTTTTCAAAGTTTCTAGAAAATAACAGGATACTGTTGGATACTCAAGAGAATATCTCGCTGGAAGCAGCAAATGGTTTAATAATGAAGCTGAAAAATGAGCTTGAGCCATTTAAGGTTATAACTGATGATAAAACGCCGTGGGAGGAGAAGTCTGCAGCAGTGAGATTATCGAATAAAATTCAGAAGCACAAAAGAAATAAACTTTGGCGGAAAAGAAAGAGACGACGCATTGGGGAAATGCTTGCCAAGGTAGTACCTATGTTTGCATTTCTTTTTCTTTCCGTCTTTCCTTATCATCTCTTAGTTATAGTAGCATGTTTAAACGTTTTTTGCTGCGTCTGTGGCCGTTGGCAGCAAACCCACCCGTCTTAAGTTTTTTTATTTACATGGATCAATGTCAGTGACACATTATGAATGAGTTATGTCGTGGCTCAAGCCTATGAACGTTTAAGATACTGATACTTTAGCATACTATGTTTTTGGTGACTTGCTAGGAACGTGACCGATTTGAGCAAGCTGATCAAGAAGCTGATGAATGGAGAGCTAAGGAAATTGCCAAGGAAATCGCGATGCGTAGGGTAAGAGTTCTCTGGGTTCTTAGTACTGCAGAATGTGGATCTTGATGTTTTTTCAGTTACATGATATGCCTTCTGCGGTCTTTCAAGTAAATTTTGAGTGACGTGTCAACTTGAAGATTTCACGCATTATACATTTATTTACATATTCTATACTGGAATTTGAAACTGACATCATCACCATTCAGCATGTCTACTCTTAATGTGCAACTCTTTGTTTGTTTAACCCATAATGCTTTTCTAAAATTGCTTTGCCTTGTCAGAATTGGTACTTGAATGCAATAGTAAGTATTTGAAACGGTATAGAAACATACCTTACCTTAACCTAAACTTATGATCCAAATTTCCATTGTTATGCAGTTGGAATGCATAAGTTTTTATCAATATAATCAAAGCAAGTTATGTTTGCAGGTCGAGAAGATGAAGGAAATTGCAAAGCAAAAGTCTAAAGAGGAGCGAAGGAAACTAGAATCGGAGGTGAAATTCTCGGCGTTACACTAGTCATTTATCTATGCTTCAATTTTCAAGAATGTGAATTGGCTATCTTTAGAAAGAGAGATAGTATGAGGGATGCAGGGAAGATTCATAAGCTATTATAATTTTCTGACTAGGCCTTAAATTTTTTTATTTGCTCTGTTTCAGCTGGAGCAAGTGTTGATTGTGGAGAAGCTCCAAGAGTTACGTACCATCAGGATCCAGAAATTAACAAAGCAAGGTTTGTAGCATATTTGTCTATCAGCTGGCTAATAATTTAAATGTAAATGCCATTTATGTAGCTGGTTTGTTGTACTAATACATCATTGACAAACTCACGTTAGGCAATTTGCATCAGAACACACTATTATGAGTATGTACCAACATTATTGCATTAAGTTATGTGAACTTGAAAAGACAGTCCATTAAATATTTAAAAGCTGATTTTCTTGTCCGGTAGTGCTTGAATAAGTTTCCGTTTCTATATAATCAATATACTTTCTTTCAAATCTATGCAAAATCAGATTGTAAAACTTTACCTATGGTTTTGATTTATGAATCTCGCAGGCCATTTTCTCCCAGAGGAAGACAACAAATTTCTTGAAAGAATTCGTACTGCAGTTGAGGAAGAGGAGCGCCAGGCAAAGGCTGCAGCTGACACAGATGCTGCTAAAGATGCCATTGCAACTGCTGAGGAATCTCGAAATATAACTGGTGGAAATGCTTTAAACTCAGAAGATCAAAGCAATTTGAAAGATGGAGATAAAGTCGGTCAGGAAATAATAAATGAGACTGAAACAAAAGGAGGCTCAAGTGCAGCACCCGATATGGAATCTGAGAAACAAGGATCTAAATTTGCAGGTCCTAGCAGAGGATACGATTATTCAGCAAGCTTACCCCTTGAATTTTATCATTATTATCATGGAAGCAGTACTGATATGGGTACACTAATCGAGGCAAGTGTTATAATTTTTAACTCTGATTAGTTTTTACAAACCTGCATCGTTTTGCGTACCTTCAGCAGTGAGGCAACATTTCATTGACTGAATTTATTATACAAAGTTGGGTTAAGCGTCCATTGTGATTGCTTTTGCCTAAATATGTGCAATTTGCGTACTTCAGAAACCACTACATTTCAGATTATCTTATCTTTACATGCAGGTGAGACGAACATGGGATGCATATATAAGACCTGGAGGAAGGTGAGCATATTATTATTTTCTTGCAAGCGTAATCTTCTAAAATTTACCTTCTCGAGCACATTAAATGGCTTCTTAAACAAAAAAGTGCGAGAGTTTCACAGAAGTTGCTAATCCGCTCTTTATTGCTTTGAAAATCAACATCCTCCTTTCAAGTTTATATGTTGGTCAATGTCATAATATGTTCTAGCTCTAATTATTTGTCTAAATATTGATTTGGTGCGCCTTCTTTTGCAGTCGGATACCAGGTCATTGGGTTCAACCACCCCCACCAGCTAATGAAATATGGGCGTCTTACCTTGTGAAACATTGATGAACTTTCATATCGGTGACATTAAGCTGTAAAGATATCGTAGCACCTGCTGCATTATGGTATGTTTCTTTTATGCTCTTAAGAAATACCAGCATATTCTCTTACAGTTTTAAAACCCATGCTTAATGCACTTACTTTTCTAAATGCATATTACTGATAATATGAGTAATACCAGCATATTAGTCTGTTTTACAAGTAAAGTTTACTTGATTATATGAGTATATAACTTTTGAAACTTGTCTTCATATTCTCAACATTCCTGTGAACTCTACGCCCAGTGCAAGTATTTCACTGCTCCCTACTCCCTCCATCCATGAAAATTGCAACAATTTCTGTTCTGGTGAAATTCTAACTCAGTTACCTATTTATCTATTATCATTGTTGAAAATTGATTTCTTCATTTTGAATCGCTAAATGAAATTTTCTGGTGTTAAATTAATAATTAATTATAATGATCCTAGGAAAATACTTTTATTTTTACCTTTGTGCTATGGAGTAATCTTGCCATTGTGCATTCCGTTAAAAAGCAAGTGCTTTTAGGCACAGTTTCGCTAGATACACATACAAGAATATCATTCTAATAGAAGCTAACGAGTTAAATTACATATTTTCTCAAGAAGCTAAATAATCTGCAAATAACAGTCATATAGGAATGATGGTCTAATAAATATACTCTTCCAGCCCCACCTAAAATGCAACATTTGAAACATAGTTGTCTTTCATTGATGACCAAATGTCTACAGTACATTCTATAAGAGTATAAGACAAAAGAGAGAAATAAAAAAGAAGTTTGTAACCGCAGCCAATATCTTGTAATGACTGTTAGTAGTCAAATATTTATAATTTTGAAGTGCTAATCTATTAAAAACAATAAGAACTGAGTGAATATGTGTAAGCAGTTTCAAGAAATAAAAAATGAAAAGTTGTGTAGCAAGTACCAACCAATACTGGTAGCAGTCTCAGCTCATTTTACTTTATCACACATGGACCAAACACATAGTTACCCATTGAATGCTTGTAGCAAGTTTCATGAAAAGCGAATGTTCTGCAATTTTGAGCCCAACTCATAGGAAGGATTCCTGCTCTTGAAGATCACTTATACCTGCATATCTTTACTGATTGCCAGGTCCTAATGCAAATACAAGCAATTGGTTGAGCTTTTCAAAGATTTCGGTTCATGCGACTTATGACAAGCGGCTTTTTGCTCTCTTGAAGAAAATATTTACACCTACGACCACTGGAATTTTATACTGCGACACATGAAAAGTAAAAGAGAAACAATCACCTTTAGAAGTCGAATCTTACTCATGATGTTGCTAGGATGTAAATAGCAATTTGCAGATCAACTGTGCCATTGTTGTTACTACCATTATGGTGGTACATCATTGATCATTGTCTGCTTGATTAACTGCTATTGAAAACTGCGTACCCTCGATCATTCTTAAGTTGGCATTGGAACATCTTTTTCTGCTAGTATGCATGGTTTTGATTAATAAAATTGGTGCTTTTGCTTATGGTGAGAGATGTACCTAAATGTTCACTTTAAAGTTATAATTAATTACTGTTTTCTACACCGACTGTGTCTCAAGAAGAGAAGTAGATTAACATAGCCAACAAAATATCCATAACCCGGAGAAACAACATGCCATAAGAAGAATCGTAAATGCTACTGCGGAAGAAAAATCTGTCACCACAAAAAAAACACACCGGAACTGAAACATCTAATGCCTCACCGTCTCATAAAAGCTCCCTGTAGATTATGGCAATTCATTTCCTACCAAGCTTTTGATTATCACAGTCAAGTTGATATTAATAAACATAATTGCGTACTCGCAAAGACATTCACAACCTATGGGGAGACTTTGTAATCAATACATCTACCTAACCAATACTGGCCATATGTATGCAACCCATTTACCCTTGAATATGGGTAATGGGAATTCCCCGCATGTAACAAGTAACCAATAAAAAATAAATATTATTAACCTATAAACACAATATATCTTTAAGACTATAACATTGTTTAAAATGCACAGATGTAACCCGCATATGCTCCCCGTGGATGAGTCGGCCAAAATGTCGGAAACCATGATTACCAAGGAAAAAAAACGCATATGCTTTGTACACTTCCATATATGTCACCTTCACCCTGAATAAAAGCAAATATGAGACTTTTCAAGAATCAAGCGAGCTAGTTTGTAATTCAAAGCCTGTAGCATAAGATAGTTTGTAAACTTCCATTTGACTTTGGAGCTCTAAGAAAGAATATGGGATTTGAACATTGCAGTGTTTCAATCCTTAAAAATTAAATATCTGACCCAAACTGCAATCAACATTGCCTAATTATCTTAAGAGACTTATGAACCATATTGTTAGGTGGCCACTGGCACCTTTACAATTCTGTCAAGTCCTACCTGTATGCCATTTTTTCCTTAATTATAAGTTCTGGTTCAACAGCGTTGCTCTAAAAGTCTAAATACTGGCATAGTATCCACGACGTTGGTAGGTTGGTAGGGCAGCATCACATGGACCTGGGTCAAGACCGAGGTAAGGGTTTTTAGCCCATAGACATGAGAAAGACATGGTCAAGACCATATGTAAGTAGGGTCAATCGAAGTAAACAAGTCTTGAACCATTAAGATAACCTAATCGATAGCAAATGCCATTAGTCTATCTTAGTGCCACCTTTAGGGGTGTTTGGGATTGCTTATTGAAAATAGATTATCATATAATCAGCGGTTACAAAACGTGATTCTGAAAAATAGTGTTTGGATTTGATTATGCTGTTTGAAAACGCAATAATTAGATAATCAGTTTTTTTGGTATATAGCAGATCAGGTTATTTGTTTAGTTAATAGGTAACATTAAAATGACTAAAATAGACATTTTTGTATTTGTTGAATTAAATAGACATTACGATTACAACATTAATGGCTAAAATAGACATTTTTGTAAATTGGCTCCACTTATGAAAAGTGAGTTTTCAAAAAGCAGCCCCCGACAACGGGCTATTTAGAATAACATAAGTCATTCACGGATTAAACGTGTAAAATTGTGTTTTGCACTCTTGTAAAGGCAGATAATCACTACTTTTTTTTTCTCTCTAAACACTCATTTTAACTTATCTCTCTTTTGAAAATGAAATAAATTAGATAATTCAGTTGATAACACATTCCCAAACACCCTCTAACTGTTCAAGATTTATGTTTAAGTATATTGTATATAGGCTTAATAGAGAGATCAATAACAGTCGATAACGCTAGTAAGGCCTAAGCATCAAAAATTTCACATACGCAAATACAGTATAACAAATTTAAAGGAATGGCCATAGGAATGGGCGCATCGGGAAATAGGAAATAGAAGTTGATGCAAATCTTATCGATAATATAACAAAGACCAGCAGTTTTCATATTCTGAGCATCATCAAATTCAAATACATAATTAACGATTTTAAGATAACAAGCACATGAAAAAACAAGTGAAACTTACAATCTTTGAACAGTAGCTATGTAATTGAATCTTTCTTGTCCATATGCTTCTGCAATTCAGCCCTCATATATAACTGCAAATCTATAGAACCAAAAGAGAGAGAGGAAACGCATACACCAATTCATTAAGATACTTCCAATTATTACGATCTCAAAGATCCAATGAAACAACTTCAATTCATCACTATAGACTACCAAATAAGCAAGCAAATCACTAGCTCTATTATAGTGAATATCATCACGTACTATAGATTGAAAAACAGCGACAAGATTGTCATGGACTCAACAACTTCCAGCCAAAATTGATATAAAAAAACAATTTTACAGATGAACATATTTCCAATCTGAATAAAAACAATATAGATAAAGCATTTTTAGTATAACATTTTATAAAGCAGAACCTCCAAAACAATCTAGATCTACACAATTCGATAGCAAACAACGAACAAAACTAACAATAATCCAAAACATTCATCACCCAAATTCAAAAAACAAGATCTAGTAGCATCCACTATCCCATCAGTCACCTCCTTCTCCTCCCATCAGCAAACTGCGAAAGCGGGACAACTTCTGCCAAGGGAGTACTTAACGGTGTAGGAAGCGGCGAGTTTCTACAAACCGGACAACTAGCATTCAGCTTCAACCATGCATCAACACAGCTCAAATGAAAACAATGTTTACACTCGGGCAACATCCTCATCATTTCACCTTCTTTATATTCACACAAGCAAATAGCACAAGTTGAATCAATCACTTTTAGTAGCATAGATTTCGTAAAAGGAAACTTAGGATATGTATTTATCATATGTTGGTCCAACCCTACAACAACAATCTCATGCATCCCATGTTCCATGTTGTTTTCGATGTCATTATTACTACCAGTATTCGTGTTGGGTGTATTGTCGTCGAGAAATATAATACTAGGAAGGATAAGGCCATGATTATGGTTTACGGAGCTCGGGTAGTGGTTATGAGAGTTTCGGTGTCTTAAGCAAATATAGGAAGCTAAAAGGAGGGATGAGAAGAGGACTAAGAAGCCGAAAGCTATGGCGATAGCGTAGCCTAAGCCGAGATTGGTTATGTAGTAGTGTGTGTTGGAGGGGAGTGATGAAGGTGGTTGGAAAGTGGTGGACATGATGGTTTGTGGTGATGGTGGTGGTCCATTGGGTGTAAAGGAGATGATGATGATGAAGGGTTATGAGGTGGTTGAGGTTGTGATATTAAATGAGTGTGGAAGGAAGGTGAGTTATTAATGGCGGTCATTGTCGTATTTAAATGTGTAACGACTGGATGTTGAAACCCAACCGAATTTTTACCTACCTTTTTTACTCACTTTGTAATTATATAGTCTAATAACAAGCGACTTGCCTTTTAGTAGATAGTAAGAAAAAATATGCTGTACAATTCATATCAAAAGAAAATAATAACAACCTAAGGATAATACTTTATCAAGCCCTGGACCGGAGTTATCCCTTGGTTCGAAAGTAATCTTCTACTTTACGATGACACAACGTGTTTTGTGAACTATTGAGAGCATATCTTAAAAAAAAATAAAAATAAAAAAAACACTTTGTTGTTAAGTGTCTATATGTGAAAGTAGTTAGAGATGGATGACCTACTAAGAAGTCTTCATATGACTGTCTAAAAAAAGCCGCGAGTAAAAAAAAATCGACAATATTGTTGTTTAAGTAGACGGGATAATACATATCAATGGTAAATTTATGTTTTTATACACTTTTAATACATTTTGGCTAAAAAAGTGGTTATGAGATAATAATAATAATAAAAAATGATAATGTTTTTTTATTTTCTCTTTTTCTACCGCATTTTTATTAAAAACAATCATAGCAAGATGTTAAAGGAAAGAAAGATTCAGTTTACTAATCCAGAATCTTTACGAAATAGTCCGTGAATTTGAAGCTCGATTTTGAGCTAAATGAGGACAAAAGAAATATTACATAAGTCAACTATTGTTGAAAACAATGAGTTGTAGAAGATTTTAAGGACATTATTAGTTCAAGACATAAAACGAAATGTTGTTTGTTTGTGAAAATTGTCAAAGACAATTAGTTTGCTACCGTGATATGTTGTTTGTTTGTGAAAATTGTCAAAGAATTTATTTATATATTTTTTGGGTCAATTTCAAATATACCCGAGTAGAGTTGAGATCAATATAGAACTCATATTTGTCATAGAACAAATGAACCAATCATAACCCTCCATTTTTTATCTAAATTAATACAAAATCATTTTCCACCTTTTTTTTTAAAACAACATATCTTACAAACGGTAAATCTTCAAAATATAAAATACCATCACGTGACGAGAATTAAATTATCTTTCTATAGATATGCACTTTTACATATTTTCGACGAACATTTTTTTTCAAAAATTCCGTCCGAAAAAATCATATATGATTTTTACGAATCATATATGATTTTAAAATATCATGTATGATTCGATTTTTTACGATCATATATGATTTTTACAATCATATATGATTCTCAAAAATCATATGTAATTCGTAAAAATCGGATCATATATGATTTTCACAAATCATATATAATTTTTGTTGACCGAAATTTTGAAAAAAAAAAAGTTGTTAAAAATATATAGTAGTGCATATCTATAGAAAGATAATTTAATTCTCGTCACGATTATAATTTTATCGCGTAACGATTAACAGCTTTGGATATTTAATTTTTTTAATAAAGGGTGAAAGTTTATCATAATAAAAAAATGAATGGCTATTATTGGTTGATTGGATCTATGGTAAATTTTTGTTCTATATTGAACTTTTGCCTACCCGAGTAACTTAACTAAAATACTATAATAACATATTGATTTAAGATCATTTGACGACAAAAGATTATTTACATACAAAGGGATCAATCTCCACCATCCCTTTTTATTTGATCTAATGGATGAAATTAATCTCAACAATTTAAAAAATCCACTTTCATCATTTTTTTTCAAATATTAATATCTTTCAAACCGTTAATCGTTAAGCGAAAAAAAATATATCATTGCGACGAACATTTAATTATCTTTCTATAGATAGGCACTTTGATATACTTTCGACAAAATTTTATTTTCGTATTTTTCACGTTTTTTTTTAAGTTTTTTCGTTTTTTACGTTATAAATTTGCATTGAAAAATCATATATGATAAATCACTAATTTGAATATAACATGTAATATTAGTGTAATATCATATATGATATGTAATATCACATGTGATATTAGTGTAATATAACATGTGATATTAGTGTAATATCACATATGATATTACATATAATATCACATGTGATATTACATATCATATATGATTTAACACTAATATCACATGTGATATTCAATTTAGTGTTTTATCATATATGATTTTTTCATGTAAATTTCAGTAACGTAAAAAAACAAAAAAAATAATGAAAAAACGTGAAAAAAATGAGTTTTTTTTCTTTTTTCGAAAGTATATCAAAGTGCCCGTCTATAGAAAGATAATTAAATGCTCGTCGCGATAGTGTAAATATTTTCACTTAACGATTAACGGTTTAAGAGATATTTAAATTATAAAAAATAGGTGAAATAATAAACTGTTTTTAATCTCAACCATTGATTTCTTTTTAGATAGATGGTGGAGATGAGTCTCTTGGTATGCGAGAAAAGTTTGGTATGTAAAATAACTCTCCTCTAACATATTTATCTAAAACATGTTTTAAATATAGGGAGAATTTCATATATATTCCTCATTTGGTTCAAAATTTTATATATATCCAACCTAACTTGAAAATTTCATATATATCCCTCATCTGGTTCAAAATTTTCAAATATATCCAACCTAACTTGAAATTTTCATATATATCCAATCTAAAACTTAAAATTTTCATATATGTCCAAATACCCAATTTATATATAATTAAAATCTTAAACTACATATTAGTACACATGTGTTACGAATATTATTATGATCCATAATAAACAATTTCAGTACACAAAACATATGTATACTTCATTGCTCCAAATACAATATATAAACATGCTTTTATGAAATTTTCAAGTTAGGTTGGATATATATGAAAATTTTGAACCAAATGAGGGATATATATGAAATTTTCAAGTAAGGTTGGATATATATGAAATTTTGAACCAAATGAGGGATATATATGAAATTCTCCTTTAAATATATTGTACATTATTCATTCAAAACATGTATTTTAGGTATATATATCATTTTGATGTTTAGATTATGTATATATCAAATTATCTTTTTTTATCAAGACAAGTAGTTCGCTCCTGTGATATGGCCAACACCATCCACCTTTATATACCTCTTGAAAAAGAAATAAAAGTACAAAACCACTCTTTGTTAAACCAAAATATAGATGGCAAAATTAAACCAAAAATATAGATGGCAAAATTACATAGGTTTGACTGTATTAAAATATAAGCAATTAGGAATGTATAAGGGTAAGTTGTGCAAAACAATTTTGGTTTGGGTTTGTAGATTTTGTAGAAGATCAATGACTAAAGATGAATAAAGTTCAAAGATTAGTACTAAAGGTGGAAAAACTAAAAGTTGCATACGAATCTGGAAAGGAGCTATATAAAGACTTTAAGGCTTTATTATATTCATTATTAGTGTATTTTGGTATAATCTTGTTAGTTTTTCTTTTTTTCTTTTGTAACTTGTACTAAACTCAAAATCACAAGTTAATTATGCAACTGTGTGATGTTGTGATATGAAAAATAAAAGGGTGGATGGTTGTGTGATTTTTTGTGTCTTTTGTTTCCGTATAATAGGTCTTTCTTCATGGTATCAGAGCAAGGTTACTTTAATACGAAGATTTGTTCATAAAATTATTTTATCAAAACTTAAGGTTTTCAAAATTTGGGACTTTTTAAAATTAATTGCTCTTTGAGTCAATTGATGATTGATTCAAGTTCATTAGTTTTATAGATCGTGTGATCTTGTGTGGTAAAATTAAGGTTTTACAGTTTACGTATCAAACCTTAATTTCAAGTTCTTGAGTTTAATTTGCTGTTATTTGGTTAGATCTGTAGTTGAATTGTTGTTTCAAAAAGATTTTGAGTAAAACCTCAATTTTTCAAAATATAGAGTTTCAAAATTTTTTAGGTTAATTGTTTTTGTATTTGTTTCAAGTATTCTGTTGTGCATATTGGTTACCTGATAGATCTTCTTAGTCTAATTTTAATTTGGAAGCTTTTGTGTGAATTGTAAAACCTCTCACATCCTCTCTTAGGTTTTTTAGTAATTAGTCAATAGATTAATGGATTCATTGATCAAGAAGTCAAGGAGTTGATCCCATTGGTTGTTTATGTGTGATTGAGGAGTTTGAGTTTTGATTTCTTATTTCTTGTTCTTACTACTTGTTCCGACTCTGTTTAATTGCTTTATTTTAATATTAAGATTGTTTAAATGGTGGATGATAAAAATAAGAAAGTTATTGTTAGTGAGTTGAATTTACATGTTAATGACCCTTAATAATTACACCCTAATAACTTTAATGGAACTCAGTTAATTGCTTTCAAACTACAAGGTACTGAAAATTATAAAGTCTAGCATACTGCTGTAAAATTGGCTATTCACACTAGAAATAATGTAGTATTTATATTTACAATAGAAAATGTGAAAGAGATGCTGATGACATTTTGTTAATACAAATATCATCATTAAACGTTATTTATATTTTATAATCTTTACCTAAGTTTTGTTAACGACAAAAGTAAATTTAAATTTTGTAAAGCATAAAGCTTGTCAAGATTAATAGATATTAAAACAAGATTTTCTTAAATAAAATCTTCATCACTCAAGCATTTACATTTTGATTAGTCATATATCAATTAACTTTGATATCCTTCTAAACCATAATGTATGTCAACATTTTTAGATCAAGTATGTTTTAGTTTCTTAAAACAAAACATTACATATGTATTTACATTTAACATATTATTTCTAAAAATTAAAAACAATATATGACATCATGTGGTGCATCATTGAAATCTCTAGAGGATTTCATAAGATATTTTGTGTAGATTTGGACTCTATATATCTTACATGATCATGGTTAGATTGAGTTGACTTTGGTAAGATTTTTGTAATCTTGCTGCCAGACCGGCGGCACCAAAATGTTACACCGGCGGAACCCTTATTTTGGTTCTGTGGTCCGTCGTGATAGCAGATTGTTTGGCTATAAATAGCAAGTCAACCCAAGTTGTTTTCTTATCCCTTTATAGAATAATCACATACATTCCTTCTCTATATTATTTCTAACTCAGTTTCATATCATTATAGTAATCCTCTTTTGTAGCAAAGAAGATCAAGGCATAATCAAGCTTCAACAAATAGTTGGAAGTCTTGTTTTTTGTTGTTGTATGATCTAGTCTTGTTCATACATCATTGTTGTACCAAACCATCTTACACTTCTGAGTGTGAGTGGTTAGTATTTTAGTCCTTACATAGTGTGTGGGAGTGGTTGTACCCTTGTAAAAGAACTCGACATCTAGCTTTGTGTCGGAAATAGTGTGTAAGTGAAGTGTAAAGGTTTCTCCGCCGGTGAAAGGAGCTTGTTGACTAGTGAAATTAAACTCTCGAGTTGGAGACTCGGGGAGTGGAGTAGGGCTAGGAAAAATAGTCCTTGTAGACCGAACCACTATAAAAAACTTGTCGTGGTTTGATTGTTTCTTTCCTTATTTACTCTTTATATATTGCTTGCATATTGTTATTATTCACTAACATATCTTTGATCAATATCAATTGATCTTACAATAAGTTTCAAAACAAAGATATTAATTGGTAAACTAAAAAAACCCCCTTATAGTTTTCCACAATTGGTACTAGAGCCTCGTTGCTCAATAATTTCTAAAATATATTGTTATTTATAAACTTGAAACGATCCATGGATTTCGAAAACTTTAAAAAAGGGCAATCTATGCAAAGACCACCACTCTTTGAAACCAATGGATTTATCTATTGGAAAAAACGTTTTGAAACATATGTAAATTCAAAAGATATAGATTTTTGGATTGTAATCATTAAAGGAGACTTTAATCCTACAACAAAAGATATTTCAAGTGATGATCAAAAGAAACTAATAGCTAAAAATAATGAAGCAAAAATGATGCTTTATAATGCTTTGCCTAGAAAAGAATATGAAAGAATTTTTATGTGTGAAACCGCAAAAGAGATTTGGGAATCTTTAATTATTACACATCAAGGAAATTGCACAAGTCAAGGATAACAAAATTGATCTTCTTGTTCAACAATATGAACAATTTGTTATCCCTGAAGATGAAACCATTGATTTTGGATTTGCTCGCTTTAATACTATTATTACTTCTCTTAAAGCACTTGATGAAACTTTTCGTAGTAAGAACTTTGTCAGGAAATTTCTTAGAGCACTCCATCCAAAGTGAAGAGCAAAAGTAACGGCTATTTAGGAATCAAAAGATCTCTCAATAATTTCACTTGACGAGCTAATTGGAAATCTCAAAGTACACAAAATGGTGATGGAGAAAGATTCGGAGATCATCAAAGGAAAAAGAGAGAAAGTCAAATCCGTTACTCTAAAGGCAAGAACGGAATCTAGTGATGATGAAGAATCTTGTTCGGGTAGTGAAGATGAGGACTATGCTATGGCTGTTAGAGATTTCAAAAAGTTCTTTAGAAGAAGAGGAAAGTTCCTAAGGCAACCCCGAGATAAAAAAAAGCCATTCCGAAAAGACCTAGATGACAAAAAGGGAAAAGGTGAAAGTAAGTGCTTTAGATGCGGTGATACAAGTCATCTAATAGGAGATCGCCCCAAGCCACCTAAAAGCAAAACTCAACGATCTTTTGTAAGTGGTGCTTGGAGTGATAGTGAGGATGATGAAGAATCAAGTAAGGATGAGATCGCTCTAATGGCACATGAATCAAACGAGGTACATTCTGACTCATCTTACTCTTCTATTGATGATGACACTTTGCAAAAATAATATAATCAATTGTGTGAGCTTAGCTTAAAAATCATAACTAAAAACAAGTTATTAAAGACTAAAAGGATTTTTAGAAAACGAAATTTATGAGTTAAAAGAAAAGGCAAAACGATTAGAAAAGGGGAAAGCAAATGACGATGGTTGCAAATCATGTCAAGAGCTTAGTCTTGAAATAGAAAAGCTAAAACTCACAAAAGAAGTTCTCATTGAACATAACTCTAAATTTAAAATATTTAACAAAAACATTTCTTGTGCCGATGAAATAGTAAGAATTCAAAAAGTACCAGGAAACACTAGTGGATTAGGTTTTAATGAAGTACTAATTCCAAATAGTCAAACCAAAACGGTCGAAAAAGACAAACAAACTGTCGCATCTGCTGCAGTACAGCACGGACCAGACGGACCCAAAAATAGGGTTCCGTCCGTTGAAAGTTTTGGTGCCGTGGTGTCTGTAGTAGGACATAATGCTTGCAAAACGGACCGTAGTGAATTTGTCAAGGTAACAAAGAAAACCAAGGATGTTGTTAAACTAAAACCTGCTGTTACATTAGGAATATGATTTGCTAGAAATGAATTTAGATCTAAAACTACTCAACAATGGCCTAAAACACCTATTGCCAAACGCCCCTTTACCAAGAGCAACTACAACATACAACCCAACTATCAACATACCGGTTGGAATCAAAACTGCTCTAGACAATATCAAACTCCAAATTACATGCCATGGAACCCTTATCCATCATTTCCATACATGAACCAAGTAAATGGTATGTTTAACCCAAATGGTATAACACATAACTTCTCGGCTCCTCGAACACCCCAATCTAATGGAGTTGTAGAACGTAAAAATAGAACTATTCAAGAAATCAGTAGAACAATGCTAAATGAACAAAACATACCTCAAAAGTTTTGGTGTAACACCGTTGATACTTCAACATACATTTTAAATAGAGTTTTAATACGTCCTTTCTTGAACAAAACACCATATGAATTATACAAAGGCAAAAAGCCGACTTTAGGATATTTTAGAGTGTTTGGATGTAAATGTTTCATTCTAAATACCAAAGACTATCTCACCAAATTTGACCCAAAGTCCTACGAAGGTGTATTTCTTGGTTACTCACAAACTAGCAAAGCATACATAGTTTTAAACAAAGAAACAATGAGAGTCGAGGAATCGTTGAACATAACATTCGACGAAAGTCCACCTCCCTCTAAGACATCACCTTTGGTAGATGATGACTTAGTTGAAAGTCAAGAAATAAATGAAAATGACAAGGAAGATGAACCATTAAATAATGAAATTATAAACATCAAAGAGTCCAAAAGTCATCCTTTAGAAAAAGTTATAGGACAACTAAATCAAAGAACATTAAGATCACAAGTCCAAAATCAAAGTAAATACTTTTGCTTTGTATCGGCCATTGAACCGAAAAACATAAACGAATCAATAAAAGATGAATCTTGGGTAATTGCTATGCAAGAAGAGCTAAACCAATTTGTTAGAAATGATGTTTGGAAATTAGTTCCAAAACCTAAAAATCAAACTATAATTGGAACGAAATGGGTTTTTCGAAATAAAATGGACGAAAACGGTGTGGTGTCTAGAAACAAACCTAGGCTTGTCGCACAAGGTTATAATCAACAAGAAGGGATTGATTACGACGAAACTTATGCACAAAGCTAGGCTCATGACTTTAAACTATTTCAAATGGATGTTAAAAGTACATTCCTTAATGGGTTCATTAACGAAGAAGTATATGTTGCTCAACCTCCTGGTTTTACCGACTTTGAAAAACCACATCATGTCTTCAAACTTAAGAAGGCACTATACGGACTTAAGCAAGCACCAAAAGCTTGGTACGATCGGCTTAAGACTTTCTTAGTAGAACACAACTACACCATGGGATTAGTAGATAATACTCTCTTTACCAAGAAAAGAGAATCACACATTATCATAGTTCAAATATACGTTGATGACATCATATTTGGATCAACTTATCAAGAGCTATGTGATGATTTTTCAAAAATCATGCACGACGAGTTTGAGATGAGTATGATGGGTGAGTTAAACTTCTTTCTAGGACTTCAAATTAAACAACTAGAAGATGGCATATTCTTTAACCAATCTAAATACATAAAAGATATGCTCAAGAAATTTGGTCTTGAAGACTCAAAACCAACTTAAACACCCATGTCCTCGGACACAAAAATCACCAAGGATGAGGAAGGTGAATCGGTAGATAACACTAAATATAGAGGAATGATCGGTAGCCTTCTTTATCTCACGACTAGTAGACCCGACATTATGTTTAGTGTTTGTCTATGTGCTTGCTTTCAAGAAGATCCCAAAGCATCACACTTAGAAGCCTTGAAACGAATATTTAGATACATTAAGGGAACGACATGTTTAGGATTATGGTATCCCAAAGGAACGGGTGTAGAAACTATAGTGTATGCCGATTCGGACGATGCCGGTGACTATGTCGATAGACAGAGTACAAGTGGTATTTGTACTTTTGTTGGACATTATCTCACCTCATGGTTCACAAAGAAACAAACGACTCTCGCTATCTCAACTACTGAAGCCGAATACGTCTCAGCCGAAAAAGCATGTCAACAAGATCTTTGGATGAAGCAAGCTCTCGTAGATTACGGAATTCATCTCAACGACATCTCTATACTTTGCGACAACAAAGGAGCTATTGATCTCAAAAAAATCCGTCCAACATGCTCGAATGAAACATATTGAAATTCGCCATCACTTCCTTCGCGACAATGTTCAAAAAGGAAACATCTCAATTGAGAAAGTATCCTCCGAAGATAACATTGCTGACATCCTAACTAAACCTCTTAAACGAGAACCATTTAACCTTCTTAGACTTGTATTAGGATTAATGGAACCAAACATGTAGTTAAAACATAGCCTAACCGTAGTGTGGAAAACTAGAAGGGGGGGTTGAATAGTTTTGCCGATTTTAAGTTTGTTTCAAAAAACTTTAGATTCGTTAATATGTGAGATCTTATGGATGTAGAGAAAGTATAGATCTAATGATAAAGCAAGTAAATAAAGTAAAGCGAAGGGAAAGAAAAGACACAACCGATGTATAGTGGTTCGGCTACAAGGACACCTTCCTTTCCCTACTCCGCTCCCAGAGTCACCTACTCGAGAGTTCAAGCACTATGTCAACAAACTCCTTCACTTGGCGGAGAAGCCTTCACAACATTGCTTACACTTTTTCCGGTACAAAGCTAGATACGAGTCCCAGAGCACGGTGACCAAACCAACACGACTATTACACAACAAATATGTGAAATATCAAATACAAGATCTTTGCTACTGAAATCTTGCGGAGTGACAAATCAATCAAGGACCCCTTGCTTGGATGACTTGTAGAATGCTCGTGATCTCGCCAGAAGGACCTATATGAGGATCACAATAGAAAGAAAGAAGAGCAACTCTCTAAATCAAGTGATCTATATGTTAGAAGAGAATGAGAGTGTTTGAGAGATTTAGTAAGAAGAGGGGTGGGTTAGAATGAAGAAATGGCTCTCTATTTATAGGCAAATTTCTACTCTGTTCCACGGATCCCACGGATCCCTCCCACTTAGGATCCGTCTAGTGTAATCTTAGGGATCCGTGGGACGCTCCTCTTTGCCCATGGGTTTTTTGGTTATGGGTCATGCGTTATGGGTTGGTCCATGGGTTTTCTTTAGATTCAATGTATCTAAGTATACTTTGTATCTAGCCAACTTGGGTATGGGTTATGATCCATGGGTTATGGTTTTTACCCATCCTAATAAACTATTACAACAAATGCTTAATTACTACATTTTTGTATTTAAATGGCTATATGTAAATGCTTTACAAAAATAACATGTATCCTTATAATTATACTTAAGATAACATTATATTTGTTATCGACAAAACACAAAGAGATCGCAAAATATTAATAAATGTTTTTACGGTTTATTTGTATTAACACGTAGAATAAACAAAACAAAACAAATTAGCATTGTTCTGCTACAATTCCCACGGCACCAAATGACCAAACGGACGGAACCAAGAAATTGGGTCCGTCTGGCCCGTGGTGACAACAGTAGCAAAAATTTTAAATATAAAACACCCTCTTCTCCACAACTCACTTTACCAAAACGAACCACCAACATACCTAACTCATTATTAAGGTTTCTTCTCCTACTATTCACTGAAGAAAACATCATTTTAAGTATCCTAACTACACTAGTTCTCTTAATTCTGAGTCTAGGGTTCTAATTTATGAACAAAACCAATACATGGGGATTATGTATATTCTTGTACAAAATATGAACTCAATTGTTAAATTGCATAACTAGTTACTGAAATTATGAACTACATTGTCAAATTGCATAAACTAATCATGTTTCTGATGCAGGTTTTACTGACGAGGTTTTAATATTTATATTGTCTCGTTATACCTATGGTCTACCCTAATGCACTAACAGGCAGTGTCCCCGGTCGTGTGTAGTGTAGTATTCGGTAAACCTGAGGTCGTCCCAAGAGCTATGTGTGTGGATTTTAACTAAGTCTAGGTATCATAGATTTTAAAGTTGAAATGATTAATTAATAACTAAAGACAAGAAAAGAAAGCAAATAAAGGCGAGGGTTGTGATCAATAGAGGAGAAGTGTGCTAACCTAGTTAATCTTCCTATCATGTTAAGTTCACGTTTAATTACTTCCAATTGCTTCAAGTGGGGGTAAAAGTCTCTAGGACAACATTTGGTCAGTTCGTCCTAACCTATCAGCAAAGGTTTCCACCGGAGATCATCGAGTGACCCCTCGAAAGTCCAATTTCTTTTAGTCCCCTAAGCCAAGTCATTAAGTGCCGCTCCATGCAAGATTCATAACAATGAGTGCCCGGGCACTAGCATCTTAAACACTCATCCCTAACTTCTTGTTAGGAATTGGAAATTCCATAGTGAAGAGTCGGTCACCCCAAATATAATCTAGCATAAGTTAGCTCATAGACATATTGTTATTTACGTGTTTATTAGCTTAGTTATTAGCTTAGTTTAGTTTAGAGTAACACCGTGGAGGAAGGACGGGTCTTTACCCACTGTATGCCTGATCCACAGTCCGATAGGAGGACGTATTAGTTTGTAACTATAAATACCCTTCCCACTAAGGGAAGGGTGGTGCTTCTTTGAATCTAACCTTGTATTTTGTATTACAACTCTCTAACAAGAACACCCTCTCATCTCTCTAAACCATGGCACACTTGATTCATCACCAACCAAGGCCACCCGAATCATCATCAACACAATATGTAAGATCCTACAATTGGTATCAGAGACATGTTATTATGTTGTGTCGATTTATGGTGGTTTTTGATTCTTGTTAAAACTATTTGTCGTACTTGTTATAGGCCGGAAAGTTCTTCCGTTTATTATTTTGGTATAACAGTTTTTTAACATATTTTGTATCCTTCATTTGGTCAAAAACAAAAAGTCATCGGTACTATTCCAAAGGTAACAAAATCTATTGTGTCAATATTTTTGGTCCAAACATATTTCTGTTAAATCTCTTTATATGACTTTTTGTTACAATATCCGTGTAATGGTCAAACTGGTCAGTTCTCGTGGTCAAACAAGGCAAAAAGATGAATTTTTTAGTCACTTTTCTGGGTTTCTATGAATCTAAACGGAAAAATAGCCGGGATAAACCGCCGGAGCAAAAAGTCAAAAAACCAAGCGACTTGTCCTTATAAATTGTCCAAGAGACTTGTCCTCATAACTGTCTAGATACAATGAACACTAAGCGACTTGTGTCTCAACTGAGGCGTTTTGACGCATTGGTTTACTTAGCGACTTGTCATACTAGTAATGAAGCGATTTGTGTGTTTTGACATACGTAAAATCAAGCGATTTTTTGACCAGGTCAAAAGCGATTTGTCAAAATTTAAGGGCAAGCGATTTGTGTTATAAAAACAGAAGCGACTTGTGTCAAAAATTAAAGGCGACTTGTGTCTCAGAAAAGCGACTTGTGTCAAAAAAAAGAAGATGAAGAAAGCTGTGCAATTTGACATGAGTGCTTAATCACTAATGGTACCAAACACATGAACCTATCAGTATTATAGCAAATTTATCTATATTACAACATTCAAACATCAATACATAAACATCATTCAACATCAATTACATCATATACTTCTTTCAACACAAGTCTAATCCCATTTTTCAGTCTACCACTACAAATTAACATCTACATCAAACCAACCAATGGATCTCAGATTTGCTTTTCGAAGTGGTACTTCAATCGACTTGAACTCAAAAGATCAAAATCTTCGAATGAGCAAATTCATCATCGACCCTTGTTGGATATATAACTCCAATTTATATCCGAAACCACAAGTACTAATGTTGAACAAGTATGTTTAACCTAGTTACTTTGTTCGTTAATGACTCTAACCAATTCGATCTCAGTTTGTTTTCTTTATTTCGTGACACTCAAAAGTTACTTCAAGACAATCATGAGTCTTTAACACGAAATAGAAAATCCTCATCATTGATCAAGTCTCATTGTAACAAAAGGATAAAAACGAAATTTCAGATCCCTCTTTGTTATCTAAAGATCGTTAAAGATCTTGCACATAAAGAAGTCATCATAATCAATCTATATCTTTTGAAGCCTTGCATCATTTTTTGTTGTTCGAAAATATTGAAATAATTTTAACAAATCTGTTAATTTATTCCAATGATTCGTTAATAACCATAAACTAAAACGTATACGTTCATAAAAACCTACCTGAAACCTTTTGAGCTTATTGAAACCTACTCATTGCCATCCCTGTGACATATTCGTTATACCATCGAGCCATCCCTGTGGCGAGGTATTTAGATCGATTGAAGAATGGTTGTGTTTGATTTGTTTCATGATCATGGTATTTCTTCATTTCATCTGGCTTGAGAGATAAGATGGGGGCGGATGTGTAATATTAGGGATATTAGGGATTAGGGTTAAGTTTAAAATATGGTTGTGCTTTATACCCGTGGGATTAGGGTTACATGATATTTGGATCGGGATTAGTATGGGCCAACTGAATATTTGGGCTGTGCATTTGTATCCTACATGGGCCGTCTATTTTGTTGATATTATTTGACCTGGGCCCATACTCGTGTCTACTGTGTTCGGATTTGGATGGTTTGCGTGGACAAATATATTGGATCGTGGTCTCCTTTATGGACTAATAGACCAATTTCGTTTACTTGGGCTTTGTGTTGAATTTTACTCATGGGATTTGAAGTTATTAATTTGATAAGATGTGGTAAATTTAATCTGTGCTATCCGAATTTCCCTATCTCAAAAAATTGAGGATACTTAAGTGTTAGTTATTTCTTGAGAATGAATGGTATATCAATGATTAAAACTGGATATGGGCTTGAACTGATATGTGAGGATTAGGTTTGTTTATGTGTGGATTGCCTTGAATTGCATCCGGTGTATGCTTTTCTGAGTTGGACCGGGCTTGAGTTGTATATGTGATGACTTGAATATTGGTTGATGGACTGACGGGCCTCTCAAAATGGATAAAAAATATGAGACTTGGATTTAATGAGATGTGTTGTGTTATGAAATTTGACGATGAGATTTATAATAATGAGATTGGGTGATGAGATTTGTTGTGTTACGCGATCTGGTACTTTGATATATACCTTTTCACGAAAAATATTTTGTCACGGCTTGAATTGTTATTGGAACTAGGTTGACTACGGGGTTGTTTTTGTACGGTATTTCTTATTTGGATTTGAAGTGAGGTTTTTCCGGGCACGTTTACTTATTTCGTCTTCTTTCTTTATACCCTTCCGCGAAGATGACTTGTTTGGGCATTTATAGAGTGTGATAAAGACTTGGCTATTTAGTTTCGTTTGAGATTCTTTCTCGCTTAACCCACAACGTAGCTATCACTTCGGTGTCTCACTCAGTTGAGAATGTCAAGAGGTTTTGTACATTGGGTACTCCGTTTCTTTTTCACGAGGATTAGTACAAGTTTAAGTAACAAATCTGGGGAATTTTACATCATGCTCAAGTTTGGAATATCGGGTTTACTTCACCATGTTGTCACTGCAATAGCCGACAGAATGCGTGAATGATGTGTTTACCAAAGTGTTTATTGGATGGTTGATGATATTATTGATGATGAAGAATGAACCGTTGATGAACCGCTGCATGTTCTCCTAAAACAGATATTCACTGAAACCAAAGTTGTCATAACACATTACATTGTTTACGTTTTGTCTTGATTTTGTAAAATCCCGCGAAAGAACCTATTTCTCGTTTAAATCATAGACTTGTAAAATCCCGTGACAATGGAAACATCCTGGTAATTGTAAAGTGCATTCCCATCTATCTTACGTTTAATTTCATTTTGTAAAATCCGCGTAAAGAAACTATTTCTTGGTTTAAACCATAGAATTGTAAAATCCCGTGATCATAGAACCATCCTGGAGAAAGGAAAGTGTATTTCGGAATCTTATTTGATGCTAGTGATACGGTTTCTGCTTCAAAGAAGGGATAAAAAGGTGTACTTCATGAATTAGGTGATTGTTTGGATATTCTTCATGGCTGTTTGATTATTTTAAAGTTTTACGGGGTTATGTGCTTTTAACCATGGTCGGGATGAAAACCATTATCATAGTTCACTTAAAACGTCAAAGGAGGCTAAATTTGAGCTTTTAACGAAGATATTGGACAACGATAATTCACTATTATTTATTTGAGGTTGAAGTGAAATATCACGGACGAGTGTACTTAGTATCTGAAGGTATCGGGGATGGTTGGGTGAAGATTTCTCATGATCCTTGTTCGAGCTTATTATCAAAAATCAATACATGGAAATCTAGTTATTGTTGGGTGACTTTTACCTTTTCTTTTACCACTTGGGGGAATTGGACTCTTACCACCACAAAATAACTATCACTTTAAGGAGTTACGTTGTAGTGCTCAATGTCACATTCAATTATGGATTTTCAAGAGGTGATGTACGTCTTATACTTGATGGTTGGTTGGATGAAGAGTATAGAGTACTTAGAGATTCAATGGGGGATGAAGTCTCGGCACCGCTCTTTGTAACATATGTGCAAGTTTAAGTCACGTTCGGGTTGTTAGTTTACTGGGTCAAATTCATCATATTGGTTTTTCTCCATCTGCTGTCACAACAAGAGCCTACTGAATGATAATGGGGTGATTACAAGTTTTGCCAAAAGATGTTGAAAAGAGAGAGATTATGACGTTTGAACACAACAGTTCAAGCCTCGTACTCTAAAGAAAAGAAACGTGTACGCTTTAGTGTGCATTATCTTCTGAAGAAGATAAATCTTCTTATTATGACCATTCTCATCAACATGCTTCATACTGTTTCCATGCGCATACAATTATCAAGTGAACCGAACTACCTGTACTAGTCTCATTCCACTTGCTCAATTAAAATGGCGATGGCGACATCATTTGAAACCTTCGAGGGGGAGAAGTGTGAAGAAACTACATTATGAAGATAATCACTTGTTTAATCAAGAATGGCATCTCCATATGCAATTCTTGAGGGGGAGAAGAAGTGTGAATTTACTGCATGGTTGATTGATATCTGAGAATAAATGGTCAAATGGCTCCAAACTCATGTAAGAACCGAGCTTCTTCTTGTCGGGTCTTCTTCACATGGATTTTTCTTCTAAGAGCCGTTGGTTAACATCTTCACACGGGTTGAGTTGATGAATGACAAAGTGCTTCCAGTTGCGGGGCTGATTTCCTTAATGAACATCTTTCTATTCTTGTTTGATTGGGAGGGATTTGACTTAAGGGGATTTTCTATTTGTAAGTTAACGGGAATGCATTTGGTGAGTTGAAGATGTTGACTTTCTATTCCTAATTGGACAATCTTGAAGAAGGTCGAGTCTACATTCGGTTCTACATTTTCTACTACATGTTAGAATACTAAAGACGAGTTGCATTTAACGATCTAAAGACTTCTTCTTAATTCAAGCATTCATCATAAAGATTGTCTAGGGGAGAGCAATTGGGGGAGAGTGAAAAGCCAAAGTTAATCCCCATTAGATTTGCTCACATTGTCCGCAAAGAAGGTATTCTCACAAAGATTAAAAGTGGTCTTCTAAAAAAGATTTCAAGTATTTGGGCTTATAATATGTTGCCGACTCTAAAGTGTCAAAACCAAAGAAGGGGAAGGAGACACACATCTAAACACAAAGTGAGTAAACTTGATGAACTTAATTCTTCTAAGTGATTGAAGATATCCCGGAAGACAAATGTCATGACCGCAGAGAAACTCAAGGTTTTACCCATCAAGGCTTTTAGTGTTATTATTCCAACTACGTGAGGGAGGTGATGTAAAAGAAAGTTTCAAGATAAAGAGGTAGTGTGTGATGATTTCGATTATCGAATCATCAGGGGAGAGAGAATTGTGTACATCGCCACTGCTTCACTTGAGTGCTTAATCAGTGATTCAGAGATATAATCACTTATTCCGAGTTGACATCCGCATAGATTGTCATCTGCAGATAAATCAATTGATTCGTCCGCTTCTTCAATGTTCTTGGTTATTCTCTTGGGCATTCGGGTATTTCGTGTTCTTGAGCTTCATATACACTTTCAAGGAAAAGTATACATCGGGGTTATTCTTTGGCTATCGGACTTAATGCTACTTCGATGGTATAAGTTTCTCTGTCTTTGGGTATACGTGTATTTGGGTTCGTGAGCTCTAGTTCAAGAGACTGACCGCATCAATTCTTCTACGGGGAAGTGGTCTCTTGACAACTTTTTGGTATGATTCGCTTCAGACGTCAGTGGAAAAGGAATTTGAGAAGATTATTCAGTGTGGGATGATTCTTTGTCTGTTCTACTTGATGATATACCCCGAACGGAGACTTACGATGATTCTTATATGGAGTATCAAGATATATGGTGTGCCTTGTGCATCTGGCTAAGGCAAGCTTGAAAGAAAGCTTAGAATCTGTTCAATAAGAAGATTTTGGGGAAGCCAAAGTCTCACTTTCAAATGGCCCATTTCTTCTTCGATCCAAGAGCCTTGAAGCTTTGGTGGTGAATGTTTAGAGATGATGACTCTGCCTCTACAACATGACTCGATTCCTGTATCGCCAGATCATCATCGTCCTAAACTATATCATCAACTCTATCTTTGTAAATATTTTGTTGGGAATTATACAATTGAGTTGATAAGACAAAAAGAATGAAACAAGAGGGACTTAATACGACAAGAAGGAAACCTACAAAAAGATGGAAGGACTTGCTTGCAAAAGAAGATTTATTGTTTAGTCCTTAGTAGAGATTTGTAAACCCTAATCCTCTAGTATATAAAGAGGACATGGGGTGTAGGTTTTATTAATTAAGTCTTCCATAATGTAGACGTCTAGTAAATGTGTGTGTGTCTAGGGCGTATGGTTCATTGTAAACGCCTAGACTAGATTGGTTGGTACAGCTCTAGATCATAGATCCCTGTTACAGGAGGTAACACGTTCTACCTTGATCAAGTAGAATTAGAGCGGGTGTTTGTAATCGTAGTCATTAGAGATGATGATGAAAACCTTGTGTCAATAACAATGAAGTTTTGTTCAATTCCGCTGCATATCATGTTTATAATCATTGTTATTGTTAAACCCTAAGGCTCAAAACGATCTCAAGGAGTCTAACAAACTCCACAATTGGTAATGAGCTCGAGCTCGTTACCTAGGGATTCACAAGGTTTCTTGACGAAAAAGAATGAAGAAATTCGTGTTTAAGCAAAATTCGCAACTTTCTGCAGCACAATTTTCTAACGACAATATCTCACTCATTAACCGTTGGATCGGGCTATAATTTTTACTGGAGCTTCTCTATATACCCATCTAACTTTTCACTGGAGGGATCGTCGATCTTAGCTTTAAATCAAAAGTTATTTAATGTCGAAAACAGCTGCTTAAGAAGGTAAAAAGTTTTGAATTTTAAGGTTTATTTAATGTCGATATTTGGAGCAGGTATAAGAAATTCTTTCTTTGACATTTGGGTCAATGACATCATTATTCAATAATTGAACCTCGTATTAAGGAAAGTAGGTTCATAACCTTGTACTGATTGGTTTGTCGACTTTTGCAACTGGTATAACTACAATCCTATTATTTAATTGAACTAGGGCCTACAATTTGTTATCAATATAATTCATATCTTGGGTCATGGTTAAGATGGTTGCCTATCAATTCGTTATTATGCATACAAGGTTTTGATTATACATATGATGGTTGAGTTAATATTGGTACATGCACTGCTACTCAAACACTTTGTACTGCTCGACTGCTACTTACAACTTTGTGCTGATCACTTGCATTCACTGCTGCTACGTGGGTTTCGTGTACTACTGCTAGCAACAAGTTACGGTTACTACTGGTACTCGCTAGTTACCACGACTAGTTTTCTTGTTTCCACTGCTAGCATAACGTCCTGCTCGAGATGGTTTCAACCAATGCTAGAGTTAATTCGTAAACCACTGCTAAGCATCTCGAAAGTTACCACTGCTAGGCTTCTAGTTACCACTGCTAGTTTTATTCGGTTCCACTACTATTATTCATGCCTCATTGCTGCTATTTTTGATACATGTGCTGCTCGAGTGATAATGATAAGCAAGCTCATGTCTTGCATGGCGAAATGAATTCGGTTTGAAAGTACATTGGTTCAATGGTAATGTTGAATGTCGAGAGAGGTTCAAAGTAGGAGGAGCAATGGAGTGTATACTATAATAACATGTTAACATATTAATCCGCTGCGTAATGATGTTACTTGTTTCTACTACTACTTCCGAGATACTACCTTTGTAACGCAAGTTGCTCGTTATGATTTTTGTACTGTTTGATCTTCATGTGCTACTGCTACTACGCTTAACCTATGATTACATCATGTGAACATGGGTTGGAGAATGGAATGACTACACATGGGACAGTGAGATAGGTACACATCAGATGGTTTAAATGCATGTAATCTATATTTTGATTGGTCAAGGTTTCAATCATGGGACGGTGCAAACAGTAGTGATTGATGAATGAATTTACCCTCGTATTATAGTTAATTGTGGGAAAAACATGTAAACGAGGTAATCATATTTATTTTTGTGAGTCAGAAAGCAAGAATAGAGGACAACGAGGTATTGGAGTATACAACTGCTACATCAAGTAAATATTGTTATCAGTTAGTACTGCCTTTATAATTTAGTATTGTTCGAAGGATATTTTTACTACTTATATTACTCGATATCGGATAGTACATGATTTTTTGTTCTCGTATGGTTTTGGATTTGAGGGGAAGTCGAGTGTATTGGAGTTTTGGCGACAAACACATGGGATTTCGATTCACATACACAAGGAGTTTGGAATTTGTTCTTAAAAGTGTTAAAAAGCTCGTATTTGGTTTATTGGACTATTTGATTATGAAGACGGTTGAATATCATTTATTTGATGTTGTAGTTGAGTTTCACAGGTTTGCGTTCTTATCATATCTCAAAGTGGGTGTTACACTTTGTAGATAACTTGTTCGTGCTTAAAGGATATTGACGAAGACTTGCAAAATCTAGTTTTCATAGGTCAAGGGGTGGATGGATGAAGACCTAGTTAACTATCACTTTAAGGAGTTACATTGTAGTGCTCAGTGTCTCATTGAAGATGAGGATTTTGTCAAGAGGTTGCGATCTACTTATATTTTGGTTCGCAGATAAGTTCAACGTCATGTGGATAAACAAGACATAAGATACAAGTTTGGGTTATTTTACTTCTTCATCAAGTTAGTTATATTTGATTTTCTTCACAAGTAATCATTACAAAGAGCTTACAGATTTAAAGAATCATTTGATGTTCATGCACCACTCAAGGGAAGTTTTCTCGTTACATTTCCTATTTCTTGATAACAAAAAGGGGAAGAGATGTTGGAGTGGGGTGGCATGGATTAAGGGGAAGACAAAAGAAGACATACTTGTTTCATTCATGGCGAGATCCCTGATCTCAATTTCTCTACTTTGTCTAGGGAAGTTCGTTCAAGAATGGTTTTGTCATTATCAACTAGGGGAAGATGGGAATTATAACGCTTGAGTTGATAAGACAAAAGAATGTAAAAGAGGACTTATACGACAAGAAGGAAACCTACAAAAAGATGGAAGGACTTTCTTGCAAAAGAAGATTTATTGTTTAGTCCTTAGTAGAGATTTGTAAACCCTAATCCTCTAGTATATAAAGAGGACATGGGGTGTAGGTTTTATTGATTAAGTCTTCCATCATGTAGACGTCTAGTAAATGTGTGTGTGTCTAGGGCGTATGGTTCATTGTAAACGCCTAGACTAGATTAGTTGGTTCAGCTCTAGATCATAGATCCCTGTTACAGGAGGTAACACGTTCTACCTTGATCAAGTAGAATTAGAGCTGGTGTTTGTAATCGTAGTCATTAGAGATGATGATGAAAACCTTGTGTCAATAACAATGAAGTTTTGTTTAATTCCGCTGCATATCATGTTTATAATAATTGTTATTGTTAAACCCTAAAGCTCTAGTTGCTCTGGTTACTGTTGAGAAACTTCTTGAGTATCAGCTTCCTCAGTACCTTTACTTGAAATACCTTCATCTCCAAAGTCAATTCTCCTCCCCTTGGTTTCAGCATCTGTTTTCCTCCCCTGTTTGGGAGAATTTCCCAAATCTTTATTGAAACCTTCTGAATCACCACTATCAGGTGAGGATGGAGATGATATCACTATCTTTGCGGTTTTCCTTTGCTTCAACCCCTGCAACTCTTCCTGCAAGGTCCGAACCTCTTTCAAATGTGTAATATCCTTGCCATGTTGCTCCTTGATATGCCAAGTCTTGTTCCGTAGATTCAACCTCGCTTTGCTAATTTGGTACAAAGTTCCATCAAATCCATTTGTTGCCCACTGCCCTCAACACTTCCAACTGTGTGACCTGTTGAGACAGGTGAATCTATAGCATTGGCTCAGATTCCTCCCTAGTTGGACTAGAGTGAAGCCTAGAACCACTACTGCTTGTTCCTAAACCAAAAGGATCGGACATGCCGTGTTGTAATGGGAGGAGTGGTCGTTATGCCTCCTGTCATAGTGTGAGAAATGGTGGAGTGTAATCATTGCCGTGATTATGGGTGAGTTTTGTGAAATCTTTTGCAAGCAGGAAAAATAATCCTATTGCCATCTTTGTTCATGTTTTGAAAAACTTTAGATTTAAGGCAACGGATTTTATAAAACTTGTATGGGGTTGCAGTTGAAATTCATTTAACATCGCTTGCACAAACCTGATACATCAAAATTTTTGTTGAACTCTTTACATTGCCTTTCATACTTGTAAAAATATAGTTTGAGCAATTAAAATCCTATCTCTGGCTAGACAAACCAAAGGGTAAAGCCATTGTTGAACCTGAATTGTTCATAAGATATTTTCTTAGGACTAAGACAATGTAAAAGAGTATGTATCAAAAATCTCCAATGAGGACAGAAAACCACTCTTTTGAAATTAGCCTTTTTGTTAGTGGTATCATACCCCATGGATGAAAGATGTGTATGGATTTCTGGCATAGGTAATGTGATGATACCATTGAGATCATCTAATTGGATAATTCTCCTCAAGGATGCCTCAGTAACATCAATAGTTACCCCATCCACAGTGGCTCTAAGAGAATCCACTGTTTCATGTGTATCTCTATTTTCAATGGTTATGGACTGAATAGAGGTCCAAAACTGTTTGATTTGAGAGATATAGATTGTGGGATTAAGAAGTAAAGCCTACCTTATATGGTTAGTGTTAAGAAAGTCCACAACTTGAAAAACAGGCCACTCTTTTCTCGTTTGACTTTTCCAAGAAGGCCACTTGGTTGTGCTCATCTGCAAAAGTGATAGGTGCCATAGAATCTTTTGATGAAAAATATATTATGTCAATAAGAATTGAATAAATAACTCGCCAATTGAGAGAGAAAGATATATAGTGGTAGGGTTTAAGAGTTTTGCACAAGAAATATTATCTAAGGAAAAGATTTATCTTTAGAGGATAAATAGCAATTAGGAAAGTAGATAATCTTCTAAAATTTTACCCTATATATATGGAAAGCAATTTCTCTTCAACGGCTAGTAAAAATTTGTTACTGACACAACAATTGTAACGGCTAGATCAACAGTGGTAAAATAACACCCATGGAAATCTGGAACTAGCAAGTGGTAATTTTTCACAAAAATTTCAAAAGAGCAGTAAAAGAAAAACATGAAAATTGACTGCTCTTATCATAGTTTTTAGCAAACTACCAGCTATAAACGAATTTGATATGTCTTTACCATGAGCCGTTTGCTATGGACTAGCCAACTCTAATCATAGAGAATATGGTAAGTTGATAACCATATAGTTTTTGGTAAACTATCAACCATAAATGGATTTGTTAAGTCTTTACCAGAGCCGTTTGTCTCTGGACTAGTTGATGCTTATGTGGATTAGACATGGTGAATCAATAACCATTTGTTGTGTGTCTCAGTTACACACCTTTTATGATCAACTCCCAGCCAAGTTTGGTTATGTACCATGAGCAATCCTTCCAACATCATTGACATCTCCTCTGATTCTGAGACAGAGTTTGTGATCGCTTTTGAGTCATCATCAGAGGCCTCAAGGTGGGTAGGTTACTTTCCACCATGGGCTGCAAGCACTTCTTCCAAGAAGTCAACAAAGAAAACTACCAATCCTGCACCAGTTACCAAACCTGCACCTTCTCTTGAGTTCTACTCCAGTTCATCAGATGATGATGCTGATGATGAGACCTATTCCCTGTCCAAAGAGTTACCAAGGGCTTTGACAAAATCATTAGAAACAGCTCTCTCAAACATGAAGCAGACATCCATACCAGAGAAGCTCTGAAGATTACCAAGGCCTCATCCACAAGTTCTTGGTCTTGCTTGTCCAAGAATGCAGTCAACCTTTGAGAACAAGAGGAAGAGAGCACAAAAGAACAAGCATGACTATCAAGGCAAGGGCAAGAAGCCAATGGAGTAGCTGATGTAGGATGTAAGGATGTAGGATGTGTTAGGTTGTTATCTTTTGTGTTTTGATTGTGGTTGGAAAACTCCTCTTAGAATGTAATGAATCTTCTTCATGAATGGAGTAAAGCTTTGTTTTACTCTTTCCAATCGTGAGAGTAACTTTTACCACCGCAGGCATGGTTTCCACTGTAGCCTTATCTTTGCATAAAAATTAGTGGACAAGCAAAAATACAAGCACTAAACAGCAACAGCTCCAATGTATACAAGTAATCCTTCAAACTTGCATAACACAAACATAAACCACACACTGAAAGCATTGTTAAGGTTAGTGGTGATTAGTAAATATCTCAAAGTGGATAAAATTTCTGCTAGAAGTGGTTAAAACAGTACTAAACCACCCAGTCAACAAGTCAACTACAAGTCATTTACCATGCCACCAAAGTCAAAGACTTCATTTACTCCTCAACAACTTACACCTTTCCCACATTAACTTACTGAATCCAACTTAACTTTTATTTAAGCATCTATAACACACAAACCACTCATATCACACATACTCCAAAAACATCTCTCAAAAAACTTACTTCTCCAAAAATCACCATGAGTCATTCAAACCCATCAATGTCTCATCCGACAGTTCATATGCCGATAGTGTTTGGGATGATAGTGTTTGGCACCTAAACAATCCAGTAGAAAGAAAAAGAGGTGTTTAAAGAGGTTGCTTCAAGAAAGAGAACTCATTTGGCCATGAGCACTACCCCTTCAGTTGCTGGTCCATCATCACTCCAACCAATGCCTCAGGATGCTATCAAGGAAGGCACAAACATCAGCCTCCTATGTGTCTCCTTATGAAGAGTTTGATGATGAAACTCTTCTAGAGTCCTTGTAGTTCCTCCCCTTGCTACAATCCTTCCATCAGAGAGAGGCTGCAGCCACCTTCTCTACCATTGTTGACAGCACCACCACCAGTGGGTCCTTCATCATCCTCACCACCTATTGGAAGAGTGGTGATGGGGCTAGCATGCCCCGAGGTGTACATGGTGATTGATAGGCGAATGACGCCTAAAGTGATGCCAGAGTGGGCCTTCCCTAAGAAGCCTTAGGTGGTAGTTGGTGGTTAGGTTGGGGTTGGGTAGGATGTGAAGCTTATATCATTAGTTGGTAGTTGAAAGATGTTTTCGCTTTTCATGTAATGATGCTGGTTGTATGTAACTCATGGATATATCCTCTGCACTCAGAGGGCAGATTTGTTTAATAAGAATAAAAATCCATGTATTTTGCTTTAAAATCCTTGCATCGTACTGTTTGTGATTTACTTCTGTTATTTCCAAAACTAACAAGCTGTCCATCATAATGTTCAAAAACTGAGAGATAGGACTGCCAAATGTGCCTTGAACATCCACTCATCTGTGTTGCCTTGATCTGATTTTTTTTTGGATGTTCCTGCACATAAAAGAAAGGAGTTAGATTCCTTTGGTGACCCAAGCCATGATTGACTTGATCCTGCCTCGTATCAATATAGTAAATCTATCAAAGGTCATTGATACACCATTGTGATTGGTTGTGGAGGTAATTCCTTTAAGTTTCCATTCCCAACGTGCTGAGGCCTTCACAGCATTTCCCATGTTACCCCTGGTCTTGTTTACAACCCTTGCAGTGGGAACTTTTGATTGAGCAGTGGTAATTGCTGGTTTAGTTTTTGGTACCCACTATTGGTTATAGTTAACCTTTTTATTTTGAAAAGACCTTTTCCCTGTTTGTGTTGATTTTGCAAAAGTTGTTTTGAGTTTTGCACTTTTAACAGGTGATTTAGGGTGAGCAGTGTTAACAGGTTTACCAGTGGCAAAAGTTTTAAGACCACTTCTTAGTTGAACGCTTCTGGGATCATTTTGCTGTGTGAATTAGGGTGTACTTTGTTTTGAAAACTGTTTGGCTCCACCCTTTTATTCCCATGGACTTCCCTTCTCCCAACATGATACTCACAATTAGCATGTAAATGATTAAAGCTACCATAGATATAACATGCTTTATTGTACATCACAAAATCACTACCTAGTTGTTGAGATTTCACATGATTCCAACTCCTCTGGTTACCCCTAGGAGTTGATGACTTATTCCTATACATCTCAGCATACCTTACAGTTGGTCTAGGTTTATTAGCTTGTTTCCTAGGTCCCTCCGTAAAAGTATTAACAACTTTTGGGATAGAAGCCTCTACATTCTTTTTAGCATTTTCATCTACAACAAATGAGTCACTTGCACTTTCAAAAACATCAGTTTCCTGCTTAACATGTTCCTCGGTTCACAAATGTGTTCTTTAGAGGACCATATTCACGTACAAGATCCTCAAACTCTTCTAGGCCTGTATGAGCTAAATCTATGCCAGGAAGTGATGGAACACCCCTTAGTGGTGGAGGCAAGTGTTGTAACCCATACCGACTTTAACTTTACTAGTAATTTGAGCATTCCTAATTTTATCAATTGACTTAGACTGATAATAACAGGTGTCAACAGATAAATTTACATTCTCACTTATTTTTTAAGTTTTCATACTTCTTTAATGCCTCATTCACTGCCGCCTTTATGATCTATCTCTCTTTTAAGAATAATCATATCATCATTATATTTTGACTCATTTTCTCTATAATGCTCTAGTTGTTTTTCTAATACAGCTATGCCTCTTCTAAGGTTTGACATAGTATAATTAGCAAAGATATAACTCGTTTTTGTTGTCAAATAATTCATTAAGCCTTTCACATTATCTAGAAGCCCTACATGTTTTAGAACAACTTTCAAAGTTTTGTACCTCGAGTCGAGAAAGCCATGAGAGCATGTTCTGTAGACACAAGAGCAAAAGATTCAAGCGGTTGTTCGTCCACCATGAAACTCCAATCATAGCTCACACCATCAATTTCCAACATTGCCTTTGGTTCTTCCACAATTGGTTCTTTCTTTTGCTTGTACCATGTAGATTTTTTTTGCTGATTCCTTGGTCTTCTGCATTCTCTAGCAAAATTCCCCAACTTGTGACAATTGAAACACTCTACTTTCTTTTTATCGAACCATGCAGTTTCACCACCATTGATGTGAATTGGCTTGCAAGTCTTCTTGTAGAAGTTCCTAGCCCTCATGCTAAGAAGAGCTATCTGCCATTTTATGTCCATCTCTTCCAAGTCATCTTTATCAATTTGCTCTATGTCTTCATGAGTTAAAATAGAGCCATTAACTTGAGTGGAGATAAAAGCATAAAAGGTAGGATCTCCAATACCAACCACCTTCTTCTTTGAACCTCGCAGTGGCACAATAGCATTACCAAGGGGAAACTGTAGAACCAGTAGTGGCAAAATCATCATCATCATTGTCCTCTTCAGAATCATCACTGTCAACAGAGGTTGACAACAATGCCAAGCTACTAGATCTACCAAGTTTTCCTGCCTTCTTCAATCTTTGTTCAATGAGTTTGAAGTTATTGTAAAGATCATTGAGCTTCATAGTTTCAATCTCGGTTTATTTTCCCCTGATCGAACATTAGTATGAAACTCAGAAGGCAAACTTCTTAGAAACTTCAAATTGAGGTCTTCGTTTTCTATCTCAATGCCAAACACAGTCTGGTGACACTTCTTGAGTTTGGTGAAGATGTCAAGTGAGTCATTGCTTGAAGCTGAGAAGTTTTCATAACTTTGCTTCAACAATGTCTTTTGTGTCTTCTTTGTAGCACTACCAACACCAGAGCAGATCTCTTCAAAAGTTCTTGCAGTCTTGTACTTGCTGAAAGCAATGATCTGATCTTTAGGAAGAGTCATTAGTAACAAAGTTCTGGCCTTCAGGTCATCCTTCTTCTTTGCTCTTTCATCATTAGTCTCGTGTACGTAAATTGTTACAACTTCTGTCACCAACTTTCTGTACTCGTGAATGCACTTGAACACCGTTAAGATGATCTCCTAGAGAGCATAGTCTTGTATGAGAACGTATTGCTCAATCATTATCCTCCACATCTCAAACTCATTAAGTTTGAGCTTAGAAAGCCTTGGAGCAGAGTTGGACTGGTTGTTTTCCATCTCCATTGATTTGAGTGAGTAGGTTTGCTTATTCCTTGGATCTTCTAAATCAAAATATTAGAACCTTCGCTCTGATACCACTTGATGGATCTAAACACACACCTTGTGTTAGTGATATTTTGAATTATATAATAATAAGCACGGAATACTTAGTAATACTTTGTAGATTATTGTATGTAAGTGAACAAGTGAATAACAAAAGCTTCAATATTATTAAGAAATAATAATGAAAGTGATCTTGCTTATCACTAGGGTTACACCTTGAAGCTTATATCAATAATACGTGAGTAATTCGTACTCTAAACGATGACATAGGATCTCCTTTTATAGCACAAGAAGTCCTTTACAAGATAAGTATAATCCTAACAATATAGAATATACACAAGATTTTTCTATACTATCAATACACACGATACATAACAATTATCCTAATAGCAGTGGTAATATTGTACTGGCAGTGGTAATGAGTTTCCACTGCTAGTTTAATCTTTAGCAGTGTTAACCACAAGTGTATCAGTGGTAATCAAGTTAGCTTTATTCCCAACATATTTATCTTAAAACAAAATACAAAAATATAAAACCTTCAAAAAACCCATAAAAATCAGAAAATTTAAAAATACCAAAAATATGTTTTTCTCAAGACATGTCTTCTTGTATCGATAACATCTATGGTTTAAGAAATGTCATTCAATAATGGCACGGACCAGATGAAGTTCGAAAGCAGAGGTGTAAATATTCTTTTTCCAAAACATGTCAAAAATTGGCTTACAGCTATTTCAGATCAGAACCCCGCTTCAATGATGGTGGCTGCAGCTTATTTCAGACAGTTCCGCTTACAATTGGTTTGCTATTATTTTATAGCAACCCGCTTCTTCAAGGAAGGAAAGTGCTGCGCTAAACCAAGTTTCAAATATTTCGTGCACTTATCCTAAAACTTAATAGAGAAAAGTATGTCAAGGAATGCAGCTTCGCCAAATATTTTTCGTTCTAAAATTCTTCTAAAAATATTTGTTTTAACAAAATGATGGTAAATGAGTTGCTTGAAAATCTATCAGAATCATGTTTTCATAAATTTGCAAAACCAAATCAACGACTTCAAATTTTACTCAAAAACTTCTTAAAGAGTCATTGATTTAGGGGGAGAATGTTTTTCAAATTTATATCATCTATCGGGCTTATCTAATTATCCTATATGCTTAACTGAAAATGATGTTAACCTAAGTTGAAGGACTAGGTGCCTAGGATATGACTGTTAGGATTAGATGATTAGAGTTTGATGAACATATAATTCTCATGCCTTTGTATGATCTGACTGATATGTTGGATTGACTTTTATTAGTCGATTGCTTTTTGGGTGATGTAGACCACCATATATCTGTTTGTGTCCACTAACGTATACAGATATCATGGCTATTAAGAATGTTCCCGATCTGGATCCCACAATAGATGACCGATAAATGGAAAGGGGTAAACTATCATCTGGGTCGAAAAAAAGAAACGGAGCTTAATTGACTCTATGGATAGTTGGCACGATAGATGCAACTTCAGAGGTGTCACACGATCCTGCAGATGGTTTTTCTTCCGTACTTTACAGCAACAATGAAGCAACTTCTACACCACATAACGATCTTGCAGGAAAAGTAGTGAATGATACCATTTTTAAACAATTGTTTAAAATATTGTTTTGAAAATGGAAAAATATTGTTTTGAAAATAAATTGACCAAAATTTGGAAACCACCGACTTCATTTTTTCAAAACCTAAGTCACTCAATCAACGACTACGGTTATCGATTGAGGGGGAGAGTGATTTAAAATAAAATATTTTCAAACGATATTTCTTCATAAAAGTTCGTTGTAACAAAACAAAGTGGTGATCTAAAGATGTTATGTCATGGTATGTTTTTCTTTAAAATTCAAAGACCTTTCAAAATGAAATTTCTTCTGTTCTTGTTTGATTGTGAAATTGTTTTATTTTACTTAAAGATCTCTTAAAACTATCATACCATTAACTAACAATCTTTAATGTCTAAAATTGATCTTATCAGCCATTTTTCAAAATTAAATTTTGCCACGCCTTTCCCAAAATTTTCCAAATGATTTAAATCAATGGGATCCAAATCTCAAATGGTTTGAAATTTTTGATCCGGGGAGAGATCGTGATTTAAATCTCAAATCGGTTTTTAAAGGGTGATTCCTTAAAAGCATCTCCTTCCTTCATGTGCCATACGATTTTAAATACATAATGCACATGATTGAGGAGGAGCATTTAAAAAAACCATGAGAATTTAAAACTGCACAAGTTCTCCCATATTTTCTAAACCGTATTAAATCACTTGGGATCCAAAATCTCAAAGGGTTTTGATATTTTTGATCGGGGAGAATTTGTGAGCTATATGAAAACTTTGATATAATGATCGATTTGATTCAAATGTGCAAAGCGCTTCCCATATGCTGTAAACGCCAACTTCGAAGCACATATTGAGGGGGAGCATTTCAAAAGAAAATAAACTTTCAAGGTACAAAGATTTATATGTTTCAACATAAAGTACCTTGATTGATTTTCTAATGGTTTCCTATATGGCAGTGTGATCGTGAAAGTACTTCAAAGAACTCTTTCCTTTATGTTTTAAATGATTTCAAATAACCTACGCATATATTGAGGGGGATAATTTACCAAAAAATCAAATGGCTTTTTTCTATGGAAATTGTGATCAATAAAAGATTTCAAAGTCCTCTTGCCTCCATATGCGAAACAATTTTATAATCATATGCACATGTTGAGGGGGAGCATTTCTAAAAGATCAAAAACAATTAAGGTATAAAATGCTTTGATATTATATCACAAGTACCTTGATTGATTTTTCAAAATGATTTTTCAATTGGTTTCACGAAGGAAAGATGTTAGATATTAACTTTTCACATACACATCAAACCATAACACAAGGTGGCGTTTAAGATGGAATTCTAGAGAGAGAAAGTTAGAGGTTTAGGGAACTTAGTGAGAGAAAGTGAAAGATATTATTATGAGCTCCAACTCTCTACCTTGGGAGGTAGAGAGTATTTATAGTCTTACATAAAACGCCACACATCGGGCCGTGGATCGGCATACAGTGGTAAAGACCCGTCCGTCCTCCACGGTGTTACTTAACTAAATACTACTTAACTTAAAATAACTACACTACGAAGCTTAACGATTACATATCCTTGCGGTGACCGACTCTTTAATACCTGGAATTTCTAATTCCTAACAATCTCCCCTAAGGGAGGTCACCTCAATCATACTAAAATTACATTGAATACAAACGATATACATTAACAATTGTTCTTGCATTCTTGATGTAACTTTGTCCTAAGCTCGTAGTCATTGATTCTTCTCATTGCATGTTTGGTTAATCCAAGTGGAGGTCTTTAACTGATCCACGTGATAATAATGTTGAGCCAGCTTTTGAGATCATCATCTAATAGAAAATCTCGGATACATCCATTGTGGTGTTGGTATTATGTGATGTTGTGACATTCGGACCGACATGCTCACATTCTGATCATGATATCTTCTCATCAGAGTAGCGGAAGCATTTGTTGATTCATGATATGGCGCAGCAGCCGTGAGCGTAGCATGGAGTGAAAATATCAGAGTCATTGATGCACCAATCATGATTTCTTTTGAGATGAATGTGTTAAGTGAGCATGCGGCTATGGATTGACCGCTTCATTCTCGACAACAGAACGCCGGGGTGTACCTGCATAAGACAAGCATAAAGCCGCACGAAAGTGTCTTTGCTTTCGATGAATTGAGGTACACGCCCACGCGATCAAGCATAAGTACCGCCAGGATCGTATAATTCAAGAATTTCCTTGACAGGTTTCGCAAATGCTCTAGTCGTTTCAAACCGAACGCCTCTCAAAGAAGACAACACGGAGTGAGTGAACCAAATAATTTAGCCCACCGATTGATGAAAAGAGACTTGAAAAACAATCATGTATTGCTCAATAGAAATTGTTTTTGCAATACAACGAAGGTTTTAATGAAAATCAATTATCAATCATAAAACACCTTTTGATTTGAAAATTAGTACACGGTCGACGTGCTAATGAAAAGAGTTTTAAAGCACAAAGACCTGTTTTTCAAAGGTATCCGCCAATCCATAACTCAACCGTGATTGATTCAAAAGATTGAATCGCCCCATTGTTTCTCGCTCGCTTGTCACATGGTTGATCTCAGATAATAGATCTCACATGCCACCTACCAGAGCTTGTTAGATGTTGGCTCGTAAGGCTTTCCATCTTCACAAAGTGAATATGTAAACACATCACTGATATGTTCTCGCAATACCACAAGGATAATGCGTAGGACTCAAGATATAATCTCTCTTTCCACATTGTGTGAAACAGAGTCTTCATTGAAAGTGTCCTAATGAGATTTATTGATGATCTCGTAGACTCAATTTGTGCATATTTGGATCCCGTATCGGAGACTAGGGAGAGAGTCTCCTTCTTCAATATCAACAATCTCTAAGAGAAAGTCGATAGATAATGTCGGTTTCCCGTGAGAATGAAACAAGTCCTTTTAAGAGGAACTTGAGTGGTTTGGAAAGTTGAAGTGCAAGGCCACCGTCCATGACGCCTTGTCTTCAATACCGATGTTACCATCAAGAGCATATGAATTGAACCCGGTTTCTGCCCTAAGGTTGAATAAATGGAGGGCTATTTGTTTTCACCCTTTTCTCATTCAATTTTTTAATTCTTCTACTTAAAGACTTCATAGCTAGAACCTTGTTGGGTTTATTCCAGATCAGCTCACCTTAGTCCCACTCTTCCCATATCTCATTTTTCTCCTTTATCATCATACCTAAGAACTCTACACTAACTAGTGGATAGTCCCTGGGTAGATCCCTCCGGTTCTCAAGGATCATGGGAACAAAATACCTAACCTTATCATCCTTATATCACCATACATAATGTAAAGTTGGTCGGTCTTTTGGTATTGTTCATCTGCCATAGGAACCAATTGAAAACCATTTGAAAATCAATCCGGATACTTGTGATATATTATCAAAGCATTTTGTACTTGAATTGTTTTTGATATTTTTAAGAAGAACTCCCCTCAACATGTGCATCAAATGTTTGAAATCGTTTTGCACACGGAGGCAAGAGAAAAAATTAACTTCTTTGATTACCATTTTCTAAAAAAATATCACCATCACTTCCTTTGATCAAATCAAGTGAGATAAAGCATTTCGTGGAAGGATGAGGTTTCATGATTTTGCTCCCTCAATATGTGCTTCGAGGTTGAAAAGAGTTTTACACATACTGAGGAACCAAGACATTGGAGATAAATGATAAGGATCGGACTTTTAAACTCCATTGATAGAACATGCATGTATATCGTTTGAAAACAATTTAATGCCAAATAACTTTTTAATTTAATTGAAATCATTCTCCCTCAATCAATGACATAGGTTGTTGATTGAGAGATAGAGATTTTGACAAATAAGTCCCGATGATTATCAAAAATAGAGACCGAGTTATTTTTCAAAGCATTAGTTTTCAGCAGATAAATGTTTATAGAATCAGAGCATGGAATTTGAAAACATGGTAAAACATGGCTCGTTTTCTTTTTTAAAACCGGTTATTGCCCTAAAATGACAATAAACCATCTCTTTCTCCCAAAAATATTTTTTTGATTTTTGAATTTTTAAGAATTGAACAACATCTAAAGTCCCGTGTCATTCTTTGAATGACAAAGACAAAGACCGAGATATTTTCGAACCGAAAAACATGACAAATTGACAATATTTTTTTGAAGATTTTTCGATTTTTTTTTATGGATTTTGAAAGTTTTATATTTTTCTATTTGATTTTTTGAAGGTTTTATAATTTTGTATTTTGTTTTTCAAATAAATATTTACAAGAGATAAATTAGTTTAAGAGAATGATGAAATGAGTACCGAGATAAAGATATCGCTCAAAGACGCTTGAAGAAAGGAATCAATATCTCTTAAACTTTCGCCACCAAAGCATTCGAGGCTTCTAAGAAAATCGTCTGAACATGAGCCTTCTCAATTTGAATCTTTGGTAGCTTCCCCCAAACCGAAAAACATCGAATAAAGACCATTTCCCTAAGAAGTAGAGTTGAATACAAAGCGGTCTCATTGATTGAAGCTCATCACCTTGAAGAACACGAGAACACCGTAATAACAAGTTGAAACATTGATCGCCTCGGTTATCAAATCCAGATAACCGATACGACCGATCACATGAACCTGTTGTGCATCCCGATGTACACCTTACTCTTCAAGATTGACCAGTTGTCTATTTAGGGGAACAATATATCAACATCTTCATTTTACAAGTGCATTCCAGCTATATAACATATAACCAATCAGCACATAATGTACACATGTACCCAACAAGAGTAGAGACGATGACATCCATGCATGTTGAGTCACTAATCATCTCGTGGATGTCAACTCAATCAATTAGCTCGATCAAGTGAACATGTTGTGCATATAACCAGAAGCACTTTATCATAAACCGTATATAAGATGTCGATAGGCAGTATCATCTCACGCCTAAATATTCTTCTCACATTTCTTCCAACTCAACACCGGCAAGTAACAAAACCAAAGGTCTCCGTGAGACCACTTCCCCAAATAGTTGAACAATATCCTTCCCCAAAATGGTTTGATACCTCGTAATCAAAGAAACATAATATATCCAAAAACTTGAAATCTTGTGAGAAGAACTCAAATAGCCCAAATGAATCCTGTGAGAATCAACCGCTACATAAACTCTCTCTGACTATCTTTATCAACCCATATGTAGACAATTTGAAGTGACCACTGAAGAAGAAAAACCCAATATACCAAACTTGAAACTCAAGTCAATTCCCTCGTGATTTGTGTCTTAAGCTTGCACTTAAAGATGGAAGAACGGTGTCGGAATTCATGCAACAAGCTCTCTTAAGTACCCATACTCAATTAAAGTATGAGACATTAACACCTCTTGCGATTATCCACAACGTATTGATATGCCAGCAGGATTAATCGGTAAACAACGAACTCCTAATAGTGATAGTTAACCGTGTCTTCAACCATCCACCTCGATCACCGGTAACTAGATAAACCAAGACTTCAACTCCTTAAGCTCGAGCAAGTTATCAAATAAGATCAAGCCTTTGTGAACGTCAACTTCAACCTCAAATAAGTGATAAAAGAGTAACTTCTCAAGTAATCAACTGTGTCAAATGCCCAACATGTGAATAAACATACAACGGGATGTACATTCACCCAATCGAATGAACTGCAACAAAATGATATGGAGGATACACCAATAACTGTTTGATGAGTGACATTTTCCTTGAAGTTCATGTGGTTGATTTATAGCATGCACGATGAGAGAAATAATAATCCATGAAGATTTGGCAAAGGAATACCAAAGATATTCATGAAATAATAATCCGTGAAGATTTGGCAAAGGAATACCAAAGAGCGGATCATTATTCATGAAAGTAACCGAATATTATGATAATCATTATCAACGCCGAGGAATAACCGAGATAGGATTTTTGAGTAGTCTGAGTTGTACTTCTTTGATGATCATCAACCATATCTTGAACTCATGAATCACATAGTCTTTGAATAATCCCTATACACATACACATACACATCATAACATTAACACAACTTGAATAAGTTATAGATATACTCATCAAATATTCGCTAGCGGTTGTAAATACTCATCAAACATATCTTGAACCAATGAATCCCAAACAATAAATCCCATTTATCCTTAGTGAGTGAAACATTAGGCGTTGGAGGAGAGTCATCAAAACATAAGTCGATAAACCATTATTCAAACATCCATCATCATTTAGTATATTCACTCTTCTCATAAATCCCATTTATCCAGCGAGAGAGTCATCAAACTTTAAGAACCATTTATCCTTAGTAAGTGAGAGTCATCAAACTTTAAGTCGTATAACCATTATTCAAACATCCATCATCATTTAGTATATTCACTCTTTCCCTCAAAATTGCATCCAAGTTGCCATTTTGATTTAGCAAGTGAATAAGAATATACATTAATGAATGTAGATCCATTTGATGACCGAATGATGGAGAAACATGAAGCTCGTTGATGAAGAATGTAGATGAGAATGGTCATAAACATGAAGATTTCTCTTCTTTCTCAAGATAAAGCTTAATCAAGCGCATTCTTTTCTTTGAGGAACGGGCCTGAAGAGTTATCTGTAGACGCCATAATGATGAAGAACGAGGCCTGAACTGATGTGAACAGACGCCATTGTTTAGAGAGCCCAGTCATATGTTTAGACCCGAATCCAAATACCAAGGGACTCGATTTGTACACTGCTGGACAAATGCAAGACATAGAATTGGAAACATTGGATCCCCACATGCTCATGGGGTCCTTTTGGTTAGCACAAACAATCTTTGAATCAGCAGAAACCCTAGGTGCAATGTCATTGTCACTAGGAGCTAAACTAGTAGAAGCATCAGACTTAGTCGAGGGACATTTTGTGCTTAATGGGATTGTTCTACCGGCTATTTCCAAACCTTAATGCACTACTCTAGGCATAGTGGATCTAGTTAAGGGCAAGGTTTGCCATTCGTGAATATTCGACCTGTTGGCTTCCAATGAAATCCTACATTGGTAAAAACCTTCCCTGAGGTTTCCGTGATTGCTTAACTGCTTCGCCTCCAAACTTTCTTAACTGTTATGAATCTTAGACCTCTAAATAACACATCACATTTATCATGATTACCGTAAATTAAACATTTTTGCATGTTTTGCAGACAGCATAAGGCCTCGACTTAATTTTAGTAAGCTTAGAGCTAATACTAGAACTAACACGATTCTTTTGTTCAAATCAAACTTCTTGTCCCTATGGTGTTCTTTCACTTCCTTATCATGAACACTTTTAGTTTCATGTAATCCTATCCTTCTTTGCATAGCTTATAGGTTTTGACCTGCTAACTTTAGTGTCAATCTTAACATCTCAGAGAAGTAACGATGGGAACATTACATGGCTTCACTACTTTCTGATTCCCCGTCTAGAAGTGCGGGATCCGAAATTCTAGGAGGCACATCACAAAGTTTTGCTTGAATTTATATATGGAACAAGGCATATCAAGGGTCACATGCTTGGCTTTAGGCATAGAAGAATTTGCTTGGCACTAGGCATCGAACAAGGCTTCACAGCTTTGCCTTTTTCACCTAAGGGTTTTGGACATGTTGCAATTACACATTCAAGCAGCCTTGAGATCGCTTGGCCTGGAGGCAAGCAAACCTAATTTCACTATCAAGAGGTTTGTTAATGAAATCCTCTTCGACAATCTCACGGAGACATTCTAGACTATCCTTAAGGTGAGCACACAGAGTCATGAAAAGCATGTTCATTATTCCTAAGATGAGGAGGAATATATTTAAACGTCACAGTGTATTTGCAGTCTAAGGGTGACTTTGAGACAACATTCTTATTGAAAACAAGTGGCGCTCCATTTCCCGACTTCTCGATTCTCAATTTCCTTTGTAAAGACGCTATTTTTTCGTTGTTTTGGTCACGGGTGACGTTTATTGAATCATATAACTCTTTAAAATGTCGCTTAACCTTTTCATTTTCTTCTTCTAGAAAACTCGTTTCCTTTGTAAAGCATTTAACAGGTTTTGAAGATGAAACGTTTGAGAATTCTGAGAATCTAAAGGAGGAGGCATTTGGGAGCCTGGCATATTGTTCGTTTGACCCTTTAATTGAGAGATTTGGGCTTTCAACTTTCGATCCGTTACCGAGCTTGAATCGCTCATCACGCTTGTTAATTTGAAAACTGCATCAAACTCTGGAGCATCCGAAGATGTCTTGATATTTGAAGTTTTGACATTTTCTTTGAGATGTTGATATTTGAGTTGTAAATTAAAATGCTCAACTTCTAGTTTAGAAAAATGTTTAACCAAATTGTGGATCATCCAGCCTAATTTTCTCTTAGTTTAGAATTAGTTTTTTCAAGCTCAATGACACGATCATGGGAGACTTTCAGTACACAGATAGTTCATGAAATTTGGAAGCATTAATAGAGCAATTTGAAGTGAAAAAGATATCTTGAGCAACACATTCAGTAATAAGAGTCTCATTTAAGGTATGCAAGTTCTTCCTCTCAATCTCATTATATTTTAGTGCACGCCCATAATCACTAACTTCAACTACCATTGCATCAAATTCCTTTTCCATTTCTTTAATATCCGATCCCCTTTTAAGACTCTCAAAATGATCTTTTAGTTGTTTAAAGAAAGGCATGACCTCGCTAAATAACATTCTTTCATTTGCTCAAAACCCCTTTTCCCTTCGCTATCCCAGTGGTGTGATCCTTTTCTTACAAGTTTTCTCAAAATGGTAAATAGTTGAAGAATAACATATTGACTGATTAAGGTCTTGCTCTTAGTGGCAATAGTTCTAGGAACTAAATGCATTGGTGTATTTGGAGGATACACGTAGGGAATTTCCTACAAGGGGGATTCTTTCAACAAGATTTTCTTTTGCAAGTCCATATCCTTTTTCCGTAACACTTGTTCAGTCAATAGAGTCCGAGGCTTAAACATGTTTAAGGATATCCAATTTTCCTTAGTGTAATCATGGGGTTTTATCGTTATCTTGTTCTTTTACACTCGATCTTCTAGCTTCTTATTCATTTTCCCCTAACTTCATCTGATTTCTTATCTTCCTCAGGCACTCAAGCGAACTAGGTTTCGTCTAGGCTTAAGGATCTCATTACCATCATACCTTATGAGCATTTCTAGCCTTTTTAATTACCTCTGGATTAGGTTCCTCAACAAGGGGAATGCTATGCTTATCGCTTAAGACTCTATGCTTAGTGATCATGTGAGCAAATTGAATGGTATTCCCTTTTATGTACAACTTATTTTCAAGCTTGTTTTTCAAAGTTTTTAGATTGGAAAAATCATTCAAAAGTTTTGATTCCTTAGCCTTGAATTCTTGCTTAAGCATTTTAACATTTTCTTGAAGTTCGTGTTTTTGCTTAGCGCTTTAGAAAGCTTTTCTTGTAAGGAGTTTAACTCTTGTTTTAATACTTCTTCTAAAAACCTACTTTTTCTAATGTACGATTTGGACATCCATTTCCCCGCCACGGTGGTCAACTCAAACTTAGCACGCTGTTCATATATAGCAACTTGATCCTTATATATGTTAAGCCTGGCAGGGGAATCATCGTGCACAAATGCAAAGTACTCATGCAGCTCATAATCATCATTTTGAGTAGAAGATGCACAACTAGGTACAGCAGAAACATCCATGCAACTTACCGGAGCATTGACATGCACAATGCCGTGACGGGTGCATCTCTATCTTGCATCCGGCTTCCATGGAGTGCCTTTGCATTAACTTGCACGTTGTGTCGGTGCACCTCTCTCTCTCTCTTGTGAATTTGAGCACGAAGATTCCATTTTTCCATTATCCCACTCATTTTTGTTGTCACCGACATTCTGCATTCAAAGAACACCCATTCTTCAACATATACATTACCCAACTTATCACAACAATCTTTCAACTGCACCAGACACTCATTCACGTCTTCATTCTTTTGAGCAGATTCTTCAATGTACTTTTTCACATTATCCATGAGTTGGATAAATGTCTCATTGAATTCCTGAATTTCCATTCCAAAGATGTTTGAAGGAAATTCCAGTCAAGTGTTGATCGAATCACTAATATTCCCCAATCGATGAATGGTGGAAATTGTTTGTAGATTACTTTGAAGAGCCACTGGAACCATCCTTTTGAACCTCTTTATTGGTAAGTTGCAACTTTAAGTGTTCTAAGTTCAACAAAGAAGCCTTGTCAATGTAGGTAAGTCCCGAAAAAGAGCACTACATGTACGATCCCCGCGATAACAACTGAATGAGGTGATGAAGTAGTCGATAGGCTCAATGTGCATTTCATTTGCATGGCATTTGTAGCTTGGAATGTGCAATTCTCTCATTAGATCTGAACATGAGATCTCACATCCTCATTGCTTAATTCAATCATCTTTAATCGTTCAGCGTAGCCTACATTATCATTGTTGTCCACAACATCATACAATTTAAGCACTTCCGAAATCACCGGGTCGGAGTAAGACATGATGTGGAAGGATGCACGGAATTTTACACGTCTATGATTTAAACCGAGAAATAGAATCTTTCAAGGATTTTACTAAAATCAAAGACCAAACCGTTAAATGACCAATAGAGGGTGTTAAGATGACCGATGGAATGATACAATGAAAGACATTGTGATAGGACTTTAGATTGTTCGTGGGAGAGATGTTGTTTGGTTGTGATTTGGATTGGTTTATGCCCGATTTTCCAAGAAATTTAGGTCTAAAACTTAAAAACCTCAATAACTTTGTTCTGAGCGGATTTAGACTCGAAGATTTGACCAATAAACTTTAGTTTATCATGCGCACATTCTCCTCGTTCTCACGGTCGCTGATGGGTAGAACGCTGAAAACGGTTACGGTTCAAAAGTTATGGCCGCTGAAGTTTTGACGGAAAAAATCAACCAAGTCGCTACGAATTCTTGAACCAAGTCGCTAACAACTAATTTGCTACCACGCTAAGTCGCTAGAGTTCCAAGTCGCTAGCCAGATGTAAGTCGCTAAGTGGTAACTCGCAACACCAAGTCGCTAGCAAAATTTTCGCAGCATTCGCTACTCAAGTCGCTAACAATGCAAGTCGCTAAAGAGCAACTCGCATGCACCAAGTCGCTACCACCAAGTCGCTACCCGTAGTGGAGAGTCCACTACTTGTACTTTAACTCGCTAGATCTAACTCGCTAGCTTTAAAAATCGTAAGTCGCTACAAAATGTAAGCAAAGTAGTCCGTGAGCTAAGTCGCTAGCTTGAAAACCACATAAACATCACTTTTCAATCCAAAACAACCCAACCAAGATGATTCAAGCTTACCAAATGAAAACCTAAACACTTTTGATGATTCTTAAACATAGTAAACAAAATCAAACTTTAACACAAGAAATCAATCAAATGATGCCAAAACCACTAAACTTTTTCAAACTCAAAACCACCTAAAAACCACTAGAAATCCAAAGATGTGCAAGATATGATCTAACCATGGCTCTTGATACCAATTGTTAGATATTAACTTTTCACATACACATCAAACCATAACACAAGTGTAGCATAAGATGGAATTCTAGTGATAGAAAGTTAGAGGTTTAGGGAACTTAGTGAGAGAAAGTGAAAGATATTATTATGAGCTCCAACTCTACCTTGGGAGGTAGAGAGTATTTATAGTCTTACATAAAACGCCACACATCGGCCGTGGATCGTGCATACAAAGGGTAAAGACCCGTCCGTCCTCCACGTGTTACTTAACAATAAATACTACTTAACTTAAAAAACTACTACTACGAGCTTACTAACGATTACATATACTTGAGGTGACCGACTCTTTAATACCTGGAATTTCTAATTCCTAACAAAAGAACAATACCAAAAGACTGACCAAATTTACTTTATGTATGGAGTTATAAGGATGGTTAGGTTAGGTTCCCACGATCCCGCCAGAGACGGAGGGATCTACCCAGGGACAATCCACTAGATAGTGTAGGAGTCCTTAGGTGTGATGAAAAAAAGGAGATAAATGAGCAAATGAGAAGAGTGGATCAATTTGAGCTAGTAATCGGAATAAAACCCAACAAGGTTATAGTTATGAAGCCTCGTAAGCACCGGCATTGAAGAAATGAAAAGAAATGAATGAGTAAAGGGTGAAAAGAAATAGCCTCCATTATTTCAACCTTAGGTAAACCGGTTCAATTCATATACCGTGTTACAAATAATCGGTATTGAAGACAAGACGGATGGACCCAAAGGGACGACCGCACTAAACTTCCTAAAGCTACTCAAGTTCCTCTTAAAAGGACTTGTTTCATTCTCACGGGGAACCTACATAATCCATCGACTTTCTCCTAGAGATTGTTGATATTGAAGAAGGAGATCCTCTCCCTAGTCTCCGGCATAGGAACCAAATGTGCACAATTGAGTCTAAAGCCAAGAGATCATCCACAATATCTCATTAGGACACAAAATTAATGAAGACTTGTTGTTTCACACAATGTGGAAAGTAAGTATATATTAAGAGTCCTACGCATTATACTTGTGGTATTGCCAGAACATCCGAGTGATATGTAATAATATTCACAATGAAGATGGAAATCCTTCTGGAGCCAACATCAAACAAGCTCTTGGTGGGTGACATGTGAGATCGTTTCTAAAGATCAAGCTTGCAGAACTGACAAAAACGATGGGGCGATTCACCTTGAATCAACCTTGGTCCGTAGAATTGACCTATACTTTTTGAAAACCGCTTGATGCATCCTTTTTCTAGCACATCTAATGTGTACTCATGTTTTCAAACACAGTAATTCCCACAAAAATACTTTTAAAAACCGCTGATGTGCAAATCTTCTTCTCTACTAATGTGTATTCTCTTCAAATACAAAAGTATTTTAAATTGAAAATTAACGTTTCATAAAACCTTCGTGTATTGCAAAACTCTCTTCTAAAGCAATACGGATTGTTTTCAAATCAATTTTCATCAATCGCTGAATCTCATTACCGGTTCACCTCACTCCAAGTTGTCTTCTTTGAGACGCTCCGCCAGTTTGAGAACAAATTTAATCACCGCTAAACCCCTCACAAGGAGATTCTTCGAATTATACCCGATCACAAAGACTTGTATTGATCAACGGGGAACCGTGGGCCGTGTAACTCAATTCAACTAAAATGATCAAAGATACTTTCGTGTGTTTTATTGCTAACTATTGTTTGCGTACATTTGAAGGTTGCCATACTATCGTATTAGAATCCAAAGCCGCATGATCACAAAGATTCACACTTAATTGAAGAAATCATGACAAAGGCATATCTACATAACCTCGCTCGATATATTTTTATACTATGCTTCGCTATCAGCTTCCGCTACTCGTATGAAAAGATGTCATGATCCGTAGTGTGAGTATGTCGTCCAAAAGTCACAACATCAATGAAGGCAACACTACAAAGGGGTGATCCAGAGATTAATGTGGCTGATGATCTCACAAAGCTGAAGATCATCAAGATGTGGATCAGTTCAAAGACCTCCACTTAGAGTACAAAACAATCGGACTATGAAGAGTCACTACTAAAGTACAAAGATTGCGGAAGTGAAAAATTAAAGTCTACGAGCTCAAGACTGAAGATAAAATAGGATGCTAGGATTCAAAATGTAAAACATGGGGTGACCTCCCTTAGGGGGAGATTCTTAGGAATTGAAAATTCCATAGTGAAGAGTCGGTCACCCTAAATATAATCTAGCATAAGTTAGCTCGTAGACATATCATTATTTACGTGTTTATTAGCTTAGTTATTAGCTTAGTTTAGTTTAAAGTAACACCGTGGAGGAAGGACGGTCTTTACCCATCTGTATGCCCATCCACTGTCCGACGTGAGGACGAGATAGTTTGTAACTATAAATACCCTTCCCACTAAGTGGAAGGGTGGTGCTTCTTTGAATCTAACCTTGTATTTTGTATTACAACTCTCTAACAAGAACACCCTCTCATCTTCTAAAACCATGGCATACTTGATTCATCACACCAAGTCCAATCTCAATCATCATCACACAATATGTAAGATCCTATTAATTTTAAGTTCATCCAAACTAGTAGGTGATCAATTGGTCAAATCGCCAAGCGAATGGTCGCCAAGTCAATTAACTACCCTTCCCAAATCAGTTAACTACTTAGGTGTCAGCTTGTCATATCTCCTAAGTAACAGCCACTCGCCATTCAAAACTACAGTAAACAAGGGTAGCTACCAACGAACTATGTATGCATACACTAGAAACAATTATACGGAAGCAATGTAAACATAAACAAAACAAGAAGAATTAAACTAGGTTAGCACCCAGGTGCTTAGGCTTAATTAAAACAATCGATTCAATGTTTAACATATCGAAATACATGAATTGAAAGTAAAGAAATAATAAAATGCTAATGCTTATCGTAGGGGAGTGATTTCTCCCTTTGAGATGGCTCGTGATGCTCCTCAAGATCTCGCCAATCTTCTACCACGCTCGATTTGTGTGAAGTGGATGAATAGAAATGTTGGTATTTGGGGGTATTTATAGGCCGATCCGTTATGGCGTATCTTAAGTGAGAGTTACCGTAATATCCATTTCTTCGTAATTTTCTCTCGAAAAGTGGTTATGGCGTAACATCGTGAATGAGTTACGCTCGTATCTTCAATAAATCGTGGTTACGCCCGTAATTGTGGAATTAGTTATGGCGCTTGCAGGCCGCGAACATCATTTGACCTAATTAGTTACGACGTAATCTCTATGAGGGATTTACGTAATCTTCAGCTTTAGTTGGTTTTCGAGCCACGCTGTTACGGCGTATGCATGTGACCCATAGTTACTGCAACATCTTCAAAATGAGCATACTATCATATATCTTCAATAAACTCTCCAAATCTATGCTCATTAGCTCCAATGATCATATTTTACCTCAAAGTGAAATATAGAGTGAAACCAAGCCGTGAATCCATATAAACATATGTAATACAGCATTATCGGGGGAAATTGGATACTTAATATCTAGGATTATTTGATGTTATCAAATATCCCCACTTGAATTCTACTTGCCCTCAACTAATCTTATTAGATAGATTCCAAAAAGATATCTCCCATTACCTGGAAAATATGTTTACAAATCCCGCAACAAACAAGCCGACCCTCAAGAAATGGGAACAAAACACCTCAAATCTCTCACTATTCTAAGTGTCAATTTTGGGGTGATCACTCAACGCACGGTGATAGCATGTATTCTATCATGCTTGGTGTTTCACAAAGCTCCACCACTAGATATGGCTAAAACAATTTCAAAGGCACATGGGTAGACACGACAAAGGTTAAGGGTGACATCACACCAGATGTCACGCCAAGGACAAAAATCACTTATACATGACCAAATCCATGGCCAAGACACCAAAGATTACTCGATGCATCACCTAGACACGCTTCATGACTAAAGGGTAGGATAACACTGGATAAAATGGTGTAAAACAAAACAACGAATAGTCTAAATCTATAACCGTTCATCACCACTTACCATTCGCCCAAAGTTCAAGTTTTGAAGTTAAGAAACCGGATCATGATAATACCAAGGTAGATGTGCCATTTGAGGACGTCATGATGGGCACATTTCCAACTCTAGTGACCGAGGTGGCCTCCTCGATACTAAATCTATAATAAGCTCATAACACAGTGCTTATAACTTCGCACTTTACAATCAAATAAGTAACTATAACATTTTTTTTCTTCTTTTCGAATCACCTTTTTTTCAACAAAAATAACAACTAAACATAACATCCCCCCACTTGAGATGAAAAATATGAGAAATTTGGGGGTCTTCAATGATCTTTAAGAATATGTCAGACGAAAGCGTGATTCTGCACTTGAACCTTGAATGGCAAAAATGACCTTTCTAATACAAATAAAGACTACATGGTAGGCTAAGGTAAACTAAACAATATGTTGGGGTGAAGAAAATGAAAGGAATTTCTCAGGATAGGGTGTATCTAGGGTATCTTGCACTAAAGGTGAGTGCAAAGGGTTTAAATAATGGGGTCGAGAAGTCGAGGTTACTAATCGATAGACACACAATGATAATTATTTGGGTAATAACCATGGCTTTAAACTCAAAAGTCCGTAAATACATCGAGCTAACTCCAACATACCACCCGTCTATGGTCTCAAATGATGCAAAGGCCAAGTTCTAAGTTTATAAGATAATCGCACACTCATAATTTGGTAGATTTGGGGTAAAATTGAAACGGATAAGGCCAATCCCCACAATATAATATCAAGGGTTATAATATGCCTGGCTAAGGTCTAATCTTGTTTGGTTAAGAAAACATGTCAAAAATTTTAAGAATGGCATAATTTTCAAAATAAACTAGAAAAATGAGGGCAAATAAAGTTCAAGAGACACCTACCCGTCCCCCCAATTCAAATGTACAAAGTCCCTTTGTACTAAGCTGTTAAATAAAGGCGAAGAGAAAATCAAAATTG
>OU343225.1:146623533-146688812 GCA_910596185.1 Chrysanthemum makinoi
ATTCCCATGCATACTATGCCTTTTGATTGATATGTTTGAAGATACATCATACATAGATGTTTTATGGACCATACCAAAGTACTTGAATTAGAATATTACGCAGCTTAGCCTAAGTCCTTAGATCCCATATTGCCCTTTTCATGAACCGTCAATTCCTGATGGGAAGAGCGAATGTTATAAATAGATCTATTGGGGGTGACTCCCCTGTTCGGTTGGCCCCGCATGGGTCAAGGCGAAACATATAGCATGTCGGGACCGAGTGTATTGGGATAAACACTCGCCATGGTTTCTTTATTTGTATGAAGTTTTTGTGCATAAAACGTAAACCGCCGTAGCCGCTCGTTGCATGAACTTAGTGTTGGCGTAATAGATTTATAATATATGGCATTATATTCATTGTAATGTGCATATACTCTTTTTATGGTCCATTAATGAAATACTTTTATGAAATTCTTTTATGAAATGAAATCATAATATTTATGACATTATGCAAGACATAATGATCATCAAAAACCAAATGTGAAATAGTATACTGAAGTGCCTTTTAAATAAACCTATGAACTCACCAGCGTAAGCTGACCCCTTTTAGCATGTATCTTCAGGTTTTGAAGTGATAGCTTATCTTTGGAGGCACAAGGCAAAGGCATGGCATGGTCATAGATGATTCTGATTTATGTATTGGGACCAACTTTTTATAATGTAAACATTGTTTAAGAATGAATAAAAGTTTCTTTATGAAAATCGGTTGTTCTATGCTTATGTTGTGGTATCAATTTAGTAGCACCCCAATACTTGTGTGCTTCCGCTGAGCCATTTTGGGGGTGTTACAGAAGCTCTCCAAAGTCCTTATCTGATAGCGACGAAACAACCTTTCATCAATCCTCGTGATGATTTTCTTCGCATCCCTCTTTTCCCTAGAATTCCACCGCTTCTTTGACCTAATGCCTTCATGAATCTCCTTTAACCGATAAGCTAACCCGTCACGAACCTTCTTAAGAGTGTGATCACCAAACTTGTGAAGATCATTGCACGCCATGAAGCAATTATGGTGAAGTTCACTGCGGTAAACAACGCCAAACTTTGGTTTCGTAAGGATGGTGTACTGAGCAAGTTGGTTGATATCGGTAAAGTTTAGTAGTGGTTAGGTGAGATTAACACCTTTTTGGTATGATTCTACGGCAAGTTGAAGGTATTCAACACGTTCCTGGATAACGATGCTTCTGATGAATATCAACAATGACTTGATGTACTTTGGAGGATATTGGTGGAGAAGTGTCGCATTCGACCTTGTACCTTAGCAAGATACATATCTTCAACGTCATTGAGTGACAATCTCAAAAATCCGCCAAGAAGTCATATTCCTGCTCGTCTTGGTGTTTGACTATGATTTTCTTCGTGAATGAGTAGTCCCACTTAGTAGACAAAGCTAACATGCATTATAGCATCGATCCGTTGGTCACTGTACACCTCTTTGTTAGATTTGAGTACCTGGCAGCTTCTGTAGTAAATTCTTCTTTATTCAGGCCAATGATGAATGCCATACAGTGCATCGAGGTCATGCTTTACCACATTATCAACAAACATTCATGTGGCTTCTTCCTCGATGGCAATATTATTGGAGAAGATTGTTGCTGGGATTGGGAAGGTGAGTGAGGTAGCGTATTTCTTGCTAACATCGCTACCATGTTGAAGAAATTCCAGGTCATTGTTGAAGAAGTATTGGTAGGGAATACGTTGTTGATCAGGTCGACCAATGGTGGGTAGTGGCTTGGTCCAGTCAGTGTAGTAAGGAGCTTTGTCAGGTCTGGTAAAGTCGATATTTGATTCGTGGTTGAGCCAATAAATATTGTTGGACATGGCTCGTGCGATGTTGTCGAGATGATATTCGACTTCAATAGCACTGTCAAAGTTTTCTTTAAGCAGTTGAAAAGCCTCGTTCTTAATTCATTTTAACTCTGCTTTCGTCATCTTCTTCACCTTAAACTTTTCTTGGATAATCTTGACATGCTCCATGGTTCGACAATCTACTGGTTCTTGGCCTTTCGGTAATTGAGGGGTTGCATCAACAAGCTTTGAAAACCATTCATATTCGTCAGTTTCATCTTCATCTAGCCATGATACAAGTGATGTTGACTTTTTCTTCTGTGGCTTGGAGGATGATGCTGGTTGCTTGGTTGATGTTGAAGAAGGGGGTTGTTGTTGGGGCTCAGGAATCTCCTCTGTTAATACAATTAAACCGTAAAAACGTTTATTTATATTTTACGATCTTCTAATGTTTTGTCGATAACAAAAGTAAAATCATTTTAACGAAACAAATAGAGTACGTAAATAGTTTGAGTTAATAGTTTTCTAACACAATTAAGTTGTCACATAAAACACTAAAACAAGTATAAGTGATTTTATGATTTAGATACATATGTACAACAACTAGTGTTTACATATTGGGTTAAACATATACTTAAACTAAGTATACTAAAATGGGTAAAAACTAAGTGTATGCTAAAATGGGTAAATACAAGTATATACTAAATGGGTAAAATACTAGCAAATGGTTTTGACCCATAACCCATGGTTTTATATATACCACTTAACCAAGTTCATTGTATCTAGAAAGAAAACCATTGATCAACCCATAACCCATGACCCATGACCCATAACCAAAAATACCCATGGGCAAGAGGGGACCACGGATCCCTAGCTTTGTGCTAGCCGGATCCCTTGTGGTAGGGATCCGTGGGATCCGGGAACAGAGAGGTTTTTCCTCTAAAAACAGTGAGCCATTTCTTCATTGTTTCTCACCCCCTTTCAATATACTTTCTCCTCTGAGTTAAATCTCACTAACCTTAGATCCAAGAGATCTATGTTTGTAGTTTTGTTTTTGTGATCTTTTAGGTTCCTCTTAAAGGCAAGATCACAACCTTTGAAGTCGAGCAAGCTCAAGTCCATGAGTTGCCATGCTTCCTCATCATCAAGGCTACTGAAGTCTTCTTGTTGATGATTCCTTTCTTTCTTCAAAGAAGTGTAGTGTTGAAGACATTAGTGAAAGATGTCTTAAGAGTCAAGACGAAGATATTAGTGAAGGGTATCTATCGTCTATAGGGTAAAGCACTTGTGGTAGGTGCTTGGAAATCAAGACTAAGAAGCATTAGTGAAAGGTGCTTAGAAGTCAAGACAAAGAAGCATTAGTGAAATGTGCTTAGAAGTGAAGACACAAGACATTAGTGAAAGGTGTCTTGTAGATCTAGTCAAAGGCATTAGTGAAAGGTGCCTTAGTTGTACATTCGATATGGTGTGTTTCGATGTACAAGATAGACTAGTTTTAGATCCAAGGATATTGATATCCTTGATGATGTTGTAAAGGAGTAGATCTCCTTTGGGATTAGTCGTTGGTGTAGTGTGGTAGTAGTTCCTCCATTGCAATGGAACTACGTGCTTAGCCTAGTACCTAATAAAGGGTAGGCGACGTTGTGAAGGTGTAGTTCACCTAAGGTGTGAAAGAACTAGGTACTTAGCCTAGTACCTTATAAAGGGTAGGCGACGTTGTGTAGGTGTGGTTCACCTTGGAGTGAAAGAACCCTGGTTAGCCTAGTACCTAAAAAAGAGTAGGCGACGCTTGTGAAGACTTCTCCGCCATAAGGAGATTGGTGTAGTGATTACTGAACTCGAGTAGGTGACTTTGGGAGTGGAGTAGGGCAAGGAAGGTGACCTTGTAGCCGAACCACTATAAATACTTGCGTTGTGGTTTTGTGCTTCTTACTCTAATCTTTTCATTACTTATCTTTACATGCTTGTTTATCAACATCCAACACACACATCCAAATAGATTGACATAAGTCGATCTAAATATTTAAAAGGAAGTTTTAATTGGTAAAACTATTCAACCCCCCTTCTAGTTTTCCACATCCTCGTCATCACCACCAGTGTATTCAAAATGATCACCGGTTTTCTCCGTTGGTGGTGGAAACTCAGAGTCCTGAGGTTTGTCGCTAGCAGGAGGACATTGTGAAGATCTTCTGTTGGTGGTGGTCCTTTGGGATGGTGGAGGCATAGAAGAGGATTCGCCAGATTTCTTTTTGCGTTTTTGCTCAGAATCCTTGTCTGCATCATCGTCATCTCTTGGTCGCTAGCTCTTTCGGTGACTCTTTACACGATGTTTTGAGTTGATATTCCACAATGCCTCAAATAGTTTAGCTTCGGCTCGAAGTGAATGTTGCGAATCGTTGAGACATTTTCATTACCAACTTGGAGATCAATTCCGCATCGGATACAACCGAGATGGGACCGGTTTGATTTCCATAATCTGCAGGGGTATTAGCCGCGGTGTGCTTGACCAAAGACATGAGATGTGGATAGAGTTGTCGGCGAACATTTCTCACGTGACTCAGTGCGGTGTCGAAGGAACTTGTGAGTGTAGTCCCTTATCATCTTGTCCATTTCCCTTTGGATATCTCGATTGAGAAACCTGCTAAATCTGTTCTCTTCCTCGAAAACTCGTTCATCACATCTTGAAGTAAATTTAGTCTGTCGGCCACCGATTGAATTTCTTGTTGACCACGTTCGCTTCCTACTTGGCCCGATAGCTTTGACAATTTTGGTCTTTGCACGTGATGCCCAAGTGTTGGTCGGGTTTCTTGACGATTGGATGTTGATCTTATGGTAGCATATTTGGATGGTGGTGGAGATGAATTAGATGATGAGTCTGAAGATGATGAGTCATGAGAAGGCTCGTGGTCTTTTGGTGGCTCGTAGTTTCTTCCGGTTGTGTTCGAGGATTATCTAGAATATAATCATCAGCTTCCTTGCGAGCTTTAGCCTCTTCTTCAGCCTTTACCCTAGCATTTTCTTTTGGTTTAGCTTGAGCTTCCTCTTGACTCTTTCCTTAGCGACTTCTTCAATATCTTCATCGGTTATCTTTTCATCCTTCTCCTTTTCCTCTTCTTCAAAATCAAAATGATTTCATCCTCTTGCCCGTTTGCTCTGTTGATTCGTGAGTGGTGGTACTAGTTCCCTTATCGGGTTGATTAACCGCATCGAGAACTGGTGTGGTTAGTGCACCACCACTTGAACCTCTAGGGCCACGAGTTTGTTGAAGGTTAAATTCGTAGCAAAGGTCAATCCTTAGATGCTTTAATGTTTTGTGGTAGTCTTTCTCCTCATCCTTTGGTTCTTCATCTGAACTCTTCTCTTCTTCATGCTCTGTAACTGGAGTTTTACCCTTGTCTGGTTTGGGACTGAGTGGTTTTTCAATAGTTGTTGTATCATCTGTAACAGACTCTGAATAGTGAACCTCCTCATCCGTCTCAGTATCCTCGGAGTCTTCGTCCTCTAGTTTAGGTGCCGGTTGAGGATTAGGAATGGCACCCTTTGATGGAACTTTTCTTTTGAGGCGTGATTCCTCTTAGGATACTTCAGGGGCACTCCCAAGGCTTGCTATACTTCCCTGCACTACCGATCTCCTGGTCTTCTTTACCGTATGGTGAAGACTTTTCATCCATGAAGCCGACTTTGCCTAAGGCCATCGCTTCTTGATATCGTGAATACGATTGAAGACTTTTAATATCATCGGTGAAGGCGGTATGTCAATACTACACCTTGTTTCTTTGTTGATGAGTCTTTGAATCTGACAACATTTAATGTTGGGTCAAACAACAATGAATGATGGTTGGGGTCATCAATTCTCGGGAATGTCCCGATTATTCCGAGTATCCTCTGGATCAACAACTTTGTGTATCCGATGAAAGGGACCTTTGTGCTGCTTCGAGGTGAGACATCATGTCTTCCCATATCGACTTCAAGTAGTCAATGTGCATGTTGTTGACCATGCCCCAGAAGATTTGTAGATGCATTAGCTTAGGATGCTCATAACGCCGTCTCTTCCGAACAGACTTTGCGATCATGATGAATAAAGTTCTCCATGGCGAGGAATATTCTTTAAGTCGAATCAAGAATGCTTAGTAATGATTCATGCGCCTTCATCATAGCCAATATCTACCATAAATTGTAGTGTAGCCTCTTAAGTTGGAGTTGGCACATACCGGAGCAAGTGGATAGCAGGGAGCGTAAGAATTGCTCGTAATCAAATGAACAAAGATGTGATGACTTGTTTATCGTTGAGAGTGTCAACGTAAACAGATCTTGACCATCAATTTTCTTCATTGTGTGCGTAACCGATGAATATAAATCTCTGTACGCTTTGCCGTGTTGGTGAGCATGTTGTTGTAAGAATGAGTCTTAAGAATATCCACTGCAATTCGGCACGAAGATTCAGAGCATGTGAAGTTCCCAAAATCAACCTTGAGGTTGTTCTTTCCAAGCTTCATACTGTGACTAGTAGGGAATATGTCTTCTATCGTGAGCTCATTTGGTGCGTTAACATTTTCCATAGTGATGTAAATATCGTGATCTGAAAGATATTAAGCCAAAAGAACCAACATATCGAAAGACATTACGTTAGTCAAAAGTTGATTTTATTGTCCAATTATTGAATATGTTATGTTAATGAATGTTATGAGTCAAACGTCACTTGTTTGTCCAATAGTCCAAAGTTGATGTGATAATTTACGTGAGTATTAATTTTGAATTTTAAAGTCCAAATTTTCACTCATTCACACAACTTTTTAACAATTATAGCTTATTAGTGACATTTTGGTCTTGTAACGTTATGAGTAATTTATTTACAAGTATGTACGCGTAACAATCCATCAGTAAAGTTAAAGTTTTGGCTTAAGCGTAAGAATGTAAGCTTATGCGTAAACATTGTGTAACCATACGCATAGACTTAAGCTTATGCGTAGGAGTCCATCTTATGCGTAAGAAAGCTTACGCGTAGGAATAGACTCTTAGCATAAAGCTTACGCGCGTAGTTTAGGTTGGGAGCGCGCAAGGTTTACTCGTAAGAGTAAGCCTTATGAGTAAGAATCTAAGTTTACGCATATCCTTCACAGATACGGGTAGTCCCTTTGTAGAACCTTATGCGCGTAGGTTGTTACGCGTAAGATTTCTCTTATGCGTAACGGCTACGCATAAGGTGATCCTTAAGCGTAAGTCCATTTTTACCCTTGATTCTAATTTTGCACGTGTAAAACCTGAAATAAATCATTCATAACATTTCAATCAACACTTTATTCAACCTCTTACAAAATCACATGTTATCACAAGTTGATAATGGTTACGCGTAAATTTAGCATAAGCGTAAAGTTAAACCCTAAGGATTCAAATCCTACGCCTAAACAATCTAACCATGTAATCACTACCAAATGATTTATGGGATGTCTTAGGAACCTTATGAGTTGCTTTCAATCAGTTTTAACATCAAACACCACTAGAATCAAAAGTACCCAAATGTTCAAATACTTAAACCCTAAAATTAAATTTCATCACTTTGTTGTTTCTGGGTTGGATTCAAAGGTGCCATTGGTTAATTCAGCATGTATAAAACGTTTATCAAACAACTAATTGTCCTAAAACATTCACAATGGAGAATACCCAATTTCACGCATAAACCCTAAAATTTGAAAAGTGGTTAAAAACGTATCTGGGTAAAATTTCTTAATGGGAATGATAATGAGACTGGTTTATAACACTTTTATCCTAACCATTTCATCAAAAACATCATAAACCAAGAACTTCATTCTACGCGTAAGCGTAAGAACAAAAATTCCTTGTTTTGGAAAATCTAACCGTTAAAATTGTATGGGATTAAAAACCAATGTTAGAAATCACATAGGGAAACGATTAACACTTACAGATTGGAAGATTAAAGCACGGATTTTTGAAATGAATTATAGGCGTGGGATATGGTAGGTTAAAACTTTTAATGCTTGAATAAATGTGAAGTGTATTAGGTGGAAGGGTTTTGAAAATTTAAGTTTAGACTTTTGACAAGTATAGCCCCTCCACCTCAACCATTTTCAATCACAACCCATAACTTCCATTTTAGTTAAGCAATAAGTGAAAGTTTGGAAAGAAACATGACGACACTCCCCCTCGACTTTAAAAATATTGAAATTTTACAAATTTGAGTCCGAGGAGTGTAAAGAGGCAGGAAGCGTATCCACCATTATCAAAGATACAACCAAAATTGGGTAACATGCAACTACAAGATTTTATGAAACAGAAAAATATTTACTTTCTCCCCCTCAACACTTGATCGATAAAATAATGAATTGTTTGAAAGAGCAAAGTGTTGACGGAAGATTTGTACTTGTGATGTTGAAAGAAAATTTAGATAGAAGAATATTTTTGTATTTTATAAAATTTTATATTTTTTGTATTTTGATTTTGATAAAATATTTACAAAAGAGATTTTGGTATTTGACTGGTTTTAAGAATGTGTCAAAAGTTCGTCCCGTAGGTTCTTGAGTCAAACACCTCATACCAATCAAATGGATCAAATCAAAACCTAGCAGAGCTAAGGCTTTGGTGAGAAGATCCGCCGTTGGTGTTCAATACCTACAAAATATAATTCAAGCGGCACCCTTTTCCACATGCTCCTTTATGAAATGATATTGAAGATCGATGTTGACTTCAATGTTGAACGGAGTCACGGACGAGATCGCAAAAGCACCTCGATTGTCGCAGAGACATCGGATTCTATCAAATACGTAACCATAGTCTTTGAGGTGTGTTCTCATCCAAATGACTTGAGCACAACACGCCGACATGGCTACATATTCGCTTCGATTGAGGACGGCATGATGTACAATCATGTTTCTTCGATTGCCATGACACCAGTTTATCACCAAGAAATTGTAGAGCACCAAGTACTTTTCTCGAGAATCTAAGCAACCTCGCATGGATCGATTAATAAAAGCTATTAGTTCAAAACTGAATCCCGGATACCGGATACCCATATTAATGGTTCCTTGATGTATCGAGGATTCTTTTAACCTCGAGAGAGTGAGTGTCGATTGGTCTTGACCGATAATGGGTGCAAAGATATACAACAAATACTATATCGTGCTCATCGTCGTTAGATACATGAGAGACCCAATAATACTTTGGTATTTGGTGTGGTCAACCAATTTTCCATGCAAATTAGCGTCCAGTTTCTTGGTATGTGCCATTGGTGTGGCATAGGTATCACACCTTCAAGGCCATTCCATGTTTGTTTAAAATTTCAAGAGCACATTTGGACTGATTTAGGAAAATACCACGGGTGATTGATGAACTTGCAATCCTAGAAAGAATGTAAGTTCACCCATCATGGACATTTCAAAATGTTTTTCATAAGTTTTGAAAATTCGTTTGAGTACTTTTTATGTGTTGACCCAAAAATGATATCATCCACATAGATTTGAACGATTAAAATGTGAGCCCCGTGATATTGAATGAAAAGTGTTGGGTCGACCGATCCCTTAGTGAAACTATTGGCAATGAGAAAGGATGATAACTTATCATACCACGCCCGAAGGGCTTGTTTGAGACCGTATAAAGCCTTTTTCAGTTTGAAGACGTGATTTGGGAACTCTGGATCAACAAATCCTTCCTACGACTAACATAAACCGCTTCCTTCATTGACCATTTAGAAAGCGGTTTTGACATCCATCTCGATAGACCGTGATGTTCATGTGAGCCGCAAATGCCGTAAAAATCCGTCATGTTCTCAAGTCTAGCAACCGGTGCGAATGATTCCTTCAATCCCCTTCTTGTTTATAACCCTTAGCCACCGTGACGGACTTATTTCGATAACCGCACTCTCTCAAAGATCTAACTTGTTTTTCCAAATCCATTTCGCACCAATGACATAGACCCTCGCTGGTCTTTCAACCAATTCCCATACTTCAAGATGTTTAAACTGATTTAATTCTTCTTGCATGGATTCTATCCAGTTGTCATAAGTCATTGCTTCTTTAACGTTTTGGGTTGAGGACCTTTGTTAAAGCATAAATGCAATGTTCTCCGCCACCAAGGCGTTGTCTGGTTACAACTAGTTGATTCGAGTTTCCAATAATGTTCACAAGAGGATGGTCTTTAGTCCAACGATGTGTGGATGGTTGATGTTGAAATACATTATGCAGATTGGGAGGATTCAAATAGCTTGTAGATGATTCCGCAACATCTGAGGAAGCATTTGCATTTGCGAAATGTTGGGTTTTAGGTTCCTTGGATTTGATGAGACAAAATAAATACAAGAATGAAACAAAGGGACTTAAAGTGAAAGAGATGAAACCTACAAAAAGATGGAAGGACTTGCTTGCAAAAGAAGATTTATTATTTAGTCCTTCGTAGTATTTTGTAAACCCTAATCCTCTAGTATATAAAGAGGACATGGGGTGTAGGTTTTAAACATAAGTCTTCCATAATGTAGTCTAAAGGTGTGTGTGTGTGTAACCTAGACGTGTATTTTATTGTAAACGTCTAGGTTAGTTGTTTACCTCCAAGATCTAAGGTGTCTTAGATCCCTCGCTACAGCTTAGGTAACACGTATTATTCTGATCAAATAATATTTGGAGGAGATTGGGTGAAAGTAAAACATTGTGTCAATAATATATAATGTTCTTATTATTCATCAAGGTTGCATATGTTATTGTCAAACCCTAAGGCTTAAAACGATCTCAAGGAGTTCTAACAAACTCAACAATTGGTATCGAGCCTCTGGGAGCTCGTTACCTAGGGACTCGCAAGGTTTTATTGCTCAAGAATGGCTTAAAAAAGAAGAAAAACTACGAATCAAAAATTCTCGTATTTTTTCTCAAGCAGCATGCTTTTAAAACGCGATAACTTTTTCGTTAACCGTTGATCATAACGAAATTTTCGTGGACGCTTCTCTATATATATCATCTAACGTTTCACAAGAAAGGATTGTCGATCTGAGCTTTCTATCAAAAGTTATTCAATATCTAAGTTGGCTGCGCAAACCGGTTTAATAATTCAAATTTTTGGGTTTTCATGCATATTCAACTTCTTGAATTTGTGTTACTTGTTCTAATTCTTGATGGAGGTTGTTTATACATTGTGTGGTGTTTATGATTCATGGTTAGAAGCAGCTTTCCTAGTGTTTTTATGAAACCACTTCTAGTGTTTTCAAACCATCGATAGTGTTTTATGAAACCACTTCTAGTGTTTTCGAAACCAATCGATAGTGTTTTACGAAACCACTTCTAGTGTTTTCGAAGCCACGACGTTAACCGATCGCTTTTACGAAACCACTTCTAGTGTTTTCTCGAAACCACCCTAGTGTTTTCGAAACCACTCCTAGTGTTTTCGAAACCATCGCTGTTATCTCAATTCCACCTTTGGTGTTTCTTGCGCGTTATTCGTTCTCGCTTATGAGGTTTTGGAATTGAGGGAAGTTGTACATGTTTTGGTAATCGAGATTTTTGGTGACACACACATGGGATTTTGGTTCGCACAACACAAGAAGATTGGTATTTGTTCTTAAAGGTTTTAAAAAGCTCGTTTTTAGTTTTATTGAAGAATTGATTACGAAAGAGGTTATTTATCACTAATTTGAAGGTGAAGTGGAATTACTTGGATACGTGTGTTATCATATCTTAAAAGTATCATACCTGCTTTTAAGATAACTTGTTCGTGCTTAAAGGATGTTGACGAAGACTTGCAAAATCTAGTTTTCATAGGTCAAGGGGTGGATGGATGAAGACCTAGTTAACTATCACTTAAAGGAGTTACATTGTAGTGCTCAGTGTCTCATTGAAGATGAGGATTTTGTCAAGAGATTACGATCTACTTATATGGTGTTAGTATAAGTTTGGAGTCACGTGGATAAACAGGACATAAGACACAAGTTTGGGTTATTCTACTTCTTCATCAAATTCGTTATACTTGGTTTTCTTCACAAGTGATCATTACATAGAGCTTACTGATTTGAAGAATCATTTTCATGCACCACTCAAGGGGAAGTTTCTATCGCTACATTTCCTATTTGTTGATAACAAAAAAGGGAAGAAATATTGGAGTGGCATGGCATGGATTAAGGGGAAGACAAAGGAAGACAAGAATGTTTCATTCACGGAGATGTTTACATCTCAACTTCTCGCTACTGCCAGTGAAGTTCGCATACCCACTTTTGTTTGTTTTGTCATCATCAAATAGGGGAAGATTGTTGGGTTTTAGGTTCCTTTGATTTGATGAAACAAAATAAATACAAGAATGAAACAAAGGGACTTAAAGTGAAAGAGATGAAACCTACAAAAAGATGGAAGGACTTGCTTGCAAAAGAAGATTTATTATTTAGTCCTACGTAGTATTTTGTAAACCATAATCCTCTAGTATATAAAGAGGACATGGGGTGTAGGTTTTAAACATAAGTCTTCCATAATGTAGTCTAAAGGTGTGTGTGTGTGTAACCTAGACGCAGTTTATTGTAAACGCCTAGGTTAGTTGTTTACCTCCAAGATCTAAGGTGTCTTAGATCCCCTGATTTAGGTAACACGATAATTCGATCAAATAATATTTGGAGGAGAATGGGTGAAAGTAAAACCTTGTGTCAATAATATATAATGTTCTTATTATTCCGCTGCGTTGCATATGTTATTGTCAAACCCTAAGGCTCAAAACGATCTCAAGGAGTTCTAACAAACTCAACACGAAAGGGTTAAAGAACGCATTTGGATCATAATCTGCAGGTGTAGGTACTTCACGATTCAGAAGATCATCAGCTGGTTCAGCGTCATTAGATGCGGTTTATTCGGCTGTTGTTGATGAATCAATTGGTGGTGCTTCTCCAACAGTTGTTGTTGTTGCAGGTGTATCTGGTATTGGAGTATTATCAGGTTGAGCAGCAGAAACATTTGATACATCTGGAGCACGTTGATTAATATCATCACTAAACAGAGGAGCAAATAGTTGTTCCATTTGACGTCGAGTAAGTCGTAAGCTTGGTTCCCGGTCTCCTCGATGATGGGGTTTGGGGGGAAGTTTAGACGGTTATGTTCGGGTTCCAAGCTGTTTTGCTCAGAAGCCATCTTTGTAAGCTCATCGAAATTGGCATGAATCATTTCCATAATCTCCCTTGTACGAAGATTCCATATCCGGTATCCTTTAGAATTTTCACAGTATCCAACGAAGACTCCAATATCAGCTTTAGCCTTGAGCTTTCCAAAGTCATCACGATTATTATTCGGGTAACAAAGAGCACCAAGTACATAAAAGTGTTTGAGATTCGGTTTATGGTTATGGATAAGCTCATAAGGTGTTGTGTTGTGGCGTTTAGTGATCATAGAACTCCGCTCGAGTGTAGCATGCAGCTTGACACTCTGCCCACAAGTAATCTCGTAATTTTGCGTTATCAACATCGTTTCTTCGCAGCTTCCACTAACGTGGCTTTCGTCTTTCAACAACTCCGTTTTGTTCTGGTGTTCGCGCAATTGATGTTTGATGCTTAATTCCCACTTCTCTCATAGTATTCTCTGAGAGTCCGATGCATTACAAATTCGGGCCTTTGTTCCGCTCGATTGTGCCATCGTGTCGTTCGAGTGAACTTGAATTTTCATGAGAAAGGTGATGATCATTAGTGGAGCTTGATCTTTACTTCGAAGAAAATAAACCCAAGTACATCTTGAGTAGTCATCAACAATTACTAGAATGTAGCGTTTGCCATTGATCGTCTGAACACGCATCGGGCCACACAAATCCATGTGAAGAAGATGAAGCACATGGTGTGAGTTGTGTTCCACCTTTGAAGGAAAGTAAGCACGAGTGCTTTTCACTTGTTCACAAGCTGAGCATAGATGATCTTTAGAATACCGAAATCTTGGAAAATCTTCAACAAGTTTGTAACGTGCAAGATTGGTTATGGTTTGAAAGTTTAAGTGTGAAAGACGGCGGTGCCATAGCCAAGATTTTTTAGATGTTGCTTTAGACAGTAGACAGATGGGAGATGAAGCAATCATGTCTTGCATCGAGATTGTGTAAAGACTTGATGTGCGAGTTCCAGACATAAGATCGTTTCCTTGTAGATCACTAATGAAACAAGTTTTCTCCCTAAAAGCAACTTCCAAATCTCCATCACAAAATTGACCGACCAAAAAAAGATTGTGACTGAGACCTTCCACATAATAAACTCTGCTAATTTCGATATACCCATTGATGTAGTCTCCGTAGCCCATGATAGCTGCAAGGCGATGATCATTCGAACCTCGACACGCAATGAACTTTGAGACAAAGTTTGATAACAGTTTGAGATTGCCTCGTCATGTGCCGAACATCCGCTATCAACAATCCATAGAATGATCTATATCACCGCATTACATCGCATCGCATTGCGGGTAGAATAGAAGTAAAGGTGGAACCCAAGAGTTAGAGGGTTCCGCATTCGATACTGATTGAAACACACATGTTTAAGATTTTAGGTATCCATTTAAAGCCAAGTGTATTATGTAACCATTTATGCCATCTCCAACTAGTCTTAGCTTTTGTCTTAGTGAATGCACTAGGTGATAAGTTCTTCCTAGGAGGTGAAGGGGAGTCTATGGGTACATCAATGATTAAGGCATGAGTACTAGAAGGCGGTTTACCTAGCACATACTTAGAAGCATTAGAAGCATTAAGGGGGTCTAGAAGCATTAGCAAGAATTGGTCCATATCCATTTGGATTTGGTTTAAAAGAAAACTTTTTAATTGTTGTGATTGACTCACCGTGTTTGTAAACAACATTTCGAAACTCTTTGATTTTGTTTTGTAGGTCGACAATATCCTCAAGATAGTCATCTATTTGTTTCCTCGAATGCTTTTTGTACTCACAGAACTGTTTTTGACAAGTTAACAACTCAGACTTGGCTTTTTGAGTTTCCGGTGAGAGCGCTAAGTTGTTGTTTATGATCATATTTCAATTGTTCTATTTGAGACAACAAGGCATTCTTGGATGCAACTAGATCACAGATATGTTTTTCCAAATATTTTTCATTTTGGTAGGATTTAACAAATGCGACTTCAAAACCTTTTTCGCGCTTTCTCTTTAGTTTGAAAAATGTTGAGTTGAAACTTATAGCATTCATTATCCTTAGTTAACAAAGGTAATTTTATCTTGCAATTGCTTATTGATGTCATTGCACTTTTCATAATTACATTGGGTGGTCTGAAATAATTTGGTCATGAGCTCAAGATCTGGATTAGACGAAGGTTCATTTTGTTCAACTAGAATCTCAACATGATCATTATTTAGATCCTCAAATATAACCACGGAGTCAACTTGATTATCAATATTAACCATAAGGTCATCTTGATCGTCAAATATAACTACGAGATCCATTTGATTATCATCGGAATGAGATGTAGACAATTCATGTTGAACACTCTGAGCCTTGTAGGATGATTAATGATTAAGTTTTGATCCGGTACCTGAGACAAGCCGTCAGTGTCATACACTGGGCCTGTTTCACTCATGTGGAGCTCTTGCATGTTTGCCATTAACATGACAAATGTGATTAGCCTCGCAAGTCTTCCATGTCATCATCGTAATATGCATTAGCCATGAAGTTCTGTTCCTTGTTGGTAAGAGTTCCACCAGCTTCATCCTTGAGAGCCAAGAGTAAAGCCTCTTTGTGATAGCGCTGCCTCTTGTCCTCGGCTTTGGGCATGCATTAGCCAGATGACCCTTCTCATTGCAGTTATAGCATCGGAGACCATTAACCCCGGCCCGAGCATTTCCCGATCAACCACTTGAACCCGTGTCGTGGAGCACCTATGTTATTCCTTCCATTAACATTAAACCCTTGACCACTATTCATCCGACGACCATTTCCACGATTCTGAACCTCAACCCTTCCATTGTTAACAACAAATTGATTCCTTGTATTAGATGAGGTGCGAATGCGGTTGTTGGATTTGTTAGCAAATCGTTCGAAGGCTCTTGCAAGCATAACAACTCCTTGATTCATTGCATCGAAGGCATCTGCATCCTCATTTGATTCACTATAGAGTGCCTCATCATTGTTGTTGTTGTATGGAACCAATTGAGTTTCTTGTGATTGTTGTTGTGAAGGATCATATGGTGTAATCTAAACAGTTGATTGTGGAGGGTTTGTGAACAGACGTTTTAGCTAGGGTCTGAATTGAGGATAACATGCTTGAGCCTACAAAGCAAGAGTTTGATTATCTGGGAGTGAAGGTGAAACAGGATCCCCACGGATGACTCTTTCTTTGTCAACTTCCTTTTGGTGATGCTTCAAATAGTCATACAACAATCCGTATGTAGCTTGATGAAGATTCTTCTCTTGACGGATAAAGATAACATATTTTTCCCACTCAGGACCAAGACTGCTTAGGAACTTTGTGTTGACTGCAATCCTTGGCATAATGATATTATGTTTATCCAAGTCATTGATGAGATCTGAGAACCGATGATGATATGACTCTAATGTCTCCCCCGGTTCAATCATGAAGTGTTCATATGCTAAGTAGATTTTTGATTCCATGTCCTCTTGATTAAGTTCGATTGCCTTCCATTAGAAGATGAATGTGCTCCCACATTGCTTTAGAAGTCTTCCGAGCATCAACACTACGAAGTATCGGATTGGTAATCCCAAAAGGATATATTGCATTGCAAGTTCATCGGCTTCTAAGTGAAGAAGTTGATCAGTAGTAAGTTGATCAATACCGACAATGTTGGTGATATCATCTCGGTGGATTGGCGGTACGGATCTCTCGGGTACGCTGATAGTAGGAATCAAAAGGACCTTCAAGGATGACCTTCTTCAGAAACTTTCCATGTGGCTTCTTTAGATCACAAAACCTAAAGAACCGTATCACCCATTGATCGTAGTTTCCGGGAGTGAGCATTGGAGGTCTATCAAGGGATCCAGCTTCATGAATGGATTGTTGGCTACTTAAAGCTTCACACATCTTTGCAAACCAATACGGTTCCTTTGGTGTAATACCATTCATAGCATGCTTGGCGGGATACTGATTTTGAAAGTATATGTAGTGTTGTACTTGTTGACTAGAGTTTGGTGGAACCATTTATGGTGGAAGAGGAATTTCTCCTTGTTGTTGAAATTGTTGCACTTGTTGTGGAGATGGTGGAGGATATTGTTGACAGAATTGTTGTTTTTGTTGTTGAGGATACACATGAGGAAAGTAGCTAGAGTATGGTGGTTGAGACATCTTGAAACTTGTATTGATGATGGATCTTTGTAGTCGAATGAAACAATGTTGATGAAGTAACCTTATGCGCGAGAAACCAAATTTATGCGTAGAAATCACCTTACGCGTAAAACCCAACTAACGCCAGAACGAGAACTTACGCTGTAGTAAAAGCTTAAGCGTAAACTTGAGGAAAAAACTTAGCTTAGATGTAAACCAAAGACTTAGTAGTAGAATCCTTATGCGTAAGATTTGCTTAGGCGTAAGACAGGCTTAGGCGTAAGAAAATGCTTGGGCAAAGAAAGATGTTACGCGTAAGTGTTTAAGCTTAGGCGTAAAACTAGGGTTTTGCCCAAAAAATCTTTTACACTTATACCAGTGTAAAAGATATCCAAAGTCGAAGTATTTTTAGGCTTATCCAAGCAAGAAAACACTGAGTAAACCCATAGCACCAAGATCAAATGATGAGAAGCTTACGCTAATGCATGCTTAGGCTAGACTTTGAAGCTTACGAGTAAAACTAGGGTTTTGTTATGAGTAGAAAGTACAAACTATCACCAAACTCCATTTTATGCCCAAAAGTGTTTAGAAACCTGATTTGTATGATGAAATAGCTTCAATATCATCAAAATAACACAAAGTGTGAAACTTGATGATCCAAAAACAAATTCAACCTTACGCGTAGACAGAACCACACGTATCAAAACAAGCTTTAAATCAATGCTACACACGTAAAGTTTCAAACTTGATGCTAAAAACTTAAACTTTAACACTAAATAAACCTTAAAGTACAAGAATCTTGAGTTTTTAAGTGTAAAAAATGAAGCTTTGAGCGTATGAAAGGTTTGAAGCACAAAAAACTCACGCGTATAACAAAATACTTTAAAAAAAAATATGTTTCACCCAACTAGATGGCGAATGATACCACTGTTAGGTCACCATATTGTAACACAAGCATCAATATGTAAGAAATAAATAAGAGAAGTGATCGGTTGAACAAAGCACACACACACACACACGTATGAATGAAAGAAAGTTATGCGTAGGTATAGATGTGAAATGAACAACCAACCTTCAAATGAAGGTTTACAAGTCTTTATATAGGGAAAGGAACTGGGGCAACTCACAAGTTCCCTTCCTTTCTTATTTATTGGGGCTGGCGGCTTACGCTTTCTACATAAGCCTTGCCTTTAATACAAACATAAAATTCTAATTAAGCAACCTATTACATGTTAATTACAAACACTTGAAATATAGTTTAGAAGTGATTCCAACAGGTACATAGATAAAATATATTTTCTATTTGGAAATACCTAGTAGTCAAATTCTTATAATAATGACATTGTTTTAGTATATACTAGTTATATAACTTCGTTCATGCACGGGGCTTTGACAAAATTGCACTTTGTTGATCTAATTGAATTTCTCAACATAACTTTTCTACATTTTGAAAATCTCTTACTCCCTCCGTCTTAACTTAATACTTCATGTTTTCTTTTTGGGATGTCAAAATATAATTGTCCACTACTAAGAATAGATAGAGAAGCTTGATCAAGTTTACCATCTTACCCTTTTATAAAATTATTATTACACATCTTAATGAAGACATTAAATTAGTGAATGGTAAAACTGCTATTCTTGCAAAAATAAGAGAGAAAAAACAGTAATAATTATGTTTTACTTAAACTGTGTATTTTTTGTCTGGGAAATTTTTTTCTAATACAGGAGGACTATTATATATGAGATATATGCATTAATAGGGGTGAGCACAAAAACCGATAAACTGAATCGAAATTTAAAAAAACAAAAAAAACAGAATCAAAGAAACCGCCGCAGCTGACAAAAGGATGTGGGTAGTTTTGTTTTTTTATAAAAATTGAATGTTTGGGGCGGTTTTTGGTTTATAACTAAAAACCGAACTGAAAAAATTGGCCCGCCCCACTTTTATATATTCTTTTATATAATTTTATATATAAGAAATTTGATACTTAACTTTAAAGATTTGAGTATATACTTTTATCTAGAAAAATAATCGTGTTGTTTATTATCTGTAGACTCGAAATTGATCCATTTTTCGATACAATAGTGTTCTTCACAAGTATTTGTAAATAGAATGTTTCGTTTAAATTTAATCTTGTTTTTTTTGTTTTTTTAAACTTACATTTTGTATTTTAGATTTTTATTTGGTTGTTTCATAGATTTGGATTATTGGATATTATACTACTCTTCATCTATATTTAATTAATGTTGCTTGAAAATTTGGAATTGTAAACGTTAAGTAAGGTAAAAACTTGTTTGTTGCTAAGTAAAAAAAATCGAAAAAATGAAACTGAACCGATTCCATGTTAAAAACCAAAAAACCAAAACTAATAAAAACCGAAAGCAAACGATTTGTATTTTTTAAAAACCGAAATATGCGATTTAGTTTTCGAGTTTAGCATAAGAGCATCACACCCTGCACCATGTTCACCCCTATCATTAATATACGAAAACTACCATATATTCATATCCATAAGACCAAATTCATCTACGCATAATTGTTGGTTCTCTATCATGTGGAGAGACACACACAGATATAAACACGTACACAGACAAACACATTATTGAAATAAGTTTGAAAACGACTAAACGCACCACAACCGTTCAAAATGTGAAAACGTTTTTAGAAATGTTTTGCTAATCTTTTAATGTCTTTTGGTCCACCATTTTGACTTCCAAACTTACGTGCTCGTTGGTTTAGTTCACGAAATGACGATCAGTATAAGTTTGATTAAAGGGTAAAATAAGAATGGATATATTAGCTTGAAAAATATTGTTTGGTATAAATTTTAAGTTAGCTTATTCTTTTAACTAAAAAAATAACTAAACCTATAAATGATTATTTTACTTGTGTATTGACGTATTATTTATCGTAAATTGTGTTTCCTCATTTCACCTCTAAGAAATAATTTTTTCAAAAAATATAAGACGTAAATAACTAAAAGATTAAGATGGTATCCTTGTGTTATGAGCAAACCTAATATCTTAAAATGAATATTCACTTTACATATTCATACGCACAAACCAAACATTATTTCATTACTTTAATTCCATTCATTTATTCCCGTAGATACTAACCAAACACATCATTAGATAATAACAACAAATATTATGTTAACATCTTTTGAACATTACGGGCATGTTTAGCAAAATAGGCTAGATCTGGGGCTTATATTATAAGCCGAAACTAAAATTTTTATTTTCATTAACTTGTTTGGCAAATTAATTTAAATTGAAGCTTATTATTATAAAATTACTAAAAAGGACATATATTTAAATTAACATATATATATATATATATATATATATATATATATATATATATATATATATATATAGTGTAAAGTATTTTCGAACCGAAAAAAGGTCGAGAACTGCGAGAACCACCTTTTTACTACTAATAATACATAATGTACATCATGTCAATGCAAAATGGCATTTTAAAAAATATATGTAATATAAGTTGGAAAAAAAATTAAATAAAGGGCAAAATGGGAATTTAATTGTTCCATAAAAATAGCACTTATACTCCAAAAACGGTGAGTCCTCGTCCAAATATGCAATTTTGTGTCAACTAAAAGTACCATTTATGTAATTAAAACCCACAAAAAGACACATCTTAACCAATGCCCTTAGGGCATTGGTTAGACATTCCCAAACTTATGTATTTGTTAAAGCTTAAATGATTTCCGTCTTTCAAATATTTATATAAAATTTTACAAACTGATCAAAATTTCACGCGTTTTTTTTCTTTTAAAGCTTTGTAATTGATAAAATCGATTTTTGAATGATGATATGTGGTAGAATGTACAAATTACGCATATAAATTGTTTGTGTTATTAAAGTGATAAATTGTTTGGGCTATTAAAGTGATTAGATTCTTGGAGTACTAACATATGTGTAGAATCTACAAATTATGAGAATGTGTACATATGTGTTTTGCTAGATTGTGCATATGTGTTCTGCTAGATTATACATACATGTAGCATTATTTGTTATGATTAAATTCGTTTGCATCATTTGATATAAGAAAGGATTGTGCACATGTGTTTTGTTATTTATTATGATTAAATAAATCGTATTAACTATTTGTTGTTACAGGTACGAGTATGATGAACAATATGAAGAATGCACATGTGTTTTGTACATACGATCTAGCGACAAGATAGTTATAATAAAGGTTTAAAGAGTAAAGACACAAGTGCATGCCGTAGATACAAGTGCACATATACATACAAAGAAATTCAGGGTGTTCAACAAGGGAAAATACATGTGCATACATGGCAACATATTTTTTACTTTTAGAAATTTGTATTTGAATTGTGTATCACTTGATTTTAAATTTTGTAAATAATTTTTTTCTTTTTTAAATTATATATTATACATGTAAAATACTTGTGTTTGCCATTCCATGCACTACAAACACACGTAAATTTACATTATCTGAAAAAACACATATGCACCTAACCAAATACACGTAAATCGAACACTAGAAACACACGTAAATTTACATTATCTAAAAAAACACATATGCACCTTACTGAAAATGCATGTTTAAAAAAATATTATGCTAAAAATTAAAATAAAAAATTAAATTCCTAAAATTTAGGGAAAAAAAACGTTTTTATTAAAAAAATTCAAAAAGAAATGAAAAAATGTACTTTTACTATTATACCCTTTTGAATTAAATAATTAAAATTAATATCTAAAAAATCTGATTGGTTGATGGTGGTTCTCGCAGTTCTCGACCTTTTTATGGTTCTGAAAAGAACCCTCCCCTATATATATATATATTAGATATGTTTGTAGGTAATTAGCTAATTTAGTACCAACAAGGCTTATTTTTGGGGCATATAAAAATTTTAGCCTCTTTTTTGAGGCTGGGTTTTATAATTTCAAAAGCCTTCCTATAAACCTCTACGCCAAACAAAGCTTATTTTTGAGCTGAGACTTATTTTTATATTTTAAGCCCCGTAAGCTCCTACACCAAACACACCCTACTTTGGTCCAACTTGTATTAGTTTTTAAACCCCTTGTTTACATACACAGATTAAATAAGATTTTTGTATAAAGTTACGTAAAATTTTAAAACTACAAAAAATATATCTATTCTTCGCACTTATTTTGCTACGGTATGCTTAAGTGTGGAAATTTTTTTATATAGATAATAATTTTGCTACACTAATATGTGTCACAAATATTTTAAAAATTAATTCACATATATAAGTGTGTACAATTACAATAAAGCTACACTTATATGTGTAGCAAATATTTCCACACTTTTTATTATAAGCATTTTTTGCAATTTTGCCACACTTTTAGGTGTGGACATTCAAAAAAATTTTCCACACTTTTAACTATAGAAATTTGGATAATATCTCCACACTTATATATGTAGAAAAATTTGTCACACCCATTATTACCGCACATGAGAAAGTGTGGAATCAATAATTTTACGCATTCTTAACTGTGGCCAATTGACTTTTAAAATGTGGAGAATTCAACTAGTTTTTTGTAGTTACAATATCACGCGTGAATTTTACATATATTTTTTACTATGTATTTATATCAATTAATATTTTGTATATATTTTTGTTGGACGATGTATGAGTTTATTTAAGTGACATGATGTTCAGTTTGATGTTTAAATTTAACTATCAATATCATGTTTAATAGCATGTAATGACCTTTGAAAAAAATATTTTTCCGGATATATGGAATGTTTTCCCAGAATTCCATTGTGTCTTCCTGGTTGTTTTTTTTATTTGGAATTGTTGATCTAAAATTTCAAATTCAGACTTTTAACCCAACCAATCTCTAATATTAAAAAAATAAATAAATAAAAAAAAATAAAAAAAATTTAAAGCTTCATTAGGTCGGATATAGGAAAAGGAAAATCTTCCATTTTTTCAAAAAAAAGGGGTGGAAGGGGGGGGGGGGGGGGGGATTTCCTTGAGACGGACCCCAAATAACTATTTTACGCCTTTGAATGCGCATAGATCCTTTGATTACGGCTCGACGAAAATCTGGTTATTCCAAATAACCTATAAAACCCGAATTTCTATTAAATTTTGTATAAAGATTATAATTCTTGAAATTAGATTTCTTAAAACTTCGTTTGGAACGAGTTAAAAAAGCTATACGTTTAAGTTTTCTTGTTCGAAGCTGGTGATCCAACCCTTGCATTATACCTTGTTCTTTTCGTCGTTTTTTAAACATTTGTTCCAACTCGTTGATTAATTTGTATGACCATCGAGGTGGTTTTTTTTTACCTATTTCATTTATGTTTATTCCAATAGATTTTTTTTTCGCGCTTAGGATTAGTTAGAATTGTGTTCAATGAAAACTTTAACCTATTATTTGAATCAATTTTTACTTGTTTTTTTTTTCTGATATTTCTATATTCTGTTCAAATTCTGGAAAAGTAGGATAAGGAAGAAGGATATCGTGAATTTTATTTATTTCAGAAGGTTCTGTGCAATTTTCTATCGAGTTTTCTTTTCTGATTGAAGATAAAAAAAAAAATTCTTCATTCTTCCACGATTCGTCCCATTTAAAAAGGGATCATACATTTTAATTAGGCAATTCTTTTTGTTTTTTTTTTCTCAACATTACACAATCTAGTCTTTGTTTCAAGTATATTTAGAGAAAGAAATACTGTCTCTAAAGCCTATGTTCTATTTATAAATTCATTATTTAAGTTCTTATTTTTCTCTTTATTGGTATAAAGCCACTCTCTATATAGTTCATCAGCGGATAGTTTTTCTAATGTAGATAAGGATATCCTTTTTGCTAGCATTTCCCCAAAAGTTGACAAACTCGAAGGATATGTAAAAGATATTCTTTGTTTTCCATCACTTTGGCATGTATAAAAAAATATATTGTGACGCTTCTTTTCTTACGGACCCTTTCAATTTTTTATTTCTCTTTCTGATGTATCGTAATGGACGATTCCATCGGTTATAATCGAAAAAAAAGTCAAAAGAGGTTTTTCAAACAAAAAAAGTATTTTTCTTCATCTTTTTTATTTTTTTCAAGTATTTTAAACTTCAAATTTTCCTGAAACCAATTAGCCAATTATTCTCTTGACTTCCTGGGTAATCGTTCAAGTGTGCGGCTAAATCCTTTAACGGCTAATAGTTTTCATTTTCCATCTCATGGAAAAGGTATTCTTGTGATCGGTTTAGTAGGCGTTTTCATATTCCGGATTGGGTTCATCCCTGTAGTAATCTGATGAATTGAGTTGTAGACATGAAAGCGTAAGAACTCAATGAATTCCCTTCTTTGTTTGTCTGATTTAAGGTAGAAGGTCCTGTTGAGTTCTTAATAATTATAATATTTTTTATAAGTTCATTGACGAAGTTCTATTTACTCAACAAATTTTCCCCTCCTCTTTTGTTTGTCCACCACTTTTTATAGCATAATTTCTTAATTATTGTAATAGAATTATACAGCATTTCTTCCAATCCTGGATGGGGGATCACTTGTAGGAATGATATATTGCTAATCCATCCCACACGGCCAAGGATTTTCATATTGAAACTTCTATGAAGTTTCTTTCTTTTCTACAACTGATAAAAGGGAATATTAATTATGGAACCTACCCGTCTATCTGTAAAAAATGACGGACAGTTTTTTATGTATCAAATCATAGGTATATCCTTAGTTAGAATTAGAATGGGATTCCAATTCAGCACATTTTGAATGAGATTTTGAAAAGAGTTGCTCCTTTGGAGAACACAGTACGATAAAAGTTGTAAGCTGTGTTCGAGGGTGAGTTATTGTCTATCGAAAACTACTACTACCATTGATACGACACCGTTTTACCTACAACGATGAAACGTGCGCGCCCACCCAATAATAGAAAACAACACGGGAATTCCACAGCACAAAAACGTCGGCACTTCCAGAAGAGTGGTAGCAAAAGGATAACTTCTTGGTGTATTTGTTTTATGGCGGTAGAGATGAATGATGTGTTGGATCTGTATTTGCTAAACACGTACCCCAGTTATAGTTATCAAAGAAGAGACGGGCTCAGCCCGTATATATTTGATAACCGCTATGGCCGGATCAAAACGACGTAAATCAAAATGACAGTATGTGCGTCGTTTCCAACGCTCTATTATATATATATAGTAATTCTTTGTCATTCAGAACAAAAATATACAATGTCAGGATAGTTCATTATCGAATGGACTAGTTTAACGGACAAGTTATTCATACCCTTCCCAAAAACATCAATGGCACTTTTTTTATTTTTTATTTTTTTTTATTTTTTTATTTTCTAGTAATGTTTTCGTTATAAAACTGTGAAACTGAATATAGAACAAAAAATATAAAGTTTAACAGGCCATAAGTATTAAACTGCCAAAAAATACGAAACATATACTGATAAAAAAAATTGTGTTATACTGTCGAATACAGTAAGCCAGGAGGTAAGAGTGTTAAAAAGTAGAATAGAGGGATGGGTAACACAACCCCTAGTTTAATTTCAACTCATAAATTGTAATCAACTTCTTTTGCACATAATATCATTTGTCAAATCATATACTAAATAACATGGTTGGTTGTTAAAAGTCAATATCTTTTAAGAAGGTTGTACAATTATAAAGCCAACTTATCCCATGCATAAACCCTAATCATTCCTTACACCTCTACAAATTTAAACATGGTGGGAAAAGAGCAAGTGAGACCACTAGCACCTGCCACCGATGGCCACCATAGTAGCAGCGAAGACGAAGAGACGCCTATTAAGAAAACCTCTAGTCGAAGAAAATACATTAAGTGGTGCATTTGCATGTTGGTTGTAATAGTTCTCCTAGTCGTGGTGGCTGTGACCTTGATCTTCACAATATTTAAGATTAAAGAACCGGAGATCAAGATGAATGGTGTTACGGTTGACAATCTTGATATGATCAATGGTACCATTCCACGACCCGGGACCAATATTTCTTTGACGGCTGATGTATCAGTTAAAAATCCAAATTATGCATCTTTCAGGTTAGCAATGATACGTTTATATAGGCTGATATATTTTGCTACCATTACATGCTAAGCTATAAACCCTATCTTGTTCAAATGGTTTTACTTGCATTAATTAGTTGGTTTCCCTACTAGAACCGCAACAAAACCAACAAACTGAAATCATAAATCATTTAAATATCCGATGAATAAATCCTTGCCATTTATTTATTCATCAAACTAAAAAAAGCACACTGTCATTTTTAATTAAAAAAATTAAATATCTCCACATATGGTTAATCGTTATGCTGGACAAATCATATCATCACAGCAATAATTAAATTATCATTTTGTACAGGGGCTCTTCTATATACTTTTGGCGAGCTTTTTCTTCGAGTCTTTTTTTGTAGGTGTTGAAGCTTACGCTCTGATAAAATTACATGTGATTGTAAAATCAGAGTTGATTTGTTATTTTAAAAATCACATGTGATTTTTCAGGGCGTACGTAAATTTCAATCAAAAATAAAAGTTGAAAAAATATTCGTCAAAAGTTTATCGAAGTGTCCTTGTGCTAAAAGATGAACAAATTCTTGTCGCGATTGTGTATTTATTGTCCTTTAATGATTTATCTTTTACAAAATATTTTATTGGATTTTTTTAATAAAATAAATAAGTGGCTATAATTTATTCATTAAATATTTAGAAAATTTGTGATGTATGTTATCTAATTTATTTTTTCGAGGTTACCAAAGAAAGTCGAACTATAATTAAGAACGTCTCAAATGCTAGTTTAGTGTGACATTTGTCACTCTTTGTTAAAGCCTTAAAGGTTTTTAGATGACTTTTTGCATTGTGCTAATTAAAGACTTGGGGAAAGACTTTTTAGGTAAAGATTTGGTACGATACATCACCACATATATCTTTTGTAGTTAAATTTTAACTATACTTCCTCAACTTTTGCAAAGCTAATCATTCAGTATTGGCTTGAGTAAAAAGTACTTGTGATTATCATAACTAAAATGTAAGAGGTCATGTCTTAAGGTTTAATTCTTGTTTGATGCAAACAACCTTTATATGATCACGCTAAATTTTTCAAAAAAAATGAGGGTTACATTTAGTTTGTGTATGTGTGGTGGTAAACTCAAAACCCATATATTAGTTAACTAAAAAGCCGGAAATATGTTTACCGGAAAAGCAATGCTTCTTTGTGGAGTTTTGTAGATGTAGGTTTTTGATAAATAGAATGCGACAATTGTGAAAAGTCTTAAATGATCAATATGCATCGAAGAAGCTCTAACAATCTATACAATTTGGCTCCCCTCTGTTGGTAATATGGTTTCATAAACAATTAAATGCGTTACATAAACAAGGCCTAGTATTTACTCAACACAAAATGAGTTTTATTGCTATAGGTACAAGAACACAACGACGAGTCTCTACTACCACGGGGTGGTGATAGGAGCAGCACTAGGACCTCCAGGACAGTCAAAAGCTCGACAGACGATCAGGATGAACATCACCCTCGAGATTATGGTTGATGGACTATTAGGAAATCCTAATTTACAAAACGATTTGGGTACAGGATTATTGACCATGAGCAGCTACACAAGAGTTGGTGGTAGGGTCAAGATGTTGACTTTTATCAAGAAGCATGTGATTGTGAAGATGAATTGCACCATGAAAGTCAACATTGCTAGCAGAGCCATTGAAGATCAAAAGTGTATTAGAAAAATCAAACTCTAAAGTATTAGTCATCACTCATCACTAGTTCTTTTCTTTCCAAATTTCTATTCTAGAGGATACATACGACTTTATATAGGTGTAAACAATATTCAGTTTTTGTATATAGAACATAAAAGAGTAGTTTAAATTATGATTTTAAACTTATGAAAGTAGCATATTTTAAGTACCATCAAAACCCATTAGGCACGTCTCAAGATTTAGTCATTGTGATCCTTGTTTCATTTTAACCATTTACTTGTCCAATCTGAAGAAAAAATTGTTATACGAAGACACAAATACAACCATTCACCCTTTTACCTTTTATATCACAACATAACACGGTTACATAATCAACCTGTGGTTTTGAATTCAATACAAGTTTTAAAAAAAAAATAAAAAAAAAAAAATAAATAAAAAAAAAAACAAAACTAACTAACTAACTAACAAGATTATACCAAAACACCCTAAACACATAAACCTAATTTTGAGAGAAAACTCACAACAAAACACACACTAATAGTGAATAAAGGTAGTCGGGTGCTCGCTCGTTGTGACGATAGTTACCCTGTAAGTAAAAATATATTTTTGAGAAATGTTATACTAAAATTGTTATAATATAATATTAAAATATAACAATAAAATAAGTATTATTACACAAACATGTACTAATATGATGCTCGCACAATGTGACGGCGATACACAAACATGTACTAATATGATGCTGGCACAATGTGACGACATCATTAAGAAATCTAAAAGCAAGACTACGTGATGATTGATAATTTTATTAACATTGGTTGCATACTTTATAACATAAAAAATATCATGCAATTATAGTAAGAGAATTTTAATATAAGATATCATTTATCATACATAATAACAAATTATTAAAAAAGTTACAAATATCATTTATCATTCAATTAATTGCATTAAAATATGTTTGTATATTAAAAACAGAGTAAATTGCCAAAATCATCCTAATGGTTTAGTCAAATTGCATGTTTCGTCTCTAACATTTCGGAAGTGCAGGCACCGTTCTCGTGCGAAATTTTGGGTTGCAGTTTTCGTCCATGTTCAAAGTAAAATGACTAAAATGCCTTTAAAAAAAGTTGCAACTCAGGGACGAAAACTGGAACTCAAAGTTCCCGATAAGGACGGTGCATGCATTTTCGAAAGATTTGTGACAAAACCTGCAATTTAGCCAAATCATAGGGATGATTTTTGCAATTTACTCTTAAAAACATGAATTAAAAGGGTATTATGGTTTTAGATATTTTTTTGTTAAAAACATGAATTAAAATGTGTTATTGTTGTAACTAATGCTACTATGTTGTGACCAAAAACAATTCCATGATAAGTAAGTGTGTTGGCTGAAAATTTTAAATCTTTTTTATTTAGCAGGTCTCAAATGATTTATAATATAGTATAGATAAAGCCTAAAAGTCTTTATATAAGCTTCTTTCCAGATTTGTCAGGAAACTTTCAGTTTGTCCACCTTTAGTACTAATCTTTGAACTTTATTCATCTTTAGTCCTTGATCTCCTACAAAATATACAAATACAAACCAAAATTGTTTTGCAAGTATAAACCCACTTTGAGTTAATTGCACAACTTATCCTTACACATTCCTAATAGCTTATATTTTAATAACCCCCCCCATTTAGCTATCTAGATCAATACCAAGTTAATCAACAAACTTTGTATGATCCTCTAAAGATAAACCCTTTGTAAAAGTATCTACTACATTATCTTCTGATTTAATCTTCATAGTTATAATTATATTTGCATCAACTTTATCTATTATGAAAAATAAGTCAATTTTAGAATGTTGTGTCCTCTCATAAAATACTGGATTACCAGCTATCTGAATAGTTGAGCTATTATCACATTGCATTATAACTGCAATGTTACTTTTACTTTAAATTCAGCCAAAATTTTCAAAATCCATATAATTTAACAAGCAACATTGATCATGGCTCTATATTTTGCCTCAGTAGAAGACCCATCCAAACTGACTATTTTTTACTTTTCCAAGAAACCAAATTGTTTCCCCAAAACACAAAATATCCAATTACAGATTTCCTGGTAATTTTACACTTTGCCCAATCAGAATCAACAAAAACCTTAAGATCAAGATTTTGCAAAAGATAACCCTTTTCTATATCATAATTTTTCAAATACGTCAACACTCTAAATGTCTTTTTTAAATGAGACTCGAAAGCAGCATACATAAACTCACTCAAGCAATGAAATGCATAAGCAATATTAAGCCATTAAAGTTAAGTAGATTAACTTTACTACCAGCTTTTGGTAATTGTTTACACCAGTCAATGGCTTTTCAATTATAACCACATATTTTTGTTTCTTACTATCTTTTGTTATGCAAGGTTTACAAGCCAACATCCCAAACTCATATAATAACTCAAGATAATACGTCCTCTAGATTAAACACAAATCACAATTCTCTTCAAGTACTTCTATTCCTAGAAAGCACTTAAGCTTTCCTAAATCTTTAATCAGAAGCTTTGAACTTAAAAACTCTTTAAAATTTTGAATATCAACTAAGCTGTTTTCAGTAATCAAAATATCATCAACATAAACAAGTAACATAATAAACACACCTTCCTTATTTTTAGTAAATAGAGAAGTATCATGTTTGTTTTCTTCAAAGTCACTTTTAAGTAACACATAAGTTAACTTTTCTGTGGAAAACTAGAAGGGGGGGTTGAATAGTTTTGCCAATTAAAACTTCCTTTTAATCTATTTAGATCGACTTATGTCAATCTATTTGGATGTGTGTGTTGGATGTTGATAAACAAACATATAAAGATACGTAATGAAAAGATAAGAGTAAGAAGCACAAACAACAACGCTAGTATTTATAGCGGTTCGGCTACAAGGACACCTTCCTTGCCCTACTCCACTCCCCGAGTCACCTACTCGAGAGTTCAGAACACTACACCAATCTCCTTATGGCGAGAAGCCTTCACAACGCCGCTTACCCTTTTTCTCGTGCTAGGCTAACCATCGGGGTTCTTTCACTCCAAGGTGAACCACACCTACACAACGTCGCCTACCCTTTATAAGGTACTAGGCTAAGTACCTTGTTCTTTCACTCCAAGGTGAACTACACCTTCACAACGTCGCCTACCCTTTATTAGGTACTAGGCTAAGCACCTAGTTCCATTGCAATGGAGGAACTACTACCACACTACACCAATGACTAATCCCAAAAGAGATCTACTCCTTTACAACATCATCAAGGATATCAATATCCTTGGATCTAATACTAGTCTATCTTGTACATCGAAACATACCATATCGAATGTACATCTAAGGCACCTTTCACTAATGCCTTTGACTAGATCTACAAGACACCTTTCACTAATGTCTTGTGTCTTGACTTATAAGCACCTTTCACTAATGCTTCTAGTCTTGACTTCTAAGCACCTACCACAAGTGCTTATGATATAGACGATAGATACCTTTAGTGAAAACTGAGGGGGTTGAATAGTTGTGCCAATTAAAACTTCCTTTTAATCTATTTAGATTGACTTATGACAATCTATTTGGATGTGTGTTGGATGTTGATAAACAAACATATAAAGGTAAGTAATAAAAGGATAAGAGTAAGAAGCACAAAACCACAACATGAGTATTTATAGTGGTTCGGCTACAAGGACACCTTCCATGCCCTACTCCACTCCCGAGTCACCTACTCGAGAGTTCGTAATCACTACACCAATCTCTTTATGGCGGAGAAGCCTTCACAACGTCGCCTACCCTTTTTCTGGTGCTAGGCTAACCACCGGGTTCTTTCACTCCAAGGTGAACCACACCTACACAACGCCGCCTACCCTTTATAAGGTACTAGGCTAAGTACCTAGTTCTTTCACTCCAAGGTGAACTACACCTTCACAACGTCGCCTACCCTTTATTAGGTACTAGGCTAAGCACCTAGTTCCATTGCAATGGAGGAACTACTACCACACTACACCAACGACTAATCCCAAAGGAGATCTACTCCTTTACTACATCATCAAGGATATCAATATCCTTGGATCTAATACTAGTCTATCTTGTACATCGAAACACACCATATCGAATGTACATCTAAGGCACCTTTCACTAATGCCTTTGACTAGATCTACAAGACACCTTTCACTAATGTCTTGTATCTTCACTTCTAAGCACCTTTCACTAATGCTTCTTTGTCTTGACTTCAAAGCACCTTTCACTAATGCTTCTTTGTCTTGACTTCTAAGTACCTACCACAAGTGCTTATCCTATAGACGATAGATACCCTTCACTAATATCTTTGTCTTGGCACTTGAGACATCTTTCACTAATGTCTTCAACACTACACTTCTTTGAAGAAAGAAAGGAATCATCAACAAGAGGACTTAAGTAGCCTTGATGATGAGGAAGCATGGCAACTCATGGACTTAAGCTTGCTCGACTTCAAAGGTGGTGATCTTGCCTTTAAGAGGAACCTAGAAGATTACACAAAAACAAAACTACAAACATAGATCTCTTGGATCTAAGGTTAGTGAGATTTAACTCAGGGGGGAAAGTATGTTAGAAAAGGATTGAAAAGGGGTAAGAGATAATGAAGAAATGGCTCACTATTTATAGAGGAAAAGCCTCTACTGTTCCCCGGATCCCACGGATCCCTACCACAAGGGATCCGGCTAGCACAAAGCTAGGGATCCGTGGTACGCCTCCTTTTGCCCATGGGTATTTTTGGTTATGGGTCATGGGTCATGGGTTATGGGTTGATCCATAGTTTTCTATCTAGATACAATGTATCTTAAGGATACAATGAACTTGGTTAAGTGGTATAAATAAAACCATGGGTTATGGGTCAAAACCATTTGCTAGTTTTTACCTATTTAGTATATACTTGTTTCTACCCATTTTAGTATATACTTGTTTTTTACCCATTTTAGTGTATACTTAGTTAAGTATATGTTATCTCAATATGTAAACACTAGTTGTTATACATATGTATATCTAAAGCATAAAATCACTTGTACATGTTTTAGTGTTTTATGTGAAAGCGTAAGTGTGTTAGAAACTATTAGTTCAAACCATTTACGTATTTTATTTGTTTCGTTAATATGATTTTACGTTTGTTATCGACAAAACATTAAGATCGTAAAATATAAATAAACGCTTTTACGGCTTATTTGTATTAACAATCTCTCCCTTTTGTTGATGACAAAACATAAAATTATTTTAAGGAAAAGCTAAAATTCGTAAAAGTTTGACTTTGTAGTTTTTACTTTCTTCTCCCCTTTTGTCTAAAACAAAAAGTGTTTCAAGGAAGGCAACACATTGGTTTTAAGAAAAAATGTGAAAGAATTAAAAGTAAAAAAGAAATAGAGAGCAAGTAACGAAAGGATCTGTCTTTTACTCCCCTTGACGAGTCCATCCCTATGTAAGTACGCCAAGTAAGTGATACTGATCTAGTTTATTTGCAAATAAGTTTGCAAAGGATATCGTCTAAGAGACGAATGTGCTCCCCCTTGATTATTGCAATTATGCAAGGGGATGTCACGAAATGTAAACCTAGTATTGCAAGTAATTTATACGTATTGCTTTGACATAAAGGTCCCCCTAGCTTTATGATGTCAAAGTCTTCATATGTAAATTGAATAACTACAAAACAAAGGTTAGAAAGCAAGTATAGTTCACAATTTCCTGCAAATGTGATTCAAGTTAGTAGAAAGAAAGCTTTCTATTTGATCCCACTGCCTCCTAGTAGGATCCGCTAGCAATTCCTGAGGGATCCGTATTGTTGGGATATGAAAGTGTCAAGATATGAAAGTACAAGATATGAAAGTACTGTAAGTCGCAAGTACCGGAAAAAGTCATGAGTCAAAGTATCGCTAAAGATAAAGTCAAAGTACCGCACAATGAAGTCAAAGTACTCAAGAACAAAGAACTCATATTCGCTTATGGAAAGTATTGTCACTCTAGAATATTCTGTATTAGATTACTTGTCGTACAAGGATACAATTTGTAAACCGACTAGGATATCCTTGAGCCTATAAAAGGACTCCTAGATTGGCATTAAATGTACGAGTTTATGAGTTTTAGAGTTTACTAATTCACAAGTTATTTAGTGTTTTAGAGAGAAGTTCGATAATCTTAGAGTTGTTTAGAGTATCTACATAATAAGCAGATTTAGAGTTAATAATAAAAGTTATTCTTCTTAGCTTTGTTATGTAAATTCCGCATACTTGATAAAGATTGCTCAGTGTTTCTTTGTTAATAACTTAGGATTTATCCGAGGTTGTTAAACCTTAACAAGCTAGTTAAGTTAGTTTGATTAAAGTATATCGATCCAACAAGTGGTATCGAGCTTGTGTGGAAACTCGACTAGGAAGAAACCCTACTACAACAATATTCAAGATGTCGACCAAGTTTCCTCCACCAATCACCCTCACTAAGAATTCCAATAATCAAGAAGGGAGAATATGATCTCTGGTGCATGAAGATGAGGCAAGATATTGCCATTACAGCACCATGCTCTATGGAATGTAATTGTTAATGGGAATGAAGTAGTTCCGCAACCCATTGATGTTCCTGACAACCCAAAGCACCTAAACCACTCTTACCAGCAAGAACCTTAAGGAATCAAGAGAAGGCACTAAACATTCTATTATCCGCCATTCCAGATGGTCATCTTCTCAAATTTCATGATGCTAAAGATGCTAAGCAGCTATGGGCTGCTCTCAAGACCGATTTGAGGGAATGAAGCTTCTAAGAAGATGCACGAAATTTGCCGGCAACAGTTTGAAACTTTCACAGTTGGTGAAAGAGAGAGTCTTGATGTCGATATGATAGGTTTCAAAATCTCCTCAACATGTTGGAGTTATACAAGGCGTAAGTATCATTGAGGATGCTAATTTGAAATTTCTAAGGAGTTTGCCATCTTCATGGCATGTGATTGCTACAATGATCAGAGGACAACAAGGTTTGAATGTCATGGACTTTGATGATCTCTATCATCAACTGAAGGTGTATGAGCATGATATGAGTGGTCAAACAAATTCCAAGTCTCACAGTATTGCTTTTCTATCATCTGAAAGAAGGGCAGACTTCCATTAAAAGTACCGCTTCCTCAAAATATCTGTTTTCAAAGTACTGCTGCTACACCCCCCTTCATATGCTCAGCAGGCCCCACCAACTACCACTATGCACTCAGATGAAGTTGTGTGCTCATTCTTCAGACAACAAGCTAGCTTTACCTGTCACTTATGAAGAAGATCTAGCACAACTTGAAGAAGATGCACTTGAAGAAATTGATATCAGGTGGCAAGTTGCTATGATCACTGCAAGGATCAAAAGTACATGAAGAAGACAGGCAAAAGCATTGATTTCAAACCAAAACAAGGAATAACTTTTGACAAATCTAAAATTGAATGCTTCAATTGTCAAAAGACTGGTCACTTTGCAAGGGAGTGTAGGTTTGCTAAGTATCAAGCAAATGTAACATCCGAGAAGCCAAAACTTGAGCTCAAAGAAATTCCACCATCAAAACAAAGGCTTTGGTAGCTCAAGAGAAGTTATCAGAATTTGACTAGAGTGAAGAGTTTGATGATGAACCAAGAACTTACATCAGTATGGTAGCAAAGTGGAAGAAGTGGTTGAAGAATCGGAAGCATTGGACTGGAGCACCGCTTTGATAAGGAACCCAACATGCTACTTTGGAATCTGATGATGGCTTTGGAGGATTTGATTGGAGCAAGGAAAGTGAAGATGATCCCGTTCTTCTTGCAATGGTGGCTACTTCACCAAGTCCTCCTATCTCTCGAGGTATGCTCAAACTGTTATGATTTTTATCAAAAATTACTTAGCAGTTATGTGATTGAAAGAGATAATTGTGTTAGGCTAGGTCTCGAGGTAGCCGGTTATCAAATAACCTTAGAATCTATGGAAGCCAAAATCTTAGCACATGAAACTAATGAAGTAGCTTGGCCTGAAAAATATGAACAACAGTGATTACCAGCTAAAACTAAGTGAATCGAAATTAAACTGTAAAATTGCTGAAATTGAGAAATTGACTAAGGAAAGAGATGATTTGTTAGCTAAGTTTGCTGCTGGGGGTGAAGCTGGTCTGTCACATGTTTCTTATGTTCAAAAACAGCAAAGAGCCTACCTTAAAACTGGATTAGGTTTTGGAATGGATTTTAGTAACATAGATGAAAACCAACCTAGTGATCAAGATGAAGGTGATTTTGAGGATATAACTACTAGTGATGAAGAACTCATTAATTATGTAGATACATCTAGTAATGAAGGTTCAATAAGTGACTCACCTCCTGAATATAAGAAAGACAATGGTTATCATGATGTTCCCCATCCCACCGCATTCATCAACCCCCTAGGCCCGATGTTTCTCGCTTTGGGAGTAGACAGTCTGAGAGTTTAGGAAAAAGCTTGTAGCTCAATCTAGGTCCTCAAAACCCAAAGAAGCTGTTGAAAATATTGTTCAAAATCAAGCAGACCTTCAAATCAAAGTATCGCCCACAAGCGCATTCTTCTAAAACCTTTCAAACAAGATCTGCTAAACCTTTTGGGGATAACTTTGGTCAAAACAGATTTTATCATTCACCAAGAAGGCAAAATAATTTTGGGCATAGACATAGAAGAAGTCACTTTGGAAATATGGGTCAAAACCTGTGTTTTGTGTGTTTTAGTCCTACTCATCTAATTAAGGATTGTCAACATCACTCTAAAACCTTAGCAAATTTCCAAAGAACAGTGTCCACAACCGAAACCTAGAGAGTACAAACCAGTTTGGAATAATTCAAATAGGGTCAATCACAGAAATTTCTCATCCGATCATAGATACCCACACCAAAGAAGACCTTTTTCAAAACCTTCAAGATCTCACAAGACTTTCCAAAGTATCAGCATTTCAACCAAGACTTTCAAAGTACCGCCACCAAAACAAGGTAATCGATCACACTATTTGGAATAGGATTCCTAGGAGATCTCACTATCAACCTAGAAGGTATTACAATTCACATAGGGGATCTAGATCACAGAAACCACGTGTTAAACCAGAATGGGTTAAGAGGGAAAGTACTGCAGAGGGACAAACAATACTTTCAACCAAAAGTGAATCGATGTTTTGTGATACAAGAAAAGTAAATGATCTTGTAAAAGAAAGTTGTGTTGAAAACCGGAAAGTTTTGAAAATCCACATGCTAAAAATCAAAAGATAATTCTGGATCATGTTTTGAAAGATAGTGGAAATTACATACTCAAAGAATTTGAGTTTGTAACTCCACAAGGGGAACACAAGTCAAGAATGGCTTGGGTTCCTAAAGGTCACTAACTCTTTTGTTTTTGTGTAGGGCAACCTAGAAGAGGAGCTTAAAGATCATCTTATTGTGGATAGTGGTTGCTCTGGAAGTATGACAGAGACAAAGAGATCCTGTCTGATTTTAGAAATATTAGTGGAGGAAGAGTTGCATTTGGGAATGATCCAAATGGAGGAATGATTACTGGAAAAGGAACTATCAAAGCATGGCTTATTGATTTTGAGAATGTTAGATATGTGAAGGAGCTTAAGTTCAACTTATTATCAGTATCACAAATCTGTGATAAAAAGCATCCTATGTTATTCACACACGAATGTCTCATCCTTTCGTCTGACTTTAAGCCTGTTGATGATAACTTGGTAGTACTTAGAGTACCAAGGACAAATGATGTGTATAGTTTAGACATGAAGAGTCTACATTTTTATGGAAGAGCCACATGTTTGGTGGCTAAAGCAACATCTCAAGAGGCACATCAATGGCATAGAAGATTGGGCCATGTTAACTTCAAGAATATCAACAAACTAGTCAAAGGCAATTTAGTTAGAGGTTTACCTTCAAAGACTTACAAGAATGATCAATCATGCTTGGCATGCAAGAGGGTAACAACACAAAGCTTTCTGCAAGAAGCTTGAGGAGAGAACTATTAGAGAACCTTTGGAGCTGTTACATATGGATTTGTTTGGACCTCGCTCTCGTGGGCAAGTTTAAACAAGAAAAAGTACGCTTAGTTGTGACAGATGATTGCAGTAGATTTAGTTGGGTATTTTTCTTGGGTTTTAAAGATGATACTTTTGATGCTATTCAGACTCTCATAATAGCCCTTGAAAACCAATTGAGACTCAAGGTTAGAGGTATTAGATGTGATAATGGGATTGAATTCAAGAACAAGCTTATGGATGAATTTTGTGCAAACAAAGGCATAAAGAGGGAATTTAGTATTGCAAGAACACCACAGCAGAATGGTGTTGCAGAGAGGAAGAATAGGACTTTGATTGAAGCAGCAAGAACAATGCTAGCAGATTCCCATCTACCTATTCAATTCGGGCGTAAGCTATAAGTATTGCTTGCTATGTACTTAACAGAGTCTCAGCCACCAAACCACGATGAAGACACCCTATGAATTGCTGATGGGCAATAAACCCAACATTCGTTTTATGAAGCCTTTGGATGCCCTCTCACTATTTTAAATACAATTGATAACTGGGAAGTTTGATGGCAAGTCGAAGAGGATATTTATTGGGTTATTGCACTAACAATAAGGGCTTTAGAGTGTACAAATGAGTTACTAAGAAGGTACAAGATTGTCTTCATGTTGAGTTTTTAGAAGATCAAGACAATGAGAAAGGTAAAGGACCTGATTGAATGTTTGATCTTGAGGTTTTAACTCCTTCCATGAACTATGTACCTGTTAGAGAAGAAAATCAACTTGTGCACAATGGAGAAGATTTACAATATGTTGTTCATGGAGTTCATATTAGACCTGATGTTGTCCCTAATGAAGATCCCCGTTAGTCCAAAACAAAGTACTGATGTTCCAAAACAAAGTATCTGTTCCACAAGAAAGTACTGTTGCACCTCAATCCTCATTGTCTGCTGAGGATCAATCTATTCAAGAGGAACTTAATCAGATGCTTCTTCAAGATGTTTTAGCACATTCTTACACCGATGAACAAAGGAGAGCTTATGAAGAGGCAAAGAAGAAGAACAAGATCATGCAGAGTACTCTCACAAGACTTTGGACAAGATTTCACCAAAGTACTCCTGCACTTGTTGACAAGACTTTAGATGATTTGATGATCCTACCATGCCTGGATTAAGAAACTCGATGATGAGTTTGAAGATGAAGGTATTTTTCCAAATTCCAATGAAGGTGCTAATGTTACTAATTTGGAGGATACTTATGGAGTTCCACAGCCTCCAAGCTTAAGAATTCATAAGAATCATCCTTCTGATCAAATCATTGGTCCTTCTATACTGAGTGATGACTAGACACAGAGCTAAGACTTTTTCTACACCTCACAATGCTTTACTTAACTTTTTGTATAAACAAAACAGGCTAAATTATAAGGACCATCAAACCTGCCAATTTACTTGTTTTATCTCTCAAGAGGAACCCAAGAATATTGATCAGGCTTTGACTAAAGAAAGCTGGGTTGAAGCTATGCAAGAGGAACTTCTTCAATTTAAACTTCAAGAAGTTTGGGTTTTATGTGATCTTCAAGATGGGAAGAGAGTTATTGGAACCAGATGGGTTTTTAGAGTCAAAAGAGATGAAAGAGGTAATGTTATCAAGAATAAAGCAAGGTTAGTAGCACAAGGCTACAGACAAGAAGAAGGAGTAGATTATGATGAAGTGTTTGTTCTCAGAAGTGGATTGAAGCTATTATATTATTTCTTGCTTTTGCTTCTTATATGGGATTTCAAGTTTACCAGATGGATGTCAAGAGTGCCTTTTTATATGGCAAGATTACAGAGGAAGTTTATGTCAAACAACCTCCTGGTTTTGAAGATCCTAAACACCCAAACAAAGTCTAAAAGGTGGTTAAGGCTCTTTATGGCCTTCATCATGCACCTAGAGCTTGGTATGAGAGACTCTCTACATTCTTATTGCAACATGGATACGGAAGGGGAGCTATTGACAAGACTTTGTTTATCAAGAGAGACAAGAAAGATATCATGTTAGTTCAAGTCTATGTTGATGATATCATCTTTGGGGCTACCAAACATTCCATGGTTAAAGAGTTTGAGCAGTTGATGCAGAAGGAATTTCAAATGAGTTCAATGGGAGAGTTAACTTTCTTTTGGGACTTCAAGTGTTAAGCAATAAAGGAAGGTATTTTTATCACCAAGACAAGTATGTTACATACATACTTAAGAAGTTCAATTTTGATGATATGAAGACTGTTACTACACCTATTAAATCTATCAACTCATTGGGCAAAGATGAAGATGGACAACCCGTTGAAGTCAAGTTATACAGATCAATGATTGGCTCTCTTATGTATCTCATCGCATCAAGGCCTCGATATCATGTTGCAGTTTGTTTATGAGCAAGATATCAAGTCTCACCAAAGATTTCTCACATGAATGCAGTGAAGAGAATCTTCTGTTATTTGAAGCAACAACCAAAGTTGGGGTTGTGGTATCCAAAAGAGTCACCTTTTCACTTGGAAGCTTTTTTAGATAGCGATTATGCAGGTGATAACTATGATAGAAGATCAACCACTGGAGGATGTCAATATCTTAGAAGAAGGTTAGTGTCTTGGCAATGTAAGAAACAAACAATTGCAACAACATCCTCTACTGAAGCTCAATATGTAGCCGCCGCAAGTCGTTGTGGACAAGTTTTGTAGATGCAGAATCAACTCTTGGACTATGGATTCAATTTCAAGAATACTCCTATCAACATTGATAATGAGAGTACCATTTGTATTGTAAAGAATCCCGCCTATCATTCCAAGACCAAGCACATACAGTTAGGCATCACTTTATTAGAGATTGCTATGAGCACATGCTCATTAATGTGGTTAAGGTTCACACAGATGATAATGTAGCTGACTTACTCACCAAAGGCTTTGATGTTTCAAGATTCAATCACTTGGTGGTGAGCATTGGCATGATTAACTACTGAGCTACATTTAAGGGGAGGACTATTTAGTATTAGTATAGTCCTGCGCATTGCTTGAGGGGAGGATATTTATGTGTACTTAGCTTATACAGAGGAATTTGAAAAGTACTGCTTTTCATGAAAGTACTGCTTGGGAAAGTATCGATAATGAAGAAAGTACTGTTGTCTTATTAAAGTACTGCTCCAACGTTATATTGAGGGTTAATTAAGCTAACGGTAACTTTGTTATTATGGGCTGTGATTTTTCAAATCTCACCTATAAATAACTACTTTTCTGATTTTCCCTCTTATATTGATACTTTAGAATCTTTTCCATCTTTCTCTCATTATCTCTATATTATTCGACATAACTCTTATTGTGCTTTCATAATCAACAATGGCAAATCGTCCTACTGTTTCAAAGCATAATATGGTAGCTAATTTGGAAAAGACAGAGGCGAATGTGGTTTTTCATGATATGATTGATTATCTTATCGGGTCGCCAATCGCTTATGCTCTTTAGTGGAGCCGATATCATTGCTCCTTGGATTCAAGAATTTTGGGCTAATGCTAGGGATAACATGGAGAATGATGAATATTATGTTCGATCAACAGCTTGCCGGAAGAACTGTGACGATTACAGAAGCCTCTATTAGAGATGATTTATTATTTGGTGATGAAGAAGGAGCTATTCGTTTTGACAAACAACTGATTTGGGATACTTTTAGGGATCTTGGTTATGAAGGGTCATTAATAGAACAAACTTTCAAGAAACCCTTATTTTGTCCTCATTGGAAATTTTTGGTTCATGTGTTGCTCCATTGCATAAGTGCTAAGAGTACTTCTTGGGAGCAGTTTAGGTCAAATATAGCATCTGCTATAGTTGGGTTAGCTACAAATCGGGTTTTTAACTTCTCAGCTAATACCGATGGAATGCTCTCACATGTCTCACATGGATCTAATTGCCTAATGTACCCAAGGTTTATACAGGTTTTCTTGAACAAGCAACTTGTCGATGTGCCAAAGCCTACATGACTTACTGCCTGTTATTGTTCAACAATCAAAGATTTTTACCTTTATGGCTAAAAGGAGTGCTTTATTCAGAGGTCAAGATACTCCATTAACTCCTTCTATGATGGAAATTTTTGAAGCTCGTTCGAGCTGAATGGCTGGAGAAGATGAAGATAGTAGAGGTACTGCACCTGCAAGTACTGCATCTGCAAGTACTGCTTCTCAACATATTGCATCTCAAGGTGCTGCTTCACACAAGTATCGCTTCACAAAGTACTGATCATGAACATATTGAAGTTCCACCATCTCCATCTCCTCCACACCCATCTCCACAGGTATCTCCACATGCAGAACTTTGTCATCCGGAGGAGATGAACCAACTATGGAGCTTGAAGGTCAAATTCTCAACAATTATGCTTTAACAAGGGAATTGACAAGGTTGAAGAAATCATTTGAAGATCAGGCTAAAGAAATTAAGAGATTGAAGGTCAAGTATAGAAGGTTAAAGAATTATGTTGCACCTTTTATTAAACGATATCGCTATATGGGTTACGAAGAAAACAAGCGCCAAGGAAATTTAAGAAGACCACAAAAGGCAAAAGGTTCATAAACCATCTTCTCACAACTTGGGAGGAATTTAGAAGAAGAAAATTTGAAAGAAGATGTTGAGAAGGAGAAAGAACCTGAAAGTACTGGCACATAAAAAGATCAAGAACAGAACATTCAAGATATCAAGAGCAAGTTCAAGTTCCAGTTCAAAGTAACAAGATCAAGGTACTGAACAACAAAGTACTGCTTTAACAACAAAGATCCTTCGCAAGAGTTACTAACTCCAAGAATATTAGACTTTGATGAGGAAGCTGGTCCTTCAACAACTATATATGAAGAAGTTGTTGGCCCCTCAATTGTTTTACAAGAGGAGGAAGCTACACTAAAACCCATCCATTCTGCAAGTAATGATGAATTCATTGTCCGAATTTTGCAAGATTTATCACAACCAAGAGGTGGTGTTACTATTTCTGAAGTTCAAGAGGAACAACAAAGAACTTCTCAACCTACAATTGATCCTAAAGACAAAGGAAAGGGTGCTCTGGTAGAAAATAAGAAGAAAAAGCTAACTTTGGCAGAACTTAGAGCAATTGAAGTTGCTAGGAATGAAGCTGCAGCTAGAAAGCTTCAAGAGGAGTTAAATGCTAAAGATAGAGAAGCTCAGGAAGCTGAAGAAGCTCAAAATAGAGAAGCAGCTAAGAAGTTACAAGATGAATTAAATGCTGAAGTTGCTGAACCATTACAGTCACCTACTCCTGTTAGATATATGCCAAGAAGACCTAATTTAGCTAAAGACAGAAATGCTATGATGGCTTATTTGAAAGGTCGAGGATATAAAGGATTGCAGAAGCTGAATTATGTTGATATGAAAAGATTATATGATGCTGAAATAGAGGCTTATAAGAAGGATGTTGCAGGCATCAAAGATTTTAGAGAAGAAGCTAATTGGACCAAGAAGAAAGGAAGAAGAGTTTAAAAAGAAAAAGGAAAACTAAAGTTACAGATGTTCAGTTCTCAAAGAAAGAGAAAGTTGAATTAAGATCTGAGGCTAAGGATGAACTAAGGAATTATCTAAGAGTAGTAGATTTTGATTATTCAAAAGAAGATGCTGACATGAAGATGAACAAATCTCAGATTAGTGCTTTTGAAGTTGTGAAATCCAAAGAAGGAAGCTATATGATGTTTCATAAAGAAGATGAAAGTTTCAGAGTATTCAATAGGCTATGGGATTTACTGCACATTATAGATAGAGTGGATCTATTCTATTTATATCATGTGGTTAGAGCTTACTTTGAACATAATCCATTAGAAGGGATTGGCTTAGTTTTACTTGGAGATCTCACAACTGCATGGGAAACTAAAGAAGAGAGCACTGATGATATTTGGAAGAATCAAGAGAATTGGGAAATTGTCTGCTGGAGATTCTTTGAAGAGTCTGGTATTCATGTTTTAGAGCTAGAAAATGGTACAATGATACACATGTTTGTAAATAGAAGATACCCTCTCACAATGAGCTCATGAGAAGAATGCTAGAGCACGAATGGAAGTAAAGAGGATAATGAAACTGCTTGCATGGTTATCAATCTATTTATCAACTAGACTACCATTGCTGAAGATGATGAGTAAACTGGTATGAATTTCATTGAATAAATTATTTTTGATAAATCAAGACTTTATTCAAAGTATCGCTGATCAAACAAGACTTTCATCAAAGTACCGCTTGCATCTTTTAAACCAGCTTAAGTGATTTTGAATGAAACCTTTTTGTTAAGTAACAAATATTTTGAAACAAAGGTTAAATAAATGAATTTTGAGATGGAAACATTAATAGGTCATCAATCCACCATGGTTACAAAAGGATTGGCTAATCCATGAGCAAACGGCCTCGTAAAGATATTTCAAACCGCTTTTAGTTAACAACTTGCTAATAAGTTGTATGGTAATCAACTCACCATATCAGCTAATGTGAAGAGTTGGCTAGCCCACAAGAAAATGGCTTGTGGTAAAGGCAAAGTGAAAACCATAATTGGTAATTAGTTCACCATTAGATAGAAGAACTAACTAGTCCGTGGGTACAGCTTTTGGTTAAGACAACTCAAATCTGTTGATAGCTGATGATTTGCTAAAAATCATATGGTTATCAATGTACCATGGTCTTACACACCAAAACATTTGGCTACTCCAGAGTTAATGGCTTTGGTAAAGAGATCTAAATCCATTAAAATTTTCAATGATTCACCTCTCACAGAGTTAACACACCTGAAGTGATGAGAATAGTATGCAACTTAAACCAATTAATGTACAAATTGTCATATGTTGTCTGTTGTTGAAAAGATGGAGCTTGCTGATGCCGTGTAGAAAGAATAATTTCTAGAGATACTTTGACAAGCACAAAAACTACAGAGATACAATCCAAAGACTAAGAAACTATCTGTCCTTAAAGATGAAGCTGTAAAGATATATTTAAAGCAAAGAAACTTGAAATCAAGCAAGTAGAATTCAAGTTAGGGGAGGATTGTTGGGATATGAAAGTGCTGAAGATATGAAAGTACCGTAGTAACGCAAAGTACCGAAAAAGTCAAAGAGTCAAAGTAATCGCTAAAGATAAAGTCAAAGTACTGCACAATGAAGTCAAAGTACTGAAGAACAAAGAACTGTTATATTCGTTTATGGAAAGTATTGTAACTCTAGAATATTCTGTATTAGATTACTTGTCGTACAAGAATACAATTTGTAAACCGACTAGGATATCCTTGAGCCTATAAAAGGACTCCTAGATTGGCATTAAATGTACGAGTTTATGAGTTTTAGAGTTTACGAATTCACAAGTTATTTAGTGGTTTAGAGAGAAGTTCGATAATCTTAGAAGTTGTTTAGAGTATCTGCATAATAAGCATATTTAGAGTTAATAATAAAAGTTATTCTTCTTATCTTTGTTAAGTAAATTCTGCGTACTTGATAAAGATTGCTGCTGTTTCTTTGTTAATAACTTAGGATTTATACGAGGTTGTTAAACCTTAACAAGCTAGTTAAGTTAGTTTGATTAAAGTATATCGATCCAACACGTATTAGCTGTTCAATTACAGCAAAGGTGATATAACAAGTAATGTTATCACAAAAATGAGATATGAATACAAGGTAATCATATGCTCATAAAAATAACAAGTAGCATGTAATTCCATTTAATAAAACTAGAGTTATGATATACATGACTCCAAAAACTAAGAAAATAAGAAAATACATTACTAGAAATTTCTAAACCAACTATCGCTTGATGCTAGGACACCACTAAAAAATCTTCTAGCTCAAGTTTTGTTTAGGTTTGATCTCGTCGAAACGTTCGAAGAGATGATAGAACATGAAGCGTTGGTCTTCTCGTACTTCATGTATCAAACTTTCAACATGTTGACAATGATAGCAATCTTTGTCATGGCTAGGTAGTGGTGGTGGAAGAAATGAAATGGCTTGATGCGAAGGATCAAGTGAAGCGGCTAAGTGAGCTTCAAACGATGTAGAAATTGGTGGAGGTGCATTTGTGAATGACTCAACCAAGAATGATGGTGGTGGTAGAGAAGTGTCAACATCCATATGGTCGGTTGGTTGACTTTGATGAATTCTCATAATCCAAATGGGATTATATGATGGAAACGGCGAAAAGGAAGCCTGAGCAAGTGTTGACTCAACACCTTGATTTTGAACCATTATTCCTCCTAATGAGGAAAATGTTGTCGGCGGTTTTAAGCGATGAGACGGCCTAGGTGGAAAGTCCTCTAAATTGTAGAGGTGTGGTGATGATTGTGGGGATGTAAATGAAATAGCTCTAGGAACCAATGGTGATGGTTTAGTGGAGATGATATTTTTTGGCCTATGAGGTATGGTGGTGTTTGGCATAGGTAGTTTTGTGGGTACTATCCTTTTAGGAATTGGTTTGATTGGATGATGAAGGATTCTATCATTTGTTGGCTTGACCGAGATGATTCGGCTTAAGAGATTTCGTGTATATAACACGAGCCTTTTTCATGGGTGGTTCTTTGGTGGATAGGTTACTACTTGGGGTTTTCCTCATGATGAGATGATTTCAAAAGGTTGCAAGAGCTGAAAGTTATGATGAGAGTGATGACTATGGAGGTCCTAACAAGGTGGTTTATAAACCAAGAGATTTGGCAAGTGCATTTAAGCCTTAAGCCACTAGGATTCATTGGAATGTGATGATTGACTTGCACAAAAGTCAACTTCAGAGGTTGCACTGATCTAGGAACTCATTTAAGATGAGATGGAGTGTTTGAGTTAGGAAGATGAGTTGAAATGATTGTTTTAGCAAGATTTGACCAAAACTCAGTCATCCGATCCCACGTTCCCTCCTCGAGGGATCCGTCTAGGCAAATCCTAGGGATTCGGCTTTCAGCAGGTATGAAAGAGTGGAAATGATGTTTCTAAGATCTAAGACCTATATTATCTTGAGTGTTTCAGTCCTCCTAAGTGTTTTTAATGAAGGGGTGATTGAGTACTTGAAGGTAATGAATGATGTAGCTAATGATTATCATTTTTGGAAGGATTTGGAACTTTCAAGAGTACCAATGGATGAGCAAGGATGACACTAAAGATTTTGAGTGTCAATTGAAGCTAAATGATCCTAGAGATTAGGTTGTGTCTTAGGATAGTGTTTTGGAAAATATCCTAGAAGCTTTGAGATAGGAAAACTAGGATTTGATCAACTTTGATCAATTTTTTGGTGAGGATGATTTATGATCAACTTAGCCATAATCAAAGGATTTCTAAGACTAGATGTGAGGGATCAAGTAAAAAAATGAAGTGTGAGTTTGAGAGCGAATAGTGATGGATTAATACAAAATGATAGATCTATGAACCGACTTAGATGTGATCTATGTGAGTTGGAATGAGTAGGAAAGATCAACCTATCTTGATAAGGATTTAATCTGCCTTAAGACCCTATGTTTAGTTTAGTGAGATGTCCTAAGGATATGTTTTGAAATATAATGCTTGCAATTGCATTTTCTGTTTGCCGGATCCCACGGTTCCCTAAAGATAGGATCCGCTTAGTACAACTTTGGGATCCGCCCATCTGCTAGGCGTAACTTTTACTAAAGGTATGAAATGATCTTGACAATGCATTATATTCCAAGATTAGTTAAAGGAGTTCTAAAACTAAGATATCAAATGTAAGATGTTTTATTTCATGAAGGAAATAGGATTACATTGATAAAGCACGAGTAGGGTAGAATTGATCCTATTTGAAATACTACTAAATTCCTTGAGTGTTTTCGCTAGAAGGATCATTATGTGATTGATGAGTGTTGGTGGAGTCAAGAATGAAGAAAGTCTTCATGAGAGATATGTTTAGCGGTTCCATCATCTTGTTCACAAGTACGTACAATAAACTTAACTTCAAATTGAGGATGGAAGTGCATAACATTATGGTAGAGACGCTTCAAGAACATTCCATAAGGGATGAGTTTGTTCTTGGAGCTTTGAAGATTTGCACCGCCTTGCAAAGAACTATGCGAGATTGTATGGTTGTTGTGTTAGCAAACAATACAACATGTGAGCACAACAAGCGGAAGAATTTCTCGATTTCCCCTGAGACTCCAAACATTTTCACGTAGGATGAGTGCAAGAGGCTTGTACTCTTCTCGAATATCCCTTGTAAAGATAATGTTTGGATCGGAGTAATATGGTCGAGGTTTGCATATTATGCATTTAAATCTTCCTGAGAGGTATGTGTGAACAATTTGGACTATTTTCTTCACGAAAGTTGAAGAGAGAATCAAGAGACCAATCTTCGTGAAGGCACATTGTCCATGATTTGGAATCCAGAGGATGTGAGCAAAATGCCCAAGGGTTAGAGTGAACTTTGGGTTTTTGATATAAAACCAAATATATAGAGAGCGACTCGCTACGAACGAAGTTCGACTTGACTAAGAATTCCATTATGAACCTTGGACATATCTTCTCGCTGATTTCAAGAAGACATTCTAGTCCTATGGCTCGAAAGGAGGTATTGATACCTTCTTCGAATTGTAGAGAGGTGTCTACAATACGCCCTTCGTGGAAGTGACGGTTTTCGAGATTATTGAACCCACGGACATGATTGCCGGGTGTGTTGGGTTCGAGAGAGATGTTCGGAGTGTAGACACTAGTGAGTGAAAAATCAAACTCATATTCATGCGTCATAGTTGAACCTATAGAAATGATAAGTTAACGAAAGAACATGTTTGTGATTAACCTATGAAAATATAATGTTTTTACTAGATTTTATTAACAATGGTATTTAACACTTTAACTTACTCAAGGTTTTGACTTTCTAGTGGATTATTACATTTAGAAAGATAGTGGTTTTTAATATGCATGAAAAACTGTTTTCCAGTAGGACGGATCCCACGGTTCCTTTTCAAAAGGGATCCGCTAGTATAACTTCCGGGATCCGTGGATCTGTAGTAATAGAAACAGATTTGATAAAGATATAGGTTTTACACTTTTTATACCACGAAATATGTTTTATCCTACATTTTCTTTTAGCATGCATACATGACTTCTAATGTATCACGAAAGAGTATAAAACATATAAATCAAAGTAAGTGACAAGCACATTATGATAAAAATGACCTAGATAAACTAGATTATTAATAATATTGCATTTCAATACTAAGGATGATACAAAGGATTTGGTATATAATCCCAATATAGATTAACAACACAAAGTAAATGTCTCCGTATGTGAACTTCATCATAGGGAACACAAGTGCGATGAGTGTTAGGACGATGAGCACGAAAAGTGCGATGTAAACCATGTTGATGACAGATCTTCTTGGTTTCGTTATGAGATGGAATGAGGAGAAAGATGAAAATTTTTTGTTGAATGAGAAATTTGAAATTTTGAAATTGGAGAATTTGAAAAAGTGAGGGTTTGGTAGAGTGGTCGACGGTGGAGTTATTTATAGGGAAGGAGGAATTTTGAAATTGTGTTTTGTTTTATTATAGTAAAAAATAAAACATAAGTTTTATATACTACAAATATAGACGAGAAATATAACACGTATGTGAGAAAAAGGCTTCCTAATGAAGCTTTATGTAAAACATGTAATTTGCACAAAAAGATAATCATATAAATACCTAAATAGGTATACTTAATTATCAAGCAAAGTAAAAGAAAGTCATACCTCTAGCGACTTAGGAATGTCTTTACAAATGACACAAAGAAATGTCACTTAGACGATTCCCGCCTCTTTATGCTTTTAAGATACCTTTTTAAGGAAGGTATTCTTGTTACCAATCGACTCCTAATGCTTGGTGGGTATGAGCTTTGGCTAATCAACATGACAAAGAAGATTAGTGCAATTAAATGAAAAGGTAAAAAAATAAAAAATGTTGTTATCAACTCAACATCCAAACATATGGTTTTGAAAGACATGGTGTTTGCTTTTATGAAAAACCTTCTTTGTAGTTTTCAATTAACTATGGATCGTATCAAGTTTTTAAAGTACAATATACTTCAAGAAACTTGGTAACGAAGCTCTTATGCCAATTGTGGAAAACTAGAAGGGGGGGGGGGGGTTGAATAGTTTTGCCAATTAAAACTTCTTTTTAATCTATTTAGATTGACTTATGACAATCAATTTGGATGTGTGTGTTGGATGTTGATAAACAAACATATAAAAGTAAGTAATGAAAAGAGAAGAGTAAGAAGCACAAAACCACAACACGAGTATTTATAGTGGTTCGGCTACAAGGAAACCTTCCTTGCCCTACTCCACTCCCCGAGTCACCTACTCGAGAGTTCATAATCACTACACCAATCTCCTTATGGCGGAGAAGCCTTCACAACGCCGCCACCTTTTTCAGTGCTAGGCTAACCACCGGGTTCTTTCACTCCAAGGTGAACCACACCTACTCAACGTCGCCTACCCTTTATAAGGTACTAGGCTAAGTACCTAGTTCTTTCACTCCAAGGTGAACTACACCTTCACAACGTCGACTACCCTTTATTAGGTACTAGGCTAAGCACCTAATTCCATTGCAATGGAGGAACTACTACCACACTACACCAACGACTAATCCCAAAGGAGATCTACTCCTTTACAACATCATCAAGGATATCAATATCCTTGGATCTAATACTAGTCTATCTTGTACATCGAAACACACCATATCGAATGTACATCTAAGGCACCTTTCACTAATGACTTTGACTAGATCTACAAGACACCTTTCACTAATGTCTTGTGTCTTCACTTCTAAGCACCTTTCACTAATGCTTCTTTGTCTTGACTTCAAAGCACCTTTCACTAATGCTTCTTTGTCTTGACTTCTAAGCACCTACCACAAGTGCTTATCCTATAGATGATAGATACCCTTCACTAATATCTTCGTCTTGACACTTGAGACATCTTTCACTAATGTCTTCAACACTACACTTCTTTGAAGAAAGAAAGGAATCATCAACAAGAGGACTTAAGTAGCCTTGATGATGAGGAAGCATGGCAACTCATGGACTTGAGCTTGCTCGACTTCAAAGGTGGTGATCTTGCCTTTAAGAGGAACCTAGAAGATCACACAAAAACAAAACTACAAACATAGATCTCTTGGATCTAAGGTTAGTGAGATTTAACTCAGGGGGGAAAGTATGTTAGAAAAGGATTGAAAAGGGGTAAGAGATAATGAATAAATGGCTCACTATTTATAGAGGAAAAACGTCTACTGTTCCTCGGATCCCACGGATCCCTACCACAAGGGATCCGGCTAGCACAAAGCTAGGGATTCGTGGTACGCTCCTCTTTGCACATGGGTATTTTTTGTTATGGGTCATGGGTCATGGGTTATGGGTTGATCCATGGTTTTCTTTCTAGATACAATGTATCTTAAGGATACAATGAACTTGGTTAAGTGGTATAAATAAAACCATGGGTTATGGGTCAAAACCATTTGCTAGTTTTTACCTATTTAGTATATACTTGTTTTAACCCATTTTAGTATATACTTGTTTTTACCCATTTTAGTGTATACTTAGTTAAGTATATGTTATCCCAATATGTAAACACTAGTTGTTATACATATGTATATCTAAATCATAAAATCACTTGTACTTGTTTTAGTGTTTTATGTGAAAGCGTAAGTGTGTTAGAAACTATTAGTTCAAACCATTTACGTATTTTATTTGTTTCGTTAATATGATTTTACGTTTGCTATCGACAAAACATTAGAAGATCGTAAAATATAAATAAACATTTTTACGGCTTATTTGTATTAACACCCTTCACTAATATCTTCGTCTTGACTCTTGAGACATCTTTCACTAATGTCTTCAACACTACACTTCTTTGAAGAAAGATAGGAATCATCAACAAGAAGACTTCAAAGAGCCTTGATGATGAGGAAGCATGCAACTCATGGACTTGAGCTTGCTCGACTTCAAAGGCATGATCTTGCCTTTAAGAGGAACCTAAAAGATCACAAAAAACAAAACTACAAACATAGATCTCTTTGATCCTGAGGTTAGTGAGTTTAAACTTAGGAGAAAGTTTGTTAGAAAGGGGTGAGAAACAATGAAGAAATGGCTCACTATTTATAGAATAAAAACTTACGGCTCCCCGATCCCACGGATCCTCCTACTTGGGATCCGTCTAGCGCTAGCTAGGATCCGGATTCCCTTTACCCCATGGGTATTTTGGTTATGGGTCATGGGTCATGGGTTGGACCATGGATCTTTATTAGATACAATGTATCTTTGAAAGTAAATGCACTTGATCACTTGGTATGGGTTGATCCATGGTTATGGATATTATCCATGTATGATATAAGCATGATGTCATTAAAGCCCCTTTATCATATACCTTATCACAACACTCACGCTCCCAACAAAGAAGAATAATGATAACATAAAATGATGTGTTATGCGTAAGAAAGATTAAGAGATGAAGAACTGGTGACTTGAATATGTATTAGGCGATGTATGTTTAGAGAGATAAAGGAAGAAGATGAAAATACAATACAATAAACACACACACACACACACACTACACACACCTCAAATGACACATTTGAGGTGTATATATAGTACAAGTACAAGGTGCCCTAATGGGCTTGGCATGGGCTTGGATTGGGTTGGATTGGATTCTAACTTACATAAGGCTAGCTTAACTTAACTTCTAACCATTTAGCTTAGCCCAATCCACGAGTTCGCTTGACATTCTATCACTATATCCAACACACGTTACAAAGTTCCTAAATGTGAATGACCATCACTTCTAATAAAAATGTTACGCTTAACAATCTCCCCTAAGGGTGGTCATTCAAATGATGCTCCACTTGATTAGGTCTTTACTTTTCTCAAGCTTGAACTTTGTGCGTAGATATAGAATAGTCTTGATTCTTTGTTCCTTCATGCTTTGTGATCGACATAATGGTTGTTCACTGTTGTCAACTTCGCTGGATTGGTGTCTCCACGTCTTTCTCCACCATGCTCACACTTCTATTTGTCTTTGATGTTTCATTGTTGTGAAGTTCTCCACTCAGAAGCTTTGTAGATTCTTTTACATTGACGAAGAATCATCTTTAACTTTGTGTATCCATAAGAAGAAAACAAAAACAAAGTTAGTAATAAGCGGATTCGGCCTACAAGTTTGAATTTCGAGGGTGTTAACAAGATAGTGTGAAACACGCCTCTAATTCTCACAAGGGGTCGCTCCCCGTCCGAGTACCACCGCTACCCTACCACCATGATCCAGACATTAATTCGTTGAATCCATCTGAGTTAATAAGGACTCCGGCCGTCGTATCGCTTGATGTTGACCCCCAAGGAGTTTCCATTCAATCATCAAGATCACGTATGAAACTTCATAAATGTTCGGCAGATTGCTAAGATCCGCGAGGACTCTAGAATATATCATTGTGTCCTTATTGATGAACAATAAGCGATGTCATGTCATGTGTTCCTATGAGATCTTTTGATGAATCTCGTGGCTCTAGACTCAATTAGTGCATTTTGGTTTTCCGAGTGAGACTAGGGAGAGAGGGTCTCCTTCTTCAATAAACGATCTCTAAGAGAAAGTCGATAGATGGTAAGGTCTCTGAAATGAATGAAACAAATCCGAGAGGAATTGTGGCTAGAAGGTTTAGTGCAAGCACCGTGGTCCATGACGCCTTTGTCTTCAATCACTGGTCATCTAAGTGACAAACTTATTGCATGAATTGAACCCTATTTCACTCTAAGGTTGAATATGGAGGGCTATTTTTCACCCTTTCTTTTTACTTTTCTTTTTAATTCTTCACCTTCTTCTCCTCTCTCTCACATTACTCCTTTCTTCAATCATTCCTAAGGACTTCTAATACTAACTATTTGTGATGTCCTTGGTAGATCCTCCCGCTGGTGGATCATAGGACTATTTCCTATCCTTAGTCACCTTATAACACCATGATACGTCCTATTGTTGCCATAAAACCATTTTCCTTGAAAATCTCTCAAAGTGTTTAAGATTGAAAACATGTTTGGAACACTCGAGAGTTTTATATTTCATAAACACTCCCTTCACATGTGCTCATGTTTTACAGTAAATCACTGAGAGGGTAGAGTTCGCACTTTTGAATTGATCTACCACATATACAATTCCCCACGATACCGGTTACGTTGCTTAGTTAGAGAGTTCCATTGTCGCTTTTGGGTGACAACTAGCTCAAATAACTACCTTGAAGATGTAAACACCCCTAAAAGGAGGTTAGACCCATGAAAGTGCATGTCTATCACGAAGTTTTCTAAATGGTACATATATCGACATTTATTCCTCGTCAATTCAATGGTTTCAACTGAAGTAAGCTCTTTTGAGATTCAAACAAACATCATTAAACATTTTGATCACATTTAATCACGCTTCCTCAAAAAAGCATATCCATGATGTTTTGAAAAAATGATTAAAAAGATATGTTTTTCGAAAAGCATTTGGAGAGAAACTGATTTAGCATGAATTTTGGAACAAATTTAGATTTATACTCCCCCTTAACGAAAGCATATTTTTCATACAGAAAATTTAGAATCAATTAAGGGTTTAGAGGTAGTTATCTTGGTACCAAACGAGAGATTTTGAAAATCTTTTGAAAAATTCAATCAATGGTACTAAGATGAAGATTTTAAAAAATCTTTTGAAGATATTGAAGAAGAATTATCTTCATTTGTTTTATGATAAGTGCTCGATATTTATGAAAATCGATTTTGCGTAGCACTTTCCTTTCTTTAAAGATCGTGTTGCAAGCGGAAATACTTACAAGCCATTATGTTTTTAGGAATAGTGCTTGAAAAATATTTAAAACCATTGATTTGGATAAGCACTTTCCTTTCTTTTGAAGCGCGGGTCCGAATCGATGTGTCCAGAAGCCATTAATTTGAAGTTCGGGTTTCTTGATCAAGTATACGAAAGCCATGTATAAGAAATTTTGAGAAACGACATGTTTTGGAAAACATTTAAAGAACTCTCGCCAAGCATCCAGTACATACCCAGATCATTGTTGAATGACATTTCTAGAAACGCATGTAATATCGATGATTATACGAGAGACTTGTCGTGAGAAGAATATTTTTGGATTTTTGATTTTATATTGTTTTTGTATTTTTTGAAAGTTTTATATTTTTATATTTTGTTTTTGTTGGTTTTTCAAATTTTGTATTTTGTTTTTCAAAAAATATTTACATAGAAGATTTGAAGAAAGAGAAATTAAGTTGGGACAAGTAAAAGTGGAGATAAGAGTGGAACTAGAAAAGGATTTCCACATGCGAATTTGGCATAAAGTTCTTTACCACACAGGTATATGAACCTTCAACACTTTTACAAGTACCTGCACCCACAGAAGAAGAATTTTCACAAATAACAGTGTTAGAAGTACATGATTCGTCACTTGAGGGTGATCACTATCAACGGTTGTAGTGGATCTGTCTTCCTTATCCGAATGATTGTCACTATTATCCTGTTGGTGCAAGTATCAAAAATCTTTCCTGTGGGAATCCATTTAAGACCTACTTGGTTGAAAACTTTGCCCGTAGGTATCCACCTAAGGTAAGATCTAGGAGTTGTTTTCTATCGATAGCGGAAGACTCATTTTTGAAAAACCGCTCCAAGAGATCCACCTATTAGGTTTCCTTTTGATGTTCATCTTGTCAACGAGTTTGTTTTGGTTTGGAGTCTTAGTGGATTGTGCCTTGGCACGAGAATTATCTTTCTTGAGATTTTGTGAGACACATGCATCATGATTAAATAAAAGACACATTTTTTACATGTAGTACGCACAAATTCAATATTCTTGTTTAAAATAGCAGCTTTAACTTTGTCACTACAGTCTTGTGGACATTAATTCTTGTTCGAAAAAGACTTAGAATTCCTAGTGTTGTTTTCTAGGGGCATAGCATTTTCTTTAACTACTCTTAGATGTAAGCCAATCCCTAGTCGTTTGTAGAGTGTTCCTAGGTAATGGTTTACTACTACTAGCAAAGGTTTGAAATCTTGTAGAATTCATCACCCTAGATGTTGCACCTAAAATTCCGTCTTTTCGAGTTCTGCCTTTTTCTAGCTTCTTCTAGATAGTGATTGTTGACCATGTCGTTAGAACCGCATGATTCTTTAACCGGATTTTGGTCACATTCGTACTATTCCTAGAAATGCCGGTGTAATCACTTTAGGTTTTTCAAGAATCGCTTTTTCAAAACTTTTGATAATTCTCTTTAATAGGCAGGACTGTGGAGTGACTGTTTTTGACAAATCATTTTTCTCATTGACTTTTGGAGGAGGTTGAGAAATAGACATTTTGGTTTGAAAACCGGTTTGGGAACATTTGCCTTCTCCTCAATCGATGGTTTTGCAATCTTAGTATCCACAGCCTTTCCTTGTAGACTTCCCAGTTGAGCTCTCAAAAGATCATTTTGCTCTTTCATGTCCTTGTAGGCACGCCATATATAGTTTGTCATACTTGCATTCCTCAAATTTTCGATCAAGTTGTTTAAGATAGGACACGTTTTCTTTTTCAAGTTTTTCAAGAGCTTTTTCATATTTTGAAACAATGCGGAGGTCTCGTGATGGATTCTTTCATGATCTTCAACATAATATGTTTGCAAAATAATGGACATGATATCGGTAGTCATCACATCTTCGAAGAGAGAATCATTCAAAATTTCCAAAACTTTGATGTGTTCAAAACATTCATTAGCTTGCTTTACCAGGATTTATGGTCCTTGAAAAAGTCACTGCTTTCAAAAAGGCTTGTTCAAAATAAATTACCCTTGAGTTGATGTTATTCACGAGGGGCAATTTCAGCCAAAAACTTTTCGTTCATTATCAAAACTATTGAACCAGATGTTTGTTGTAATATGAGTTTTAGTTTTAATAGTCTCTTGAAGTCTCCCAATTCTAGTTTTAACATCGTCTAAAATGCTTCTGGCATCACTTGTGTTAAAAGGATTGTTTGAAGACATTTGTTCAATGTTCGAAAGAGATTTTGAGACAACAACTAGAGTTGCAACTGGTTTTGAAACTGATTTTGAAACTGGTGTTGACACTTTGTTTGAAACACTTGGTGTGATGGAAAACTTTGACTTTTCATTTTGAGACACAAAAGTGATTCTATTAATTTTGTTCCATTTGTTATAATCAATCGGTTTGATTTCAGAATTCTTTTGTTTCATTTTTGATCTACTCTCCTCCGATAGTTCCAACGTTTCAAGAGAATCATGCACAATTATGGGTTCATGCAAAGGTTTTCCATTGTACAACACATTCTGAGATTTCCGAGCTTGAGAAAACAAGGAGGTGAGTTACCAAGAGCCATTTTATGAGAAGTATGAAAAATCGGATTTACTTGATTAGAAAGCATCTTGTTTGTCTTAGCGGAATGACCCGTTGTAAGAAGCAAATTATCCAATTTTTTTCTTGTTTCATTTTTGTCCAGAATTTCATCTAGAAGAGAATCTTCTCGTTTGAAAAATCAGCAATCAACTGCTTCTCTTTTCAAGATCGAAAAGTGCTTTTTGTTTAGAAAATTGGTCATTTAGTTCAGAAATTTCCTTGTTTAAAGATTTTATTTTCAAGTTCAGATTCACATCAAGTGTATCATACTTGAGTTGCAATTGTTTTTCTCTTAAAACAGAATCTCGATAACCAATTTCTAATTGGATATTTTGTTTGTATGAAATTCATAGGCTCTTGCATTCTCTTTGTAACTCTGCTCACGGCAATTCTCTCGATCGGCCTTAACCTCGCGATTGTCCTTACTCACTTTCTCAATCTCAATACCACAATTATTGATTAATGATTCGTACAAGCACCTTCCTCATCAGCCTCAAGATTTTGTGCCACACGCCGCCATTAGATCCACATCCGAGTTTCAGAGTTCGATTGCTACAACCGGATTGTCCGTATGTATCATAAGTAGGTGCTGATGTCACGAATGCCGTTCATCATGAGTAAACTGATTAGCAACATTACTATAATTTGGTACCTCATTGAGTGAATCTCGTCATAGACTGGAGGTGTATCAAAAGTACCGCTTGATATTGAGTCCCTGCGATTGATTGTATGACTAGAGTTTGCAGTATTGATTTCTTTATGTGCCCGTCTTGGATTCATGAATTCGATTCTCGTGATCACCAATTCAATTCCCGATTCTTCTTCTGTGCTAACATCAACATGTAACGGATCCTTTCAAGCTTCGTCTGGTCGTTTGACACTCGCATTCAGGATCAAAATACCTGAATCTTTGTTGTGATTGTTAGAGGTAGCTTGCTGAACCGTCATAAAACAGCTTATTCCCATTTTGATATCCCATATTCTGATTCACAATCGACCCCTTGATGTCCATCAAACCGTCTGCATATTGCATCCGATTCCCCATTTGAATACCCCGTATAAATCCATTCTCGATTCCCAACATCAACCATTTGTCCTCCTTGACCCATATGCATACTTGGTTGAGCAAACTGCGGATTATATGATGAAATCCATTGGTTGTTGTTATTTGGTGTAGTTGGACTAATGTTTAGGTCATCAAAGAAAGCAGTTTTGAGACGATCTGCCAGAGTTGCCATTGAGGAAGGTATGTATGATAAAGTTGATGTAGGATCGATTCAACGATAAAGGAGTTGTGTTTGAAGAAGATTAGGCTCGGTTGAGGTTTTTCAGTGAATCTTACTCGTAAACCTGTTCGAAGGCGTAAAATTTTTCTCTCCCCAAATTTGAAATTCACAGTATGTTAGAAAGTGACTTAAACTTTAGGGGCTATTTGGTAATTTGTTCGACTTGTGCTACAAGTTTATTTGTAATTTGGTAACTAATCTATTACGGTTAGTTTTGGCTATAAATGGAGATTATTAGCATTAGATTTCTTTGTACCTTTTGAATAATAGTTTGGTACCGTTTGAATTACAATTTGGTATTGGAAATTTGTATTTGGTAACGTTGAATTTGGTTTGGTATTTGGTTCGGTATTTTGAATAAAGCTTCCGCTTCGTTTGTTTGATTTTGGTGTTTGTTTCGTCTTTGAATAACCAATAAGTGGTATCTAGAGCTAGGTTCGTCATGAAGAAAAAGAAGAAGAAGAGATAAAAAATAAGCTAAGAATTGTCATCTGAAGATTTGTTTTTGACTTGGCATATGAAAAGTATGATTGTTCATTGGTTCAAATTGTTTGAAAATAGTCATCTAGTGGATCGTTTTTTTTTAGATTGGACTTGGCATCATATTTGGACTTTTGGGTAGTAATACGAATACAGATTGTATTATTTGCTCTTTGTGAATTTGTTTATTTGATTTTGTTTCGTTATGGTATTTGAATTTGAATGGGGAATTAGGATCATAATTATTATCGTAATAAGTGGGTCATTAGAATTTTATTATCCGCATCATATTTGGGGTGTTTGAATTATTAGAGTTCGTTCATCAAGTTATTTATTAACTTGAATTTGTTTGACACTTGGATAATGAGTTTGAAGTTGGACCGTAATTCTTATTACATAAGTGGGTCATTAGAATTAGAATTTTGGTATTTGGAATTGAAGATCGATTTGTTGTTTGAAGACTTGGTTCAAGTCGTTTGAATTTGTTCGATCGTTGGAAATTTGTTAGTTTGAAATTTTGTTGGTCGGACTTTTGAAGATGGTTGCCTGAATTTGATATTCTTTGCTGAAGATTGTTTGAGCCGATTTGTTTGTTTGGTTAACCGAGCTTGAATTTGTCGGTTAACGTTTGATTGTTCGTTTTGAAGATTATTGGCGTTTGTATTTGTTCGGTTTGTTTCGGATCGTTTTTGGGAATCGATCGTTCGCTTTGAATTAGGCTAGTATCTCTAGCATTTGGAATTTGGAATTTGAAAATTTGAATTTGAAGAGGTAAGATTCGTTTGGTTTGAAATTTCGAATGGAGTAAAAGTCACGGTGGAGATTGTTAGAAAGTGACTTAAACTTTAGGGGCTATTTGGTAATTTGTTCGACTTGTGCTACAAGTTTATTTGTAATTTGGTAACTAATCTATTACGGTTAGTTTTGGCTATAAATGGAGATTATTAGCATTAGATTTCTTTGTACCTTTTGAATAATAGTTTGGTACCGTTTGAATTACAATTTGGTATTGGAAATTTGTATTTGGTAACGTTGAATTTGGTTTGGTATTTGGTTCGGTATTTTGAATAAAGCTTCCGCTTCGTTTGTTTGATTTTGGTGTTTGTTTCGTCTTTGAATAACCAACACAGTAAAAATCAATTCTAAGGACGTATGAAAGATTTGAGTTATGACAATTTTGACGCCAAATTTTACCGAAAAAATTTGAATTTAGGCCCAAAATTTTGAATTTTTGACCAAAATTTTCCAAGTTATACAAAATTTGAATCTCGGTAAAATTGAACGCTTAGTCTCCCCTAAAAAATAAATTTTACTCAAATTTTCCCGCCAAAAGTTTGCGTAGACCAAAAGAAGTTACGAGTAGGATGCTTGGCGTAGGATCTTATGCGAGAAAGCTTGCGTAGAAAGTATCTTACGCGTAACCTTAGGCTTACGCGTAAACAAAAAGACTTAGTCGTAAAACCTTACGCTGTAAGTGTGAGCTTAGAGTGTTACTCGTAGCTATGCTTATGCGTAAACTTAGGTTTAAAACCAAAATCCTTTACACCGCCACCGTAAAAGATATCCATAAGTCGGTGTTCCACACACTTATCCAAGTGAGGGAAGCATCGAAAGTTGAAGCTCAAGAATCTGCACCAAAAGTTATGCGAGAAATCAAAATTCTACGCTAGATCTTACGTAGGATTAGGGTTTTGACTTTTCTACGCGTGAAGAATAGGGTTTTGACCAAAAGTGGCTTTACGTAGGAATGCCCAGATTTTTGCAAAAACACTACTTTTCACCCAAAAACACGTTTCCAAACGATTTATTTTGCACAACCGTCTTCCAAAACACTTAAAAATCAATAAAGTCTACAACTTTAAGCTTCAAAACCACGTAAAAAATCAAAACTTTAAGCAAAAAAGTCCACGTTTATAAGAAAAAACGCAACTTTCTTTGAAAAGCTTTAATAAAAACGTAACACAAACACTCCTAAACCATTGTTTGGCGATTGATACCAATTGTAAAAACCCCTTTTATTACGTATACCTTATCACAACACTCACGTTCCCAACAGCAAGAATACGTATAACATAAACAGATGTGTTATGCGTAGAAGAAAGATTAAGAGATGAAGAACTTGGTGACTAGAATATGTATTAGGCGTATGTATGTTTAGGCGTAGAAATCTTATGCGTAAGTGGAACTTATGCGTAGATTGTTACGCGTAGGCATTTATGCTTATGCGTAAACGTAGGTTTAGAACCAAAAATCCTTTACACTGACACAGCGTAAAAGATATCCACAAGTCGAAGTGTTCCACACACTTATCAAGTGAGGAAGCACTGAAAGTAACCTTTGATGCTCAAGATTCTTAGCCAAAAGTTATGCGAGGAAGTTATATGTGAGACAGAGGACGTTGACTTTTCTTACGCGTAGAACTAGGGTTTTGACCTACGCGTAAAAACTTTCCAGTGATTCAAACGATTTCTCTTGCATAGATAGCCTTAAAAACACTCGAATAACACCAAAAGTTATGAGAAATGACCAATGAACCAAATACGAGCTTAAAATGAAGAAAAACACGAAGCTCTCGAACTTTTTGCAAAACTGGAAACTTTAGCACCAAATAAACCTTAAACCACAAGAATCTTGAATTTTTAAGTGCACAAATTAAAGCTTTAAGCGTGAAAACTGATAACGAAGCTACGCGTAACACTTACAAAAAACTTCAACCAAAACACTCCTAAACCATTCTTAGGCGATTGATACCAATTGTAAAGCCCCTTTTATCACGTATACCTTATCACAACACTCACGTTACCAACACAAGTAACACACGTTAAACACAAACTGATGATATGCAAATATGACAAATTGTCGTATGAGCGTGCCTACAATGACATGAAAGCGAAAAATGATCTTTTGGGCTCCGAAAGTCAAAAGGAAAGGCAGTGGATACTTTGATTACAAAACCATTGGATCGGAGAAAGCAAATGTTCCCAAACCGTTTCCAAACCAAAATGTCTGTTTTATGCCTCCTCCAAAGTCAATGAGAAAATGTTTCATCAAAACCAGTACTCCACCTGCTCTACCTAAACAAAATGTTGATAGAGGAAAAGCGATTATCGAGAAACAAAAAGTTTTAGCTCCTGGCCTTTTTAAGATGAGTACCACTAATGCGTTTGCCTCCACATCTAAACCATATGGAACAAACGACATAAGTTTAGAAAAGCACTCTAAAGAGACTAGGAAAGCTGAAACAACCTCCCTTCATAAAAATGTGAATCCTAATGCGTGTGCCTTACCTTCTACAGGACTAGAAAGCACTCTCTAGGAGCAAAGCATAAAGCCTAAGAGCAATACAAGGAACAATAGAGTCTCGCATGCCTCTAGGAGTAGTAGCCTGAATAAAGAGAAGAAAGTAGAAGAACACCCTAGGAATTTACCGTTTTGAATAAGAAAGACATTTCATCCGAATGTACTGAACCTATGAAACTTGCTAAGTCTAATGCATGTGATGAATCTCTTTGTTTAACTTGCAAGAAATCTTTAACTAATGTTCATGATGATTGGGTTTCTAAGAATGAGATTCATGTTAAGAAGAATGTTCCCAAAAGAACTTATGCTAAACGAATATGAAGACTAGTTGCGAGACTTAGGCTTTACACTACGATAGGAGCATATGTTTACTTTAGGGATGACATTTGAAACCCACGTAGAACTTTCACACTCCGAATGGGACAATGAGTGACCAACCAGAATACCCAGTTGAAAACTTCTTTGAGTGTGATCCGGATTTTACCTCTAACCCAACGGAACCAAAATTAAAACGGTTTCGAAAATCTTCTTCTTCTTGTATGGCGGTTATCGAAATATGTCTTTGGATCGTCGACTGTTGCTCTAAGCACATGACCGAATCTGCTGCTGATCAATTTCGTTCGAAATTCATGGGAACCGTACGTTTTGGAAATGATCAGTAGTAGCTATCATGGGCTATGGAGATCTACCTTTTGAAATTATTTGATCACGGGTTTACTATGTCGAAGGGTTGGGACACAATTTGTTTTCACGCGGGCGTTCTGTGATGCAGATTTAGAGGTTGCTTTAGGAAAAATGCTTGCTTCGTTAGAAACTTGGATGGCACTGATCTCTTAATTGGGAATCGTGATACAAACTTGTATGCTATCGACATCAATCAAATGGCCTCTTCATCACCAATATGTCTTATGACACATGCATCGGAACACAACTGGTTATGGCACAGACGGTTATCCCATCTCAATTTCGACACCATCAACAAAATTGCCAAAGACAACATCGCCAACGGACTTCCAAAGTTCAAATACACCAAGGATCACTTATGTCCATCATTCGAACAAGGAAAAAGCAAAATAGCATCATATAAACCCCAAAACCGCATCTAGTTCTAAGCAAAGTTGCATATAATGCACATGGACTTATGTGGCCCAATGAGAGTTGAAAGCATTAATGGGAAAAGTATATTCTTGTCATTGTCGATGATTATTCAAGATATACATGGGTTAAGTTTCGATCAAAAGACGGCACCGACATCATCATCACCTTCGAAACGTATTCAAGTACTTCTTCAAACTCTAGGGTTGTAGGTAAGAAGCATAAACTATTAATCAATTCACTAATCAGGAGTTACGATCTTATTTTGAAGATGTTGGAATCACAATCGACATCGTTGTTAGAACTCCACAAGTAATGGGGTAGTTGAAAGAAGAAATAGAACTTGTGGAAGCTGCCGCACAATGCTAATCTATTCTAGTGCACCTATTTCTATGGGTGATGTGCTGCTAACGCTGTTTCACTCAGAACCGATACCTAATCCATCCTAGATTCAATAAAACCCCATATGAGCTTGTGAACAAAGAAAACCCTGATATCTCTTACCTTCATGTGTTTGGCGCTTTGTGCTATCCTACGAATGACAGAGAAGATCTTGAAAAACTGAAAGCAAAAGGTGATATTGGAATCTTCATTGGATATTCAGATAACTCGAGGGCATTCAGGGTGTATAACAGAAGAACTAGAGGATCATGGAGATGATGAATGTGAAATTTAATGAACTTTCACATATGGCTTCTGAGAGCTCGCTAGAACCCGCACTAAACCAGCAGACTTCTGGACACATCAGTTCAGGACTCGTAACTCAAAGAGCTCAATCAACTTCGTTTGACAATCCTAAAGAACAAGAATGGGAGAATTTCTTCGAGTTAATGTTCGATGAATACTATGGTGGAACTTCGACAAATGCATCAAACCATCATCCACGCACCCGCTCAAAATCATCCACCACCACCAACAGAAGATGCATCTACAACGGCCGAAACCAATGCACCAACTCCATCTACATCATCGCATATCTACTACGTTATTGCACCCGTTCTACCAGCATTTGATGAGCAAAACCAAAACCATAACGATGCAACGTTAGATGAAGACTTATTTGAAAACCCGTTTGCTACGGAATCCGCTGAATCTTCTTCAAGCTTACGAGAACCATCTAACTCGCATACGTTTAACCAACGGTATCCTTCTACTCGGAAGTGGACAAAAGACCACCCAATTGAACAAGTTATTGGTGAACCATCAAGGCCATTCAGACGAGACCAACTTGCCACCGATTGAGACTTATGCATTTACCTTTGCTCAATTAGCAATATAGAGCCAAAGAACATTCGCGAGGCAATGGCAGCACCCGCATGGATAGAAGCGATGCAGGAGGAACTTCTCAAATACCGTCTACATGACTCTTGGGATATGGTTCCAAGACCCATTGACGTCATGTCAGATGATCCTAAATGGTTATGGAAAACAAATGGGATGAAGAAATGACCTGTCATTCTAACAAAGCTCGTCTTGTGGCTAAAGGATACAGAAAAGAGGAAGGGATAGACTTTGAAGAGTCATTCGCAGTAGTCGATTGTACAAGTAGATATTCTTAGCCTATGCGTACCACAATAACATCACTGGTTATCGATGGACATTAAGATCGCGTTCTTGAATGGAACTCCAAAGAAGAAGTGTACGTGAGTCAGCCAGAAGGCTTCATATAGACATGGGAACATCCGACTACGTCTACAAACTCAAAAAGGCAATCTATGGATTGAAACAAGCTCGAGAGCGTGGTATGACTTAACTGTCTCTTCCTTATCCAAAACTATTTCACCAAAGGCACAGTTGATCCTACCTTGTTTACACAAAAATGCAAAACGACATTTTGATTGTTCAGATTTATGTGGATGACATCATCTTTGGGTCCACTAATCCGAATCTTTCAAAACATTTTGAAAATCTCATTAAAAGTAAATTTGAAATGTCCACATGTAACTAAAATTTTTCGTTTACAAATACATCAGCCCCCTCGTGGAATTTTTATAAATCAAGCTAAATATAC
>OU343225.1:146688912-146748788 GCA_910596185.1 Chrysanthemum makinoi
CTTATGTTTCACGGATCCCACGGATCCTTCCCTTGAGGGATCCGTCCAGCATGAAGGCTAGGATCCGTGGGTCTGGTGATCCAGGCAGCACAAAAGTGAAAACACTTTGCCTATTGTGTGCCTATATGCAAACTATTTGGAGTTACGGTTATCTCGACTCCTAAAAAGAAAAAGAAAAATAAACTAGAAGTAGAGAATCGTCCTATTGAGATAACCCGAAAACACATAGTTAGTACATGAGTACGTAATTTTGTGTTATCAATGCTCCTAATTCATTGTTGCTTAAATGAATGTACCCGAAAACACATATTAGTTATGTGTCCCCTTTAGCATTCAAAAGACATGAGATGCAATGAAAGCGGGTTTTTACTTTGTATTAATAATGAAGAAGCGATTTGTCCTAGTCGTGAGAAATTGCTTTTGTGAATTTGATACGGGAAGGTATCATCCTTTTAGAAAACATTTTGAAAGGAGATTTTCTTTGAAAACGTATATTAAATAAGAAAGCTATAAGTGGAAAACTTATCTTGGGTTTCGAAAATTCCCGTATTGTTAGTGAGTTGTGCATGAAATAGAAATCCTAGACTCAGAAAGAAGAAGGCTAGTGTTTTACATACCTTGTAGAGTCAAATAAGTTACGACGTTTGTTCCATTAGACCAAGACCAAGACGAAGTAGGTTGAATTGTTCCCGCTTCAATGGTTTGGTGAGGACGTCGGCTATGTTGTCTTCGGATGCTACCTTCTCAATAGAGATGTTCCCCTTTTGAACATTGTCTCTTAAGAAGAGATGACGAATCTCTATATGCTTTGTGCGAGAATGCAATACCGGATTCTTGCTTAAGTTGATGGCACCTTTGTTATCACATAGGATGGCTATGTCGCTTAGATGAATGTCGTAGTCAACTAACGCTTGTTTCATCCATAGTGCTTGTTGGCATGCTTTGCCGGCGGAGACGTACACGGCTTCGGTTGTTGATATTGCAAGTGCCGTTTGTTTCTTAGAAAACCAAGATGTTAAACAACATCCCATGAAAGTACATACACCACTTGTACTTTTTCTATCAACGTAATCACCTGCATGGTCAGAATCTGCATATACAATTGTTTCTACTCCCGTGCCCTTAGGATACCATAATCCTAATTGTGTTGTGATGAGTGCTTATTCACTCATCATTTTTACCCATCTAAGACCACAAAAACGTCTAAAAACACGGAAATAGTACCAATTATTCTACAGATATCCTTGGAGTGTTTTTTTATGTGTTTCAGGTACAAAGGATCGAAAAAGTGGCAAAAGCACGATTTAAATGAGCTTGGAATGACAAACGTGCTTTGTAGATGGAACCGGGAAGTGGATTTTCTGCATTTTCAGAGCCCGGGACGCGTTTTTAGAGTGAGAGTGGGAAAACAAACCCGTAACCTAACCCTAAAACCAAATTACCTTTCTACCCTTTTCACCCGAAACCCGAAGCACCTTTTTACCTTTTTAAATTTTACTTAAAACGTTTTTATTAAAAACAATTATTTTTTTTATTTTAAAGCCAATTTTTATTTTTACAACAATTATTTCTAAAAAAAAAAAAAAAAAAAAAAAATTATAACAAAAAAAATATATATATATATATATATATATATACATTTTATTTTAAAACTTTTACAAAATACAAAATACTACTAAACCTCTTATTACCCTTAAACCTTTTTACAAAATACATAATATAAATAAAACCCCTACCCTTTACCCTTAACCACCCAAAACGTTTTTTACCCAAACCCATATACACCCTTTTTACCCAATTTCACCCAACATCAAACCCAGGACCTGAAAAGCTTGGCGCCAAGAAAATTTCCCCCCTCCTGTCCCTCTCACCCCCGTCTCTTTCACTCCAGGAAACCAACAAACAAACATCACATGCTCATCTTTGCCAACTTGGCAATCCACACTACTAAAGCAAACTGATCCAATGGCTGTAAGGACAAAACTTGGGCACCAAGATGAAATCAATGGTTGAGATGAAGCTCAAAGAAGCACATGGACTCAAGCAGTGGCTCACTCTCCTCTCAGAACTAGCACAACAGAAAGAGACAAGAATACACAAAGCATTTTTTTATTTCTAGTATAAATAGGATAGTAGGAATATTGTAAAACTTGTCTAGAATTTCAATTTCTAGTACCATTTTCTTTATTGTCATTTAAATTTACTTGTACTTTTAATTTCAGTGAAATGCAATTAAATTTCAGTTTATTTCAATTTCAAGTTTATGCAAATTTAACTTTTTGTTCATGTTTGTGAAATCTGCCCATTGTGTTCTTGAGTGTGTTTGAATTCCTTTTGAAGATTTTGTTAATGTCAAAAACAAGTTTTTAAACTTTCAAACTCTTTCCTGCTTAAGAAGCTTGGTTTTCTGCCCCTGAAGGTGTGTTTGGTACAGCCACGTTTATGGGTCAAAATTTAACCCATTTTGACCCATATTGGTTCTTAACTAAGTTTTTGTTATTTGATTTAACAAGTCCTTTCAAGTTGTTGTAAGTGAGTTATTGGCTTTAGAGTAGTTCTTGTTATTATTGCCTTATGAATCTGTCATAAGCTCCCTCTGACCCAAGCATCCCCTTTTATCCTCATTTTTAGATTAGTTAAAGTTAGATTTAGGATTTTCTTTGGTTTATATTAGTAGTTAGTAGTACTAAGTCAATTTAGGTTAGCTTATTTTCCATTTTAAGCTTATTTACTAGCTTATTTATACCCTTGAAGTCACTCCCTTAGCCTTTTTTTTTACTGTTACAGCAGACCCACAGCAGCCTGGAATGGCTTTTGTTGGGCTCATTTGTCTTATTTTTTTTGCTTATTAGTGATCCTTTAGGTGGTTTAGAGTAGGACTTTTAGACCCTCAGCTTATTTAGATCCTTTTCCTTAGCTTATTTAAGTTTTTTTTTTAGTTGTAATGCCCTTTGGTAGCTTTTGTCCCAACAGGCTCTTGTTCTTTATTTTTACTTTGTTCATTAAAAGTCCGTAGAAGCTAAAAATTGGTATGCTCATTATTTGATCGGTAGCCTAGTTACTTCTCATTTTTATGTTTTTTTTTTTATTTTTTTTTTATTTTAGCTTTTAGATAGCTTTTTACTAGCTTAAAACACCCTCTTGACTGTTTAGGCTGCAGTTTGCGACACCTCTAGATCCCTTTTTGTTTTGCTTATTTGGCTCATCTAGTTGCTTATTAGGGACCTCTAAGTACTTATTAGATGTAGTATTCACTAGTTTGTAGCTTTTTAGAAGCTTATTATAGCTTATTTCCCCTTAGTTAGCCCCTTAACCAAACACACCCTTATATTGCTGCTGCTGTACATAAGCTGTTTTCAGCTTAAAATTGAGCTTTTCCAAGTTTTATTTTTTTGTTAAGTCTTTAATTAGTCCTAAAGTTAGTTTTGCAAAAGAAAAAAAAATAAACTTAAGAGCAAAACTGCACAGACTGGGATTCGAACCCGTGCCGCCTCACAAGATATCACGTCCCACAACACACACTCACACCAACAGCGCCCTTGGGACTTTATTGTTGAGATTTGCACCTTTAAATCATTTAACCCATGTTTTAGTTTTAAACTTTAAAAGCTAAAACACTTATTTGCATCTTATTGAAAGATTTTTTCCAACTTAGCATTTTTCACAAATCAAGATAGTTTAAAGAATTTTTAGAAAAAGTTTCGGATTTTTCTCTTTAGTTTTAATATTTTTAAACATTTAATTTTTTACATTTTAGTTTTTAATTCATAATAAATAAAATAAAAGTCGAAAAATACCCGGCTTTTTCCTAAAATTATTTTTAGTCGTCTAGAATGTAGGAAAATTGGTTTTGCATCCGTAGGTCTTAAATTGCATTATTTTCACTTTTGGAGCTCGGGATTAGCCCGGGTTTTCACGTTTTTGCATATTAGCACCCTAGGACTTAGTTTAGCTTAATTTTATTGTTCCGTATGCTTAGTAGTAGTTAGTTTGTCATTTATTTTGTTTCCCTAGCCTTAATTACTTTCCCGTTCATTAATTTGTAGAAAACATAACCAAAACAAAAATTCCCGTACCATTCGAGCACTTTAATAACAAACCTCAAACGTCACCGTCAATTCACACCTCGTTGGGAAACGACCCGGGTAACACTTGCCCGGTATCACTTATCGAGTATTCGTTGGTTTTGCTTATCGATCTTTTTCCAAAACGGTTGATTTGTAATTCTCTTGCGGGTATTTATATTTGATATTTCTTATATACTATTTGAAACGGATCAAATTTTGGCGCCGCTGCCGGGGAGGTTGTGTTGCGACAAAATCGTTAAGGTTTGACGATTAGTGACTTGAAGAACCTTCCTCGTGAAGTTATTTGCTTTCCAAAAACCCAAAAACCCAAAAATATTTTCCTTTTCAAAATTTATTTTCCCTTTTATATTTTCTATTTATCAAAACCCTAAAAATATTCTTCTCATTCCTCTTATCCGTATAATTCTATTTCTCTTACCCTCTTTTGCCGTTTAATTCTATCCTTCGTATCCTCTCGACCATTTGATTCTATTTCTTTAACCCTCTATAAGTTTAATTCTCATGGCGACGATCGATTATCGTCGTTGTTTTCACTGTAAAGGCCGTATGGAAGAGGATCAGCTTTATTGTCTCAATCGTGATTGTATATGTGAACGGTGTGGAAGAGCTGGTGCAAGGAAATATTGCTATTGGTGCGAATTATCCGACAAAAACTCTCTCGATGATTCTCCAAGTTTTTCCGACCTCCCACCTCAACCAGAGATTTTTTCTCTTGTTTCTAAGCCTAAACCGTCTAGATTTGATCAAAATCTTTCGCAATTTACGGTTAAGAGAAAAGAACAAGAACCGGAGACCAAAACGGAAGTGGTGGAAATTGCTAGCTCTGAGAGCACACCACTTGTCCCACCTCCGGAATCTTCGAAACCTTTTTCTAACGAAATCGTGAACATGATTGAAAACTTCTTAAATGAACTTCGTCAAGATTCAACTTCGGGAAATACAAATACGACTTGTGATGTTGTTGAGCCCTCGATCCCTACTCCCGAGCCCGAGATATCTTCTTTCGATCAAGATTATTGCTACGGTTGTGGAGACGTGTTACCGAAAGGTTTTCGTTGTTTCAAATGTATGTGCAAGTGGTGTGGAAATTATCTTACTAATGGATTTTGTTCGATTTGTGCCGAGAATTCATTCGCTTATGATTCTAATCCAAATTCCTTCAATTTTCCTCAAAACGATTTCAACTACCCTCCACAGAATTCATATGAACCACAACCGTACTATCAAGATTTCAATGATACATCATTTCAGAATTTCTCTCCTCAATACCTTATTTGTGCAAATTGTGGGGTCCTCATTATGATTACCAATGTCAATCATGGAATCAAAATTACCATGGACCTGATCCTTGTTATAACACTCCTTGTTTTGACAATTTCCAACCCCCACAATTTTCCGTCATTGAACAATTTCCCGTCATTGATCAACATCCTCGTGAGAAAAGTATGCTAGAAGAACTTGCCGAAGACCAAACGTCTCGCAACGAAAAATCTATGCTAGAATTACTTGAAGAAGAGGAACGAGCCGCTAAGATTCAAAGATGTCTTGAAGAAATACGAATCGAGGAACGAGAACTTGCAAGACGTGCCCGATGGCTCGCGACTTACATTGACGATGATGATGATAGTGACGATGATGAAGAAAGTTTGTCGGCCGAAACCACAAACGAAGAGCCCGTTAACTCTCTAAGTATGGGGGACGAGCATCTTAGCACTATTCCGGAAACGGAACCGTCTTGTGTTGAGAACCTTGTCCCAACCCCAAGTAAGTGCGAGGGTGTCTCCGATATGATGTGTGATGAGCCTGTTGATGATGATTCTTCTCCTCCCACCCCTAATGATTCTGTTGAGATGATCTCCGAGTCTGAAAATGACTATACGTCGTTTGACGATTCTTTATCATGTGGAGACATCGAGTATGTTGAGGAAATTCCTTCTGAGCTCGTCAGCTTAGAAGAAGTGAGAGATCTTGAACCTGAAGAACGAGAACTTGACACTGATTTTGATTCGGACGATGAAGATATTCTTGTTGTGTCCGAGGAACCTTTCACTATGGCATTCACTAATCCTCTGTTTGACTTAGATTCTGAATTTACCCTAGTTTCAGATAACCCAATCTTTGACATTCAGAATGAGGATAGTGACCTTTACTTGGAAAACCCCATTACCTCTTTATCCGAGCTCGATGATTCTACTTCTATTGAAAAGAATAGTGGCAATCCCACTTCGACTTTAGACCTTCTCGAGGAGTTCGCCGATGAACTCGCTCTTATTGATCATTCTCCACCGGGAGATGATAATGTGCACTTCGACTTTGAAGCCGACCTCACTGAATTGGAAAATCTTTTATACAATTCGCCTTCTGATTCGTCGAGTGACACTCTTATGGAGGAGGTCGACTCATTTCTTTCTCCGGATGACTCGATGCCTCCGAGTTTTGAGAGTGATGAGTATGGCTTAGATCCATCATCCACTCGTCCGCCTGCTAAACCGCCGGATGATGGAATCTCTTCTAAGCCCGATACGGATGTTCTCATTGCTACAGTGGTGGATAAGATTGTTGAACATTCGCTCAATGTTCCTCAATCTAATCTTTTGCCCACCCAACCCACCCGTTGTCAAAAATTTGACACTCTCCTTTCTTATCCCGTCTCTTCTCCATATCTTAACTCTTACGGGAGTGAAGATACCATCTTTGATCCCGGCATTTCTCATTCTCTTAAGCCGGATGTATCTCATCCGAGTGGAACTTTCAGCACATTCAATGTTTATCCAAACCATTTGAATGAAAGTCCGATGGAGATTTTCTCTTCCACTTGCTCCCCCATGGACCAATGAATTCGGGTCGAGTCAAGCTAGCGACTCGGTTAACAAAAACAGTAGCATTTCATGGGTGTCCACCCATGTTTCTGACTTCTTTCTCTTTTCTAACACTAAGTGTGAGGGGAATTCCCCCACGTTGTTTGCTTGTTGTGTGTTTGCTCTCTGTTTTCAGGATTCCGTAGATCGTGATGATTGATGCGCCTGTTTTCAATCCAGCTGCCCAATATCCGATCTTTTTGCTAACGTTTATCTAGGGATATCTTTATTAATCCTTTTTGTGAAAGAAGATTTCGCTTCCACACTTGGCTAATAGTATTACCTTTTTCCGTTCTATAGTTTCGGCTCCGGCCGGTACTTTGAATATTGAGGGCAATATTCAATTCTAAGTGTGGGGGGGAATTCTAGCGAATTTTGATCACATGTGTACCTTCTAGTACCCTAGCACCCCCGTTTTGACCAAAAATTTTAAAATTTTTATCGCTTTAAGTCAAGTATTTACATTTTCAAGAAGTGCTATGCACAAAAATAAAGCGTTGATGCTTCAGTATTAATGGTAGTTTAGTCTTGATTCGGCTAGAACAAGGGGAATCCCGACTCTGCTAGAGTGTTGATCTAGCTGCTCTCTTAACAGTTAGGCTAAGATTTTATGCGTTGTGCAAATGAAAATGCTAAGCGTGGAGTAGTTGGTTCTCTTTAGAGCTTATATAAGTAATCTATGGCTTTTTCTCCCAGAAGCTAACTAATTGGACCTAAATGCGTGCTCGTTGTCAAACTTTTGAACATTCAAAATCGTCTTGTTACAATAAAAAGTTTTTAAGCAAAATTGATTTAGAGTCCGAGTTCAACTTTTTATTTAAATTTCTGAAAAAGCATACTTTCTTTGAATCTGAATAATGTTGCAAAATGAAAGTACCGTAAAGTTGCTTGAATGATGCAAAAGTTGCAAAGTTTAATGTTAAAGTCAAAAGAAAAAAGAAAAAAAAAAAAAAAAAAAAAAAAAAAAAAAAGTGATGAAAAATGAAAAAATATTAGTTGTGTGAATAAAAGCACTATGTTGCTTATGAATAAATGTGCGAAACTTGCTTTTTCTTAAATTTAAATCGGAAGTTGAACTCGTATTCGTCAAAGTTGTCTAAAAGTTTGACGGTAATTTGGAAATCCTTGATTTCAAAGATCCCGAAAGCTCCGATACTATTCTCGAGGGTGAAAACCTAGCCTCCTTAAAAGGACAAGCTGAGAAGAAAGTCGCCACATGGAGTGATCTCACCTTTGAATCTCGAATTTCTAAATTATTGTCGGTTGTAATCCATTTAGGTTTAGTTTTAACTTAACGGTAGCTTCGTAAATCTTTGGAATCGAATTCCCGCTAATTCCGGTACTATTCTCTGTGAGGTGTCAAAAGCCCGGTCACTTAAAACTTATGTTTTGGGATGTGCCGAGAAGAAAGCCGCTACATGGAAGAGGCCCTTTCGATCCTTAGACTTTCATCGTTTCCGGTGGGTTAGTACTTTAGTTAAGTGGATTACAACCATAACAAATGTCGATTTCAATGGTCAAACTTTTGAAAATGAGCACACTCACTTAAATTTTATGAATTGCGGGAGTAAAAAGTTAAGTCTCGGCTTACATAGATTATTTGTATAAGTAGTGTTAGCATTTTACAAAAACGTTTGTACAATAAGTTTAAGCTTGGTTTGAGAGTATCAAAAAGAGGATGACGATTACAATTCCCCGGAGACACCCATTTTGCGTGAATCCCGTTCTATGATGCCATGTTTTGATAATCAAGCATGTTATTTATTTACGTTCAAGTTTAAATTTCTAGTAGTGAATAAAAAGTCGAAACGGGGTATTCTTGGTATTTTTGATCCTTTCATTACTTCATATGATCGGATTGCTAGGGACTAGCAATTGATAGTGTGGGGGATTTGATGAGTGCTTATTCACTCATCATTTTTACCCATCTAAGACCACAAAAACGTCTAAAAACACGGAAATAGTACCAATTATTCTACAGATATCCTTGGAGTGTGTTTTTATTTGTTTTAGGTACAAAGGATCGAAAACAGGACAAAAACAGACAGAAATGAGCTTGGAATGACAAACGTGCTTTGTAGATGGAACCGGGAAGTGGATTTTCTGCATTTTCAGAGCCCGGGACGCGTTTTTAGAGTGAGAGTGGGAAAACAAACACGTAACCTAACCCTAAAACCAAATTACCTTTCTACCCTTTTCACCCGAAACCCGAAGCACCTTTTTACCTTTTTAAATTAAACTTAAAACGTTTTTATTAAAAACAATTATTTTTTTTTATTTTAAAGCCAATTTTTATTTTTACAACAATTATTTCTAAAAAAAAATTATAACAAAAAAAATATATATATATATATATATATATATATATATATATATATATATATATATATATATATATATATATATATATATATACATTTTATTTTAAAACTTTTACAAAATACAAAATACTACTAAACCTCTTATTACCCTTAAACCTTTTAACAAAATACATAATATAAATAAAACCCTACCCTTTTACCCTTAACCACCCAAAACGTTTTTTTTACCCAAACCCATATACACCCTTTTTACCCAATTTCACCCAACATCAAACCCAGGACCTGAAAAGCTTGGCGCCAAGAAAATTTCCCCCCTCCTGTCCCTCTCACCCCCGTCTCTTTCACTCCAAGAAACCAACAAACAAACATCGCATGCTCATCTTTGCCAACTTGGCAATCCACACTACTAAAGCAAACTGATCCAATGGCTGTAAGGACAAAACTTGGGCACCAAGATGAAATCAATGGTTGAGATGAAGCTCAAAGAAGCACATGGACTCAAGCAGTGGCTCACTCTCCTCTCAGAACTAGCACAACAGAAAGAGACAAGAATACACAAAGCATTTTTTTATTTGTAGTATTAATAGGAGTGTAGGAATATGTAAAACTTTGTCTAGAATTTCAATTTCTAGTACCATTTTCTTTATTGTCATTTAAATTTACTTGTACTTTTAATTTCAATGAAATGCAATTAAATTTCAGTTTATTTCAATTTCAAGTTTATGCAAATTTAACTTTTTGTTCATGTTTGTGAAATCTGCCCATTGTGTTCTTGAGTGTGTTTGAATTCCTTTTGAAGATTTTGTTAATGTCAAAAACAAGTTTTTAAACTTTTAAACTCTTTCCTGCTTAAGAAGCTTGGTTTTCTGCCCCTGAAGGTGTGTTTGGTACAGCCACGTTTATGGGTCAAAATTTAACCCATTTTGACCCATATTGGTTCTTAACTAAGTTTTTGTTATTTGATTTAACAAGTCCTTTCAAGTTGTTGTAAGTGAGTTATTGGCTTTAGAGTAGTTCTTGTTATTATTGCCTTATGAATCTGTCACAAGCTCCTCTTGATGCCCCAAGCATCCCTTTATCCTCATTTTAGATTAGTTAAAGTTAGATTTAGGATTTTCTTTGGTTTATATTAGTAGTTAGTAGTACTAAGTCAATTTAGGTTAGCTTATTTTCCATTTTAAGCTTATTTACTAGCTTATTTATACCCTTGAAGTCACTCCCTTAGCCTTTTTTTTTTTTATCAGCAGCACTGGAATGGCTTTTGTTGGGCTCATTTGTCTTATTTTTTTTGCTTATTAGTGATCCTTTAGGTGGTTTAGAGTAGGACTTTTAGACCCTCAGCTTATTTAGATCCTTTTCCTTAGCTTATTTAAGTTTTTTTTTTTAGTTGTAATGCCCTTTGGTAGCTTTTGTCCCAACAGGCTCTTGTTCTTTATTTTTACTTTGTTCATTAAAAGTCCGTAGAAGCTAAAAATTGGTATGCTCATTATTTGATCGGTAGCCTAGTTACTTCTCATTTTTATGTTTTTTTTTTTATTTTTTTTTTATTTTAGCTTTTAGATAGCTTTTTACTAGCTTAAAACACCCTCTTGACTGTTTAGGCTGCAGTTTGCGACACCTCTAGATCCCTTTTTGTTTTGCTTATTTGGCTCATCTAGTTGCTTATTAGGGACCTCTAAGTACTTATTAGATGTAGTATTCACTAGTTTGTAGCTTTTTAGAAGCTTATTATAGCTTATTTCCCCTTAGTTAGCCCCTTAACCAAACACACCCTTATATTGTCTTGCTTTGTACATAAGTTTTCAGCTTAAAATTGAGCTTTTCCAAGTTTTATTTTTTTGTTAAGTCTTTAATTAGTCCTAAAGTTAGTTTTGCAAAAGAAAAAATAAATAAATAAACTTAAGAGCAAAACTGCACAGACTGGGATTCGAACCCAGGTCTGCCAACTCACAGTATCACGTCCCACAACACACACTCACACCAGCAGCGCCCTTGGGACTTTATTGTTGAGATTTGCACCTTTAAATCATTTAACCCATGTTTTAGTTTTAAACTTTAAAAGCTAAACAGCTTATTTGCATCTTATTGAAAGATTTTTTTTCCAACTTAGCATTTTTCACAAATCAGTATTAGTTTAAAGAATTTTTAGAAAAAGTTTCGGATTTTTCTCTTTAGTTTTAATATTTTTAAACATTTAATTTTTTACTTTTTAGTTTTTAATTCGTAATAAATAATTTAAAAGTCGAAAAAATACCCGGCTTTTTCCTAAAATTATTTTTAGTCGTCTAGAATGTAGGAAAATTGGTTTTGCATCCGTAGGTCTTAAATTGCATTATTTTCACTTTTGGAGCTCGGGATTAGCCCGGGTTTTCACGTTTTTGCATATTAGCACCCTAGGACTTAGTTTAGCTTAATTTTATTGTTCCGTATGCTTAGTAGTAGTTAGTTTGTCATTTATTTTGTTTCCCTAGCCTTAATTACTTTCCCGTTCATTAATTTGTAGAAAACATAACCAAAACAAAAATTCCCGTACCATTCGAGCACTTTAATAACAAACCTCAAACGTCACCGTCAATTCACACCTCGTTGGGAAACGACCCGGGTAACACTTGCCCGGTATCACTTATCGAGTATTCGTTGGTTTTGCTTATCGATCTTTTTCCAAAACGGTTGATTTGTAATTTCTTGGGGTATTTATATTTGATATTTCTTATATACTATTTGAAACGGATCAAATTTTGGCGCACGCCGGGGAGGTTGTGTTGCGACAAAATCGTTAAGGTTTGACGATTAGTGACTTGAAGAACCTTCCTCGTGAAGTTATTTGCTTTCCAAAAACCCAAAACCCAAAAATATTTTCCTTTTCAAAATTTATTTTCCCTTTTATATTTTCTATTTATCAAAACCCCAAAATATTCTTCTCATTCCTCTTATCCGTATAATTCTATTTCTCTTACCCTCTTTTGCCGTTTAATTCTATCCTTCATATCCTCTCGACCATTTGATTCTATTTCTTTAACCCTCTATAAGTTTAATTCTCATGACGACGATCGATTATCGTCGTTGTTTTCACTGTAAAGGCCGTATGGAAGAGGATCAACTTTATTGTCTCAATCGTGATTGTATATGTGAACGGTGTGGAAGAGCTGGTGCAAGGAAATATTGCTATTGGTGCGAATTATCCGACAAAAACTCTCTCGATGATTCTCCAAGTTTTTCCGACCTCCCACCTCAACCAGAGATTTTTTCTCTTGTTTCTAAGCCTAAACCGTCTAGATTTGATCAAAATCTTTCGCAATTTACGGTTAAGAGAAAAGAACAAGAACCGGAGACCAAAACGGAAGTGGTGGAAATTGCTAGCTCTGAGAGCACACCATTTGTCCCACCTCCGGATCAAACCTTTTTCTAACGAAATCGTGAACATGATTGAAAACTTCTTAAATGAACTTCGTCAAGATTCAACTTCGGGAAATACAAATACGACTTGTGATATTGTTGAGCCCTCGATCCCTACTTCCGAGCCCGAGATATCTTCTTTCGATCAAGATTATTGCTACGGTTGTGGAGACGTGTTACCGAAAGGTTTTCGTTGTTTCAAATGTATGTGCAAGTGGTGTGGAAATTATCTTACTAATGGATTTTGTTCGATTTGTGTCGAGAATTCATTCGCTTATGATTCTAATCCAAATTCCTTCAATTTTCCTCAAAACGATTTCAACTACCCTCCACGGAATTCATATGAACCACAACCGTACTATCAAGATTTCAATGATACATCATTTCAGAATTTCTCTCCTCAATACCTTATTTGTGCAAATTGTGGGGTCCTCATTATGATTACCAATGTCAATCATGGAATCAAAATTACCATGGACCTGATCCTTGTTATAACACTCCTTGTTTTGACAATTTCCAACCCCCACAATTTTCCGTCATTGAACAATTTCCCGTCATTGATCAACATCCTCGTGAGAAAAGTATGCTAGAAGAACTTGCCGAAGACCAAACGTCTCACAACGAAAAATCTATGCTAGAATTACTTGAAGAAGAGGAACGAGCCGCTAAGATTCAAAGATGTCTTGAAGAAATACGAATCGAGGAACGAGAACTTGCAAGACGTGCCCGATGGCTCGCGACTTACATTGACGATGATGATGATAGTGACGATGATGAAGAAAGTTTGTCGGCCGAAACCACAAACGAAGAGCCCGTTAACTCTCTAAGTATGGGGGACGAGCATCTTAGCACTATTCCGGAAACGGAACCGTCTTGTGTTGAGAACCTTGTCCCAACCCCAAGTAAGTGCGAGGGTGTCTCCGATATGATGTGTGATGAGCCTGTTGATGATGATTCTTCTCCTCCCACCCCTAATGATTCTGTTGAGATGATCTCCGAGTCTGAAAATGACTATACGTCGTTTGACGATTCTTTATCATGTGGAGACATCGATTATGTTGAGGAAATTCCTTCCGAGCTCGTCGGCTTAGAAGAAGTGAGAGATCTTGAACCCAAGAACGAGAACTTGACACTGATTTTGATTCGGACGATGAAGATATTCTTGTTGTGTCCGAGGAACCTTTCACTATGGCATTCACTAATCCTCTGTTTGACTTAGATTCTGAATTTACCCTAGTTTCAGATAACCCAATCTTTGACATTCAGAATGAGGATAGTGACCTTTACTTGGAAAACCCCATTACCTCTTTATCCGAGCTCGATGATTCTACTTCTATTGAAAAGAATAGTGGTAATCCCACTTCGACTTTAGACCTTCTCGAGGAGTTCGCCGATGAACTCGCTCTTATTGATCATTCTCCACCGGGAGATGATAATGTGCACTTCGACTTTGAAGCCGACCTCACTGAATTGGAAAATATTTTATACAATTCGCCTTCGATTCGTCGAAAGTGACACTCTTATGGAGGAGGTCGACTCATTTCTTTCTCCGGATGACTCGATGCCTCCGAGTTTTGAGAGTGATGAGTATGGCTTAGATCCATCATCCACTCGTCCGCCTGCTAAACCGCCGGATGATGGAATCTCTTCTAAGCCCGATACGGATGTTCTCATTGCTTCAATGGTGGATAAGATTGTTGAACATTCGCTCAATGTTCCTCAATCTAATCTTTTGCCCACCCAACCCACCCGTTGTCAAAAATTTGACACTCTCCTTTCTTATCCCGTCTCTTCTCCATATCTTAACTCTTACGGGAGTGAAGATACCATCTTTGATCCCGGCATTTCTCATTCTCTTAAGCCGGATGTATCTCATCGGAGTGGAACTTTCAGCACATTCAATGTTTATCCAAACCATTTGAATGAAAGTCCGATGGAGATTTTCTCTTCCACTTGCTCCCCCATGGACCAATGAATTCTGGGTCGAGTCAAGCTAGCGACTCGGTTAACAAAAACAGTAGCATTTCATGGGTGTCCACCCATGTTTATGACTTCTTTCTCTTTTCTAACACTAAGTGTGGGGAATTCCCCGTTGTTTGCTTGTTGTGTGTTTGCTCTCTGTTTTCAGGATTCCGTAGAAGCGTGATGATTGATCTGTTTTCAATCCAGCCGCCCAATATCCGATCTTTTTGCTAACGTTTATCTAGGGATATCTTTATTAATCCTTTTTGTGAAAGAAGATTTCGCTTCCACACTTGGCTAATAGTATTACCTTTTTCCGTTCTATAGTTTGCTCCGCCGGTACTTTGAATATTGAGGGCAATATTCAATTCTAAGTGTGGGGGGGAATTCTAGCGAATTTTGATCACATGTGTACCTTCTAGTACCCTAGCACCCCCGTTTTGACCAAAAATTTTAAAATTTTTATCGCTTTAAGTCAAGTATTTACATTTTCAAGAAGTGCTATGCACAAAAATAAAGCGTTGATGCTTCAAAGATTAATGGTAGTTTAGTCTTGATTCGGCTAGAACAAGGGAATCCCGACTCTGCTAGAGTGTTGATCTAGCTGCTCTCTTAACAGTTAGGCTAAGATTTTATGCGTTGTGCAAATGAAAATGCTAAGCGTGGAGTAGTTGGTTCTCTTTAGAGCTTATATAAGTAATCTATGGCTTTTTCTCCCATAAGCTAACTAATTGGACCTAAATGCGTGCTCGTTGTCAAACTTTTAAACATTCAAAATCGTCTTGTTACAATAAAAAGTTTTAAGCAAAATTGATTTAGAGTCCGAGTTCAACTTTTTATTTAAATTTCCGAAAAAGCATACTTTCTTTGAATCTGAATAATGTTGCAAAATGAAAGTACCGTAAAGTTGCTTGAATGATGCAAAAGTTGCAAAGTTTAATGTTAAAGTCAAAAGAAAAAAAAAAGTGAAAAAAAAAAAAGTGATGAAAATGAAAAATATTAGTTGTGTGAATAAAAGCACTAAGTTGCTTATGAATAAATATGTGAAACTTGCTTTTTCTTAAATTTAAATCGGAAGTTGAACTCGTATTCGTCAAAGTTGTCTAAAAGTTTGACGGTAATTTGGAAATCCTTGATTTCAAAGATCTCGAAAGCTCCGATACTATTCTCGAGGGTGAAAACCTAGCCTCCTTAAAAGGACAAGCTGAGAAGAAAGTCGCCACATGGAGTGATCTCACCTTTGAATCTCGAATTTCTAAATTATTGTCGGTTGTAATCCATTTAGGTTTAGTTTTAACTTAACGGTAGCTTCGTAAATCTTTGGAATCGAATTCCCGCTAATTCCGGTACTATTCTCTGTGAGGTGTCAAAAGCCCGGTCACTTAAAACTTATGTTTTGGGATGTGCCGAGAAGAAAGCCGCTACATGGAAGAGGCCCTTTCGATCCTTAGACTTTCATCGTTTCCGGTGGGTTAGTACTTTAGTTAAGTGGATTACAACCATAACAAATGTCGATTTCAATGGTCAAACTTTTGAAAATGAGCACACTCACTTAAATTTTATGAATTGCGGGAGTAAAAAGTTAAGTCTCGGCTTACATAGATTATTTGTATAAGTAGTGTTAGCATTTTACAAAAACGTTTGTACAATAAGTTTAAGCTTGGTTTGAGAGTATCAAAAAGAGGATGACGATTACAATTCCCCGGAGACACCCATTTTGCGTGAATCCCGTTCTATGATGCCATGTTTTGATAATCAAGCATGTTATTTATTTACGTTCAAGTTTAAATTTCTAGTAGTGAATAAAAAGTCGAAACGGGGTATTCTTGGTATTTTTGATCCTTTCATTACTTCATATGATCGGATTGCTAGGGACTAGCAATTGATAGTGTGGGGGATTTGATGAGTGCTTATTCACTCATCATTTTTACCCATCTAAGACCACAAAAACGTCTAAAAACACGGAAATAGTACCAATTATTCTACAGATATCCTTGGAGTGTGTTTTTATTTGTTTCAGGTACAAAGGATCGAAAACAGGACAAAAACAGACAGAAATGAGCTTGGAATGACAAACGTGCTTTGTAGATGGAACCGGGAAGTGGATTTTTCGCATTTTGAGCCCGGACGCTTTTAGAGTGAGAGTGGGAAAACAAACACGTAACCTAACCCTAAAACCAAATTACCTTTCTACCCTTTTCACCCGAAACCCGAAGCACCTTTTTACCTTTTTAAATTAAACTTAAAACGTTTTTATTAAAAACAATTATTTTTTTTATTTTAAAGCCAATTTTTATTTTACAACAATTATTTCTAAAAAAAAAAGAAAGTTTTATAACAAAAAAAAATATATATATATATATATATATATATATATACATTTTATTTTAAAACTTTTACAAAATACAAAATACTACTAAACCTCTTATTACCCTTAAACCTTTTTACAAAATACATAATATAAATAAAACCCCTACCCTTTACCCTTAACCACCCAAAACGTTTTTTACCCAAACCCATATACACCCTTTTTACCCAATTTCACCCAACATCAAACCCAGGACCTGAAAAGCTTGGCGCCAAGAAAATTTCCCCCCTCCTGTCCCTCTCACCCCCGTCTCTTTCACTCCAGGAAACCAACAAACAAACATCACATGCTCATATTTGCCAACTTGGCAATCCACACTACTAAAGCAAACTGATCCAATGGCTGTAAGGACAAAACTTGGGCACCAAGATGAAATCAATGGTTGAGATGAAGCTCAAAGAAGCACATGGACTCAAGCAGTGGCTCACTCTCCTCTCAGAACTAGCACAACAGAAAGAGACAAGAATACACAAAGCATTTTTTTATTTCTAGTATAAATAGGATAGTGGGAATATTGTAAAACTTGTCTAGAATTTCAATTTCTAGTACCATTTTCTTTATTGTCATTTAAATTTACTTGTACTTTTAATTTCAGTGAAATGCAATTTAATTTCAGTTTATTTCAATTTCAAGTTTATGCAAATTTAACTTTTTGTTCATGTTTGTGAAATCTGCCCATTGTGTTCTTGAGTGTGTTTGAATTCCTTTTGAAGATTTTGTTAATGTCAAAAACAAGTTTTTAAACTTTCAAACTCTTTCCTGCTTAAGAAGCTTGGTTTTCTGCCCCTGAAGGTGTGTTTGGTACAGCCACGTTTATGGGTCAAAATTTAACCCATTTTGACCCATATTGGTTCTTAACTAAGTTTTTGTTATTTGATTTAACAAGTCCTTTCAAGTTGTTGTAAGTGAGTTATTGGCTTTAGAGTAGTTCTTGTTATTATTGCCTTATGAATCTGTCATAAGCTCCCTCTTGACAGCCCCAAGCATCCCCTTTTATCCTCATTTTTAGATTAGTTAAAGTTAGATTTAGGATTTTCTTTGGTTTATATTAGTAGTTAGTAGTACTAAGTCAATTTAGGTTAGCTTATTTTCCATTTTTAAGCTTATTTACTAGCTTATTTATACCCTTGAAGTCACTCCCTTAGCCTTTTTTTTTACTGTTACAGCAGACCCACAGCAGCCCGGAATGGCTTTTGTTGGGCTTATTTGTCTTATTTTTTTTGCTTATTAGTGATCCTTTAGGTGGTTTAGAGTAGGACTTTTAGACCCTCAGCTTATTTAGATCCTTTTCCTTAGCTTATTTAAGTTTTTTTTTTAGTTGTAATGCCCTTTGGTAGCTTTTGTCCCAACAGGCTCTTGTTCTTTATTTTTACTTTGTTCATTAAAAGTCCGTAGAAGCTAAAAATTGGTATGCTCATTATTTGATCGGTAGCCTAGTTACTTCTCATTTTTATGTTTTTTTTTTATTTTTTTTTTATTTTAGCTTTTAGATAGCTTTTTACTAGCTTAAAACACCCTCTTGACTGTTTAGGCTGCAGTTTGCGACACCTCTAGATCCCTTTTTGTTTTGCTTATTTGGCTCATCTAGTTGCTTATTAGGGACCTCTAAGTACTTATTAGATGTAGTATTCACTAGTTTGTAGCTTTTTAGAAGCTTATTATAGCTTATTTCCCCTTAGTTAGCCCCTTAACCAAACACACCCTTATATTGCTGCTGCTGTACATAAGCTGTTTTCAGCTTAAAATTGAGCTTTTCCAAGTTTTATTTTTTTGTTAAGTCTTTAATTAGTCCTAAAGTTAGTTTTGCAAAAGAAAAAATAAATAAATAAACTTAAGAGCAAAACTGCACAGACTGGGATTCGAACCCAGGTCTGCCAGCTCACAGTATCACGTCCCACAACACACACTCACACCAACAGCGCCCTTGGGACTTTATTGTTGAGATTTGCACCTTTAAATCATTTAACCCATGTTTTAGTTTTAAGCTTTAAAAGCTAAACAACTTATTTGCATCTTATTGAAAGATTTTTTTTCCAACTTAGCATTTTTCACAAATCAGTATTAGTTTAAAGAATTTTTAGAAAAAGTTTCGGATTTTTCTCTTTAGTTTTAATATTTTTAAACATTTAATTTTTTACTTTTTAGTTTTTAATTCATAATAAATAAAATAAAAGTCGAAAAAATACCCGGCTTTTTCCTAAAATTATTTTTAGTCGTCTAGAATGTAGGAAAATTGGTTTTGCATCCGTAGGTCTTAAATTGCATTATTTTCACTTTTGGAGCTCGGGATTAGCCCGGGTTTTCACGTTTTTGCATATTAGCACCCTAGGACTTAGTTTAGCTTAATTTTATTGTTCCATATGCTTAGTAGTAGTTAGTTTGTCATTTATTTTGTTTCCCTAGCCTTAATTACTTTCCCGTTCATTAATTTGTAGAAAACATAACCAAAACAAAAATTCCCGTACCATTCGAGCACTTTAATAACAAACCTCAAACGTCACCGTCAATTCACACCTCGTTGGGAAACGACCCGGGTAACACTTGCCCGGTATCACTTATCGAGTATTCGTTGGTTTTGCTTATCGATCTTTTTCCAAAACGGTTGATTTGTAATTCTCTTGCGGGTATTTATATTTGATATTTCTTATATACTATTTGAAACGGATCATGTTGTACCTTTAATATATCTAAATATCCTTTTTACGGCTTCTAGGTGTGATGTTTTAGGGTCTTCTTGAAACCTAGCACATAAGCAAACACTAAACATGATATCCGGCCTACTTGCCATGAGGTAGGGAAGACTACCTATCATGCCACGATATTTAGTATTATCTACGGATTCTCCGTCTTCATCTTTTGTGAGTTTGGTGTCGGATGACATTGGAGTCCTAATTGGTTTTGACTCTTCTAGACCGAATTTCTTTAACATCTCCTTGATGTATTTAGATTGATTGAAGAAGATACCATCTTCTACTTGTTTTATTTGTAGACCAAGAAAGAAACTAAGTTCTCCCATCATACTCATCTCGAACTCGTCATGCATGATTTTAGAGAAATCATCACACATGTCTTGACAAGTGGATCCGAATATAATATCATCTACATATATTTGTACTATGATTATATGTGACTCTCTTTTCTTAGTAAAAGTGTGTTGTCAACTAACCCCATGGTATAGTTGTGTTTAACTAGAAATGACTTGAGTCTATCATACCAAGCTTTTGGAGCTTGTTTAAGACCGTAAAGGGCTTTCTTTAATTTATACACATGTTTGGGTTTTTCAAAATCAATGAAGCCGGAGGTTGAGCTACATATACTTCTTCATTTATGAAACCATTTAGAAAAGCGCTTTTGACATCCATTTGATAAAGCTTTAGATCATTAGCACAAGCATACGCAAGAAGTATTCTTATAGACTCTAATCTAGCCACGGGGCGTAGGTCTCATCAAAGTCTATTCCTCTTGTTGGTTATACCCTTGAGCAACGAGTCTAGCCTTGTTCCTAGACACTACTCCGTTTGCATCTAATTTGTTTTATAAACCCATTTGGTTCCTATTATGGTTTGATTACTAGGTGGAGGGACAAGTGTCCAAACATCATTAGAAACAAATTGATTTAGTTCTTCTTGCATAGCCATTACCCAACTCTCATCTTTTATGGCTTCTTGTGTATTCTTAGGTTCTAAGGTTGAAACGAAACAAAACAAGCTACTTTGGTTTTGAACTTGAGACCTTAATGTTTGTTCGTTTAGTTTTCCTATGACTTTATTTACGGGGTGATCTTTGGACTCTTTAATGTTTATTATTTCATCACTTAGAGGTTCTTCTTCTTCACTTATCTTTTTCTTTATTACTATAGCTTCACTTTCTATAATCTCGTCATCGACAAGAGGTGGAGAGGGTTTGGGTGGACTTTCATCAAATTTTATATTTAATGACTCTTCTACCTTCATTGTTTCTTTGTTTAATATGACGTAAGCTTTGCTATTTGGCGAGTAACCTAAAAAGATACCTTCGGTTGATTTAGGATCAAATTTTGTAAGGTAATCTTTAGTGTTAAGAATAAAACATTTACTACCAAAGACTCTAAAGTGATTTAACGTAGGCTTTTTGCCTCGAAGTAACTCATATGGAGTTTTTCCTAAGATTGGTCTAATTAAGACTCGATTGAGTATGTACGTTGAAGTATCAACGGCATTACACCAAAACTTTTGAGGTATGGATTGTTCATTAAGCATGGTTCGACTCATTTCTTGTAGGGTTCTATTCTTTCTTTCTACTACCCCATTCAATTGTGGAGTGCGTGGAGCCGAGAAGTTGTGAGTAATACCATTAGCGTCACAAAAGCTTCGAATTGCACTTCATTATCGAATTCCCTACCATGATCCGTCCTAATAGACACTATGGGACTTCCTAGTTGTCTTTGGATCTTTTTGCTTAATATTTCAAAATAATTAAAGGTTTCTATTTTGTTCTTTAAAAATTTTGTCCATGTATACCTAGAATAGTCATCCACTATGACCAAAGTGTAGTAGTTACCTCCATAACTTTGGATAGCGGATGGACCAAATAAATCCATATGTAGTAATTCTTGACACCTAGTTGTAGACACCATGTTTTTAGCTTTATGACTAGAATGAGCTTGTTTTCCTACATTACAAGCATCACAAAATGATGTTCATATTTTAACTTAGGTAGATCTCTTACTAGATCTTTGGATGATAGCGATTGAAGAAGTCGCATGTTGGCGTGACCCAATCTTCGATGCCATAAGGTCCAAGTATCATCCATAGAGGTAAGACATAGTTTGTCTTTAGGTTCATTACCGATTTTAATGACATAGACTCCATGTTTCCTAATTCCTCTTCCTATGGTTATGCCATTTTTAATATCTTACTACCGGTTTGGTAAAAAGTACATTGCACTTTTTATCACATATTTGTCCTATACTTAAGAGGTTAAAGTTTAGGTTTTCTACATGACACACATCGTTAATGGTTAGAGATTTGTTAGAAATCGTACCTTTACCGATGATTCTACCTTTGCTATTTCCAAACACCACATTACCTCCATTGAAGGATTCATATGTGGAGAATAGATCCCTATTACCGGTCATGTGCCTCGTGCACCCGCTATCCTTGACCCATTCATCGGGTCTAGGTCGACCTTTAAGCACACCTAAAACAATAATAAACTCAAAAGTTTGGTCCCATTTGTTCATGGGTCCATTAGTGTTAAACATTCCATTCATGTTAGACATGTATGGATAAGATGAGTATGCATTCCATGGAGCAAAGTTTTGAAAAGGAAAACTGTTTTGCATGTTTGGATTCCATCCCATTTGATGGTTACTTTTCGGTAATGCGTTATTAGGTCTCCTAAATGAATTAGGTTTTGAAAATGATGGAGCTTTGTTTCTTGCAAAAGTAGGATTATATTTTGGAGGTGGTTGTCTAGTGGTGACATGAGTTGGTTTCTTCCTATTAACTATAACAAACTCAGTTCTAGATGTAGAAGCTACGTTATTGGCTACTGTTTGCTCTGGCAGATCCACGGATCCCTTTTTGTACACTAGTCGGTTCCCTTTTTAGGGGATCCGTGGGATCCGCCACAAAAGTGGCTGGTTTTTCTAGTTCCTTAACAAATTTTGTTTCTTTATTTTCACTAGTTGATGGATCAAGTTGTTGACTACCTAGACCCTTTTGATTGTTACCGGTTTTAACACCATCGAGTATTGTATCTAAAGTGTTCGTACTCATTCTAGCAATTTTAGAATCTAAGTGATCCATTAGTGTTTGAAGTTGAGCATAAAGTTCACATTCACCACTTGCTATTTTACCCTTTTCTAAGCGTTTTAGTTTTGCTTTTAATTCTATGACTTCTTTATCTAAACGTTGATTTTGACTCTTTAAAAGCTTGTTTTTGTTAATTAGTTTTAAGCTAATATTGCATAGTTTGTCATATTCATTGTGCAATGAGTCGTCATCAAGTGATGAACTACTATAGTATTCGTGACATACCTCGTCATTTTCCATGAGACAAATTTCTTCATCCTCCTCGTCGCTCATTCCCCATGTGCCGCTCACGAACGCCTTTTGATCATCCCGTTTGGGACACTTACTAATAAAGTGGTTTGGGTCCCCACATTTAAAGCAAGTACGATCATCCTTTGGCTTCTCGTCCTCTTTGCTTTTCCGAAAGCCTTTCTTATCGTCATACGGTTGTTTGACGTATCTTCCCTTTCTTCTAAAGAACTTTTTAAGTCCCTTACCGCCATAGCGTACTCTTCGTCGTCACTACTCGAAGAGGAGTTCTCCTCATCGCTTGAAGCCTTTTTGGCTTTAAGGGCAAGAGATTTGTGTTTCTCTTTCACCTTTGAAGCTTCGGAATCTTTAGCAAGGACAAGCTCGTAGACTTTCAGGTTGCCTATGAGTTCATCGAGAATTGTCAAATCTTTTGACTCTTCGATCTCCGTCACCTTGGATCTCCACTTCGATGGAAGTGCCCTTAGATATCTCCTAACATGGTTTCGGCTAGAAAAAGATTCATCAAGTGCTTGTAAAGATGTAATAATAGTATTAAAGTTAGCAAATGAATGATCTATAGTTTCCTCATCCGATATTGAAAATTGTTCATATTGTTGAACAAATAAATTAATTTTATTATTTTTAACTTGTTGGTTGCCTTGATGAGTTACAACTAAAGAATTCCAAATTTCTTTAGAGGTTTTAAGCATAGAAATTCTTTCGAATTCCTTTTTGGTAAAGCATTATATAAAACCATTTTTGCTTCACTATTTTTAGAAAGCTTTTTCTTCATTTCATCGTTTAGTTTATCATGAGGTATGTGAACTAAATTTCCTTTATCATCATTTGAGGTAGCCTCAAAATCACCTTCAACAATAATGTACCAAAGATCAATATCTTTAGACTTCACATATGTTTCGAATCTATTTTTCCAATATATAAAACCATTAGGTTCAAGTAGTGGTGGTCGTTGCATAGATTGCCCTTCCTTATAATTTTCGGAACCCATAGTGATCGAAAAGTTTTAAAATACAATTTTATTTTAAAACTTTTATAAACTTAGCTCTTGATGCCAATTGTGGAAAACTAGAAGGGGGTTGAATAGTTTTGTCGATTTTAAGTTAGTTTCAAAAACTTTTAGATTCGTTAATATGTGAGATCTTATGGATGTAGAGAAAGTATAGATCTAATGATAAAGCAAGTAAATAAAGTAAAACGAAGGGAAAGAAAAAGACATAACCGATGTATAGTGGTTCGGCTACAAGGACACCTTCCTTGCCCTACTCCACTCCCCGAGTCACCTACTCGAGAGTTCAAGCACTATGTCAACAAACTCCTTCACTTGGCGGAGAATCCTTCACAACGTTGCTTACACCTTTTTCGGTACAAAGCTAAATACCGAGTCCGTAGCACGGTGGACCAAACCAACACGACTATTACACAACAAGTATGTGAAATATCAAATACAAGATCTTTACTACAGAAATCTTGCGGAGTGACAAATCAATCAAGGACCCCTTGCTTGGATGACTTGTAGAATGCTAGTGATCTCGCCTTAGAGAAGGACCTATATGAGGATCACAAATAGAAAGAAAGAAGAACAACTCTCTAGATCAAGTGATCTATATGTTAGAAGAGAATGAGAGTGTATGAGAGATTTAGTAAGAAGAGGGGTGAGTTAGAATGAAGAAATGGCCCTCTATTTATAGGCAAAATTCTTCACTGTTCCCCGGATCCCACGGATCCCTTCCACTTGGGATCCGTCTAGTGTAATCCTAGGGATCCGTGGAACGCTCCTCTTTACCCATGGGTTTTTTGGTTATGGGTCATGGGTTATGGGTTGGTCCATGGGTTTTCTTTAGATTCAATGTATCTAAGTATACATTGTATCAAGTCTACTTGGGTATGGTTTAAGATCCATGGGTTATGGTCCATGGGTTATGGTTTTTACCCATCCTAATAAACTATTACAACAAATGCTTAATTATTACATTTTTGTATTTAAATGGCTATATGTAAATGCTTTACAAAAAATAACATGTATCCTTATAATTATACTTAAGATAACATTATATTTTTTATCAACAAAACACAAAGAGATCGCAAAATATTAATAAACGTTTTTACGGTTTATTTGTATTAACAAGGTTAACTAGGGGTATCGTGTACTAAAGATGAGTACGACGCAAGGGTGTGGGGGAATTATTCAACCGATGTGGAAGATGTAATTATATTACGGGTGTCAAACAAGGGTTATCCTAATGCCTCTTATCATTTAGTTATTCCTAAGTGTAGTCTTACTAGCGATCTCGGAATGCATCACAAAACAAGTTCCAGAATCTATTATACTACCGGTTCACACTCGAAGCATTAAAGTGGAATTCTTTAATTCCTACAAATCTAAGGGCGATCCTCATATTTTGAGTGGAATTTAAGTGGTAAAGGGTTTTTGTGCTAGTCATATAACTTCCTATCCATGAGACGCTTTATTAAAACTAATGGCCCACTCCTACATGTCATGAAAAATTTTAAATTCGGTGCCAAAATTACCCTAACCGATATTTCTCATGGTTTATTACACAAATGAAATTGGACAAGGAAAATAATCAAGGATAAGCATAGATTCAAAGTTCCCGTTTTATTTTCCCTCCCTACACTTAAACTGAACTTTTTCCCCAATGTTCCCCGAAAGTATCAAAGTTATGATAATAGAAGGTAATTAAAAACGAAAGAAACTAGTACTTCCCTGATTAGCTCGGTAGGATCCGGGTGAAGTAGTGGTTAAATCTTTCTTCAAGAAGAGTGTTTGCGTTAAAATCTCCTTCCAATCTTATTTATCTTCTTCTTGATAAATTAAACCTGCACACTTGAAGAAAACAAACGAAACTTTCGCGTAAAATCGGCGGTAAAAATATATATATAACTCTACTAAACTAGGATATAATGCTTGTGGAATGGATGTTTACAGATTTTCTGGAAAATTAAGACCTGGAAAATTCCAAAAATTTATAAGTAGCTCATAAAACGAGAAAAATTAGTAGCAGTTTCTACTCCTCCACGCCGTCAGGTTATCCTGACAGGGTGCGATTTTCTGGAAAATTTTTATCTTTAGAATCTGGAAAACTTTCCTGCAAAACATCCATTATGACTCGATACAAGCATTTGAGTCGAACAAACACACATGTATATCTTTTAAATAATCGTAATTCTCATGTTCACGTTTTTTTTTTTTTTGCGTGTGTAATCCTCTCTACACTTATCCCTTATGTAAAATACCTTTATATGTAATTAAGACGAGGTTAAAGACAAAATAAATCATTTTTACAAATTTAAACATGAGAATAAACAATCAATAAAAGATATACGACACAAACAATTAAGCATGGGTTGCCTCCCACGAAGCGCTTTTCTTTATTTATGAGTCTTGTTGCTAGACTCGAAGTCGTACCCCTACGTGGTCTCGTGCACGCTCACGTGCCCATATCTAAGCCATTCCAATATTCTCTCACTTTTCTTGTACTCATCTCCTAACTCGAGGCATTGTTTGTAATACCTCTTAGTTTTCTCATATGGATACCTAAGTCCATTCTGCTTATCCCTTTCACTAATCAATGGAATAGGAGTCATTCTATTACATGCCTCAATATCCTTGTGCTTAAACCTAGGATGAGCACGTGGCATTTGGTAGACAAAGTCTTCAACTTCTTCAGAGAATGTAATTAGACCATCAATTATTCGTTCATTCAACCTAGTCATTCTCTTAAAAGGTTTTCCAAAAATTACTTGAGTGAGGTCCTTATCAATAAATTCTCTTAAGTTTTCTAAGACCATGAATTCTACCAAATAAGCAAAACTTCCAACAAACACATGCAAATGAGTGACAGCTTCAACAACATTGTTCCTTTGGTAAGTTAACTCGTTGACCTTAATTTTATTGTATAAGTTCCTTGAGATTAAGTTTAAAGGCAAGAACGAATTTAAGTAAGCATCGAATCCTTTTTATCCTATTTTGCAAGAGAATTGCATGTTAAAGGGACTATCCTTCTCAATTCTACACCTAGGGTCAAAACATTAGGAGGGGTCCTCTTCTATTTCTTCATCGATGACCTCCCCGTTATCAAGTGCCTCACCATAGTCAATCTCCTCATCGGAATCCGAGTCATAGAAAGGACTATGTTGTTGCCAATTTATTTCATTATGCCCTAGGTGGTTTCCAAAGTGGTGAACGGGTGAAAGGTTTTGTGGGATTGTGTTTTCTATTTCGGGATTGGGAGGAGGATTGGGGGCGGGTAGTGTGAAAACTCTTCGGCGAAAGATGTGAATCATGGTGAGTGATGGGTTTTACGAACAAAGGTCGCAAAGAAGGGGGATAGACTACGAGGAAGCTAAAAATGGGGAAAAAAAGCTTACTTGATAGGAATCAAGCAAGGAAACCTAAAAGAGGTGGACTCCTAAGTAGCTATTCTATTCCCCGACAGCGGCGCCAAAAACTTGATATGCGTACAGCGTTAGGTCAAAGGAACTTCCTTTTCGTTGAGCAAGTTTTTCAACACCCTAGGCAGTGAACCTAATCGTTGTAGTGTAGTATTAGGGTAAGCCTCGGGAATTGATATCGTTCTCTAGGGGAATAGGAATGCTAGTGAGAAATTACTACGCTAAGGTTGGGGTTGAGAAAGATTATTTTTTATTTTTTTTATGTTTTTTTTAGAAAATTGAAAGGTACGAATCTCGGGGTTTGGATTTGGGGGGTTGGTATTTCTACCGATTACTCTACTTATCTAATTATATAATTATCTAAACTAAGGTGAGTGTAGTCTATGTCTATTGTTGTGTGCTCTTATGATGATTAAAAATGTGTTTACTTAGATGTTATTACTCCCTAGTTATCTCGTATTGATGGTTGAATTGTCACGTCCTTATTCTTAACGCGTAGTGTTTCTAAGGACGTAGGGTATGCGTTTATCCCTAACTCTTTGAAGTTACCTAAGGTTAATGACTACGAAATCTCTAGAATTCATAAACTTAACACTAAGGTTATCTTTGGATATTTAGCCTACAATTCCACTAGTAACTATAAGCTAAGGTTCAACAAAGACTAATCAAGCATTAATAACACAACGAATGACCTATCGCAATACTAGGTCAATCACAATTAAGATAAGAGACAACCAATCAATATTCAATAACTAGGTTTCATATTATCTAAGCAAACACACAAGTAAATTAGCCGGACATGGAGAACATACAAGCATACACACAAACAATTGAAGACATGATTAAATCAATGAAGTAAAACACTTATCTTGTGGTAAAATAGGGTATGGAACCCTAAGATACTGTACAAAACAGCATTGGTTCGGTTTAGGTTTTTACTCCACAAAACTACCTCTCAAAACTGAAAAAATCGGATTATATATATAGTGTTACAAAATGCGACGGCGTCACTCTTTAATTGTGACGCCGTCGGGTCGTCGCCATTAGGGTTTCGTCTTGGCCACGTCAACTCTGTGACGACGTCACCTTAGGCTTGTGACGCCGTCGGCTTCAACCTCTGACGCCGTCTGGATCCAAATCTAGGCCGTCTGAGTTGCGACGCCCTACTCCTTTAAACCTGATGTCGACTTCAACCTCTGACTCCGTCTCAAGATGTGTCGCGACGGCGTCGCATTTAAGCAGTGACGCTGTCCCTTTTCAATTTCAGCAGCTTGAGTGTCTCGATTCTTGACTTTGACCATTTTCTTCGTATATTCGCGCCTTTTCGTCCGAATAAGTGTCATTCCAGCAATTTGCCTTCAAGAGACCTAAAAAGTGAAATGAACGAAATTAAGTAGTAACGGATACAAAAGTGATCAATTAAGGGCTTAAATGACCCCTCAAAAGTGTACCTTTTAAATCCTTATCAATATCCTTGATGATGTTGTAATAAGGAGTTAGTCTCCTTTGGGGTTTAGGTGTTGTGTAGTGTTGGGTAGTAGTTCCTCAATTGTAATAGAACTCGGTATCTAGCTTAGTACCGGATAAAGGGTAGGCGACGTTGAGATAGGTTTGGTTCTCCTTGGTGAAAGGACCCGGTGGTTAGCCTAGTACCGGAAAAAGAGTAGGCAACGTTGTGAAGGTTTCTCCACCATAAGGAGTCGGTGTTGTGTAGTGATTACGAACTCTCGAGTAGGTGACTCGGGGAGTGGAGTAGGGCAAGGAAGGTGTCCTTGTAGCCGAACCACTATAAATACTCGCGTTGTGGTTTTTTGCTTCTTACTCTTTATCTTTTCATTACATATTTATATTTCTATATGTTTGTTTATCAACATCCATCACACATCAAAATAGATTGACATAAGTCGATCTAAATAGCTTAAAACAAAGTTTTAATTGGTAAAACTATTCAACCCCCCCCCCCCCCCCCCCCCTTCTAGTTTTCCACAAAAATTATAAACCTGAAAATGCGGAACAGGAAATATAAAGTTTAATAAGTCAAACACTTAAAACTGTCAGAAATACGGAACAGAAACTGATAGAAAACTATGTTGTACTGAAACAAATGAGGGACAAAGAGAATAAAAGGTACAAACCCTCCCTAGTAAGAAGGGTGAGAATAGAACATCCCTTTCTTTATATATTCTAGAGCTTTTATGTATAATGTTCAATATATATTGATAAATGTGTTTTAAAATTAAAAATATATATGAAAGTAGCTGGCAATGTATGTTAAATGAAACATTGAAACGCTTTACTTCCTTAGAATCGTTTGAATAAGTAATCTATATCTATACTACTTATAATGGAGGGATGATCTTCTCTCTTCTAATTTTTTAAAATTTTCATATATAGATTTTAAGCAAATACAACTACTTGAGCTATATATACAATTACTTTATGCATAAACATCTACACATATTGACTGGTCAACATTTGTAATTAATGCCATACTTAAAACACCAATTTGATAAAAAGTATAATTTATAAAACACAATGTGCAAACTATTTGAGGCATAAATACAACTAAAAATACTATTCAACACATACAATTAATACACTATTTAATTTACCCATTCACTAAAGTATACAACAATTTAACCACAATGTACAATCTAATCAAACTACTAAGCCAAACATTTAAAAATAAAGTCATTAGGCTGCCAGTAGTGGTCGGTCGACTGGTTCGGTCGCCGCTGCGCCAACCAAGTCGCCACCATTGCAACATGAGGGTTGAACTGGGTTGGTCGGCTCCAAAATTGACGAAGGGTGATTGCGCTGAAGGAAAGAATCAAGATTTTGTTTCTGGTAGCTTCGGTTAATAGGAGATGAATTATTTCGACGGTTATAACTAAAGTTATTGTTATTTGTAATTTAATTGTTTAATAAAAATGTAGCTGCATAACATTACATTGTCAGAAAATATAGTTACAGGGTACCCGCCGCCGCATCGCGCGAGTACCCTGCTAGCATGTAATTATATTGATTTCCGGTTTTCAATTTGATCCGACATGTTAAACCGGTTAAACTAATGAACCCGTGTTGTGACCGTCCAGTTCGATTCTGAAAACCTTGTGAGAAATGCTACTTCATCTTTTATTTGTTGGTGTACTATTCTTGATGGTCTATGTATGAAGCACCATTTGACCCGTTAACCACAATCATTGAAGACGAATAATAAATAAGGTAGTTATGTGTTTGTTTTATTAGCTAGTGCATGTGTAAATAGTCAATCTTTGACTTTCTTAAAGTTTGTGCAGCCCCTTTTATTACAATTAGCCGAGTACCCGTGCATAACAACGGCAGATAGTTATAGTGATAAAAAAAAGTCTACAAGTAATAAACAAAAAACAATAGAAGTTTGAGAATTTGGGGATTAAACATAATGTTTTGAAACTCGTTTCGACCCGGACGGTTGAACCGTTCCGGTCGAAAAGACGGGTCAAATTAATCCGGTCAACCAGCCGGGTTGGGTCGAAAAAACGAGTCAAATTAAACCGGGTCAACCCGTCGGGTTTGAAACAACCCGGGTTAATCCGGTTTTCGATGTGTATTAATAGTGTGTTGATAGTTTCTAGCTTTGCATATGCTTTCCAAAAATAATGTGAAGACTTCCTAAAATATTTAAGTTTGACCAAATTAAGTTTTTTCACTTTTCAACATTGATCATTTTTGCATTATAGATAGTATAGATAAGGTTGTCCACAGTGGTGACTTGCAGACGTCCTGCCATATTATTTTTTTCTCTCCAACGATTTGACGATGTCCAAATTGCTACAGTAGCGACCAAGTTAATTATTTATTTTTTTTTTTTAATTCAAATATATTAAAAGGCAAATGGCAAAAAATTGCATCGAACTTGACACTGTATGTGATTGTGTGTAGCCAACTATTTTTTTTCTTATCGTGATCATTATGTGTATTTTGTGACTATTATGCCATGTAAAATGACCATTTTACCTTTCGAAAATTGAAAAAAATAAGGGTAAAATGGTCACAATAATCGAATTCTGAAATTTTAGTACATACAATAAGAAAAAAAAAATAGTTAGCTACACACAATCATAAAAAGTGTCAAATTCGATGCATTACATAAAATTAGTCAAATACCATTAAAAACATTACATAAAATTATTCAAATAATATTAAAAACATTACATAAATTCTTCATCGTCACTTGCTCGACCGATCCACTGTGGGTAGCCTAATAATTCACATCTTAAATTTGAGTTTTTTTTTGGAAACGAAAATTATGAATTTATTAAAATGTTGTCTTTGAATGCAATATTTTGAAACCCGGGTTGACTTGGCTAGGAAACGGTTGAACCGGTTTCGGCAAAAAATGGTCAAAATAAACCGGATTTTTAAAAACGGGTTAACCGGTTAGACCCGTCGGGTTTTAAGTGACCCAAGTCAACCCGGTTCTCGAAACCCGTCCAGGTTTGATTTTTTTTTCATTATTTTTTATAGAAAATCGGATTGACCCGGTGATTGAACTAGGTTGATCCAGTTGAAAAATAGTAATTTTTTTAAATAGAAACCGGATTGACTTGGCGGTCAAACCGGTGTCAACAGCGAAATCAAGCCAAATATGGCTTCTTCTTCTTCTTTTCTCCTCTAAAATGCAATTTTATTAACAGCTCTAAGAAAGAGCAAAGAAAAACATATTGTACAACATAAAGTCAACAAGAAATAAACAAAAATAACAAACCAAAATAGCTTTAAAAATCTCAGCTCTAGGGTTAGAGGTCCAAACGCTCCAAGAAGCCAAATTCAGTGAGCATATCTTAGAAATCCAAAGAAGTGACATTCTCTGAGTAACCGGGAATATATCTTCTGCCTTTGTTGTGATGATAGAATCCAAAGGGGAGTTGCATACCGTATTTCTCCGGCGCCAAACAACCCAAAATAACATTGATACACCATGTCAAGAATTTTTGACAGATTTATGGTGTGTGTGGTAGAAAGAAAATGCCATTGTTTCTTACAAAATATTTTGTACAAAACAACAAAATAGAGATTGCGTTTAAATCAAAATTTTCCCTAACATATTTTTTACAAAACACAAAATATGCATAACTTAACAAGTAAAAATATATTTTTTTTGTATGTTTTCTTCGTTTCCATTGTAACCCCCCCTTCTTTTCTTAAAAATCGAAAACAATGTAACATGAATGCGTTTTCTACGTTTTGTGGAAATTTAATCCTTTTTTTAGAACGACAACTAACTATCACACAATATACACACCACATACTATCTCACATGTCCTAAGCAGGACTTGAACTCACAACTATTTTACTTGGGAGTTTCTCACACAACAAGAAGTACCATTGGGACACAGGCCATTTGGTTCCCATCATTTTTTTTACAAACTGAAAAAAGAAAATTAAGATTTTTTTTCTCGAGCTAAACGCACTCTTAGGTTCCCCATTCTATCAACGTTATCGGTTGCTACATCACTAATGTAAAGGTGAGGAAATGAGGTAGTCATGTCAAACTTCCACGAGCTCCACGCTTTACGCCAAAAGGGTTTGAACCCGAGAACGTTTTAGAAGAAAGTGATCATCCGTCTCAACCTAAAGCACGCAAAGAGGACAAATTTTAGAACCCAAATTGATTCCCGTACTAACCAACTTACACTGGGTAGGAAACCTATCTAAGGAGGCTCTCGAAACGCATATGTTAACTTTTCTAGGGACTCAAGAGTTCCAAGTGTAATAAGTTCCTAGGTTGCAATTTACTAGAGTTTTCTCTTGTATTACAAGCGAGAGAGATTTTTTTTTGGTGACCGTGATTTCTGACCTTTTGGCCAACTAATCCACGTGGTTTGAACCCACTGCTACACAGACTCAAACCAGGTAAACCCCTCTCTTTTCAGAAGGTTGGTGTGGCTACTTAAAGTTGTTTGCACCTAGCAAGAACTGAGCTTGATACCTCACACATTTTAGAGTGATAGTCACAAGCCCTTTTTCCACTAGGCCACCCTTAAGTGGTTAGAGAGTTTTGATTTTAAGGACACCCGAAGGATCAAGAGACTAAACCCATTTGTCGGGGATAATGGGAAAGATCCTGAGATCACCAATCATGGAAATTAGGTTAGATAAGTCGTCCAGAGCTTTACTGTTACACCCCTAAAATGTCACAGCGGAATGATAACCGGGGGCGTGACTTCATAACACAAAGTCACCAAATATAAAGACCGACCTCTATATGAGCCGTTTTAAAATACATCATTTGATTCGTTAAAAAGACATACAGTTTTCAATACATCAAGTTCTCAAGTTTCACATCAATAAAGATAATTTTTTAAAACATAATCAATGATGTTTACTCTGTGCATAAAATCTTCGTGAATGTAACCACCAACGGTGACTTTATGAATGGAATCCATGTATGCCAAATCGAGCAACTTACGAACCTGAAAAAATATATGCTAAAATGTCAACATAGAGTTGGTGAGCTCATAGGTTTTAGTAATTGTAAAAGTGGACCACAAGATTTAATGTTTGTTTGACCGGTACATTTGGTCACGAACGTGTAATGGTTTGACTGGTACATTTGGTCATGTATGTACATAGTAGTTTGACCGGTTAATTCGGTTATGTATGCATAATTGTTCAAAGTACTTGTATCCGTATGTAAAAGTAAGCAATGTATTCTCACCTCTAGCATTTCAAAACGAATAGTAAAACGAGTAAAAGTAGGGCTATGAAATTTACCTCAAATAGTCAAAGTATAAGAGAAAGTGTAACGTAATATAGTCATCTGGGATTCCTAACGCGTCCTAGAAATATAAGTCGTTTTAGGGAATATGCAACATGTGCTATATGCTTACGAGTTTTATGATGTTTTATCACTCTTATATACTTGTAGTGAAGTTTTACGACTCAAAACATAGAAAAAAGCAAGTTTCACTTTTCAGTATTATGTTTTCAAAAAGTGTCCAAAAATGAGTTCCGTTCAAGTTTAGCAGGTCATAAGTTCTTCATGTCTTATTGGTTTGGGCCGATTTGAATTCCGGTGTCAAGTATGTTGCAAGGATTTTAAAAAGTTCAACCACCGCTCCTAATGGTTCTAATTCTAAGGTCCTCGTAAATAGGTATAAAAGTGGTCTCTCGGGTTTTTGTTCAACGCTTAAAAAGAAAATCTCACAAATAACTCGTAACTTTTAAGTTTCATTCGACTTCATTTTAGTGTATCTAATTCGTTTTAAGTCCGTTTTTCTTCGTTAAACTCTCTAAATGAAAGTGAACGTGTCTATTTTCATTATTTCAAAGTTCTGGTTCGAGAAAATAAGTTTTAGGTATCGGGTTTTATTAAAACAAAAGATGACCAACAGTGACTTATTTTCAAAAAAACTTTCACTTAATTGGGTTTTTAAAGAGCCTAGGTTCATTGTTTTCGAGTCTACTTTCCAAATATGTCAGCCACTCGACTCGGTTCTTCAACAATTATTTTATAAAGTAAAAAACGTAACAAGGTGTCATTGCTATTAAAAATTCAGAATACTACACCTATTGTCTCGGGGCCGTAGCTCCTTCGATATTTATCGTTACGACTCAATTTTGTCGCCCATGGAAAGGTCTAAGAGTGCTCTACAAATGCATCAACTAGCTCACTTTACCAAAATTCTCTTAAGATAGTGATTTTTACAAAAGTAAACTGTGTACTCAGTTTTGTGTCGGTATTGAGTAATTTTTTCGTGTGATTTATTAAATATACCAAATCAACTCCAATGATTATGAAAATTTCCTTAAATCAACTTAAGACATATATGTAGGTGCAAAAAAAACTGGCAAGATCCGTAAAATGTCTAGTTAGGGTTTCAAGGGCTACATATGTGACTGATAATTTAGGACAGATTTTGTGAGATTTTGTCTAACTTTATTCAAAATTCCTCAACACTACAAGCATATATAAGAGTTAAAATAATCATGACATGCATATATATATATATATATATATGTAAGGAAATTATTATGTGAGAGTTCTTGATGCTTACAAGGTGTGGTGGATGATTTGTGCAAAGAAACCCAAGAACACTTTACCAAAACCCAATAAGAACTAGAAAACCCTAACTATTGAACCAACACAATCTAGCACTTAAACCAATTAAACCCAAGCTTGAAACCACTCTTGTGGAGTCCTATGATCTGCCAAAAATGTGAAGAAAATTAGAGAGTGAGTTTGTGTTTTGGTTGTGAGAAATGAATTAGTTAGGCGGTGTTGTTTATATAATGGTAAATTAGGCAAAGTTCATATCTCATTTCCATTCCAATAGTGACTAGTGAACCAAAAATGGGTGTTCAGTGTACGGAAATTTGTGGGTACCCTTTTTGGTGTCCAGGGGTGGGGAAGGTCTTGTAAGTTGTAAAAGAGTCACGTGATATCTTATGCTTGAGTTTAAACATGAAACTAGGTGTGTGTATGTTTCAAGGTAAGAAAAAGATGTTGGTGTTACTCTTTTTAGTTGGCTGGTTTTATGAGGACAAATGGGAGGGAAAACACAAAATTTTAAAGTATATAAGTGTATGTACATGTGTTGTAGGATATTACCTTGGTGGTGAAACCTTTTTGCATGCATGAAGGACGTAAACGCGTTTTACGTAAAATTGAAAAATAAAATACGCAAACTTATAAAATATGACTGTAAATGTCCACTAACATGTATTTTATATAGAATTAACTTTGTATAATGCCGATTTATGTTAAACGCCGTTTTCCGGTTTACGCGATTTAACTTAACGGTTTTACGTAAAAGTGCTTATGTAAACTTTCAAAGTAAATGAAGTTAATACAAATATCGTCATTAAACGGTATTTATATTTTATGATCTTTACTTAAGTTTTTTTAACGACAAAAGTAAATTTAATTTTTATAAAGCTTAAAGCTTGTCAATTTAATAGATATTAAAACAAGATTTTTCCTCAAATAATATCTTCATCACTCAAGCATTTACATTTTGATTAATCATATTTTTTATATGCCTCTAAACCATAATGTATGTTAACATTTTTAGATCAAGCATGTTTTGATTTCTTAAAACAAAACATTACACATGTATTTACATTTAACATATTTCTAAAAATAGAAAACAACATATGACATCATGTGGTGCATCATTGAAATCTCAAGAGGATTTCACTAGATATTTTGTGTGGATTTGGACTTTACATATCTTACACAATCTTGGATGGATTTGGTTGACTTTGGTAAGATTTTGGTAATCTTGCTGTCAGACCCAGACGGCACCAAAATATTACACTGGCGGAACCCTTTTATGGGGTCCGTGGTCCGTGGTGACTCCCCTACATTTTGTCTATAAATAGCAAGCCAAACCAAGTTGTTTTCTCATCCATTTCTAGCATAATCACATACATTCCTTCTCTCTAACATTTCTAACTCAGTTTCATATCATTATAGTGATCGTCTTTTGTAGCAAAGAAGATCAAGGCATATTCAAGCTTCAACAAATAGTTGTAATTCTTGTTTGTTTTGTTGTTGTATGATCTAGTCTTGTTCATATATCATTGTTGTACCAAACCATTATAAACTTGTGAGTGTGAGTGGTTAGTATTTTAGTCCTTAAAATACATTGTGTGTGGGAGTGGTTGTACCCTTGGAAAAGAACTCGACATCTAGCTTAGTGTCGGAAATAGTGTGTAAGCGAAGTTTAAAGGTTTCTCCGCCGATGAAAGGAGCTTGTTGACTAGTGAAGTTAAACTCTCGAGTGTGAGACTAGGGGAGTGGAGTAGGGCAAGGAAAAAGAGTCCTTGTAGACCGAACCACTATAAACAACTTGTCATGGTTTGATTGTTTCTTTCCTTATCTACTCTTTATATATATTGCTTGCATATTGTTAATTATTCACTGACATATCTAAGATCAATACCAATTGATCTTTCAATAAGTTTCAAAACAAAGTTTTTAATCGGTAAACTATTCAACCCCCCTTATAGTTTTCCACAATTGGTACCAGAGCCTCGTTGCTCAAGAATTTCTAAAATATATTGTATTTTATAAACTTGAAACGATCCATGGATTCCGAAAACTTTAAAGAAGGGCAATCTATGCAAAGACCACCACTCTTTGAAACCAATGGATTTATCTATTGGAAAAACCGTTTTGAAACATATGTAAAGTCAAAAGATATAGATCTTTGGTTTGTTATAATTAAAGGAGACTTTAGTTCTACAACAAAATATATTTCTATTGATGATCAAAAGAAATTAATAGATAAAAATAATGAAGCTAAAATGATGCTTTATAATGCTTTACCTAGAAAAGAATATGAAAAAAAATTTATGTGTGAAATCGCAAAAGAGATTTGAGAATCTTTGATTATTACACATCAAGGAAATTCACAAGTCAAGGATAACAAAATTGATCTTCTTGTTCAACAATATGAACAATTTGTTATCCCTGAAGATGAAACCATTGATTGTGGATTTGCTCTCTTTAATACTATTATTACTTCTCTTAAAGCACTTGATGAAACTTTTAAGTAGTAAGAACTTTGTCCGGAAATTTCTTAGAGCACTCCATCCGAAGTGGAGAGCAAAAGTAACGGCTATTGAGGAATCAAAAGATCTCTCAATAATGTCACTTGACGGGCTAATTGGAAACCTCAAAGTACACAAAATGGTGATGGAGAAAGATTCGGAGATCATCAAGGAAAAAAGAGAGAAAGTCAAATCTGTTGCTCTAAAGGCAAGAACGGAATCTAGTGATGATGAAGAATCTTGCTCCGATAGTGAAGATGAGGAGTATGCTATGGCAGTTAGAGATTTCAAAAAGTTCTTTAGAAGAAGAGGAAAGTTCGTAAGGCAACCCCGAGATGAAAAGAAGCCATTCCGAAAAGACTGAGATGACAAAAGAGGAAAAGGTGAAAGGAAGTGTCTTAGATGTGGTGATACAAGTCATCTAATAGGAGATTGCCCCAAACCACCTAAAAGCAAAACTCAACGAGCTTTTGTAAGTGGTGCTTGGAGTGATAGTGAGGATGATGAAGAATCAAGCAAGGATGAGATTGCTCTAATGGCACATGAATCAAATGAGGTACATTCCGACTCATCTTACTCTTCTATTGATGATGACACTTTTCAAAAACAATATAATCAATTGTGTGAGCTTAGTTTACAAATCATAACTAAAAACAAGTTTTTAAAGACTAAAAAGGAATTTTTAGAAAATGAAATTTATGAGTTAAAAGAAAAAGCAAAACGATTAGAAAAAGGGAAAGCAAATGACGATGATTTCAAATCATGTCAAGAGCTTAGTCTTGAAATAGAAAAGCTAAAACTCACACATGAAATTCTCATCGAACTTAACTCTAAGTTTAAAAGGTTTAACAAAAATATTGCTTGTGCCGATGAAATAGTTAGAATTCAAAAAATACCAGGAAACATGAATGGACTAGGTTTTAATGAAGTACTAATTCCAAATAGTCAAACCAAAACGGCCGAAAAAGACAAACAAACTGTCAAAACTGCTGCAGTACAACACGGACCAGACGGACCCAAAAATAGGGTTCCGTCCGTTGAAAAATTTGGTGTCGTGGGGACTGCAGCAGGACATAATGTTTGCAATACGGACCGTAGTGAATTTGTCAAGGTAATAAAGAAAACCAAGGATATTGTTTAATTAAAACCTGCTGTTACATTAGGAGTAGGACTTGCTAGAAATGAATTTATATCTAAAACTACTCAACAACGGCCTAAAAACCTATTGCCAAACGCCCCTTTCCTAAGAGCAACCACAACATACAACCCAACTATCAACATGGCGGTTGGAATCAAAACTTCCCTAGACCATATCAAACTCAAAATTACATACCATGGAACCCTTACCCATCATTTCTATACATGAACTAAGTAAATGGTATGTTTAACCCAAACAGACCCATGAGATATTGTGGACCAAACGCTTGAGTTATTTGTGTCATAGGTATGCTTGAAAGTTGGATTAGAACCTGACGAATGGATAAAAGAAAGTGGATGCTCAAGACACATGATGGGCAACAAAAGCCTCTTCTCAACATACCAAGAGTATGACGGAGGTAATGTCACTTTGGTAGCAATCTCAAAAGCAAAATCGTTGGCAAAGGTACGATCGCTCATAACTCCCTAACTATTGAAAATGTTGCTCATGTTGATAGGTTAGGATTTAATCTTCTTAGTGTTAGCCAACTATGTGATAAAAAGTATAAAGTACTATTTGAAGAAAATGGTAGTAGAATACTAAAAGATGGTATCACCATAGCTAAAGGAGTTAGGAAAAATAACATATACGTCATGAAAATAGATAAAACATCTAATGACAAACTTTGTCTAACAACCTTAGATGATAACTCTACTCTTTGGCATAGACGATTAGGTCACGCTAATATGAGACTTATCCAAAACCTATCCTCAAAAGAGCTAGTTAGAAATTTACCAAAACTAAAATATGACCAACATTTTTGCGACGCTTACAAAATTGGTAAACAAAATCATAGTAGCCATAAGGCTAAAAACATGGTGTCCACATCTAAGTGTCTAGAGCTTTTGCATATGGATTTTTTTTGGTCCATCCGCAATAACAAGTTATGGAGGCAACCTATACACTTTGGTCATAGTAGATGATTACTCAAGGTTCACTTGGACATTATTTTTGAAAACTAAAAATGAAGCTTTTGATAAATTTAAAATACTTAGCAAGAAAATTCAAAATCAACTAGGTGTTAACATTGTGTCAATCCGAACGGATCATGGTCGCGAGTTTGACAATGAAACACAATTTGGAAACTTTTGTGATACAAATGGTATAACACATAACTTCTCGGCTCCTCGAACACCCCAATCTAATGGAGTTGTAGAACGTAAAAATAGAACTATTAAAGAAATGAGTAGAACAATGCTAAATGAACAAAACATACCTCAAAAGTTTTGGTGCAACGCCGTTGATACTTCTACATACATTTTAAATAGAGTTTTAATACGTCCTTTCTTGAACAATACACCATATGAATTATATAAAGGCAAAAATCCAACTTTAGGATATTTTAGAGTGTTTGGGTGTAAATGTTTCATTCTTAATACCAAAGACTATCTCACCAAATTTGACTCAAAGTCTTATGAAGGTGTATTTCTTGGTTACTCACAAACTAGTAAAGCTTACATAGTTTTAAACAAAGAAACAATGAGAGTCGAGGAATCGGAACATAACATTCGACGAAAGTCCACCTCCTTCTAAGACATCACCTTTGGTAGATGATGACTTAGTTGAAAGTCAACTTGTAGAAAGTCAATAAATAATTGAAAATGACAAGGTAGATGAACCATTAAATAATAAAATTATAAACATCAAAGAATCCAAAAGTCATCCTTTAGAAAAAGTCATAGGACAACTAAATCAAAGAACGTTAAGATCACAAGCCCAAAATCAAAGTAACTACTTTTGCTTTATATCAACCATTGAACCGAAAAACATAAACGAAGCAATAAAAGATGAATCTTGGGTAATTGCTATGCAAGAAGAGTTAAACCAATTTGTTAGAAATGATGTTTGGAAATTTGTTCCAAAACCTAAAGATCAAACTATAATTGGAACAAAATGGGTTTTTCAAAATAAAATGGACGAAAATGGTGTAGTGTCTAGAAACAAAGCTAGGCTTGCCGCACAAGGTTATAATCAACAAGAAGGGATTGATTACGACGAAACTTATGCACCGGTAGCTAGGCTTGAGTCTATTAGAATCTTACTTACATATGCATGTGCTTATTACTTTAAATTATTTCAAATGGATGTTAAAATTGCATTCCTAAATGGGTTCATTAACGAAGAAGTATATGTTGGTCAACCTCCCGATTTTACCGACTTTGAAAAACCACATCATGTCTTCAAACTTAAGAAGGCATTATACGGATTTAAGCAAGCACCAAAAGCTTGGTACGATCGGCTTAAAACTTTCTTAGTAGAAAACAAATATACCATGGGATTAGTAGATAATACTCTTTTTACCAAGAAAAAGGAATCACACATTATCATAGTTCAAATATACGTTGATGACATCATATTTGGATCAACTTGTCAAGAGTTATGTGATGATTTTTCTAAAATCATGCACGACGAGTTTGAGATGAGTATGATGGGTGAGTTAAATTTATTTTTAGGACTTCAATTAAACAATTTGAAGATGGCATATTCTTTAACCAATCTAAATACATAAAAGATATGCTTAAGAAATTTGGTCTTGAAGACTCAAAACCAACTAAAACACCCATGTCCTCGGACACAAAACTCACCAAGGATGAGGAAGGTGAATCGGTAGATAACACTAAATATAGAGGAATGATCGGTAGCCTACTCTATCAAGGATGAGGAAGGTGAATCAGGTTCTAAAATTAATTTCATATTTTTATAACTCTTGTACAAACTTTACATCTTTTATAAAAATAAAATTTATGTTTTGTCCTCAACAAAAAGGGGGAGATTGTTAATACAAATATAGTCATTAAACGTTATTTATATTTTATGATCTTTACTTAAGTTTTGTTAACGACAAAAGTAAATTTAATTTTTATAAAGCTTAAAGCTTGTCAAGCTTAATAGATATTAAAACAAGCTTTTTCCTCAAATAATATCTTCATCACTCAAGCATTTACATTTTAATTAATCATATTTTTGATATGCCTCTAAACCATAATGTATGTTAACATTTTTAGATCAAGCATGTTTTGGTTTTTTAAAACAAAACATTACATATGTATTTACATTTAACATATTTTTAAAAATATAAAACAACATATGTCATCATGTGGTGCATCATTGAAATCTCAAGAGGATTTCACTATATATTTTGTGCGGATTTGTACTCTACATATCTTACACAATCTTGGATGGATTTGGTTGACTTTGGTAAGATTTTGGTAATCTTTGTGTGCGCACCAAAATATTACACGGGCGGAACCCTTTTATAGGGTTCGTGGTCCGTGGTGACTGCTGTACATTTTGGCTATAAATAGCAAGTCAAACCAAGTTGTTTTCTCATCCCTTTCTAGCATAATCACATACATTCCTTCTCTCTAACAATATAACTCAGTTTCATATCATTATAGTGATCCTCTTTTGTAGCAGAGAAGATCAAGGCATATTCAAGCTTCAACAAATAGTTAGAAGTCTTGTTTGTTTTGTTGTTGTATGATCTAGTCGTGTTCATACATCATTGTTGTACCAAACCATCATAAACTTGTGAGTGTGAGTGGTTAGTATTTTAGTCCTTAAAATACATTGTGTGTGGGAGTGGTTGTACCCTTGGAAAAGAACTCGACATCTAGCTTAGTGTTAGAAATAGTGTGTAAGCGAAGTGTAAAGGTTTCTCCGCCGGTGAAAGGAGCTTGTTGACTAGTGAAGTTAAACTCTCGAGTGTGAGACTCGAGGTGTGGAGTAGGACAAGGAAAAAGAGTCCTTTTAGACCGAACCACTATAAAGAACTTGTCATGGTTTGATTGTTTCTTTCCTTATCTACTCTTTATATATATTGCTTACATATTGTTTATTATTCACTAACATATCTAAGATCAATATCAATTGATCTTTCAATAAGTTTCAAAATAAAATTTTTAATCGGTAAACTATTCAACCCCCTTCTAGTTTTTCACAAATGATTTTGAGTTTATAGACAAGAAATGACCTGGAAAAATACGAGTTGTGACATCTACGGCTCTACACCTAGGTTGAGTTCTCCAATTCCAAACGCCCTTCGAAGCACCATCAATAAGTGCCCATCTCTCGAAGCGGTCTACAAGGCGGACACCATAATCGCACCAAGTATCTTTCCAGAACAGAGTGTTTATCCCATTTAATACTTTCTTGATAAACGAATTACGAAAAGAAAGAACAATTTGCTCAATGCTTGATATGGCTTAGGGGTGAGCATGGTTCGGTTTGGCTCGGTGTTCGTATAAAACCTAAACCAAACCGAAAAATTTCGGTTTTTGATTTTTAGAAACCATTCGGTTTCGGTTTTGTGTCAGTTTGGTTTTTCGGTTGTCGGTTTTTTTTCGGTTTGGTTTTTCGGTTTTTTCGGTTTCTATACGATTTATCGAGCTTTGATTTTTCAAAGTGGATTTGACATATATCATAAAATAGAACCATATCTTAAACCGGTACCTGTACAACAGTACTAAAACGGGTAAAGAACGGTCTTAAATCAAGTGCCAACATTCTCAAAGTTGCCTCCACGTTCCAAGGATTTGTTAGAGCTTGAAGTCTGTACCTGAAACAATTGAAGGGTGTGTAAACGAAAAAAGAATGACGTTGGAACAAGTTCTTCAATCTTTTGATGTAATTGCACCATCTTCAACAGGAACAACCATTAACATTCAAATTTAATGTGTTCTTGTGACATTTGTGTTCCCCCTTTTTTTTTTTTACCTACCTTAAAGCACATTTGTGTTATGTATATTGTTATGAAATAAAATATTAGCAGAGTTATCACACATTTGAAATGCATCATTGACAACAATAATGTAAAAGGAAGATATCAAGATAAACTTATATTATTTATGAACAACAAGGCAAGATATATTATTTTGACTTTAAATGTCGGTTCGGTTTCTATTGGTCGGTTTTTAAAGCTAAAACCAAACCGAACCAAAAACTTCGGTTTTTTCAAAATATAAAAACCGAACCGTCGGTTTTTCAATCGGTTTCGGTTTTTTTTATTTCTGTTTTTCGGTTTTTTTCGGTTTAGGTTCGGTTTTTCGGTTTCTTGCACACCCCTAGCTCGAAGAATATCAAACCAAACACCATTACGTTTTAAACGATCAAAGGAACCATCAAAACAATCATTTCCCTGTAAAAGGATTTAATAACCTTTTTCCACAGAGTGTCTTCTTCCGTAAGAAATCGTCATTTCCATTTCCATTTTTATTTTTCAGAGGCTTAAGTTTTTAGCTAAGAGACTGCCAAGGTTAAGGCCCTCATTTTTTTACACGAAACAATATTTTCCCATTTAACCCAAGATATACCTTTAGCATCATCATTTAGACTCCAAAGAAGCGACACCAGATAGATAACAACATTTTGATGATATTTAAGGGAGTACTAAAAAGAGACAAAAAAATAGACGAAAATGCTACCAAGTACCGATTTAACAAGCGAGAGTCTCTGGCCAATGCAGAGGTTCTTTGCTTTCCAAGAGGAAAGTTTGTCATGCAGCCTATCAACCACTTCACTCCACCCATCACAAATGTGCATATTACTTCCATTCGGGAGACCGACATACATAAAATGAAGAGTGTCGTGTGAGCAATTTATTAGGGTATCAAAAGATTCCACCTCATGAGAAATAACACCAACTCCAAATAATCGACTCTTAGAAATATTAAGATCCGAAGCATCCTCATAACACTTAAGAATATGAATAAGATTTTTTGCATTTAAACATGACCATTTTTCAAAGAAAGGGGGTCATCCGCATATTGTAAAAAGGAGAATGTTATCGACACAATCATGTAAAGATAATACCTTAGTTGCAAGCTTCAATGACAGTGACTCGAACCGAGATCGAAGCCAAACTCAGACAAGTACTATTCCACTTTCTTCATTTATTACCGAAACCCATTTAAGCCATAGCACTTTGAATAAAGTCCTAATTAACACTATCAAACGATTTTTCGAAGTCCACTTTAAAAATAGCAGCTTGTGCTTTTCATGTTTAGCCAAATTAATAACATCATTCGCCATTAAACAACCATCCAAGATTTTTCTTCCGGCAAGGAAATCCGCTTGAGTCACACGTTCAAGTTTATCTTATAAACCTCTTAGGCTACGATCATGTTTTATATTGTATGAGTTTCACCACTCTTTAAATGTGTTTTTAAATGGCGACAACCGTTCTTTAGAAGTTATGAAATATTGATTCATTTGACCAAAATCGAATGAAAGCTTATAAAGCTTATATGTATACATAATAGATACACCTTCAACAAACATGTGCTAATTGAACATAAACGGAATATAAGACGAAAGATATCACACATGTTTTTAAATTAGGAGATTGTCTAACAAATATATTCAGGGAATTGGTTACGGTCCATTAATTTATACCGAACTTTTATTTTAAATTAAAAATTTACATTTAATACGCATTTATTAAATTTATAAATTAACTTAATTAGTTGTTATTTTTTAATTTAATAAGCATAATTTTTTTAAGTAATCATATTAACTAATGTCTTGAGGCCAAGATCAAACAAACCATTATATTAGATGCACGGGGTTATTGATATTTAATAGGTGTCTATGAGTTATTAGTTTTTGATGACGTATAGTCTACATCCGGGTCACGAACCCGGCTAAAGTCCAACATTCACTTAGCCTAGTACGAGCTGGGCTATACCGATTAGAGGTTTGGGCTCACGAAGGCCCAAGCCCAAAGCTATTCACGGAATAGATATCCGATATCTTCTAAATAAGAAGATTATCATTCCCAACCGACTTAGGCAGGATACGCCGAAGGTTGAGGAACACGGAACCAACAAGGATTCCGTGCATATATAAAGGGAATCATACCCCTCGTTTAAGGTAGATGAGCTCAAACCCTAATTCTCCTAAAACCTAAAACCGATTACTTACTCTCACCCCGGAGGATAATCGTGGGAGACAATCCCACGGTAAGCCTAACGGTGTCTTCTGTTTCTTAGTGCGCAGGTCTCAAGCAGCAATTCTCAATTGGTACGAGAACCGGAGCTCCAAACCAGGAACGCCCAACTTTTGTATCAACAGTTTTATATTGAAATTGTGAGAAAATCTTTATTGTTTGTAAGAATATATAGTTTTGGATAGCGTGAAAACTAGAAGACAATTAAAATGTACTCACTTTGTGTGATCCTCTCACATGAAAATATAATTAAAAAATATATATATGCTCTCGATATATATTTCGCGAGAATTGTCAGAAAATTGGTTTGTGATGCAAACACATTTTGAGGCCTTTGATCTACTTTGTGGCCTAACTTTGGAGCCCAAAAATAATGTTTGGACTTTGGAGTTTAAAGTTCATTTGCAACCATTTTAAGATTTTCCATCTCCATTTTATTCCTATCAATAAAAGTAAATTACGTCTTTAGTCTTGTGGTATATGCAGATTTCATGTTTAGTCTTCATTATGGTGAAATTAATACAGACCTCCTCTGCGTTTGAATTTTTGGCTTTTCACGCTGTGGTCCAAACGGTCACGCTAACGCTCATTAAATAAGTCCATCAAAAGACACATGTTCAAAATATGTGAGGGTAAAAATGTCAATATACATCTTATTCTTTTACACAATGTTCTCGAGTTTTTTATTAAAGAAAAGAAAGTGATAAGGATGAAAAGAAACGTAAAGAAAGTGGAGGTTCTTAACTTGAAAAACGAAGAGGGAAAAAGGAAGAAAAAATTAGTAAGGCTTTGTGTTCTTAAGTTGAAAATAAAGAAAAAAAAATGAGAATAGTTGATGTATCTACAATTATACTCATGTTTTAAAGTTTAAAAAGTAATGATAGTTTGTCATTTGACATTTTAAACATTAGTTTTCTTTCATTTCCTCCTATTTTTAGAGAAACGTATTAGCCAAAGTTTTCCTCAATTTTCATTTATTTCATTTATTTTCTTGCTTTAAAAATATTGGAGAACACAGGTTATTTGCACTTTCCTTTTCTTTTATTTCATTTCTTCCCAAAATTAAACCGAAAACGCAACGTTAGAGTCTCCACCATCACTCATCTACCATACTCATCTTTTTCTTCTTCAACAATCTCACCACATTACCATTACCACTACAACTTTAACACCAACACTACAACATATCATTAAAGACATATCGAACCCTTCTGGCAAACACCCGAATAAACATATGCACTTCTGCCAAACACCCTAAAAAACATCAGCAGATAACCAACAAGTATGGTAGGAAAGGAATGCAGACCCAAATAATCGAAACCTTAAATTGCAGACATACACCATTTGCCATACCTGTACAAACAACAGCTGACCCACTTGAGAAACCATCTTCATATTTGACATTTTAGAAGATAAAAAAACCATTCTTTAATTTAAACGAGTTGTTTTGTATTACGACCAGTAAAAAACTATTTAAGATCGACAACACTAAAAAAAATGAGAAATCGATTAACTATTTCATCGGGTTGAACATGAGTTATTATACCAAATAAATTTGATAGTAGCATACAATATGTAGTCTTCTATATTTGTTCTAAAAGACCCATTTTACATGTTCACTTTAGGCCTCAGGGGAGCTTGAGCCGCTCTAAATTGAGGATATGTTTTGAATGAAAGTTATGTTAACGGACATGATTGATGTTAACTTAAAATGGTTGATCTTAGATTTATTGATTTGGACTTGATAAAAGTGTTTTTGAAATGATTTTTTTGGATTTTGTTTTAAGATATTAATCCCTTATCGTGTGGTTTTGTTATAAAAGTTGTTTTTAGTTGTGTTTCGAACATGTTTTTTGCATGAAGAGGTTGTGTTTGTGTTTAATGAAGGGCATGAAAGTTTTTGAATTTAATTAAACAAAATCAGAATTCAAGAACAAAAATAGGCATAAGATGAAATTAAAAGGGACAAAATGTGAAATGACAAAAATAACCTCGTGTGCAAGGCACGTGTTGCCAGGGGCGGAGCCGCCTTTAAGGTAGGGAGGGCACTTGCCCCCAACACTTTCTTCAATAGTCTTACTTTTCAAGGTTGATATTCATGTTTTTTGAGATTTTAATGGTGGTGCCCTCAGCATAAAAAGGATTGTGCCCTCTGTAAGTCTCAAGGTTTTTAAAAAATGAGTTAAAAGAGAGTCAGGAAGATGATGCATAGGACTATATGCTAGGAGAGAGTATATTTGAACATAAGACTATGTGCTAGGAGAGAGTATATTTGAAAGTAATTTGGTATAGAGTGACGTGGGAGTGACTTTTAATGGTTATCATTTCTACTTCATGATTTTAATATATTATTAATGTATTATCATTTCTTATTCAATCTTTACTACGTGACTTTTTTGTTTCCCATTGTCCTAATTTGGTTATAAAATTAAGTAGACACAAATATGTAACTTTAATGTTTCATTTTTTTTTTTCAATTATATGTTGGGATTTTTTAAGTGTTTTGTTAATTTGTTATGATATGAATGTACAAAATACATGTTGTGAATTTTGTTACTTATTATATTATTTGGCCACAAATATGCAATGATACTAGTTAAGAAAAATCTTATTGTCATAAACATCCGTTTATATTGTTTGCTATTCTTATGTTTTGTCCTCAAATTAGATGTCTAACATTTTTTGTGATAAATATAAACTATTTCTTTTGAAACTTTTTTACTCGGTTATATAATTTGTGTTTTGCTTAAGATGAGACATTTTTTCTTTAATTGGGTTCATTGACTCGACATTACGAGTCGACTAATCTCAAAGAAGCTACTTTTTTAGATAACCCGGAGTCGACACATGTACGTGGCGAGTTATCTTGTAGTTTTCTCCTATAGATCATGGTTTTTCTTCTGCATTTTTTCACAAAATTAGTTTCTTTTGTTTTTGTTTCACACTATATACATTAATATTGTTTTCTTTGTTTATAGCTTTTAATTTTTAGATAAGTTGCTCATTTACATACTATATCATAGTTTGGTGCAACTATTACGCAATTTAAGTTGGTTTTGCGCAATATGAGCTCGTTTTTTTCCCTTTTTTTAACGACTTGCGGGGAGGTATAAATTTTTTTGCCCCCCATACTGACATTTTCTGGCTCCGCCACTGCGTGTTGCAGATAACGATCGTTAGGTTATTGAACCAACGACGTGCAAAAAATCAAATGTTGGACAGTCTGCAATAACTTCTTTGTAGTGCGGACTAAACGTGAAATTTGCGTACACCGCATGAACAAACAGTTTAATTTACTTTATAAATTATTTAACATATAGACTAAACTCATTAAAAACGCACACCCACAAACAAACTCCTCTTTAAAACAAAACTCAAAAATAGTCGCTATAGTATTTTTATTGTTAATTTTACGTACCGTCGTTCGAAATTCAAGTATAAATACATACACATAAAGGAGTCACAGCAAACTTAAATACATAACGTGTATACAAGTAACACTAGCAGGGTACCCGCGCGATGCGGCGGCGGATACCCTGAAATAAAAAAATTCAATAAACCATCATTTATAATCTAAAACGTTTTATGTGACGATAAATTTGAGGATGCCAAAAGTTTCATGTCGCATATTTCAACTCTTTAGAATATTATAGTAGGGTACCCGCGCGTTGCGATGACGGGTATCAAGTAATAAAATTTTCGGCAAAAAATGTTTTCAATTTTATGTTTTCTCTTACAATAATTTTACCAATAGCGAAAACATAATAAGTTTTAGTAACTTTAAAAAAAGTGATAGATAATATCAAACTAATTCATATAAAAACAATTGAAAGTGGCGTGATTTTACGTTGCGGTAGTCAATAATGTTATGGGGTTATGGTCAAAGTAGTTGATACTGGTTCGTAGTCACAAGTAAGTAGAAACATTTTTTTTATAAAATATATATATATATATATATATATATATATATATATTTGAACATGTTTGTATCATTAATATTGTTTATTACATTTGTCCCATATAGATAAAAAAATATAAATAAAATAGTACTTATAATTTATACATCTTGTAAAGTATATATTTATGAAAAAATGTTTGAATCATTAATATTGTTTAAAACACTTGTCCCAGATAGAGAAAAGATATAAATAAAAGAATGTTTGTAATGTAAAGAAAACTTACATGTATAAGCAATCATTTAGAGTTATCCATGAAAAATATAATAATTAATATATTAATTATTGAATTAGCACTTAACACTTAGCACATTTGCATCATTTGTCTTAAAAAAAATTGTCCCGACTTTTACAAAAAACTGTTTTTTACTTTTGTAGTTAATTTTATTTAAAATAATTCAAAATTTATTTAGATTGGTTCTCGAAACACTCTTACGATATAATAATAGTTTTGGAACTTTGTAGTTTTGCATGCATTTTAAAATCATATTCATTTATATGTGCATTTTTGCATTAAAACTAAATTAATTCAACAAGAAATAATAAATGAAGTATTAAAATGTTGTGGAAGATAAATTAGTAAAAGCTATTTATTGTTTACATTATGCATTAAAATTTGTAATGCTTAAAAAACATATTAATGACATCTTAAAAAAATTTAGGAGAGAGGGTCATCTCTCCATTATAAGTAGTATAGATATGTGTAATATGTATAAAATCAAATAAATTATCATTTGTGAATTTACATCTTTGCATCATTTGTCTTAAAAAAAATTGTCCCGACTTTTACAAAAAACCATTTTTTACTTTTGTGGTTAATTTTATTTAAAATAATTCAAAATTTATTTAGATTGGTTCTCGAAACACTCTTACGATATAATAATAGTTTTGGAAATTTGTAGTTTTGCATGCATTTTAAAATCATATGCATTTATATGTACATTTTTGCATTAAAACTAAACTAATTCAAAAAAAATAATAAATGAAGCATTAAAATGTTGTGGAAGATAAATTAGTAAAAGCTATTTATTATGTACATTATGCATTAAAATTTGTAATGCTTAAAAAACACATTAATGACATCTTAAAAAAATTTAGGAGAGAGGGTCATCCCTCCATTATAAGTAGTATATAGATATGTGTAATATATATAAAATCAAATAAATTATCATTTGTGAATTTACATCTTTGCATCATTTGTCTTAAAAATTGTGTCCCGACTTTTACAAAAACCGTTTTTACTTTTGTTGTTAATTTTATTTAAAATAATTCAAAATTTATTTAGATTGGTTTCCAAACACTCTTTACGATATAATAATAGTTTTGGAACTTTGTAGTTTTGCATGCATTTTAAAATCATATTCATTTATATGTGCATTTTTACATTAAAACTAAATTAATTCAAAAAGAAATAATAAATGAAGCATTAAAATGTTGTGGAAGATAAATTAGTAAAAGCTATTTATTGTGTACATTATGCATTAAAATTTGTAATGCTTAAAAAACACATTAATGACATCTTTAAAAATTTAGAGAGAGACATCCTCCATTATAAGTAGTATAGGTATGTGTAATATGTATAAAATCAAATAAATTATCATTTGTAAATTTACATCTTTGCATCATTTGTCTTAAAAAAATTGTCCCGACTTTTACAAAAACAATTTTTACTTTTGTGGTTAATTTTATTTAAAATAATTCAAAATTTATTTAGATTGGTTTTCTCGAAACACTCTTTACGAAATAATAGTTTTGAAAATTTGTAGTTTTGCATGCATTTTAAAATCATATGCATTTATATGTGCCTTTTTGCATTAAAACTAAACTAATTCAAAAAAAAATAATAAATGAAGCATTAAAATGTTGTGGAAGATAAATTAGTAAAAATTTATTTATTATGTACATTATGCATTAAAATTTTTAATGCTTAAAAAACACATTAATGACATCTTAAAAAAATTTAAGAGAGAGGGTCATCCCTCCATTATTAATAGTATAGATATAATTCGATCACCGAATCTATATCCGTATTTGATCAATTAAACTTCTTTAGTCTCTGTAGAACCACCACAACCGAATAAGCTCGATAGTGTAGGTAGTTTGATCTCTGCTATTAACAGGAATATTGAGGTTACCAATCACGGGAAGATCGACAGTAAGAATAATGTTGAGTTCATAATCTATGTCCCAATCAGCACCAATGTCTTTCACTAGGCTCACTAACACGCTATGAGGCACCTTAAGTCCAACATCTAGCATTGTAATTACCTTTAGTGAGCCAGGGTGGAAGATTGTGCCTTCGCGATCACCCTAATTTTAATGTCACGGAATTAGTCACATGAAAATATATCTATATTTGATTTCGTATATAGAATTATCATTGGATTATATTATAACCAAAATTCATGATTTTCCATGCACGAAGTTTGTTTAGTGAAAGAATGAACATGACCAAATATATATCCGTTTAGAAAACGTGAACAAACTTTTGTTGTTGTGGTTGGAAAGAGTCTTTGTTCATTCATAATCTTTGTTCATGATTATATGGTAATCTGTTTCCTAGCCTCTATTCGCACAGGTTTACCACATTAACAGAATAACTTATTTATAAAACGTTGATAGCCGATCAAAAAGCATGACTATATTTTTCTAATTTGGCCTTTTAATAAAATCACATTAATTCATTTTGATAAGTCATACAGAAACGAAGAAATCATTAATTTAATAATTTCATTTACATATACGAATAACATTCAGCAACAATTGTTATAAATTTCTATATAACCAACAAAATCGTAACAAATGAAAAACAAACGAACCTGCCAGCGCTTTTAAACGTATACGAAATCTCGCATATAGGAATCGGGGTACCATACGGGTTGGAAACATTAACATCAGCTTTATACGTAATACATTCACGACTAAAATCTTTCAAATCAACGTTTTTAACACAAGCTTCAGGTTTTTTCATATTGGCCACCTTCTCAGCCACGAATTCCTTCGCCTTATCGACTAATCCAGCCATATTTCAAACGATAAATTTTTTTTTTTTTTTTTTTTTTTTGACGAAAATGTGTTATGATGAAAGTTGATGAGGATTGTGGTTATATATATGTGTGTTTTTAAGGATATGTACGGGTTAATGTGAATATGTGATACGTGTTGAAACGTTTCTTTGCACACATTTCGCTATGGTTTTCCGCGCCACGTTACTTGCAACTTTATTTTTTTTCCAAGTTTTTGTCAATTTTCAACAAATCTACTATCACGAATGGGTATGTGATATGTCCTAATCTTTAGATTATTACATGTGCCAAAGTCTAGAAGCCTAGAACTATATATATAAACAAGTGCAGTTCAAAATATATATATAGGCTCCGGTTTCATTGAGAAGATTTTTATTTTGAGAAGATTGAGAAATCTTCGTTTGAGCAAATTGATCCATGTTTTTTATTTGATTCACAAGTAAACATCATTTATGGTGAATCGAATCTATAAATCACAAATTTGATTCACAAATCATTGTTAAAATCGAGTTATGATGATGTTTCATTAAATTTGTCTGAGATGATTAGATTATTACATATATCTCAAAATGAGATTTTAACATTGATTCAAAAAAATTTACACATTTTCAATTTTAATCACATTAAAACGAGTTTTACGCTTGAAAAACATGAATCAAAGTTACAAATCTATCGTTTTTGAAAACCTTCTCAATCTTCTCAAAATAAAAACCTTCTCAACCGATCCGGATTCTATATATATATATATATATAAACAAGTAAGTGAAACCCGCCGCGGTGCGGCGGGGGTGTTTTCATAAAAGATACAGCCCTTAAATTAACGCCATATAAGAAACCGAAGATCTGTTTAAACTTCATTTACCAAACTAACTTTTTTTGAGAAAAAAGCGTCACAAAAATATGAACGTCAACTACTAAGCAACCTTCATGAACTAAAAATTGCAAAGGATCTGAAGTTGAAATATAAATGATAGGGCATATGGTAACTCAGGCATATTTCAACTCAAGCTAACATGATAAAATTATAGTTAAATAAAAGAAATGGTTTAAGTTACTTTAACCATTTAACGTCACAAAGTTTTCAAGATATATAAAAAGATCAAGACTTTCCATGCATATACCTTTTTCAAATGAAACCAACTTGACATCATAATATACAATGGAATTTGCACGTACAGTAGCAGACTCCTGATGTGATTCGTTTGAAGTCTTGAACCAAACGCATGTTCTGGATGAATAGTTAAGATTGTAACCTCACCTTGTTCAGGGTCTTTACACGTCTATCAAGCCCGTCAATAACTTGTTCTGTCATAAAAACACGTCATTTCGTTAGTGCTTGATTTTTCTGGTTTTTAAAAAACAACGGCAGTTTGACACCAAAAAGGGACCCACCATCGTCTATTTTGAACTTGAATGGCACCTAATTGTCCCCTTTATTCACAAACACAATTCCATTTTCAAGTTTTCCAATGAGTTTCACTATAACCAAATAAGCATAATGTGTTAATTAGTATTAGACTGTATATTCTAAATAAACTTGATCGAATCTAATTAGGCCTGGTAGGCCCGAATTACATACACTTTCCAATGATTGGAACCGAGCCTGATTACAACACGGTTTTTTTGCCCATGTTAAGACCGGGTTTCTTAGGCCCGGAACCTGCACATCTCTAATTTCGACTCATTTACTGATAAACAGGTTGATTCGCACTTTGTTTTATCTCACACGGGTCAAATGAGATAAAAGACACCCGCAGTCTAGTTTCGTCCTGTAGTAAATGATAACATGTTTCAACTTGACCCGTCTTGACTTTTGACTCTTAAACCAACCCGTCCCACTTGTCCATCTTGCCACCTCTACAAAATAATAAAAATACGACAAAGAAGAAAACCTTGAACTATTGTACCATCATTCGGGCGATCATATCCTTCTCTCTCCTTCAAGACTTTCTTTCAAACCTTTGATGAAACCAACTCGAGAGTTATATGGAGCGTAATGTAGGGCTGAGCATCGGGCGATCCGGACGGCGGCGACCGAATCCCGTAAGCGACCAACACAAACCGACTCCGACCCCGACAACCCGACTAACATGATTAGGGACTCGGGATCGGGCGGGATTCGATTTGATTGGTTTTGTTTGTTGTTTTGGTTTTCGGCCGTCAGGCCGATCCCGAGCAAGCCCGAACCCGACTAACCGGAAAAACACAAGCGACTCCGACCGGACAAGCCCGACTAACATGATTGATTCCGGGATCGGGGAAAGGATCGGCATTTGGGGAGAATGGTTGGGAGCCGCAAGTGGTAATGGCGGTGTGCAACCAAACCTTAAGCTAGGGGGTGAGCAAAACCGACCAGAATCCGAGATCCGTCCAGATCCAGTCCGAATCATGTTAGTGGGCTTGTCGGGGTCGAGTCGGTTTGTGTTTTCGGTTAGTCGGGTTTCGGGCTTGTCGGGATCGGGTGGGACGGGCGAAAACCAAAACAACAAACAAAGCGATCAAATCCCGAATCCCGTCCGATCCCGTCGAATCATGTTAGGGGCTTGGGGGGTCGAGAGTCGGTTTGTGTTTGCGGCAGCCGGGATTGGGCTTGTCGGGATTCGATTCGGGCGGGTGGGATCGGCCGATGCTAATATATATATATATATATATATATATATATATATATATATATATATATACTACATATAATAGAAAAAGAAAAAGCGTACAAGTGAAAAGTTGAAAAGTTGAATTGTTGAAATTGGTCAAATGAGAGAGAAATGCATAATGTAATTAATACTCCCTCCGTCCCAAAATTATTGTCCTATATTGACTTTTTTAGTCTTTCTTCTTCAACTTTGACCATAATTATTTTTGTTTATGTTATATAATACTTGATGAAAAATATATGAATATATTAGGTTTTAAATGTATTTTCATTTGGTATAAATTTCATCAAGTATTATATAACACAAATAAATATATTAATGGTCAAAGTTGAACAAAAATTGAAATCGAAAGGAGACAATAAAAATGGGACGGAGGTAGTACTTTTAATAAAACACCCCATTACTTAAAAGTACAATAATTTATTCACATTGTACAACCAATTAAAAGCACGTCTACCAAATTAAAAACAACCAATTAAAACACCTCTTACTAAAAAGTACAATAAAAATTTCATAACGTACAATTTAAAGAAGCTACAACATAATCCAAAATACCATAAAATGATATTTTTAAAACACCATAAAATGAAAAGTACATGTTATTATACACATTATACAAATTAATAAAACATACAAAACTTCATACAAGCTAACAAGTTGATGTTACATATAGTTTTAAAACCGGACCGGCCGGACCAGCGTGTTCAGCAGGAACCGGTGTTGCCACGGTTCGGCTAACCAATTAAAACCATCCGAAAGCGAACAGAGAGACCGTTGAAACCGGCGGTGAATCAGTCTCCATCGAGATCTATTTACTTGGTTAATCGTCCACATCATTCGTTTACAATCCTAACTTGATAAGCGAAATTGGATGGCGTCATTGTCATCTCAAGTGGCGACTATGATAATGAAGAAGAGGAAGAAAAATTCGGCGCCAACTGATGCGACTCGAGTAATTGGTGAGGAAAAAGGTTTATAGTTTTCTTTTGGTCTCACTAAATATTTTGTATGTCGTTTGATACATGTTAAAATTTTGCTCCTGTTAAATTGTCACATGTTACAACTGTTTGCAATTATATTTTGATATTTTCACGTTCTATTTTAAATGTTATACGAAACAGTTACCTCAATATCGCATATCGTTAATTGTCTGCCGCTAGAAACCGCTGCCGCCAGGCGCGGGTACTCGCCTAGTATATATATATATATATATATATATATATATAATATAATCAATAAAGTTGATAGAACAAATGACAAGGCATGAAGTATGTAGTCAATCAAAGGCGTACGAATACAAAATACTAGGAAGTTCGAGAAGTTTTTCAATTTGTACCGTTCTCAAAAGTAAACTCGACACACACCATACTTGCTACATCATCAATTTATGTTAAGCCGGTGAATGAACGCTAATTGATAGTAGTACATTTTTAAAAATCCTAGCAATTTAGGGAATGAATCGTTTGTAACATTTTATCCGTATTTATTGAGGTAAAATATACATAGGAAAGCATGCAAAAGGTGGAAGGAAAAACAAAGCATACAAGCAAACAAAGCAGATAGGCAGAAAAACCAATAAAAAAAAACATAAAAAGCAGACACCACAAGCAACCCAGAAAAGAAAAGGAAAACAAGCAAACAAGCATATATAGATAGGTAGAAACGAACACATAAACATAAAGAGCATAAACAAGAACATAAACAAAACAAAAACAAAAAAACGCAAGTAGAGTAGATAAGCATAAACGAATACAAAAACATAAAAAACAAACGCAACCAGAAACCCAAAAAGAAAAGGAAAAGCACAAAAGATACAGGGGACAAGAGCAAAAGCAAAAAGGCAAGAGCACCAAGAAAAACGCAAGGAAACGCAAAGGGCCTAAAGCTAAGGCAAAGAAAAGGGGCAAAAGGCAGACAAGACCAAGGGAAAAAAAGAAGCAAAGATCTAAGCAGGGCAACGGTATGGGGCCTAAAGCAAAGGCAAAGCAAAAAGGGGCAAGAGAGGCTGCAATAAGCCAAAAGCTAAAAAGGAACAAGCAAAGGGGCTCTAAAACTAAAAAACGCAAGGGGTAAGGCAACAGAGAGGCACCTAAAAGGCCAAAACGCAACAACCACGCAACCACGAACAACCTATCCTAAATCACCCGCAAATTCTAATCCTATCTCTCCACACATTTCTATCTAAGGTCATGTCATCGGAAAAGAGAAGTTCCTTCATTACGCCTTAATTCTATCCTTCCAACTAAGTTTAGGTCTACCCCTCCTTCTCAAACCGTTAACTATTAGTGCTTCGACTCTCCTTACTGACGTTGACTGTGGCCTCCTCATGACATGACTAAAGCACCTCAACCTTCCTTCTCTCATCTTCGAGATAATAGATTCAACGTCAAGTACTGATCTGAAAACTCCTTTCGGAATCATGTCAGACATGGTTCAAGTCCACCTTAGCATTCTCAGTTCTGCCACTGTCACCCTTTTGCTAGAGCTTTCGTGATAGGCTAGCACTCTGACCCGTACAACATAGCAGATCTAATTACCACCTTATAAAATTTTCCCTTTATATTAAAGGGGACTTTCCTAACACATGGTACTCCTGATGTCGCCCTCCATTTCGCCCATCTTCTTCTAATACGATGGGTTACGTCATTGTCTATCTTTCCTGATTTGTGAACCACCGAGCCCAAATATCTAAAAGACTCATTTGGTTGAAGGATCAGTTCGTTGATACGAACTTTCGTTACTTCGTTGTGGCCGATCTCGATCCTACCAAAATAACATCTCAGAAAGTGATTAAAAAAAAAAAAAAAAATAAAAGGTTGTAAAGAAAGTTTTTCTAAAAGTCTATAATCTTGATGAAAAAAAAGTCGAAAATACGTTTGCGCATTAAAATTATGTAAATCGATATTTCATGCATAAAAATATTGGTTTTTTACATCTAACTTTTTTTTAGTTACTGCATCAAAATTTCATTCCCTATAACATATAAAAAATTAAAAACTTTGTGCATAAAAAAAAAGAAAAAAAGCTTGTTCATGAATTTCGTTTTTTGTGCATTAAAAAAACATATAAAACATAAAAATTAGAAAAACTTTCTTCAAAACAATTTTTTATGCACCAACATTCTTTATCTCAGGGAAAATTTTCAAAATTTTCAATTTTTCTTTTTAACTTTTTCAAGTCTTTTTAAACTTCTAACAAATATTCATCTTTTTATTTGATCTTTCCCAGCATTTGTATATAAAGTTTATATTGAAACAAAGACTACTTCGAATTATTTTGCTATCTCATTCTTTGAAATAATAGTATCTTTTTTAAATTGGTTTATCTCACACTTCACCTAGTTTAAGTTAGGATCTTTAGACCGATCGTGGGTATTGGTCGACGGCAAGGTTCCACCCACTATGGCCTTTAAGCAGCGTGTTTTTGGGGAAAAAAAAAAGAAACTTGGTTGTATTTAAGATCGAGTAGTTGGGAAAAGAAACCCTGACATTTAAAAATGTGACTATCGACTCACTTATTAAAAGAAAATTCTTTTAAAAAAAAAATAACTTACCCTTTGATAGCGTATCAATAATAATGACCAAAATCCACTAAATATACGCATGGGTTAAGCTCATTACTAAGGCCCATCAATAAGCACCACACACACATACGCACCTGACACACCTAATGCGACGGAGCCTTATAATCCTAGGCCGCGGCGGCGGAACTCATCGGGCTACCGCTAAACGCACATGAACTCTTTGCTCACCCCAAGCGTCATGGCGGTAAGATGTATCATGCGGCGCCGTCGATAAGGGCGCCCGCGACAAACTACTCCACTATGCGAGCCAAGGAAGAAAGTTCACATGTCTTCCTTATGCGCTCTTTCAGTATCAACGCGGCTTGCTTCACATTAGTTGATCATCCTCACGAATTTAAGCTGCAAAATACCACTTTCTGCCTCTATTAATAAGCGGTTTCACACACACACACCTACCAGAAAGTTTAGCACACTTGGGCAAATACAGTTGTGGAAAACTAGAAGATGGTTGAATAGTTTTGCCGATTTTAATTTAAGTTTCAAAGATTTAGATTCGATCTTATGTGAATTACGTATGGATG
>OU343225.1:146748888-146837328 GCA_910596185.1 Chrysanthemum makinoi
TTTTGCTCCAACCGGCCATTCAAGTGATCAAAGAAGGAATCCTTTAAAAATTTTTCCTGCATAAGTTATTTGGTAATCTAGTAACACTTTTGTATAGGTTTTGGAAATAAAACCTTGAGTGTATAGGATTTACCTTACTCATATCACCTCATCAATTACTAGTAAGCATTTCATAGATATCATTATCTTTCATATCTACTTTATGTTCATTTTCATCATATTCAAGAAAAACATGCAAATTATATATAGATGTTTATACCAATTTTAAGGTTTTAAGTGTTATATATATATTTCATCCTATAATTAATCTTAAACACATCACTTTTTTGGTATGTTTGAAACCATGACACCCTAAGAAGGTGTATGGTAGGATTAGAATAGCTTCAGAGTTGTTTTAAATGGGTTAGAATAGGTTTGGCGCGAGAAAAACTCATTTCGACAAGTTTGCAAAAGGGTCTGTCCTTATTTTAAAAATCTGGAAAATCCGACAGTAGATAAAATTGTTTGGCCTAGATATTTAGAAAATATACTTTAAAACCAAACCGCGGGCCGCTGAACGGATTAAACGGAGCTATAACGAAGAAGTTATGAATTTTTCAAGTTAAGCGACGAAAACTATAAAATCCTGAAAATTCAGCATGTTATGTCTATTTTGTACGAGTCAAAAATGAGGCTTAGGCGTTATAAATTGTGTCGACTTATCAAAAATATATTAGTTTACTTAAATACGAATCTAAGGATGTAGAAAACGTAGAAAACGGACTTGTAACGAGTAAATTGCACGCGATAAACCAAGTTGCCGTAACTTTATTCTATTAGCAAAATTAATATATTTTCTATTAAACACATACTACGGCAACGAGGGACCATCTTGAGGGTCGTTTTTAACAATGACGGAGTACTTTTTATAAAATGATGTCTTCTAGTAAAAGTAAGTTCGCCTAGCCTATTTTCCAAAATGTCCAACCGCTCATCGAAATGAGTTGTAACGAATGAAATACGGTTACTTAAACTTTGCCGAAAACCATCCTTAAACGATATTTTGGACAAAAGTACCATACTTAACCTATATTTTTCTCCGTGATCGAGACCTCTAGGATGAAAATTTAAACACTAAAACTTTGGGATAATGATACGAGCTTCCCAAAACCGTTGAGTTCGTTTCCTAACACTCGACGCGCACCATTTTACGACTAGCTTTTCGAGGCCGTTTAGTCACTTTCATGAATTCTTCAAATGACATTATTTTACGACGAAAAGTTATAATCTCTTAATAAATCACTAAATGAGTATCTTTAGATATCATTTCAACATAAATTCATGTAAGATAATTTAAATATGGTCAAGACGTTATAAGATTATTTTTTATTTTTTTTGACGATAAGTATTATTTTCAAAAATTCACAAGTGGTATAGATGTCATATGAATTGTATGCATAACATTACATCATGACTTATTACATATCATATCATTCATAATAGGTTCAAGTTTGAGATTCACGCTACATTTCGGTGTACTCACTTTTGTCATCACTTCATTGTACCAAGTGAGTTCATAGCCCCACTTTCTATTTCTTAATTGTTTTACAAACTCTTGGGGGAGATACATGCTCAACTATTTTTAATCGAACACAAATACTTTGAACTGTATGCTATATCCAAATGTTTTATTGTCACTAAGTAATCAATTGCCATGTTTGAAGTCCCTACATCATGCACCATTAGTCACTTGCGAGTGAGCTCGAATATTGTGAATAGGCCTATTGAATTAACACTCCGCTCTTATTGACCCGCTTAGGGAAATCAACGCACTATATTTGAATCAATAAGGTAAATTGGCAAGTTTACCTACTAGGGCTGCGATGAAACGATTTTACCAATTTCTATTGGTCATGCAGGTTTACGCTTTGGTTGTCATGAACTTAGTGAAATAAATGTTGTTTTGTTTTAAACGATGAGTGTGAAACAACGTAACTCACACTACGAATATTGTTCAATCATTAATTAAACCTATGAATTTCACTCAACCTTTGTGTTGACAGATTTAAGCATGTTTTATCTCAGGTATCTAAGGCATACACTTCATGGCATGCATGTGGATTTATCATAGAGTCGTGGTGACGACGCTGCTTTCACTTGGTTTTATATACTTTAAAACATCGTTTGAATTGTAACAAACTTATTTTCGCACAAGTTGATTTTCATTTGGGACCTATACTTTGTAAACTCTGATTATTTTATTAAATCAAACGATGTATTTTCCAAACGACACTTTAGGTCGTTCGATATAACTGTGATTGTGATGCTATGACAGTCAATCCCCAAGAATTCCATTCCGCCGCAAAAGTAATTTGGGGTGTGACAGATTGGCATCGAGCTTCAGCTTATAGAGAACTAGGTTACGTCATTGACCCTAGACTATAACTACATCATCATAGCATCTCATCATTTCATCATAAGTGCATATTCACTTTACATGCGGTTTATACGTACATTTTTCGAGTTAATTACTTTCATTTCATATCGATTCTCACATGGATGCCTTAAATTACCCATCCCATTATCATTTCCTCATACTCTAATGGGGAGAATGCTTTGTCATTCCCTATCGCAATTTTAACATCAATTGACTCATCACCGATAACGTCGAATGCCGAGACAAAACCTTTAAGTAGGGCGAAGTCACTCTCACTCCTTTGTTTCACCACTAACATGTCGAGTTACACGTTATTCACACATTAAGTCACTAAACCATCATACATTTGAAGCACTTACAACATTTCATAACCCATCTTTTGGGAACCCGTCGATCATTTTGAAAAATAATCTCAAATTTATTATCTCATATCACATCTCTTTAGAGCGCTTATTTTTAACATAGGACTTTGCTACATCTCACATTTCCTCTTATTTTGAAGAATTTATATGTCAAGAAAGCCACACTGACTTGACACAAGCTTCTATGCAGAAGTATGTGAACGATAGCATAGCCAATGCATTAAGGACTGAAAGGGCAACAGTGGCGCCGCCGCTGAGGTTGTATATCCAAGCTACTAGACTTGCCAATGCCGCCAGGCCGCACCCACCGCCGGCCGCTAGACTCGCCATCGCCAGGCCGCAGCTAATGCTGAAGCGCCCGGCTTGCTAACGCAGCCGCTGCCGCGAAACCGCCAAGCTACTAGAATTATGAGGGAGGTGAAGCCGCTAGACTTGCTGCTGCCGCAAGAATGGCGTGAGGGTCCGGGTTAGAAGTTGTTCGATAAGGATTTTAAAAGTGGAGATCCCACAAGTTCAAAGGTAATCAAGGGGCAACGCCATGGTTCGATGGTTCGAAAATGGAGTCTGTGTTTCAAGTATGTAATTGCCCCAGGATAGCAAGGTTAAGTTTGCTACGAGTACACTACTGGACGGGGCAATGTCTTGGTGGAACTCGTATGCTCAGCCAATGGGAATGGAAAATGCTTTCAAGCTCACTTGGGAGCAATTCAAAGGTTTGGTAACGAAGAAGTATTGTCCGCATCGGAAGTGAAAAAGTTGGAGACCGAATTTTATTAACTGGTAACTATTGGGTATGACATTGATACTTATATTCGAAGGTTTCAAGAATTGGCCGCGTTATGTCCGTCTATGGTTTCGGACAATGAGAAGCTACTGGAGGCTTTCATTGGGGGACTTCCCGAGATTATTCAAGGAGACGTGATTTCTTTTGACCCGCAAAAGATTGAAGAATCTATCCGAATATCTCAAAAGCTCATGGAACAAGTTTTGAAAAAGGGAAACATTACCAACACCAACCTTAACAACAATACCAACAACCGCACCAACTACAACAATAACCGAAACAACAACAACGACGATAACCAAATCAACAACAACAAAAGGAAATGGGAAAACGACCAAGGAGGTTATAACAACAACAACCAAAACCGTAACACTAACCATCATCAACAACAGAATAGAAGGCAAGAAGCTGGAATGGTTTATGTCGCTGCACCAATGGAAGGCAGAGGTTATGCTGGAACCCACCCACTATGTAATCGATGTAATTTTCATCACTCAGGTCATTGCCCTTCCAAGTGCCACAAGTGCCAAAAATCGGGACACCTAGCCAGGGATTGTAGAGGTAAAGCCGTAGTCACATGCTTCGGATGTGGGGAGCAAGGACACTATCGGAACCAATGTCCCCAAAACCAAGGTCAACAAGTTGAAGGTGCTCTTGGGAAAGCATACATGTTAGAAGGAGGTGAAGCTCAACAGGATTTCAACAACGTGGAAGACTGAAGAAGTTCGGAAACTAACAGTCTTAATTTTCCTTATGTACTACGTCGTACTAACTTTATGTCTTCCATCGTATTTGGATCTTTATAACTTAAGATGTCTTACTGTTTGATAAACCACTCGTTGTAAAATATTCTCATCTATCGTACTTTATTTTCTTTTCGATTTGTTATCACTTACGAGAATTTTACTTCCTTTTTCTTTAATGACCATTTTAACGACACGGTTTAAATCCTTGTAAACATTGAGAGTTATAACGACTAAACCGAACGTCACATTATCGTTCCTTAATTATACATAGCCTAGCTAACTATGTCTAATTCTGGAGGGATCATGTTATGTTGGGAGCAGTTATTTATAAATCTTAGTGCAAGCAAAATTTTCACGTATTCCAAAGTCAAAGTGTTACTCACGGGAGATTCATCCAATATTTTCTCTACTATGATGTTTTATACACTCTCAATCATCCATAACCGTAACGACACTTCTCCATGTCTTCTTTCCTCGATATTCATCACAAACTCAAAATTCGATAGACTAACACTAACTAATTCAGTGGATGAATTCCTTTTTGGATGGGCGAATGTGACAACTCGTGACTTTCGGTCATTTCTCAAATCACTATTAAAGTTCACTATTTCATCATTTATCGTAAACTAGGTTTACGAGTATTAAATTCGCGTAACCTTAGTGGTTTAGCTGTGAATTCATGAACAATCATCAGGACATTTCATATAGACTAGGTTTAGTCTACATATCATTAGCATCATTATCATCACATTAGTTCATGCATGGTTTTGCATTTGACATTAAACGTATAACCTATTAAATAAACGCTATCGCAGAATTAATTATTTTGAACATTTGATCCAATGCTTCCAAAATTATCCCTATATATTTTATATTCATATTAAGATTATAAAAATAATATTATGAGTTTACCAAGTGTTTTAAATTTATTTTGTATATAAATTGTTATATTTATATAATTACGACGGTTTTCGTAAATACTACACGATTATTATTATTTCACTCAAATTTTGTAAGAAATGTATTTTTATAATTTTTATAACTTCAATATAGTTTATTTTGATCCGTTAAAATTTATTTTTAGTTAACGCTACCTTTCAAGCTTAAATGTACACTTACTTACCTAAATAAACTTACAAATACACAATTACCTACACTTATCTACATCTCCATACTTAGTAAAAAAAAATACATACAAACTCACCCAACTATACCCTTGTCGACATACAAGGGTTAGTCACACCCAACTTGATGAAATATCTCTACATATAACATATTATACTAAATACTTAACACATACACATCTAAAATTTCAAAGTGAAAAAGCAAAGTATCTCCTCTCTTCTCCTCTTGCTCCAACCGGCCATTCAAGTGATCAAAGAAGGAATCCTTTAAAAATTTTCAAGACAAGTTATTTGCAATCTAGTAACACTCTTTGTATAGGTTTTGAAATAAAAACCTTGAGTGTATAGGATTTACCCTTAGCTCATATCACCTCATCAATTACTAGTAAGCATTTCATACATATCATTATCTTTCATATTCATTTTTATGTTCATTTTCATCATATTCAAGAAAAACATGCAAATTATATAGATGTTTATACCACTTTTTAAGGTTTTAAGTGTTATATATATATTTCATCCTATAATTAATCCTTGAAACACATCACTTTTGGTGATGCCTAGGAAACCATGACACCCTAAGAAGGTGTATGGTAGGATTAGAATAGCTTCGGAGTTGTTTTGAATGGGTTAGAATAGGTTTGGCGCGAGAAAAACTCATTTCGATTGCAAAAGGGTCTGTCCTTATTTTAAAAATCTGGAAAATCCGACAGTAGATAAAAATTTTTGGCCTAGATATTTAGAAAATATACTTTAAAACGAAACCGTGGCCGCTTGAACGGATTAAAACGGAGCTATAACGAAGAAGTTATGAATTTTTCAAGTTAAGCGACGAAAACTATAAAATCCTGAAAATTCAGCATGTTATGTCTATTTTGTACGAGTCAAAAATGAGGCTTAGGCGTTATAAATTGTGTCGACTTATCAAAAATATATTAGTTTACTTAAATACGAATCTAAGGATGTAGAAAACGTAGAAAACGGACTTGTAACGAGTAAATTGCTGTGATAAACCAAGTTGCCGTAACTTTATTCTATTAGCAAAATTAATATATTTTCTATTAAACACATACTACGGAACGAGGACCATCTTGAGGGTCGTTTTTAACAATGACGGAGTACTTTTTATAAAATGATGTCTTCTAGTAAAAGTAAGTTCGCCTAGCCTATTTTCCAAAATGTCCAACCGTTCATCGAGCGGAGTTGTAACGAATGAAATACGGTTACTTAAACTTTGCCGAAAACCATCCTTAAACGATATTTTGGACAAAAGTACCATACTTAACCTATATTTTTCTCCGTGATCGAGACCTCTAGGATGAAAATTTAAACACTAAAACTTTGGGATAATGATACGAGCTTCCCAAAACCGTTGAGTTAAGTTTCTAACACTCGACGTGCACCATTTTACGACTAGCTTTTCGAGGCCGTTTAGTCGATTTCATGAATTCTTCAAATGACATTATTTTACGACGAAAAATTATAATCTCTTAATAAATCATTAAATGAGTATCGTCAGATATCATTTCAACATAAATTCATGTAAGATAATTTAAATATGGTCAAGACGTTATAAGATTATTTTTTATTTTTTTTTTGACGATAAGTATTATTTTCAAAAATTCACAAGTGGTATAGATGTCGTATGAATTGTATGCATAACATTACATCATGACTTATTACATATCATATCATTCATAATAGGTTCAAGTTTGAGATTCACGCTACATTTCGGTGTACTCACTTTTGTCATCGCTTCATTGTACCAAGTGAGTTCATAGCCTCACTTTCTATTTCTTAATTGTTTTACAAACTCTTGGGGGAGATACATGCTCAACTATTTTTAATCGAACACAAATACTTTGAACTGTATGCTATATCCAAATGTTTTATTGTCACTAAGTAATCAATTGCCATGTTTGAAGTCCCTACATCATGCACCATTAGTCACTTGCGAGTGAGCGCGAATATTGTGAATAAGCCTATTGGAATTAACACTCCCGTTCTTATTGACCCAGTTAGGGGAAATCGAACGCACTATATTTGAATCATTAAGGTAAATTGGCAAGTTTACCTATAGGGTCGCTATGATGAAACGATTTTTTTACCAATTTCTATTGGTACGAGGTTTACGCTTTGGTTGTCATGAACTTAGTGAAATAAATGCTGTTTTGTTTTAAACGATGAGTGTGAAACAACGTAACTCACACTACTAAATATAGTGTTCAAACGAATTAATTAAACCTATGAATTTCACTCAACCTTTGTGTTGACAGATTTAAGCATGTTTTATCTCAGGTATCTAAGGCATACACTTCATGGCATGCATGTGGACTTATCATAGAGTCGCGTGACGACGCTTTCACTTGGTTTTATATACTTTAAAAACATCGTTTGAATTGTAACAAACTTATTTCCGCACAAGTTGATTTTCATTTGGGACCTATACTTTGTAAACTCTTATTATTTTATTAAATCAAACGATGTATTTTCCAAACGACACTTTAGGTCGTTCGATATAACTGTGATTGTGATGCTATGACAGTCAATCCCCAGGAATTCCATTCCGCTGCAAAACAGGTAATTTGGGGGTGTGACACCCGTTAGGGCCTCAACCTCGTCTTTTCCATCCTATTCACCATGACATTCATGGACCTTTGTATGGGGATCATGCCCTACCTCCAATATCCATGTCTCCTCATATAGAGGACATCGATCTTCACGTCCATCCTTTGACCCAAATGCCCCGTTAGGGCCTCAACCTCGTCTTTTCCATCCTATTCACCATGACATTCATGGACCTTTGTATGGGGATCATGCCCTACCTCCAATATCCATGTCTCCTCATATAGAGGACATCGATGAATCCATGTGGGAAGATCACTCACATTCTAAAGCGGAGATAGAAGCCGAGCTAAATCATCTCCAAAACTTCTCCAATATGGTGGACTCTCACCTTAGTGAAACCAATATGGAGATAGAAGCGGAGATAGAAGCCGAGCTAGAGTTTTTTTTTTTTTAATTTTTTTTTCCCCCTAGGATTTTCTTTGTATTTTTCTAATTTTCTAGGATTTTTTTTTCTAGGATTTTCTTTATGTACTAACACATCATTGTGTTCCATTTCATGATTTTCATATCATGAAAATATTTTAACAAGTGTATGGTGTTACTTATATTGTTGTTGATTGTTACATGGTGATTGGAAATGCTTATATAATTTTGATGATGCTTATTGCTAACATCTTTTTTGTAGCTTTTTCAAAATCCATGTATCTTTCTCTTGGCACCCAATTTAGGAGGAGCATTGGCCAAGGGGGAGATAATGGCTCGGGCTCATTACATATTCCGCCTTGCCTCTTCTTTTGTTTCGACAAAAAGGGGGAGAAATATTATAGAACTTGAACTTTGACTTTCTTAAAAAGTCAACTTCATTCTTTGACTTTTTAAAAAATCAACATCATACTTTGACTTGTGAAAAGTCAAAATTAAACAAACTAGTCATAAGATAAAATAAACTTTTTATTATCATCTTTATCTAACTCACTAGTTATTTCAGGTTCTAAAATTAATTTCATATTTTTATAACTCTTATACAAACTTTACATCTTTTATAAAAATAAAATTTATGTTTTGTCCTCAACAAAAAGGGGGAGATTGTTAATACAAATATCGTCATTAAACGTTATTTATATTTTATGATCTTTACTTAAGTTTTGTTAACGACAAAAGTAAATTTAATTTTTATAAAGCTTAAAGCTTGTCAAGTTTAATAGATATTAAAACAAGCTTTTTCCTCAAATAATATCTTCATCACTCAAGTATTTACATTTTAATTAATCATATTTTTGATATGCCTCTAAACCATAATGTATGTTAACATTTTTAGATCAAGCATGTTTTGATTTCTTAAAACAAAACATTGCATATGTATTTACATTTAACATGTTTCTAAAAATATAAAACAACATATGACATCATGTGGTGCATCATTGAAATCTCTAGAGGATTTCACTAGATATTTTGTGCGGATTTGGACTCTACATATCTTACACAATCTTGGATGGATTTGGTTGACTTTGGTAAGATTTTGGTAATCTTGCTGTCAGACCCCGGCGGCACCAAAATATTACACGGGCGGAACCCTTTTATAGGGTTCGTGGTCCATGGTGACTGCTGTACATTTTAGCTATAAATAGCAAGTCAAACCAAGTTGTTTTCTCATCCCTTTCTAGCATAATCACATACATTCCTTCTCTCTAACAATATAACTCAGTTTCATATCATTATAGTGATCCTCTTTTGTAGCAAAGAAGATCAAGGCATATTCAAGCTTCAACAAATAGTTGGAAGTCTTGTTTGTTTTGTTGTTGTATGATCTAGTCTTGTTCATACATCATTGTTGTACCAAACCATCATAAACTTGTGAGTGTGAGTGGTTAGTATTTTAGTCATTAAAATACATTGTGTGTGGGAGTGGTTGTACCCTTGGAAAAGAACTCGACATCTAGCTTAGTGTTAGAAATAGTGTGTAAGCGAAGTGTAAAGGTTTCTCCGCCGGTGAAAGGAGCTTGTTGACTAGTGAAGTTAAGCTCTCGAGTGTGAGACTCGAGGTGTGGAGTAGGGCAAGGAAAAAGAGTCCTTGTAGACCGAACTACTATAAACAACTTGTCATGGTTTGATTGTTTCTTTCCTTATCTACTCTTTATATATATTGCTTACATATTGTTTATTATTCACTAACATATCTAAGATCAATATCAATTGATCTTTCAATAAGTTTCAAAATAAAATTTTTAATCGGTAAACTATTCAACCCCCTTCTAGTTTTTCACAAATGATTTTGAGTTTATAGACAAGAAATGACCTGGAAAAATACGAGTTGTGACATCTACGGCTCTACACCTAGGTTGAGTTCTCCAATTCCAAACGCCCTTCGAAGCACCATCAATAAGTGCCCATCTCTCGAAGCGGTCTACAAGGCGGACACCATAATCGCACCAAGTATCTTTCCAGAACAGAGTGTTTATCCCATTTAATACTTTCTTGATAAACGAATTACGAAAAGAAAGAACAATTTGCTCAATGCTTGATATGGCTCGAAGAATATCAAACCAAACACCATTACGTTTTAAACGATCAAAGGAACCATCAAAACAATCATTTCCCTGTAAAAGGATTTAATAACCTTTTTCCATAGAGTGTCTTCTTCCGTAAGAAATCGTCATTTCCATTTCCATTTTTATTTTTCAGAGGCTTAAGTTTTTAGCTAAGAGACTGCCAAGGTTAAGGCCCTCATTTTTTTACACGAAACAATATTTTCCCATTTAACCCAAGATATACCTTTAGCATCATCATTTAGACTCCAAAGAAGCGACACCAGATAGATAACAACATTTTGATGATATTTAAGGGAGTACTAAAAAGAGACGAAAAAATAGACGAAAATGCTACCAAGTACCGATTTAACAAGCGAGAGTCTCTGGCCAATGGAGAGGTTCTTTGCTTTCCAAGAGGAAAGTTTGTCATGCAGCCTATCAACCACTTCACTCCACCCATCACAAATGTGCATATTACTTCCATTCGGGAGACCGACATACATAAAATGAAGAGTGTCGTGTGAGCAATTTATTAGGGTATCAAAAGATTCCACCTCATGAGAAATAACACCAACTCCAAATAATCGACTCTTAGAAATATTAAGATCCGAAGCATCCTCATAACACTTAAGAATATGAATAAGATTTTTTGCATTTAAACATGACCATTTTTCAAAGAAAGGGGGTCATCCGCATATTGTAAAAAGGAGAATGTTATCGACACAATCATGTAAAGATAATACCTTAGTTGCAAGCTTCAATGACAGTGACTCGAACCGAGATCGAAGCCAAACTCAGACAAGTACTAATCCACTTTCTTCATTTATTACCGAAACCCATTTAAGCCATAGCACTTTGAATAAAGTCCTAATTAACACTATCAAACGATTTTTCGAAGTCCACTTTAAAAATAGCAGCTTGTGCTTTTCATGTTTAGCCAAATTAATAACATCATTCGCCATTAAACAACCATCCAAGATTTTTCTTCCGGCAAGGAAATCCGCTTGAGTCACACGTTCAAGTTTATCTTATAAACCTCTTAGGCTACGATCATGTTTTATATTGTATGAGTTTCACCACTCTTTAAATGTGTTTTTAAATGGTGACAACCGTTCTTTAGAAGTTATGAAATATTGATTCATTTGACCAAAATCGAATGAAAGCTTATAAAGCTTATATGTATACATAATAGATACACCTTCAACAAACATGTGCTAATTGAACATAAACGGAATATAAGACGAAAGATATCACACATGTTTTTAAATTAGAAGATTGTCTAACCAATATATTCAGGGCATTGGTTACGGTCCATTAATTTATACCGAACTTTTATTTTAAATTAAAAATTTACATTTAATATGCATTTATTAAATTTATAAATTAACTTAATTAGTTGTTATTTTTTAATTTAATGAGCATAATTTTTTTAAGTAATCATATTAACCAATGTCTTGAGGCCAAGATCAAACAAACCATTATATTAGATGCACGGGGTTATTGATATTTAATAGGTGTCTATGAGTTATTAGTTTTATATTGAAATTGTGAGAAAATCTTTATTGTTTGTAAGAATATATAGTTTTGGATAGCGTGAAAACTAGAAGACAATTAAAATGTACTCACTTTGTGTGATCCTCTCACATGAAAATATAATTAAAAAATATATATATGCTCTCGATATATATTTCGCGAGAATTATCAGAAAATTGGTTTGTGATGCAAACACATTTTGAGGCCTTTGATCTACTTTGTGGCCTAACTTTGGAGCCCAAAAATAATGTTTGGACTTTGGAGTTTAAAGTCCAGACATTTGCAACCATTTTAAGATTTTCCATCTCCATTTTATTCCTATCAATAAAAGTAAATTACGTCTTTAGTCTTGTGGTATATGCAGATTTCATGTTTAGTCTTCATTATGGTGAAATTAATACAGACCTCCTCTGCGTTTGAATTTTTGCGCTTTTGCACGCTGCTGGTCCAAAACGCTAACGCTCATTAAATAAGTCCATCAAAAGAGACATGTTCAAAATATGTGAGGGTAAAAATGTCAATATACATCTTTTTCTTTTACACAATGTTCTCGAGTTTTTGATTAAAGAAAAGAAAGTGATAAGGATGAAAAGAAACGTAAAGAAAGTGGAGGTTCTTAACTTGAAAAACGAAGAGGGAAAAAGGATGAAAAAATTAGTAAGGCTTTGTGTTCTTAAGTTGAAAATAAAGAAAAAAAAATGAGAATAGTTGATGTATCTACAATTATACTCATGTTTTAAAGTTTAAAAAGTAATGATAGTTTGTCATTTGACATTTTAAACATTAGTTTTCTTTCATTTCCTCCTATTTTTAGAGAAACGTATTAGCCAAAGTTTTCCTCAATTTTCATTTATTTCATTTATTTTCTTGCTTTAAAAATATTGGAGAACACAGGTTATTTGCACTTTCCTTTTCTTTTATTTCATTTCTTCCCAAAATTAAACCGAGAACGCAACGTTAGAGTCTCCACCATCACTCATCTACCATACTCATCTTTTTCTTCTTCAACAATCTCACCACATTACCATTACCACTACAACTTTAACACCAACACTACAACATATCATTAAAGACATATCGAACCCTTCTGGCAAACACCCGAATAAACATATGCACTTCTGCCAAACACCCTAAAAAACATCAGCAGATAACCAACAAGTATAGTAGGAAAGGAATGCAGACCCAAATAATCGAAACCTTAAACTGCAGACATACACCATCTGCCATACCTGTACAAACAACAGCTGACCTACTTGAGAAACCATCTTCATATTTGACATTTTAGAAGATCAAAAAACCATTCTTTAATTTAAACGAGTTGTTTTGTATTACGACCAGTAAAAAACTATTTAAGATCGACAACACTAAAAAAAATGAGAAATAGATTAACTATTTCATCGGGTGGAACATGAGTTATTATACCAAATAAATTTGATAGTAGCATACAATATGTAGTCTTCTATATTTGTTCTAAAAGACCCATTTTACATGTTCGCTTTAGGCCTCAGGGGAGCTTGAGCCGCTCTAAATTGAGGATATGTTTTGAATGAAAGTTATGTTAGCGGACATGATTGATGTTAACTTAAAATGGTTGATCTTAGATTTATTGATTTGGACTTGATAAAAGTGTTTTTGAAATGATTTTTTTTTATTTTGTTTTAAGATATTAATCCCTTATCGTGTGGTTTTGTTATAAAAGTTGTTATTTTTAGTTGTGTTTCGAACATGTTTTTTGCATGAAGAGGTTGTGTTTGTGTTTAACAGGGCATGAAAGTTTTTGAATTTAATTAAACAAAATCAGAATTCAAGAACAAAAACAGGCATAAGATGAAATTAAAAGGGACAAAATGTGAAAGACAAAAATAATCTCGTGTGCAAGGCACGTGTTGCCAGGGGCGGAGCCGCCTTTAAGGTAGGGAGGGCACTTGCCCCCAACACTTTCTTCAATAGTCTTACTTTTCAAGGTTGATATTCATGTTTTTTGAGATTTTAATGGTGGTGCCCTCAGCATAAAAAGGATTGTGCCCTCTGTAAGTCTCAAGGTTTTTAAAAAATGAGTTAAAAGAGAGTCAGGAAGATGATGCATAGGACTATATGCTAGGAGAGAGTATATTTGAACATAAGACTATGTGCTAGGAGAGAGTATATTTGAAAGTAATTTGGTATAGAGTGACGTGGGAGTGACTTTTAATGATTATCATTTCTACTTCATGATTTTAATATATTATTAATGTAGAGTCATTTTATTTTGCTTACTTATAAATTCATGCATATCAAGAGACAAATCTCCATCATTCATCTAGTTTGATCTAATAGTGGGGATTAACCTAATATTTAAAAGGCAAACCTAAGTCCATGTTTTTTCTTGTCTTTTGCTTTCTTTTTATTCACATATTTTTTTGTTCTTTTTTTAAATTAACGTTTTTATTTAATTCCGTTTTTTTTTTTAATTTGTTTTTTAAATTCGCTTTTTTAATTAATTCACGCTTTTTCATTTGCATTTTTCTTCGTTGCTCTATGTCATACGTTTTTCACCCATTTTCATAATCACGTTTTGTCCGTTTTCATACATTTCATATGTTTTCATCGTTTTCATACGTTATTCCGTTTTCGTCCCTGCTTTCAGCTTTCGTTTTCATCAATTTTTCATACGTTTCATCCATTTTCAAACGCGTGTTTTACGCTTTCCTTTCATAATGCGTTTCGTCCATATAGAGTCCATTTTCTTACGTGTTCGTCCGTTTTCTTACGTTTTCATACGTTTCTGACTATCACAAGTGATTTTGAATATCAGATATCGATATTCAGAATATCACTTTTGATATCTCGAATATCATTTGTGATTTTCTGAATATCACTTTGTGATATTCAGAATATCACTTTGTGATATTATGAATATCACTTGTGATTTTCAGGATATCACTTTGTGGTATTCTGATAATCACTTGTGATTTTCATGTTACAAAACATTAGTTGAAAATCACTTGTAATATTCGAAAATCACGAATATCACTTGTTGATCATTCGATATCACGTATATCACTTGTGATATTCGAATATTATTTGTGATACTCGAATATCACTTGTGATATTACTGAATGCCACTTGTGATATTCAGAGACATATGAAAACGCCAAAACATTTAAAACCCGACGAAGCGTATGAAAACGGACGAATATGTATGAACTCTAAACCAAAATTTGACCATTTTATCTTTATACGTGGTAAATATAAACTTACATATTTTTATAAGTTTCAAAATAAGCAAATTAAGCTTGTGAAACATAAACCGAAATCACATAAGCTCATAAGCAAATAAAATAAGATTTAACAATTACCCCCAAACTATGTAGTTGCTATTCAAATTATATATTTGTGATATTCAATATTACTTGTGATTTTACGATATCACTTTGTGATATTCGGATATCACTTTGTGATATTATAAATATCAATTGTGATTTTGATGTTACAAAACATTAGTTGAAAATCACTTGTGATATTTAGAATATCACAAGTTATATTCGAATATCACGATATCACTTGTGATCATATGAATATCCGCGAATATCACATAATATCACAGAATATCACTTGTGATATTCATAAACGGCGATGAAAACGGCTCAAAACATTTAAAACGGACCAAAACGAACGAAAACCTAAGAAAATGGACGAATATGTTTGAAAACAGATGAAAACGTATGAAAGCGAAAAAAGCGAGTATGAAAACGGACGAAAACGTATGAAAACGGACGAAAATGGACGAAACCGTATGAATAATGAACAAAAACGTAAGAAAACGGGCGAAAACGTATGAAACGGACGAAAACGTAAGAAAATGGATGAATATGTATCAAAATGGACGAAAACGTATGAAAGCGTAAAAACAAGTATGAAAACAGGCGAAAACGTATGAAAACGGACTAAAACGTATGAAAGCTAAAAAACGCGAATTAAAAAGCGTGAATAACGTGAATTTAAAAAAGCCGACAAAAAAAAAAAACGTGAATTTAAAAAAAAACGTGAATTAAAAGAAAAAGACAAAAAAAATGAATAAAAAAGAGAGACATGTTGCGCAAAAAAAATGAATAAAAAAGAGAGACATATTGCAGATAACGATCGTTAGGTTATTGAACCAACGACGTGCAAAAAATCAAATGTTGGACAGTCTGCAATAACTTCTTTGTAGTGCGGACTAAACGTGAAATTTGCGTACACCGCATGAACAAACAGTTTAATTTACTTTATAAATTATTTAACATATAGACTAAACTCATTAAAAACGCACACCCACAAACAAACTCCTCTTTAAAACAAAACTCAAAAATAGACTAAATACATACACATAAAGGAGTCACAGCAAACTTAAATACATAACGTGTATACAAGTAACACTAGCAGGGAACCCGCGCGATGCAGCGGCGGATACCCTGAAATAAAAAAATTCAATAAACCATGCTTTATAATCTAAAACGTTTTATGTGACGATAAATTTGAGGATGCCAAAAGTTTCATGTCGCATATTTCAACTCTTTAGACTATTATAGTAGGGTACCCGCGCGTTGCGATGGCGGGTATCAAGTAATAAAATTTTCGGCAAAAAATGTTTTCAATTTTATGTTTTCTCTTACAATAATTTTACCAATAGCGAAAACATAATAAGTTTGAGTAACTTTAAAAAAAGTGATGGATAATATCAAGCTAATTCATATAAAAACAATTGAAAGTGGCGTGATTTTACGTTGCGGTAGTCAATAATGTTAGAGAATTGATACCTACACCACATTTTTTGATTAATGCACCACAACTTGTGCATTACAGTTTGTACCGTACAATAATGTAATGCACACATTGTGGTGCATTAATCAAAAAATGTGGTGTGAGTATCACCCCCTACAATGTTATGGGGTTATGGTCAAAGTAGTTGATACTGGTTCGTAGTCACAAGTAAGTAGAAACATTTTTTTTATAAAATATATATATATATATATATATATTTTTGAACATGTTTGTATCATTAATATTGTTTATTACATTTGTCCTATATAGATAAAAGATATAAATAAAAGAGTGTTTATAATGTATACATCTTGTAAAGTATATATTTATGAGAAAATGTTTGAATCATTAATATTGTTTAAAACACTTGTCCCACATAGAGAAAAGATATAAATAAAAGAATGCTTATAATGTAAAAAAAAAAAAACTTACATGTATAAGCAATCATTTAGAGTTATCCATGAAAAGTATAATAATTAATATATTAATTATTGAATTAGCACTTAACACTTAGCACATTTGCATCATTTGTCTTAAAAAAATTGTCCCGACTTTTACAAAAAACCGTTTTTTACTTTTGTGGTTAATTTTATTTAAAATAATTCTAAATTTATTTAGATTGGTTCTCGAAACACTCTTACGATATAATAATAGTTTTGAAACTTTGTAGTTTTGCATGCATTTTAAAATCATATTCATTTATATGTGCATTTTTGCATTAAAACTAAACTAATTCAAAAAGAAATAATAAATGAAGCATTAAAATGTTGTGGAAGATAAATTAGTAAAAGCTATTTATTGTGTACATTATGCATTAAAATTTGTAATACTTAAAAAACACATTAATGACATCTTAAAAAAATTTAGGAGAGAGGGTTATCCCTCCATTATAAGTAGTATAGATATAGATATGTGTAATATGTATAAAATCAAATAAATTATCACTTGTGAATTTACATCTTTGCATCATTTGTCTTAAAAAAATTGTCCCGACTTTTACAAAAAACCATTTTTTACTTTTGTGGTTAATTTTATTTAAAATAATTCAAAATTTATTTAGATTGGTTCTCGAAACACTCTTACGATATAATAATAGTTTTGGAAATTTGTAGTTTTGCATGCATTTTAAAATCATATGCATTTATATGTGCATTTTTGCATTAAAACTAAACTAATTCAAAAAGAAATAATAAATGAAGCATTAAAATGTTGTGAAAGATAAATTAGTAAAAGCTATTTATTATGTACATTATGCATTAAAATTTGTAATGCTTAAAAAACAACATCTTAAAAAAATTTAGGAGAGAGGGTAATTCCTCCATTATAAGTAGTATAGATATAGATATATATAATTCGATCACCAAATCTATATCCGTATCTGATCCATTAAACTTCTTTAGTCTCTGTAGAACCACCACAACCGAATAAGCTCGATAGTGTAGGTAGTTTGATCTCACCAACGCTATTAACAGGAATATTGAGGTTACCAATCACGGGAAGATCGACAGTAAGAATAATGTTGAGTTCATAATCTATGTCCCAATCAGCACCAATGTCTTTCACTAGGCTCACTAACACGCTATGAGGCACCTTAAGTCCAACATCTAGCATTGTATCGGCATTCGCCTTTAGTGAGCCAGGGTCAGGGATTGTGCCTTCAGCGATCACCCTAATTTTAATGTCACGGAATTAGTCACATGAAAATATATCTATATTTGATTTCATATATAGAATTATCATTGGATTATATTATAACCAAAATTCATGATTTTCCATGCACGAAGTTTGTTTAGTGAAAGAATGAACATGACCAAATATATATCCGTTTAGAAAACGTGAACAAACTTTTGTTGTTGTGGTTGGAAAGAGTCTTGTTCATTCATAATCTATGTTCATGATTATATGGTAATCTGTTTCCTAGCCTCTATTCGCACAGGTTTACCACATTAACAGAATAACTTATTTATAAAACGTTGATAGCCGATCAAAAAGCATGACTATATTATTCTAATTTGGCCTTTTAATAAAATCACATTAATTCATTTTGATAAGTCATACAGAAACGAAGAAATCATTAATTTAATAATTTCATTTACATATACGAATAAAATCAGAAACAATTGTTGTAAATTTCTATATAGCCAACCAAATCGTAACAAATGAAAAACAAACGAACCTGCCAGCGCTTTTAAAAGTATACGAAATCTCGCATATAGGAATCGGGGTACCATACGGGTTGGAAACATTAACATCAGCTTTATACGTAATACATTCACGACTAAAATCTTTCAAATCAACGTTTTTAACACAAGCTTCAGGTTTTTTCATATTGGCCACCTTCTCAGCCACGAATTCCTTCGCCTTATCGACTAATCCAGCCATATTTCAAACGATAAATTATTATTATTTTTTTTTTGACGAAAATGTGTTATGATGAAAGTTGATGAGGATTGTGGTTATATATATGTGTTTTTATGGATATGTGCGAGTTAATGTGATACGTGTTGAAACGTTTCTTTGCACACATTTCGCTAAGGTTTTCCGCGCCACGTTATTTGCACTTTATTTTTTTCAAGTTTTTGTCAATTTTCAACAAATCTACTATCGCGAAAGGGTATGTGAGTCCTAATCTTTAGATTATTACATGTGCCAAGAAGGCTAGAACTATATATATAAACGAGTTGTATGTACCCGTCGCGTTGCGGCGGGGTAGTTTTTTTTTCATTTTCGTATTTGTTATCTCTTTTACGCGTTAGTCATTTTGCTAGAACGTTGTTTTACAGTTTGTTTTTTTTAAGGCATCAGATTTTTGTAGATTAACTTTTGGTCGGGTTGTGCGGGAAACGCCAGCATTTGTTTTTAACGATAATTAAGTTTTTGTTAACAGTGCTTTCGGTTCGCCTGTGTCATTTTTGGGCCCCCTTGTGGAGGGCCTTGTTTTGGTTTCCTTTTTTGTATTATTTCTTTACCTACAAATGGGCCAGAATTTTTTTTTGTATTTCTTTAAAAACGTCTGTAACCTAATTGGCAAATGGTGATCATCAACTCTTTTGTTATTTTCATATCTCGTCCCATACTTTGTAGGTCTAAGTTTTTCAAGATGAGTGTTATGCCCAATATTGATGAAATTAAAGCTGCCAGTGGGTGTGAGAAGCTTCCATCAGCCTTTAAGCACCTTTTCAATACCGAGGTCGCCGAGGATCGTGCGTTTTTACTGCGTATGGAAATGGAACGCCAACAGCTGCTGGGTAAAATAGAGAACCGTCGGAGGACTATTATAGAGACGCTAGGTATGGATCTTTCGATGCAGATGCGATTGACGGTTTGCAGGCACTTGCTGAGCTTCAGCGAGTGGATCGCACTGGTCGCCCTTGATGCCCTTATTGATGGCATACGCGGTGGTATAGCAACGAAGGAAGAGCAGGTTGGTTTCATGGAGGTTACCGAGCAGTCGTCTGACGATTAGTACTACTGGTGGCAGGTTTCTCAAGTCTTTTGTGTAAGCTGTCTGTGGTAATGGCAATTAGCAGTACATGTCTAGTGTCTTTGATATTTTAGACGTTATATGTATTTATGTATAGTTAAGTGGCGGATGTAGCCTGTAGTAGGTTACACTTTTGGCATGTATACCGCCTGGATTATGTAGGGCTAAGAACGCTGTAATTATGGTATGGTTAATTTATAAAATTATCGTATGTTTATGCTAAGTCTGTGATTGTTTGGTTTTTTTAGTCACTGTTGGTTCAATAATGCTGACGTATCTTTTATAACCTTTTTCGACAATGGGTTCTCGTAGTTGTTACAGAGGGTTGGTGTTGTTGACATGTTCTGCTGTTTGTGTTTTTATGAAATTATGTGAACCATATTGGTATGTGTAGTTTGTAGCAGGTTGTGGTTTTTGTTCCGCGGTGATTATCCACCTATTGTAATGTAAACATTTGAACCGGTATTATGTTAACGAAAGGTTGTTTTTTTTGTTTCCGATAAATTTGCAGTGCAACAATTTTCTTATTTGTTTCAGCCTGCATTAGTGGTGTTATGTTATAATGTTAAAGGGCATGGCCTCTGTTGCTTTATGCAGGTGTATAATGATTCTTTTCTGTCCTTTTTTATTGGAAAGTTGGTGTTGCTTTTGTTGTTGTTGGTAGCTTTCGGTGCACTCGTATAACTGTGTATAGCTTTTGTATTTTACATGTTTGTAGTGGTATGGAAAAGTGCATTTATAGTGGTGTTAACTGTTAGTAATGGTATGTGTTTTGTGGGTTTTCGCGGTTATAAATTATGTGTTCCATGTGTGTGTATGTATTCATCTATTTGTGTAATTGAGACATCTTCACTTCAACTATGTCACGGTCTGGATGCCTCGGAGAGCTGGGATTTGCATGTGATAGCGATGACCTGCAAGATCAGATGTGCCTATTCTTTGAGAGGGAAGTTATTGCGGCGCGTGAATGGGAGAGTATGGTGCGTGCTCGCTGCTTTGAGATTGGGGAGCGGATTGCGTATTTGGAGGACCTGATCCAGGAGGTGCTCCAGGAAGGAAATGGGTTGATTGCCAGCCGTTCTTTAGTTTTTTTAAAGGAGGTTGAGGCGCGCGAGCGTGTTAAACAGGCAACTTTCCAAGCGATGATGCGTGATGCGCACGGGGCGCTTCGTTCCGCCGCTGCATACATTAATAATGTTCGGGCGTTGTGATGATCCATTTTGGATTCGTGCTAGTTGGTTCGACTTGTGTTTGTGTTACTGTGTGTGTGGGTTTATCTCAATGCAAGTGGTTTTTGTATGTTAGAAATGTGTGTGTAAGGCATGGTTTCGCCAATAGCTATTTTGTCATATCTCTTTTGGTTTACACATTTGTATGATTTTTAGTTTGTAGTGATGTTTTGTGTTAAGTCGCAACGCTATTTAGGTTTCAGCATGTGTTTTGTTTCTGTGTTGTGTATTAGAGTGAATGGGCAGTGAAAATGTTGTAGCAAGGCCGGGCTTTTTATGGGCCATAGATTGCCTTGCCCCATGTTTCGTGTATTAGGTCTCTATAACTTTGTGTTTAACGGATTTTGCATGCGTGCTTGTTTTATAAAGTTTTGTATGTAACAAATCATGAGTTATCATGGCTAATACAATTGAGGATTATACACATTGTGTTGACGCCATTGCTATTATGCGTTCGCCTAACAGCTGCGCTTTGTAACAGCTGGTTATATATAGGAAAAGTGCCATGCTTTATGGTGCATGACTGCTGCTTACATAGAAGACATTGTTGGATTTTACAACACAAAATTATGCAGGTATCCCTGCATTCTACACGTGCACATAACACGTCTGGATGCTTCTTCCTAGTTCTACTTTATGTACAGGCTATATCTATTGCCTAGTGGTTACAGTAGTTATTTTATTGACATAACCTTGATGCAGAGGAACAGCGTGGGATTTTGTGCTCTTGCATGTCAATCAAGTTTTGGCTTTTTTGCAGAGTGGGATGGTGATTCTTCACCACTGGTCTCAAACAGCTCCCTGCGCACCGTGGCTGATTGGATTTCGGTGGGCTGCCTTATCTTTTCAGCAGGCTCGTCAGACTGTGGCGGTAGCGTGATACTTCCAGAACCAATCTCTGTCACTGTAGCAGTTTCAGTTACGCTTTCTGCAGTAGCTGATGACCCACCTTCTTCAGCCTGGGTTGGGATTGGTGGTAATGCCGGCAGGGGGCGGCTTCAGCTCCATCAAGGATAAATATTGGAAACCCCCTTCGACTACCTTTTGAAAGATGCACATGGAAGATGTACTCTGTATTTTCTAGTTCCTGTATGATTGGTAGTAGGACCAGTGGATTGGGTTCAGGGATGTAACTTAATAGGTCAGTCACCTTCAGAGGAACCAATGAATCGGCCACTGCGCTAAAACAGCTCACAATCGTGCTCCCAGTGGCATCGGATATGATGATCTTGAAAGAGTAGCTGCCAGATATCGTTGCGATGTTAAGACTATTTTTTTAGTGGGCACCAGCTATATGGTAAGTGCAGCGTGTGTGTCGCCACGTTTCGTCAGATGTATGTGAAAATTGTGTTTGTAATATGATTATTTACCTGTAGTTAGGTGACGGCTTCATACTAGGCTGCTGGCAATGCCTGGATGGCATACCTTCTGCAATTTTGTTGCCACAGACTTTGCATTTATTGAAGTACCAATCTGATTGATCATCAACCCTTGTGATGGTGGCGCGTGTTGTGAACTGCTGCTGTTAAACCAGTTGACGCAGCGTTGTTAGTGACAATAGTGGTTAATCGTTATTGATCTTATATATAAGTCACTTAATGTCACACTTTCAGGGCCTGTTTGCATCAATGTGCCAATCGGTGTCAGCGTACGTGTTGCTGGCTCTTCTGTGTGTCGCAAGTCTGCAGCTGGTAACTGTAAGGGTTGTGTAGCAAATCCCATCTTTTCACACATGTATGAACAAATAAGTATGTATTCTATGAATGTAAATATGACTTCTTTTAAACATATGTGTTTGAACCATACGCCTCACGAATCTGTTCAGTCTCTTCAACTTGGGGATTCAGGTAGTAGTGAGTAGCTGGTGTTGCTGAGAGTTGCAGACCCCCTGCATTTTAAAGTTTTTTTCTTTATCATTACTAATAGGATGATGACTTATTTTTGAATCGGCATCAAATGTTGGTATACATGCTTGAGAACCGTTTAGCCCAGCAAGAGCTGATGGCTATGATGACTGGTTGTTCCATGTGAGCCAATGTTTGGACCGGAAAGTTATTGGCCATTTCATTCCACAGGGTGAAGGTAACGACATTGCCATTGTGTATTCAGAATAGGGCATAATTATTATGTTTTAACATGGTTGTTATGAATGTAATTATTGATACTTACATGACATTTTGTATGTCAACGTTTCTGCGCAGAACCCTGTTAGTGGTTGGGTCTCCAAATTCTCTCATGGGCCCAATGTTCCTGATGATTCCTATGTAATATGTCAAGAATGTTGGCATTAGCTATTATGCAGTTTGTATAAGGATGGAAAAAACCATGGGTTGTACCTGTGAGTGTAAAATATCTTGTATCTGCTCGTTGGGCCAATTCATTGTATGCCACGAAAATGAAATAATGTTCTGGGTACCCTTGCTCTTCTATTTGAGTCACTTGGGTATATTTCCCAAACAGAAGCGTCATAGGATTGTTCAGAGTGCATTGCCAGTTGTCAGTCTTCTTACAGCCGAAACGTTCAATCCTGTAGCAGTATCCAGGTTCTAATTTTCCGTCCAACAATTTCATGTCCCATAACTGCACGTTGGCCTGGATGGCAGTACCCTGCAAGTACAAATTCATGTCTGATTAGATGTGACTGATTAAAAGGCAGTATGTGGTAGGAAGAATGATGGCTCACATTTTTATCCAAAAGTATAAAGCACAGGCCGGTGGGATTGGGGTCAGGAACATTTCTTGACATCCACTTTCGATACACCTTGACTTCAAGTGGCTTGTCAAAGTCTGAAGGGTTCAGGTTCATCAAATCACTGCTCTCCAATTCTGTAACTGGTGCTTTTCCCTTGTCGATGGGTGCTTCAAATGTTGCCTTTCCTGTTTTTTCCTCTTGTGATTCAGATGTCTTGCCTTTATCTTCCATTTCTCTGAAAGCAAACCGGAAAAACATGAATGTGTGTTGCACACCGAACGGTAATGGATCTTCTCGATAGCATTTTCAGTCAATATCATTTACAAAGATTTGATATAAAAACTTGTTTTCGCACATAACTGTAGTGGGTTGTGCCAAAGTGTGCAACTCTTATTCACTACTTTGGCAATAAGTGCATGTGAAACTGCAAATGCATAAAATCTAATGACACATGCCATATAACAGTTAATGAAGTGAAGGATATCATATTTAGTGTGTAAGCATTAACAGATTCATATTCGTACTTTCCTACATTGTTAAAAATTCTATTATTTCCCCATATTGTGTCAAGAACGATTATTTGACGTATTGTCTGGTGCGGAATCTTATATAACATGGGACACATGACAATTGTAAATTCGCATGTGCAGCATGCAAGTATCATATACATGACATAAAGGTAACAGATTGAAGGATAATGGCAGCAACGTGTATAGCGATAAAGTATTGATGCAATCTAAATTTCTTATTGGTTATAGTAGACTTACAATGGATATGAAAAAGTGTTATTACATAAACCCTATCCAGATGGTCGTTAAAGGGATTTGTATGTTTATGGTAGATGTGGTGTATCTATTCCTAAAAGGCATTTAATCTTTTGCATGTGCTGACACATGTCATAGATTAGGCACCAGCTAATACTAAATTATAGAGAGTAAGTTGAGGGGAACATTGCCTGAAATATTGCTACTAATGGGACAATGCTAGTAAACAGTGAAGGATATAGGCTCACATAAATCTGTATGTATAAGGAAATAATAACTTCTGCCAACAATAACTACAAAACACGGTCAATGACCGGCTCCTGTCGTAACAGGAAACTGCCTATAACCTGTGGCATGGTAATTTTGTTGAGAAAGGCAAGAGGCGGAACTAAATCATAGAGAGTGAATTGGGAGGAACATTGGTTGGAATATTGCTACCAATAGGACAATGCTTGTGAACAACAAAGGATATAGGATAACATAATTGTCTATGTAAAAGGAAAGAATAATTTCTGTCAACAATAAATACAAAGCATGGTCAATGACCGTCTGGCGTGGTGATAGGAAACTGCCTATAACCTGGGGCATGGCAATTTTGTTGAGAAAGTCTCTATAGACTATGTTTTTGGTAGTATTGGGCTGCTTAACCGGCTGCGGTGCAATAACCATTTTGAGACCGTCCGGTGATGTTGCTCGTGAAAGTGCCACATACAACTGCCCGTGACCAAATATCGGTTCAGGGAGGTAAATTCCAATCTTTTTGAGCGACTGGCCTTGGCTCTTGTTGATCGTCATTGCATAAAAGACCTTTGCAGGGAACTGCTTCCTTTTGAAAATGAATGGCAGTTTGTCATCGTTTGATGCTAATAGAATCCTTGGTATGAACACCTTCTGAGCTACACGTGTGCCTGTAATAATCTTAGACTCTATGACTTTAGAGAGTAATTGGCTAACGATCATCCTGGTACCGTTGCAAAGTCCACCTACTAAGTTAATATTCCGCAGCAACATTATAGGTGTGCCGATTTTGAGCTCCAACATATGAGGTGGGAAACCAGAAAAGGTCAGTGAATTCAAATACTCGGTTGGGTAGAGTAATTCTGTCGCGCCACCATCGTTTGTTCTTGGAACAGCCTGATCAACACTGCTGTAGAAATAGCTGTCACCTTCCAATGTCTCCATTACCTGTTTATTGATAACATCGGCAATTTCATTTTTCGGACATACTATTGCTTTGTCCTGCAATGTCTCTGCAGATGGTTGACGGAGTGTGTCAGTGTCGTATATGAAGTTTATTAATTCTTGCTTGCCATAATCATCAGCTGAGAAACAATAACGTTCAGGTATCTGCACCCATGAGCAATTTTCTGGATCGGTAATATCTTGCTCCCCACTTTCTCCGTTGCCTATGGCCAATAACCATTCTGAGAACTGAAGAAGCTGTTCCCGCTCTTCTGGTGTGCTTGAGTACGCATGGAGGCGCATGTTCTGCTGAAAAAAGCTTGAAGTGGCACCAAAAGGTATGATTCGGATATAAATGAACCCACAATGTCGGTTTTTGTCCCCTTTTTCTTAACTGGCAACGTCTGTCTGAAATCGCCGCCAAGGATGATGGTTCTTTCCCCAAAAACTTTATTTGGAGTGTCAAAAATATATCTGAGGGTCCTATCAAGTTCCTCGAAGCATCGTTTATCATTCATCGGCGCCTCGTCCCAAATAATGAGGTCGGTGAGTTTTAACAGTTCAGCGAGCTGTGTACCTTTCTTAAACCTGCACACGGACTCATCGGTTAGGTTAAGCGGCAATTTAAACCTCGAGTGTCTTTGTCCTCCCGGAGGGCAAAAGCAACGATGCAATACCAGAGGAGGCCACGGCAAGAACAATCCTCCCTTCTGACCTTAGTGCTATGATTATCGTTTTCCAGAGAAAGGTTTTGCCCGTACCGCCATGCCCATAAACAAAAACCAATTCCTATTTTTGATTGGCCACTGCCTCGATGATCATATCAAATATTTGGCGCTGCTCTGTATTTAACTTGGGTATCAGTATTTCTTTTTCTCTTGCCAACTCAGTTCGATTATAGCTTCTTTTTTCCTTGATATTACGATTTCTCAAAACCTTTAGCAAATCATTTGGAGGCATGGGTATACCAAAGTCTGATAGTAATTTACCGTGCTGTGCTAATGCGGCCTGGAGCTCGTACAAACCCCCCCCCTTTTTCAGTTGTGGCTCGTCCACATAGGTAAACTGCACACCATGTATAACGGACAGAATTCTAGGGATGTCATCTGACATATGCTCCCAAAAAGACTCCCACAGACGACACGGATCCCGCACATCACAAAAGACCAAAATTTGTATAAACGATGCTCGAATTTCAGAGGCTGAACCGGTGACCGCAGCTCCCTGCAGTGCAACAAACCATTCCCCGTCGTCGTCAAGCAGACCAAGAGCCTCGGCCGCTGCCCTATTGGTTGAATAAACATGGTTTTGACAGTTCGAATTCCTGGAAAAGAGGCACAACCTTTTTGGTGTGATAAGAGTAATCGCTGATAAAACAGGTCTCCCGAAGTTGGATGAACATAAGTCATTCTACCAATAGATGGCTTGTTTAGATTTTTTCTCGGAAACCATTGCCTGTCTTTAACGGACCATACGAATTCGGACGGGAACTGCACATACGTAAGATGCCTGCCCATGCTATAAAGCCTGTTGAAGTACAACCATTCAGTTAACGTGGTCCGCTGCGCCCAAGGGTTTTCAAAGAGTGATTGAAGCTGGTCGCGATTTCTGAATGTAATATGTTGCATGTTTTCCGCGTGGACACTCAATATTTGAACCGCAGGATCATGACTATGTATGTCAAAACCAAGGATACGCCAGCATGCCTCATGAGGGCCTATATACCTGGCGTCCAAGAAGTTTTTTATTTCATCGACAACTGTTGGCTGAGCTGAATGTGTGCTTGCCGCTGCAGCTGCAGCTCCATTTTCTGGCTCTAATGCAGTCCGTGCTCTTGTTACTCTAGCGATGATTCTATATGTGCCTTTAGATATGTATTTGAACAAATATTTTATGAGCATACTCCACCCGCAGCATTCTACATTGATGTGCGCATAAAATGCCATACAAAGTGCCCGATTATATGGCACCACGTATCCATTATCTAACTGGAAATTTTTTCTTTGTACGTTGATGTTATGGTCTCGTCGCTTGTAATGCACATACCCTTTGTTGTCAATGAATGTAGTTGTGCAGTAATATTTTGGGAAATATTTCTTGCAGGATGTCCGGCCTTGCATACACGGGGCAGAGGGGAATTGTGGGCCACACAGACCATGAATCATAAATTCAGTCACAACCCTGAAACCTTCTGGATCAGTGAAGCGGTCAGGTATCTCCGCAGACACACACCTGTCTATGTCTTGGATTGACATTGCCGTGGAGGTGGTGCGATTCCATAGCAGTATGTGGCAATGTGGTAGACCTCTTTTTTGGAATTCAACTGTGTATAACACTGAAAAGAAAAGGCATGTTAGTTCCAAAATAAGCCAACAATACTACGTGTAACATTGATAATCTATAAAAGAAAGTATGACGACTATCGATGTTGCCAGTCATGAAAATAATGTAGAAATGTGTACAGGCGAATTGTTTATCTTACCTGCAATCACAGGCCCAAAAGGTTGGCGGTCCCTTACAAATTTTATAAGGTCATGTATCTTACGTTCGAAAACCCTGTCAATTACATCTGGACGGTCACCCGCTGTAAGGTTCGGAAAAGCCCGCATGTAGTCCTCAATTTCAGGCCACCTAACATTACATGTGAATGTTGCGAAGAACGAAGGATTTCCGTGGACCCGACATATAGCTAGTGCATCCAAGTAGTGACTATACATGTATCTTGGGCCACCCGTAAATGATGCAGGAAGTATTATCCTAGACCCCGTGGATGAGCCTTCGCGATCACCCCTGACGACAGCATCATATAACCCCGCCAATTAGTCGCCTCTTACGTCTGATTGGTTTTTGCGGATGAAGTCCATCCTATTTTGCTCGATACAGCAGTATGCCATAACGACATATTGCTGAAAAAGTCTACCGCCCCTTGTGAGAAGGTTATACCTATTCACCCTATCATGTATATGATAGGCATAATATGCGTGCATCGTGACCGCTTATCCTCATCCGTTTGCATAGCAGCTGCATCAACCAAACGAAGGCCTGTATGGTACCCTTGCTCCCTGTAGATGAAGAGGAGGGGCATATGAAATGCCATGTAGCATGGATGCAGTTTATTAATCCTTTGAGGGTCACCGGAGTGTGTCTCAATAATTATGTCAAATTCAGATTCACTTTCCGAACCGTTTTCAAAAACTATGGCCCCAATAGAATCAGCAGTCGGGAGCTCATATTGCGGCTGTCCCACCACGCTGTACAATCTCACCTTAAATTATGGAACGTTATCCTGCTGAAGCCTGTCTCTAGCAGATCTAAATAACTTAACCAAGGCGTTGTGCTCATCCAAGACATGTATAAGACCCTCAACAATGTCCCTCCTTAGACCATTGGCATCCCCGCTGCGAAAGTTGTTTAGCCTGTTATCGACCTCATGGTCAGTATCATATATATACAGCTGCAGAAAACGCGGGTCTTTACCCTCTTCTGGACACAGCCTGCCGATGCAATGATATATCTGACCAGAGACTTTGAATACATATGGACCCCTGCCAATGTTAACGGCCTCATCAATGGTAGCCCCTAAAGACGTCATGGAGTACATCTGGTTGTATGCACGTATGTTCGTCATGAAGTGGTTGTCAGTAAAAAGCTCCTTAATATATGGAGGGTAGTCTGTTGGTGTAAACAATTGTACAGCACCCCCTTTGCAACACCGATTGTATAATGAACCAGAACGCCTTGTTGAAATGGTCAGCCGATCTTCATACCAAAACCGAGCATGACAATTACGACATACACAGTCGCATGGCCTAAACGACTTGTAGTCAGCCGGTGGACCTGAATTGTATTTGTTATTAGACCAGGCTCTCTTGATATAAACAATGGATTTAACAACTACTTCAACAAAAGGTACATACCTGTGGGTGCAGGGAACCTGCCATGATTCCTTCTTGTTAACTGGGGTGGACGGTTGCTTGGACCTACTGCATCAACCAAATCAGCAGCTGAAGCATTTGAGGCGCTGTCAAACCCGCACGGCCCTGAAAATAACATGAACACATCCCTTGGTTTTATCATCTATCAAACGGCATCCACGCTAAACATAATGTGATGCCACAAACTGATGCAGAACTTACCAGCGCCCATATCTTGAGCGTGGAAATTATCTGCACACGTTTCAGGAAACATTGCTGCACCTGCGTCCAAAGGTGCATGCATTACAGGCGCCGTTCGTGTTTCATAGCTAGCAGCACACCCAGACATATGGTGCAACGGTGTTGTCACAGACGCTTCTCGGCCTTCATAGGAACCTGCAGCAACCTAAAAATTATAAGAATGGATCCTAAACATCAAATGATAAGCGTCAAATTAAAACACGCTTGGCAAACATGTCGTAAAAAAGTGTATTAAAAAAGAGCAAATACATGACAAACCTTTATCCAAAGACACATCGGCAGTAGATGTTAAAGGATCGAACCCATCAACTCTCAAAGAATGTGGTTGAGATTGGGGAGGAAGCACCGGTGTTTCAGATGGTTGGTTTGGCTGAGGACAATCGTTGGGAACAACCACACCATGCCTACCTTTTTTCCGAGCAGATTCTTCGCGGGGAGCTGCTTAACAAATCACGAAATGTCGCCATTCAGTTAGCTTTCGCAGATTAAACGACCAAGTAAACACATGTCGACAAATCAAACATGAATAAGCATTAAATAATAAGGCTGTGTAAATATGTCGAAGTTGTCTTTTGTCGGCGATTGAACGACGCCCAGTTGCTGAGTTTGAAACCGCCACAGTTGGATGTGCCAATAGGATTTGGTAGAGCATTCGAAAATCCTCTGGAGTTATATCCTGCATTGGAGTTGCTATAGTTACCCGTCTCAAAATCCAACATCGCTGGTCCAGCATCTGCGGCTGCATACAATAGGATAAGTTAAACCACTAAAGTAAATCACGCTTGTCTGATTGGTCACAGATGAGGCATAATCACAAAATGTAATGACAAATATTGGCACCGCGAACCTTTTTGCAAATTAGGTGTAGCCATAACCTGCCACAAAGAACTCTGAGCCAGCATAGATGCGGATACAGGAGCCACACCAACTTCCAAAAGCAGGTTTCCAACCTGCGGTAGACACCTTTTGTCAAGTGACTGAGAGGCGCCGATGCATAAACCAAGTGAGTCCATCATAGGCAAATCCTTTGAGCGACAGCTGGACTGTAATCGAAAACATTCATGATCAGTGTTTGCGTATTAAAACAAGCACGCAGATTAACAACAAAATGGAAGACGCAGTCAAAACATAATGGCATAGTCAACAAACCTTAGAATCATTTGATGGCACATATTGGTGGACATCTTCTAGCTGCAGTCGAGCTGATTTCGAAGGCCGGTCAACAGGCCGGCCAAAGGTTTGATCCCTCAGGCTTTTTGATGCTGGCTGACTGGTGGCCCCAGCCAACATAGAACCACAAAGGTTGTGGCCGGAGCTGGCACATAACAATGCTGCATCCTCGTCGTCAGACAATGGTCGATAGGAAGCATGACACATACATGTATTCGCATTAGCTGGTACCACATTACATCCTTCAACCCCAGTATTTTCACTGAAAGTACCACTCCTGCCGATCGATATCAAAGGCTCTAAAGCACAGGGTTGGTTTACATCAAATGTACCCTTCTTTTTATCGGCTTGCATGGCGATTAGAAACCCAAAAACATGCAACGGTTGACCAGACACATAGGCAAAGTTTAAACCAAGAGTTGTATGAAAGGTATGGGCAAAAAAGTAAGGGCTAGCCATACCAGGAAAACCTACATAAGTTAGTAACTTCATGTCTTCAAAAACAAAGATCAGAACCATGCATACTTAAAACAAAAGAACGTGCACTACTAACACCATAGCTAACAACGCAAGACTGACAAACACATTAAACAAAGCAAGTAAACATGCCATGCAGAGGTAGCAGACGGGAATCAACCAAAAACAAACGAATCAACATAAAGACAGTCACACTTCTGAAAGGAATACAACAAACATACACAAACGCTAGCAAAGAGGCTACTAAGACAAACATCAGCAACAACAACAAACAAAAAAAGAAAGTATGCCCCCAGATCTGGAAACCCTACATGTGGAACGTGTCGGTTGCTTCTGGAATAAGGAAAGAAAATGAGAAGACGATACGTTAGAATGCAACTCTATACCAAATGGCTTTGGGCCAGCCAACTCATATGGCTGTGTGGGCTGTTTGCCATAGGCCCAATGAAAAAATAATCGTTTAACCCAGAACACGTGTACACTCCTGAAGCTATAAACGTAAAACCACTCGCGGCATAACATGCCACATATGTAAAAAGGCGAAAGGTATGCATGCATACATATCCAGCCAATACACGTGCGTACGAAAGGAAATACATTATTTTATGAAGGCAAACTACTCTAACAGAGTAGAACCATCATACACTACGTGAGTAAGGCCGAAAGTATTTGTTTATTCCAAGTCATAGAACAAACGAGGTGATTAGCCCCCGCCGCGTTGCGGCGGACGTTTTACGAAACAAATTTAGATTTTTTGGGTATCACATGGTTTTCTTTTTTGAAATTTTTTGGGTTGGATAATGGTTTCTCTAAGCAAAATGGGCCTTTTTTTTGTTTGCTGCTTCACTTTAAACCACTTACAGGTGCATAATTTTTTGCTGCTTCACTTTAAACCACTTACAGGTGCATAATTGTTTCTTTGCTTCACTTTAAACCACTTACAGGTGCATTATCAACTGAAGCTTAAGTCTAAGTGTAACAACTCGACAAACATATGTATATGTATAAACCGCAGGGGCTCAAACTTATGTCATATCAACTGGAATCATGAAAAGAGGAGTTACAAAATTGCAAAAACTTGTTACTTATCGATCTACTGCATGTGGATCAAGGACCTATGTGTTTTATCTAGCATGATCTACTAACAAATAATACAACCTCCAAAATTCTTAACAGATAAATAATTGTTTTTGTGTGCATCATTAACTTTATAACTAACATGAAGGTTGTAAAAGAATCCATTTCGTATACTTCTAATGTAACCAACTTCCCAATACATAGCCTTTTATGTATGTTCTATCTGCAAATATCGAAACTAATACCAACGCTTCATATTTTTTTAAAAACAATTACAAACATACAAAGTTTACTTTTCTCTAGAAAAATCAATACTTTTCTCTAGTCACTTTCTTCATATTCTATACGTTTGATGTAACCGCTTTTCAATACTTCTCATGTCTCATGAAGCGAGTCATAGAAATCTACCATCGCAAGAGCGTTCCTCGAAAACATTCACTACCTTCCTTAAATATAGAAAGGGACCGCTCCAATGTCCGAAAGACTAAAGCATAAAAGTTACATGAGTGCCCATAGTTCATTAAGGCTATTCGAATATGGGTCCCAATCATGAGCGGACGGTCCGCACCGATATAACAGCTTAATGGTGGTCCTATATAATCACCAACAAATGAAAGACTTTTCCACTAAACTTTGTTTATCACGTTGATTAGGTTCAGTTAGTAGTGGCAAAGCCGATACCAGCACTAAAAATAAATAAATAAGAACTATAAGAGTCTATTGCACCTGTGCAGATGCACCTTTGCAAGTTCCACTTTGGTTGATGGATGTTATTGTTGTGCATCTCACCACTGGATTCAGGGTCAAATGCACCGCACTCTTCGTCGATGGTGCCTGCATAAATAAAATGAATGTAGCTGTAAGTGTAGCTCATGGAAAAGGCCGTCAGTCTAAGCACTCGACAACATAAATATTTTTGTCTGGTATCTTAAATATATATATTGTCTGTAGTATTATTACCTCCTTAGGATTTTGAAGCATTCCGACGATCGAAGCATCGATGACATTAACTTCTCCAGTCACAACATCCTTCAACAGTGATGGTTTATGCCGAGCCTACTGCAAAATGATATCAAAAGCTAATGTATATGAAGGCTTGAATAGCAATAACAAAATTTCTTTATATAAAAAAATTAAAACGAAGAAGATTAAGGATATACATGGATTGATCAACGGTTCCCAAAACCCAAGGTCACGGGAAAGTTACTTTATCATTGTCATTAGAGTATCATCATTTTAGGTAGCTGAAGCCAGTAAGTTAGATATCTTGAACAACGTCAATGCTAAATCTGAAAAAATAGGGAAGTGAAGAACAAAAAGAAAGTCCGCCAAAAAAACGCGAAAGTCAAAGGATGTGTTTCTGAAATCTAAAGTACATGTTCATATGCAAATTCCGGTGACGTATGGTCTGAAATTGTGGTACTGATGTGGCTTTTATCTAAGGTATTAACAACGTTTTAAGAAGGGACAATGTGTAGGAGGTTTAGTATATATGGATAATTATTGTATAAACGTAGAGAAAAACAATACTTTTCAGGTTTTTGTGAAAAAAAATTAGAATATATAATAACCTGTTTATACTGGTCACAAACCATTATGAACTCCGACGGATGCCAACTCGGTCGCTACATATACAGCCGCACAGCTACCATAACATCGTCGTCATTGTCAACCGAAGTCAGTGAACTATCTTTGGCGACTTCTTTTAGAAGAATTCGAAACCCCGATCATAACCAAACAAAAAGGAAATACGTCAAGGTTACCGAAGCCTAAAACAAAATTCCCAAACTTAAAACTTGTGAAAGAAAAACGAACAGGAAACGGAACAGCCTTAAAAAAATTTACTCTAAACTTAAAGATCTTTCCGTTCCACTTCCAATAATCATCAACTTGATCTTTAGAGTCAAGTATAAGGGCAAATATAATTTGCTAAGTCTGCATTTAAAGTCAAGTATAAATTTCAAGCCTAAAATGAGCATATGACAACTGTTTCATTCTCACATACCAAAGTTTGAGGCTTTTTTTTAACATTTTTTTACAGTGAATTGAATATAACAATTAAGCTATGAATGATATGAAAATTATGAACGCTGAAGGTACCTTTCTACTGCAAAGGCTACTTCTCGGCCCTTCAGCCACAACACACACTGTCTTTCTAAAAGATCTATTAAAGAGATAACATAGTAAGTGGGTGAGCCCACAAAACAAAACACAGGACATAAAATGCAGATACAATTTTGTATGATTAAGACTTATTTTCGGCATATCTTTAATTGGATCTTGAGTTGATCATAGTCTTTATTAGTCATTACCGGGTTACGGATACATAAGGCATCGAAGCTTCTAAAAACCTCCATCAATAAGAGCCTGCAATGTGTATACCACAACATCAATATATTATACATTAAACATTAGGTAATCGGTCAAATTTAAGAACTAAATAATAATAATAATAATTAAAAAAAATTGAAAAAAAAAAGACTAAAACACGAACATGTCCAACAGTGAAAGGCGGTGGTGTAATATAATAGATACGGCCTTCTAATGCAACCTTTTTGCCAATGGGAATAAATCCACAAAGAATTTAAAACCAACTGCCGAAATTAGTCCGATTAATTGTAATAAAATCCCCACCATCCTAACTGTACACAACTCGTGGCATGGAAAAGTTAACTAATAACAAAAAAAAATTATTATAGATTTCAGAGCTTCCGCAACCATTTTGAATAGCATGAACAATACATTCTGTAAACTCGCGACCACATAAATTTATGAAAACAGACTATCATCTACCTTAATGAGATTATGTATAGCCATCAGTGCTATTAATGCTAACCTATTCATAGAGGTTGTTTGGATTTGTGTTAAACAACAACAATTCAAACCTGGGTTTGATTCACAAAAATAGTAAAACCGAAAACAAATACCTTAAAACCCTCGACCGCAAACAACATCAACAACAGCAAGTCAACCTGCAAAAGAAATTAACAAAGCCCCAAAATTATGGTAAAGCCCTAATTTCAGAAAATTTAATTAACTAAAGTAAACCATAATAGATAAAGTTCATAAATAATCAAATTAAACTTATAAGTAAAGCTGATTAATAGAACTCATACCGTAGTGAAGCTATGGTTGATTATGTAATAAGGTTTTCGATTGAGCTTCAACCCATGATCCAATAACATACCAAAAATCCCATAATTTGATTTGGGGTTTTTTTCTGCATCTACGATTTGAGTCGGCGTACGTATGTGTGGAAAGTTCTGGGTGTGTGTGTGTTGAAACTGACGGAAGAATACTATCGTTTATCGAAAACGAATACTAAACATGCTATAAAGAATCAATTGGGCTAGGTAAACAGGCTTAAAAGCCCAAGAACCCATCTATTATGAAAAAAACCGCACCTGCCTAGCACGTGAGGACGGAAACGTTTTTTATCCTCACCGACATTGCAGATTAACTATATATAGTAATGACAAGGCATGAATTATGTAGTCAATCAAAGGCGTACGAATATAAAATACTAGGAAGTTCGAGAAGTTTTTCAATTTGTACCGTTCTCAAAAGTAAACTCGACACATTACTTGCTACATGTTCCTATATCAATTTATGTTAAGCTGGTGAATGAACGCTGATTGATACTGTAGTACATTTTTAAAAATCCTAGCAATTTAGGGAATGACTCGTTTGTAACATTTTATCCGTACTTATTAGTGTAAAATATGTTGGAATTATATATCAAGACATTCAAATAAATAATCACAAAACATCAAAGTAATCATGCGGAAGCGTATAGAATTTATTAATGAACAATTAATTAACATAAAAGAATATGCGTACCTTTTCTTGATTCTAGCCGAACAAGAATCAAATCCACAAACTAGCAACGTATGAACCCTAATTTGATTTAATTAGGATTATATGAATTACCCCTTACCTTTTTGTAATTCAATCCAAGATAATAACAATAGTGTGTTATTACTATGTTCTTGTACACACGTACTAAACCGAATTAAAGTAATGCTAGTTTTTATAAAACAAATAACTTTGCTTGTGGAAAAAGAATGATCGACACCAATGGTGTTTGGCCGATCGGTTTGTAGACAAAAACACACACAAAACTGATTTTTAGGGTTTAGCTAATGAGCACAAGAGATGGAAAAATAAAACCCCTAGCCTTGTATATATACACAAGCAAACTTGGTGAACAAGTTGGTTTTTCTTTCCTTGTTTTGTGTCCCTAGGCCGATCGGTTAAAGAGTCCCCAAAGGGATTCCGGAACCTTCCCAACTTTTGCAATTTAGTCCTTTTCCATAAACATTTAACGACCGTTAGTCCATTACATTAATTACATAACGTCCGTTAGTTATTTCGTTTAATAAATAAATAAATACAACATTTATATTTAATTATTAACTTTAAATTCTCATACGTAAAGTGTGCAATCCCATAGTCTCGAGTTCGATCCTAACTCACGTCTACTAATTTATATCCATAAAACCAACAGCTCCCACTTGGATATATCTTAATAGAGTGATCACATTCGGTTAGTGTCTAGCAACACTTCGATGCCTCTAGTACAACTCGAGCAAGGCTCCTGGAAAACATTTTAATGATTTCTCATTATTATTATCCTTTTGTTTCTAATACCGTGTTTAATAAAGATATGGAATTAAGTCATTCTTTATAAAACTATTATGTTTCTCGTTTGTAAGTGATTGACCAAGATTACCGAATCATCTAAACATATTTAGGGGAGATTTGGGTGCGGCCACACAAACATCTTGTCAACCCTACGAGGGCCCATAGTATTAAACTCCAAATACATTTGAAGGAACAAATTCTATCTTGACTACAAGAATAACCCACAAACTTTGTAACATTTCAAAACAACACTTATGACTACCGTTATTATAGCGTTAAGTTGGTTCACAAAAATGCACTACATTCATGACACTTATCTGGTATCTCAAGTCTGAGGATAACTATTCATAATTTACTCATAACAATATCCACAAAATAAATTATGTAGTTGGGATAAGTCCTATATTCAATTCATTGAATATCATCCGAAATTGGTATGCATTCTCATCAATATACTTTCAAGTATATTCTACCACATCTCTCAGATTTGTCTTAGTTTAATGATACTCCCATATCATTAATCGACAATGGACATTTAGAATAACTTAGTTACTGATCTGTCCCAAACCGTCAAGCTTTCTCACTCAAGCCGGCCACTTGTGAATGGTAGGCCGTAGAAGCTTAAAAGCGACTAAACAAATGCAATGAAGTCCTGGAGAATAGAATGAATTCCCGGGTCGTTAAGTCCCACGGAGGATGAATTGGCGTTCAAACAACTTCAGATGATAGAATGATCACTAAGGATAGTGATCAGAAAGGATTTGGATGGATAATAACCTAAAGAAAAGATTGATAAATTACAGCGATTTAAATGCAAATTAAAAGAAATTAAAAAGTTAAAATATATTAAATAAACGCTATCACTATTTTTACAATGATGAACGTTTAAATCCTAAAACGTACGTTTAAATAAAATTACGTAAACGTACAAAATAAAACGTGAGTTTTAAATAAATAAAAGACCTATAAATATGAAAATGATATTTTTACAATCCTAATAATAAAAGAAAATTATTAGAAAAAGAAAATTATTTTACAACTATTTATTTAATTATTATTAATTAAAAACTATTTATTAAGTATTTAAAATGCACTAAAATACAAGAAAATACAAAATTAACCTAGAAAAATGAAATTATAACTTGGAAAAATCAAAAATATGATAAAACTTATTTTAAAACTGAAAATATATTTTTTAGACTTTTTATGTATTTATTATTAATTTAAAACTATTTAAAACTAATTAAAATGCTAAAAAATAATATTTAAACTAAGAAAATTATGGAAAAATACTTTTTATGACTTTTATATTTATCTTAATCTATAAAAATTGAAAACATATTTTTTTAAGCTTTTTATGATTTATTAGTATTAAAAGCTATTTAAAAAGGATTAAAAACTATTTAAAATTAAGAAAAATAGAAAACAGTGATGGAAAAATCTGAAAAATTCAGGAAAATGCTAAAATATTATTCTAAGTTCATAAAAAATATAAAAACATATGCTTATTTGGAGGAATAATAAGCTGCAGTGGATTGGCTTATAAATAAGCACTTCAAAATAAGCCAAAAGCCACAAATGGACACCAAATTAACACATAAGCTAGGGTATGCTATATTAGCTAAAGACTAACCTATTCCAACCATCCTAAACTTCTGAAAAGCAGATTAAGCCAAAAATTAAGCAAATCAAAAACTAGTTTTGACTCAAAAATGGGACAACATTAAGGCTTATCTAGGAGTGGGGTCCACAGGGCTTAAGCTCAAAACCTTTACTGAAATGGATAGTCAGCTGGGTGGTGAGTGGTAAGGAACCAAGAACCACCAGTGGGGTCCACTGATGTGGCCTGTGGGACCCACCAAAGTGGTGGTGATGCCCACTGTTGTGGTGGTGCAGGGCATCATTTCAGAGATGGGGTCAAAAGAAGCTACTGAATAAGGACTTATTAAGCTAAGTGAAAGTGAGCTACTATTTTTATATTTTAGTTTAGCAGCTAAATATTACTATCCCAAAAGGATTTAGGCTAAAACTTAATAATGAATCCTATATAAAATTATACATTTTATTCAAAAACCACTTATTCTGAAATTTTGACTTTTTTAATTGTAAACAAGTTTGACTTTATTGAACTTTGGACTGATTTTACTGATTATATATGTTATATTAAGCTATGTTAAGATGATTTTAAGCTAAAGTATCAAGTAATAAGCTAATGTGATGAGTTTTGCATTCCAAACTCTTAACAGTGAACTGACAAAATGGATTTAGAAGCTAATTTGACTTTGCTACAAGTGACCACTGGTTTTTAATGTTTAAATGAGTTACTTAGAACTAATGAATCATGCACTTAACAAGAAAACAGGCTTACACAACCTCTAGAACAGTTTAACAAGCAAAACCAAACACCCCTTAATGAAGCTGTTATGAAGCTTTTCAAAGGATTAAATTGATTCAAACCATGAATTGGGATTACAAAGTTGAAATATGATTATATGAACTGATTTAAGCCTAAATTACCACTGAATACATCCTTTTACCACAAAACACTAAATTACTAATCTTTTATGTTAAAATGAAATATAAGAATACTATGAGATATAATAAATAAATGGATTACTTAAATTAAGATACTAACTGATACATACCAAATTAACACAGAAAAACAAGATTGAGTATTTTATAATTACTAGAACAATTAATGCTAAATATGATAAATTGGCTTACAAATTTCTTTCCAGCCAAAGATTATGAACCACTGACCAATTCCAATCCTAATGCTTCCCAAGAAGCTCTAAACCAGTAAACAATCCATAATCAACCAGCTTCAGTCCTTGAACTTCATTCCCATGGATTTTTAATTTTACAACTACTTTATTTGTATTTTTGGAAATTTTTGAGTTATGAATGTAAACTGAGTTGTAGATGTTTTCAAAAGCTTAAATAAGTTACTAGAAGCTTATATAAGCTTAATGAGCTTAGAACAACAATCACAAACAACATAAGCTAACTTTGAGATTTTAACTATGAAATTGACATCAACTGAGTTCGTACATGAAAACTGAAATTGAAACTGAATTTATGTTTTTATTACACTGCAGAATGATTACAAAACACTTGAAAATTTAAACTTGAAAATAGAAAACTTAGAAACTTAAAAATGACACATGTAAAACTAAATTACACTACTTGCTTTATCACACTGCTTTTTCTCCTTATTTATTGACCCCTTTCACTCTTTGTCGACCTCTGATCAATTCCCACTTGACTTCTCCTCTTGAATTCATCTTAATCGTCCAATTGTCATTTTGGCGGGAAAAGGGTTTGAGTGGGTTTTTTCATTTAATGCATTTTGGTTGTTTGTAGAGGTGGAAAGGATGATGGTGAGAGGTAGGCTGAGAGGTGGAAAGGTAGTGATGAGGTGGTAGAGCATGTGGCAGTGATAGAGTGGATACAGGTGTTTGTGATGAAGGAGATGAATAGTGGCGCGCTGTTTATTCTTTTAAATCATGGGCCGGGTTTGGTCTTGGGGTTGGGTTGATTGGGCCAGCTGGTTAAAGGAATTGGATTTGGGTTAATATTAACAAAGGAGTCCGTTTGGTGTAGTTTATAAGTACAAGGACCATGGTTGTAATTTGTGAAAAGTTAAGGACTGAAACTGACAAGTTTCTAAGGTTATCACAAGGGTCAAACCTGCCAAATATAATAAACCAAGGACCATATATGTATTTATTTTCCATTTAAAAGTTCCAAGGACCAAAACTGTCAAGTATGAATAGTACAAGGTAAAAATTTGATAATTTTCACTTTTTAAATTAACCAAGGACTATTTTTGACAATTTTCAAAGTTCAGGGACTAAAGTTGTCATTTTGCAATTTTTGAACTTTAAAGGGTTTGTTTTGACAACTTTTGAATCTCATGGACCTTAAATGACATTTTACAAGTTTTTGAATTACCAGGGACTAATTTTGACAACTTTTGTAACTTGGGGGACTAAAGCTGCCAATTATGCAAACTTGATAACGTTTTTCACCGATTTTGATGTTTTTGCTTTTAAAACATATAAAACACTTGTTTGTGATATTTTTATCATTTTGAAGCATTTCTGAGTGTTTTCAGATGTTTTTGGCATTATAAACAGTACAAAAATGATGAGTATTTAGACACTCATCAGTTACTCATGGATTTAAACATGCAAATATAGGACAACAATATTATAAATGAAAATAAACATAATCCAAACTTTATTTCATTAAAATAATAATTGTTTTACAATATCCTTTATCCAAATACTAATCACAGTTATGCATGAAACTTTTAGCTAAACGAAGTCCAATTTCATTGGCAAGTCCTACAAGCTTGTCTTTAGCTAAAGCCTTAGTGAGCGGATCAGCTAAGTTATCATCTGTGTGAACTTTCAGTAGATTTATTTCACCTTCCTGGACTTGTTCCCGAATATAGTGATACTTCCGTAGAAAATGTCTAGTGCCCTTCATGACTCCAGGTTCATTGGCAAATATGATTGCGGCAGAATTGTCACAATACATATCAATAGGTGATTCAATTGAAGGCATAACACCAAGCCCTGAAATGAATTTCCTACTCCAAGCAGCCTCCATTGCGCTTCCGGCAGCTATGTATTTGGCTTCGTCGCATATCGCATCGTACTCGCTTCTTGCTCTTTCCAGTCAACTGCTTCTCTATTGATGACAAAGACATAACCCGTCTGAGACTTCGTATCATCTTTATCACACGCCAGACGCATCACAAGGTAACCTGTAACACCAAGTTCGTGTGTCGGATTTCCTCCATACACTAAAAACATATCTTTCGTATTCCTAGGATACTTTAGAATATGTTTAATGACAATCCGATGAAGTTTACCCGGATTCTGTTGATATCGACCGGTCATGTTTTGGCTAACGCCACATCGGCCTTGTGCATCTCATAGCATACATAATAGATCCTACTGTACCGAAGCATAAGGAACTTTCTGCATGCGTGCCACCTCAGCAAGTGTTGAAGCACACATATCGCTACATAAGCCATGCTTTACTTCCATCGGCAAATATCCTTTCTTGGAATTTTGCATATTGAATCTCTTCAATATTTTATCAATGTAAGCGTTTTTGACTTAAACCAATTAACCGCTTTGACCTATCTCGGTAGATCTTGATTCCCAGAATATATGCAGCTTCTCCTAAATCCTTCATGGAAAAACACTTCCCAAGATATGCCTTAACATTTTGCAAACTCGAAATGTCTTTTCCCATAATTAATATGTCATCGACATAAAGAATTAGGAAAATTACATTACTCCCACTAACTTTGTGATATACACATGGCTCATCAAGATTTTGAATAAATCCATACTTTTTGATTTCTCCATCAAATCTTTTATTCCATTGCCTTGATGCTTGCTTCAATCCATAAATGGACCTTTGAAGTTTGCATACACGGTTTGGAAATTGTGGATTCACGAACCCCTCAGGTTGCTTCATATAGATGTCTTCATCTAAGCGACCATTTAAGAAGGCGGTTTTGACATCCATTTTCCATATCTCATAGTCATAGTATGCAGCTATAGCTATGAGAATTCTAATAGCTCTAATGTCCGCTACAGAAGAAAAGGTCTCCTCGTAATCAATGCCATAAGTTTGAGTAAAACCTTGCGCAACTAGACGAGCTTTATAGACGTGTACATTGCCATCCATGTCAGTCTTAATCTTATAGAGCCACTTACTTCCAACCACCATGGCGTTTGGAGGTAAGTCAACCTCTACCAGACTTCATTTTCTCTCATGGATTGCATTTCCCCATTCATTGCAACTTTGCCATTTTGCCTTGTCAGGACTTGCCATGGCAGCTTTATAACTAGTAGGCTCTCCAAGATCTCCTAACATAGTTTCCTCAACCTCTACGTTAAGACATAGACGTTCAGGTGCACGCCTATTCCTTACGGATCTACGAACGGGAATCACTTCAAGTTACGGTGGAGGACCCGGACTATCGGTTCTACCGGAAGTACGTTAGTGTTTTCAGAAGGTAATGCATCTTCTTGATCATTTTCCAGATCATAAACTCTCCCACTGAATTCTTGAGATACGAGATCTCTTTCAAGAAAATCTCCATACCTAGCAACAATTACTTTATTATCAATTGGATAGTAAAAGTAGTAACCCATAGTTTCCTTAGGGTATCCTACAAAGATACACTTTACAGATCTTTGTTGGAGTTTATCTGCTGAGTCACGTTTAACATACGCCTTGCAACCCCAGACCTTTAAATAAGACAGGTTAGGAGCTTTACCATGCCATATTTCATATGGTGTCTTATCAACCTTCTTTGTGGGAACCATATTTAGAATGCGAACAGTTGATTCCAAAGCATAATCCCAAAAGGATAAAGGTAGAGTGGTAAGATTAAACATAGACCGTATCATGTCCAACAATGTACGATTTCTTCTCTCAGATACACCATTTTGTTGTGGAGTATATGGAGAAGTGAGATTCTGGACAATTCCATTCTCACTAAATAATCTTTAAACTCTTGGCTTAGATACTCGCCTCCTCTATCGGATCGAAGAGCTTTAATCTTCTTTCCCAATTGCAGTTCTACTTCTGCTTTGAAAACCTTAAATGTTTCAAACACCTCATGTTTATGCTTAAGTAAATAAACATAACCATAACGGCTGAAATCATCAGTAAAGGTTAAGAAGTAGCTAGCACCTCTCTTTGACACATGTCTAAGTGGTCCACACACATCAGTATGAATAAGACCAAGTAGATCAGAAGCCCTCTCCATATTGCTATGAAAAGGTTTCTTAGTCATCTTCCCAGATATGCATGACTCACATTTATCAAATGATTCATCATTGATATTTTGCAAAAGCCCTTCATGTTGCAGCTTATGCAGGCGAGCCTTGCCTATATGAGCAAGTCTACAATGCCAAAGATAAGAAGAATTCAAGTCTAACTTTATCTTCTTGTTAATGCTAAACATTGAATTATTATTATTGTTAGATTCATTTCCAATCACATCAATTTCAAACACACCATTCACAGTAATTTCTTTAAAATAAAATACACCATTTAAAGAAACATCAATTCCATTACTTGAAATAGTATGAGTAAAACCATCATCCAACAAAACTGAAAAGGAAACAACACCTCTAATTATAGAAGGTGCGTAATGACAATTGTTCAATAACAGTACTAAGCCGGAAGGCAATACTAAACTAAACGTTCCTATGGCTTCAACAGCTGCATGTGCGCCATTTCCCACGTCCAGATATTGCTCCCCATAGGCAAGCTTCCTTTCCACTCTAAATCCCTGCAGTGTATTACAAATGTGAATACCACAACCCGTATCATATACCCAGGAATTATTATGATTTAGAGTAAATAATTCAATGACAAATAAATTACCGAAGAACCGGCCCATGGACCCTTCGTACTTTAGTTTATTTGCCCGCAATTCATCAAGATAGATAGCACAGTTTCTCTTCCAATGCCCAACGCTCTTACAGTGGTGGCATGCTTGATCCTTTTTAGGATTTTCCTTCCTAGGAGTAGGGTTCTTCTTGGGTTGAGGTTGATAGGCCATCACCTGTTTGCCTTTGTCAACCTTTCCTTACCCTTCCCTTCTTGTTGTTCGCACGCGGTTTTGGCTTATTAATCCTTCCACCCTGAATAGCAAGTACCTAGGCGGTAGGAACCTTTTGAGGCAACCCTTTCTCATAGTCAATTAGCAATGTGTGTAGGTCGGTAACTGTCTTCCCCACGCAGTGCATATTAAAATTTCTGACAAAACCATTAAAATCCTTGTTAAGGGATCGATTAATCAGATTCACAGCCATGTCATCATCATAAGTTTTGCCAAGTGCTTTTAGTTGGTCCATGTAACCTTTCATTTCCAATACATGAGCACTTACGGGTTTACCCTCACCTTGCCTACAACTGTGTAATGCGTCGGTCAAGTCATAAATCTCGACGGCAACTGGTTTCTCAAACATAGTCCGAAGTTCATTGAGCATATTAAATGGGAAATAATGTTCAAACTGCTTTTGAAGAGCAGACTCCATTGTTCCCAACATAAGACAAGCCACATCATTATGACGCTTATACTCAAGTTGCCAAGCATCAATTTGAGCTTGAGTAGTATCGAGGATCGGTTGGTTGTTCAGGGCAAGGTTCATAAAGATATTTCAACCTGTCAGCAACTATCTGAGACAATTCTCAAAGAGCGTGCCAATCATTGAAATTCTTAGAGCGATCAACTTTTCTCGATCAAAAAAACTTTTGAACGCAGAACTTAGTGCAATGTTAGTGTTATCGTTATTTTGAGCCATTTCTACAGAAAAAAGTTCAAGTATTAGTATTTTCGATAATACACTTTTCCGAGAAAATAAAATATATACCCAACGGTAATATAAACATATAACCATATAATTTTCTCGAAAACTAGGATCCAAATTATCATAGGTTCATCACATCAGTTGATCTGCTAGCAACGAACGCATATAATAAGGTAATCACGAACATTAATTGGCAATCAATTTCCAACTCCTAGATCATTATGGGATTTATATTTTCCAACGCTATTGCAAATATAAACATGTTTCATCCCATCTTATGCCTTGAGTCCAGATCTCACTTACTACTCAATTTAAGTGTCTAACTTAAAGAACTGCAAATATGTCCATGTAAGGTCCGACTTTACATAGAGATTTACCTCTCCATTACAATCTCCAAGTACTTGTCATGACGTAAATTACAACTTCAAGTGTCCCTTTAATTAGATGGCATAAAACTTAATTTACAAGGGTACTAGTTTTGATTTTATGTGGTCAAATCAAATATGTACAAAGATGTCATGCATTCATCTTGCAGCATAATTTTAATAAAAAACTTTTTATTACCAATTCATAAAGATCAAATTATCAAAGTTTTGATTGAGGTATTGGGTTCACCAATCAAGGAATTTAGTATTAATTATCATCCATTATACCGTACTTTTGCATAAGTGTAAACACTTAGTGTTTGGGATAATTACCACCGAAGTGGCGCATGAAATTAAAACTAATTCGCCCTTAAGATGAGCTTGCACATTTTATGGCTTACTAAGTAGCTCCACTCGAACTTACAGAGGCGAGGACCGTGTAAGCGCAAGCATAACCTAAGACATCCTTTCAGTGTGACTGTGCGCAATTCTTTATTAACCCCTTTATAGTTCATTCTAATGGGTGAGCCGTTCAGACCATTTGTACCAAAGTCACCAATCAATTAAACTATGAAAACTTAACTCTTCCAAAACAAATCAAATTTCACCATTGTTTAGTCCGTATTATTTTTCAATTCAAAATTACCCTTTGCTTAAACTGTCGCACATAATAAACAAACAAGTAATACCAATAAAAAATAAACTACTAAAAAAACAATGCGCACATAATAAACAATTTATACGTGTAAACAAGTAGCCACATGCAACTTATTCGATAAAACCCTATTAATAATCAATATCTAGGTTAAATTTAATGTATATATTAATTAGGGCTTTCACTCCAGCGATAGAAAGTGAGCCACATACATCGAAGAATCGATTGCGTAAACCCATAATTAATAATATACCAAATTGCACATAATTGATTCATTAATTATACATAATTGGAGTCTTCCCCAATTCAAGATTTATCGTAATTAAATATGTCTCAACAATTAAACAATTATCAAAGCAACTTATCCATGACTTACATGCATGTATAATCATGGATATCATAACAATTATACACATAAGTCACAAGATCGCATATAAAAAATTCCATGACACATAACAAATTATTCACGAATTAATCACGTAATCAATATTAATTCTAGGTTTTAATAAGGTTAGCAAACAATTTTCAAAACCCTAAAATTTATACATGTGTCGAACTAAAAAAAATTAGGGAACGCCCCAATTAATAAAAAATCGACCAAACATAAATTAAACATAAACCCTAGATAAACATAGCAAACAACATACAAGTATTTGTTTTATTACGCGTTTATGTAATTAATTACTCATTAAAACCAATGACTCGTGATGCCACTGTTGGAATTATATATCAAGACATTCAAATAAATAATCACAAAACATCAAAGTAATCATGCGGAAGCGTATAAAATTTATTAATGAACAATTAATTAACATAAAAGAATATGCGTACCTTTTCTTGATTCTAGCCGAACAAGAATCAAATCCACAAACTAGCAACGTATGAACCCTAATTTGATTTAATTAGGATTATATGAATTACCCCTTACCTTTTTGTAATTCAATCCAAGATAATAACAATAGTGTGTTATTACTATGTTCTTGTACACACGTACTAAACCGAATTAAAGTAATGCTAGTTTTTATAAAACAAATAACTTTGCTTGTGGAAAAAGAATGATCGACACCAATGGTGTTTGGCCGATCGGTTTGTAGACAAAAACACACACAAAACTGATTTTTAGGGTTTAGCTAATGAGCACAAGAGATGGAAAAATAAAACCCCTAGCCTTGTATATATACACAAGCAAACTTGGTGAACAAGTTGGTTTTTCTTTCCTTGTTTTGTGTCCCTAGGCCGATCGGTTAAAGAGTCCCCAAAGGGATTTCGGAACCTTCCCAACTTTTGCAATTTAGTCCTTTTCCATAAACATTTAACGACCGTTAGTCCATTACATTAATTACATAACGTCCGTTAGTTATTTCGTTTAATAAATAAATAAATACAACATTTATATTTAATTATTAACTTTAAATTCTTATACGTAAAGTGTGCAATCCCATAGTCTCGAGTTCGATCCTAACTCACGTCTACTAATTTATATCCATAAAACCAACAAAATATACATCATACAGTAGGATTAAAATGAAAGGACGAATATTCGTGAGAAGCGTAAAAAGAATAAAAAAAAAGGTAAAGAGTGATTAGCAACAACAACAACATACCTAATCCCGCCGTGGTAGGGTATGGGGAGGTAAAATATAGACAGATTCTACCCGCTACATCAGAATAAACCCGACAGTAAAGAGACTTCTTTCACGAAAACCTTCGGCAAATGTGTGTAGAGAGAGTGCGCAAAAGAAGTAAAGTGTGAAAGAGAGCAAAAACAAAGGAAATCATGCAACATGCGGAAGGAAAAACAAAGCATACAAGCAAACAAAGCAGATAGGCAGAAAAACCAACAAAAAAACATAAAAAAGCAACCCAAAAAAAAAGAAAAAATAAGCAAACAAGCATATATAGATAGGTAGAAACGAACACATAAACATAAAGAGCAAACAAGAACATAAACAAAACAAAAACAAAAAAACGCAAACAGAGCAGATAAGCATAAACGAACACAAAAACATTTTAAAAAAAGCAAAAGAGACAAGGTGACATGAGCAAAGAAGACAAGAGCAAAAGCAAAAAGGCAAGAGCACCAAGAAAAACACAAGGGAACGCAAAGGGCCTAAAGCACTTCAACCTTCCTTCTCTCATCTTCGAGATAATAGATTCAACGTCAAGTACTGATCTGAAAACTTCGTTCAGAATCATGTCAGACATGGTTTTACCACAAGTTCACCTTAGCATTCTCAGTTCCGCCACTTCCACCCTGTTTGCTAGAGCTTTCGTGATAGGCCAGCACTCTGACCCGTACAGCAAAGCATGTTTAATTGCAACCTTATAAAATTTTCCCTTTAGATTAAAGGGAACTTTCCTAACACATAGTACTCCTTATGTCGCCCTCCATTTCGCCCATCCTCTTCTAATACGATGGGTTACGTCATCGTCTATCTTTCCTGATTTGTGAATCACCGAGCTCAAATATATAAAAGACTCATTTGGTTGAAGGATCAATTCGCCGATACAAACTTTCGTTACTTCATTGTGGCCGATCTCGATCCTACCGAAATCACATCTCAGATAGTGATTAAGAAATTTAAAAAAAAATCCACAAGATAGAGGATGTTTGTAAATAAAAAAATTGTAAAGCAAGTTTTTCTAAAAGTCTATTGTCTTGATGAAAAATTTTCGAAAAATACGTTTGCGCATTAAAATTGTGTAAATCGACATTTTATGCATAAAAAATGGGGCAATTACATATATCCACATTTAAACTTCACTAATTACATATTTCCCCAACCAAATTTTAAAATAACATATATACCCACTCTTATATATTTAAATATCATATTTACCCATTTTATCTTTTTTCATTATAAACAATTTGTAATGCGTCCACTCTACCCTTTCATTATGTATCTCCAAACAAAATTCAATTAACAAATACGCCAGTGTTTAACAAATAGATTTAACTTAGAGAACAACACATTTATAGACAACGAAAATGGCATTCAAAATTGTACCTACAGTTGGTCAAATAACGGAAGAAATATGTGTAGTTGTCCATCTTTTGCAACCAAATATCCATCTTCAAATATTTTAACCACATGATTTAACTAATTATAAAATCACCATTTCACACTCGATGAGGATATGAACGGCACACTGTCATTTACTCACTTTTATGCATTTTTAATTGACAATAAAAGTCCCATGTGACTTTTAAAATAAACAAACGAGTAGATTGGTTAGCTTATGGTACAATCAATTTTGTCATAAATTATTAGTTTAGTTCTTGATTAAAAAGGGGATAACGACAGATTTAGAAGAGGATGACGGAAAATTAACATGGTTTGGCACCCAAATTAAAGGTTATTAAAAGGGCATAATTGTCTTAATACAAAACTATGTGACAATGGGTTTATTTGTAATAAAAAAGTTTGATTGGGGAAATATGTAATTTGTGATGTTTAAATGGGGATATATGTAATTCTCCCAAAAATTTAAAACTTTGTGCATAAAAAAAAGAAACAAAAAAACCTTGTTCATGAATTTCGTTTTTTGACGCATTAAAAAAACATATAAAACATAAAAATTAGAAAAACTTTCCTCAAAACAATTTTTATGCACCAACATCCTTTATTTTAGGAAAAAGTTTCAAAAATTTTGAATTTTTTTAATTTTTTTAAGTCTTTTGAAACTTCTAACAAATATTCATCTTTTTATTTGATCTTTCCCGGCATCTATATATAATGTTTATATTGAAACAAAGACTACTTTTAATTATTTTGCTATCTCATTCTTTGAAATAATAGTATCTTTTTTAAATTGATTTATCTCACACTTCACCCAGTTTAAGTTAGGATCTTTAGACCATTCGTGAGTATCAGTCGACGGCAAGGTCAAAGCGTTCCACCCATTATGGCCTTTAAGCAACATGTTCTTGGGGAGAAAAAAGGAAACTCGGCCGTACTTAAGATCGAGTCGTTTTGCCCTGACATTCAAAAATGTGACTATCGACTCACTTATTAAAAGAAAATTCTTTAAAAATCTATTTGATTGCGTATCAATAATAATGGCCCAAATCCACTAAATATACGCACGGATTAAGCTCATTAATAAGGCCCATCAATAAGCACCTAATAGCGGCCCGACTATAATCCCAGGCCACGCTTGGCTTGACGAAACTCATCAGGCTACGCTGAACACATAGTATTACTGCTCCCCAACTGTCACTAACTGGTAAGATGTACCATCTGACATAGGTCAGTAGGGACGCACGACAAGCACTACTTTGCACGAGCCAAGGAAGAAAGTTCACATGTGTTCCTTGTCTGCTCTTCAGATGATCAAAACATGACTTATTCACATTCGTTGATCATCCATCCAGGCTTTATTTCTAAACCCTACTCGCCTCTCTATAAATAGAATGCTTCACACATAACTTCACAAGTTTCACACACCTGGAAAAATACAGCCTCACAAGCAATCTCAAATGGTCTTTGTAAAAGTATTACCCGAGCTTCTTAATCTCAATCATTCTCATCGTGTCCTTACCGTTCAATACGGGAAACCAAACAGCAAAACCATCACAACCTCTTTTTAATACCGATTTACATACCATACGTAAACACCTTATAATGTCCCCATTACTTCTCCATTATACACAATTTCAAACTCAGTCTTTATAGACATACTCTAATCTTCACAACTCAAATAAAAGGATTTCGGTCAAAATTTTTTATGTCCTCTGATGAGGAAGAGGGAGTTGCTGGTATCGATCTAGAGTTTTAAAGATGTTATGCTTATTCAAGCTTCCACTTCTCAAGCACGATAGATAGATAACTTTACGGTGCTCATGATCTTCTAGTGGCCGCTTACTTATCTGAAAACTCAACGTATGACGAAATATTATTCCGTAAGCGGTTCAGAATGAGCAGAAGACACACGCATTGTTCGGGAATTAACAGATAATGTGTCGTATTTTCAACAAAGTAGTGATTGTGCGAGAAAAGTTGACATTTTCCCATTGACGAAGTGTACTTTTGCAATTCAACAATTGGCATACGACATTGTTCTTGATGCTCTAAACGAGTATCTGCAAATGGGTGAGAAAACTTCTCGTGATTCTTTTCAAGCTTTTTGTAAGGGTATTATGGACTTATATAGAGACTAGTTTTTGTGAAGGCCTACTTATACTGATGTCGAAAAACGCTATGTTTTTCACGAGCAGAACCATGGATTTTCTGAGATGTTAAGAAGCATTGATTGTACGGGTTGGCCGTGGGCTAATTGCCTAAATGCATATCATGTTGAATATTGTAGGGGTGATCACGGGCTACATCCATTCATTTTATTGGAATTGTTTACCTTACAAGACTTTTGAATTTGGCATGCGTTCTTGTGAGAATAGAAAATATGTGAGCCTTCTAATATGTCACTTTTATTGTACTTAAATTCAATTTTTCACTCAAAATAAACATGACCAATTATGTTCAAATGAAACTTGAAAGGTCAATCCTTTGCAGAAACACCAATTTGTCCCACATTGGCTTCTTATTAGAAACCCAAGGAGTGAAGGTGACAACAAAAAGCACGCGGGTGGAAAGGTTGAAAGGCATGCAGCCTGGTGTGAGCACAAAGGGAACTATTCTTTCGCCTTTAGCAAAAAATACCGTATGCTTGCTGTATCAAGTGGCATACACGCCTATTTTTGGAGAGTGATGGCTCCAACCAATTTTCTAGTTAAAAGTTTCAAAAAAACTTGATAGATGTAGCATTTTTTACCAACTTAACTTTACTAATAACTCTTAAATAAATTAACTGTGAATCTTCATCAAGCTATGATGTTAATCTCAAATCTGATCAAAATCGATAGTTAAGGACAACACAAATCTATCCAAGAGCTTAATTTAGGCTCGAATTACGCTCATATTCATGGTTATGGGCTACTTTTGGACCTTAGAAAGCTACCAGAATGCAATCACAAAGTTTAGAACAGTGAGTGTTAGTGTTACGAACCAAAGATGGCCAACGATCAAGTTGGAGTATGTTACAGAGAGTACCTAAAGAATGTTGAAAGAACAATTTATAAAAATTGGTGTATTTTATCATATTGAATTTCTTCTTGAAAATAACATCGTGTTTTCAACAATGATAGAAAGGCCCACTCGACATGTCCATCTTGCTACCCCTACCTCAAGGATATACAACACAAAGAGCATATGAAACATTTTCAATTGCTAAAACAATGATGCTGAACTGCACGAACTCATTAAACAAACTTGCAAGTTCAATACATATCTTCAAATGCTATGGTAAATACTTATTTTGAAAGTCAAGAACTATTTAACCTCTAGAAAGAAACAAAATGATCTAGTCAGGGGTTAATTAAAAGAGTGGCTTTTTACCGTTCAACATTCGCATCAAATGATCCAAAACATGGTCCGCACCATCACGAAGACCAGAGTGCATATACTCATTAGTTACCCATAGCCTGATGCCTGCTATCTGTTTAGCCGTCTCTGTTACCAGGTTAAAGTTAACAAACATGTCTTCATAATATACCGCAGCAGCAACCGGTACCTATCCAATTTTTCAAAATTCCATCAAAATCATAATAAATTTTCATTAGTTAAAAAAATAATAATAATACCATAATATGGTAGAGTTATACCTTGTTATTATTTAGTGCTGTTTTGTTATATAGCGGAGGCCAATCTTCCTTTTCAGCCAATAAATTAGCTGCTTCCTTAAATGGCTTCAACGCGTGAATTTCATCAAACATCCACGGGAAAACCATCTGCATTGAGAAAAGGGTAAGATGGTCAGATGGATTTTTGGTATATGTTGCCAATTTGCTATACAAGTGTCTTTCTTTACCTCTCCTGTAAGTAAGACGGGCCGGCCTTCTTTGGCAGCCTTAATTGCATCAAATTTACTTTCATGTTCTTCCCTTACTTTGTGAGCAGCCCAACGTGACGCAGCTCCCTTTAAATTATAATAAATCGATTATTATAAGATAATAAATAAGACAAAGTTAGAAATAATAACCAAAAGTCGATTACAAATTTATTGAATTACCTGACAATATATGGACTCGTGCATAAGAGCATATAATGGGTTGCTATCAAAAGATAACCAACTCTCAAACTGCACATTTGTGGGATATGTCAGCAAATAAATACTTTACAGATATACGATAGCCACAGCAAGAAAATGTGGTCTTACAGCATTTAAGAAGTAATAGCTGATTTGCTTCTTTGATCCAGCAACTAATATCGGATCCCATACTCTTTCAAACCTATACAAAGAGAAAAACTATTCATAGACGATATATAATGATACACACCCTTTGTCCAGAATACATACAGTAACTAGTTAGTTAGTGTAGAAGAAACATTTACTTTTCTACTCGCAATCATTAAAAATACAGGCAACGTTGATATTTGGTCTACTAGAGTATTTATGTTTGGACCAACGAGAGTATCTATAGAAAGAATTTAGTAAATAAAGTCTTACAAGTAATGCAAGCGTTCAAAACCCGAGCTAGACCCTAACCCCGTAAGGCCAAGAAGTTGTAGGCCCCTTGGAGTTAATATACCACCTGATGGAAGAGGAACCTATTGCACAGAGTCACACACAACACAGTGAAAAAACAACGGATTTACACAAGTTTTAAGCAAGTTAGTTTCATACAAAAAAAAACCTCACCCCGCCTCCTTCAGACTCTGCCAAATGATTTACAACATCACGGATGATTTGAATATCCTGTGGATATCTCTTGTAGTATTTCTCATTCTGAGTAACAATCGGATCAATGCAAGCATTGTACACAGACTCTGCTGTACATCCATCACCAATTGGCGGAATTCCACCCGTCAAATAGAGTTCTCTTAAACCTTGTGGTGCAAAACTTAGGTACGTCACTCCACAAAATCCGCCAAAACTCTATGCACAAAAAAAGTAGTTGTAATACAGAAGTGTGGTACCTTTTAATGCAATTTGTTGAACTAAGATGAATAGTTTTCATACCTGACCCAAGACCTTCCATGGAGCAGCATCTTCCGAAGGATTACCAAGATTTTTCCTAACAAATTCAGCATCATTGACTATGTTATCTGCGCGAAAGTATTTCATGTAGTCAACTAACTCTTGCGCAGATTTGAATTGTAGCATAGATGATGTTGTTAGAGGAGTTGACAGCCCTGTTCCTCTCTGCATTTAAGCACATCACAAGAAAGTATAAAGATTAACAAACATAATGTGTCAGTTCAATAAAAAAAATAAAAATAAAAGCATGCCTGATCCATTAGAATAACACGGTGTTCTTCACATGCTTTACTTAACCAGCTGCTTGATTCAGTAGGCCTTGGTGCCTCGAACCCTGGTCCACCTTGTAAGTATAATAGGTATGGCCAATCCTTATTTTCCTTTCCAACTGTACCACACCAATTTCGTTAGTTTATGCGAAACACAAAACTGGTGTGTGATCGCATTTTCCTCAAAATATAGTAACATTCTTAATTGCATTGCTCAAAATATTTCACCAAAATATTTAACTTAAAAAGTAAAACTTATAAGTTTTTCATTCATACCATCAAAATATCAAAATGTTGATGTAAGTTTTATTACCTATCTTTTTCATTTTACGCATTTTTAAATAAATTACAAAAACATTGGTGCGATTTCGACCAACCTATTTTTTTTAAGGCAACTAACAATCTCATAATATTTACATTCACGTGACCATATTAAAAATATCTTCACTATTTTGGAGCAAAACCTTAGAGCACTTGCAACGGTTAACGCGGGACAGGCGCTATTCCGGCGTTATTTGCCGTTAACCGGCGTTAGCCGTTGCGTGTGTGGCGTTAAACCGGCGTTATTTGGGCAATGTTACGGGTCCAGCGCCCGTTATTTTTTTTATTTTTATTTTTTTTTTTTTTCCTTTTCTTTTTTCATTTCTGCCCCTAAATGAGGGGTTGTTTCTGTAAATTGTTGGTGAGTTAAGGTTTAACTTGGGAATGTTATGATTGCGGGTGTTTTTTTGGTGAGTTAAAGTGAAATGTTAAAGCTGATGTGACGCAGACGTGGCACGATGTTAAACCATAACTCAAGTTATGGTTGCAAGTGCTCTTAGCATCTCCAATGTTGGCACTAAATGTGCTTTTTTGCACTAATTTAGTGCCAAAAGGTACAAAAACCCTTCTCCAATGTTGGCACTATCTTTTGCACTACTTTAGTGATGTGAATAGTAAAACACTAAATATAGTGCTACACTATATTTGTCACTAATACTATTCATCTTATTTAAATTCAACATATTTGTTAAACATTGATACTTAACTATAAAAACCAAAAAATAACTTATATCAACTCTATTTTTGTAAGTCTCGGATCAATACGTTTACAATGAGCCCAATATCAATATATGTTATTTTAACTAATTATTGTCTTGGACTTGTACTTTAGACTAATTAAAAATGTTTAGTGCTAAAATTTAGTGTTATACATTGGAGGAACTTTTATTTAGTGCAAGAATATGCTATAAAGATGCTCATTTTACACTATTTTAGTGCAAATTTATAGTGATAATATTGGAGATGCTCAATGCTACTAAAGCATCAATGCCAGGTATTATAGACTATTTTCAAAATCAATGAATAAATTAATCCTGATTCAAGAAATTAGAATCATATGGCAATCAAATAGGCTAAAATGAATCCGGATTACAATATGAATGTATCTAAACAATTTATGATCACTTAACATATCTTATATATATAGAATTAAAATCATAAATATGTAAACCGAGATAAATGATTTAATTACCCGCAACAGCCTCGCGAGCAAAGACAGTGATTTTGGGAGACTGGGGTACAGAATAATCGAGTGGAACAGTGAAGTGATGGTCACGCAAACGTAGTTCTGGAACAGAGTACCATTCCCCTGCCACGTGTACAGTCTCAGGCATTACTTTGCTGGCTAAGAACCGAATTGATGTTCTGCGGAAGTGAATGATGTTGGTTTGTTTGATGGGATTTATTGTTGGTTTAAATGGATGAGGGTTGTGAAGGAAGTGTTTTAATGTGAGTGAAAGTGTTTGCATCTTTTTAAGGAAGATTGTTTCTTGTTTAAAGTACTTCCATGATCCAAACCCTTGTTTATGTTTTGAGCTAATTACAAATTTCATCCGGCTGGTTTACACCAATTTGCATCTTAAGTCCCTCCACTTTAATAATTGTGTCCATTTCAGACAAACAAATCCATTGACCAAAACATCCACTAAGTTAAAAACAAATTACTTAAATAATCCATTTACATACGCATTATTAATACTAGCAGGGTACCCGCGCGTTGCAGCGGCGGGTACCCTGAAATAAAAATTTTCGACAAATAATGTATTTTAGTTTATTATGTTCTTTTTAACAATAAATTTACGGATATCAAGAATTTTGTATAGCCCGTGCCTGTTCGGGCTCGAACCCGTTGGCCCGTGTCTGCTCGGGCTCGAGCCCGTTTGGTCCGCGCCTGTTCGGGCTCAAGCCCATTTGGCCCGTTGCCCGTTCGGGCTTGAATATTTGTATAATGTGCTTTATTATTTGTGGCAGTGAAATTTAATGCAGGAATTGTGTTTAATTTTGTTGTACAATATGCTTGATAATTTGTATTTCTTATGTAAGGGGTGTTTTAATAACTGTTTTTTATTGTATTTATTGACCATTTAAATAATTGACTACATTAAATAGCATTAATGTGGTGTTTTGTTGTACACTATGCTTCTTGTCTTGTACGTCTGAAAATTATGTGCATTAAAATGTTGTACACTATATTTCTTTTCTTGTAAGTAGTAGTCATTAATAACATTGACCACTTTAATAGCATTAATGTTGTAAGTCTGAAAATTACATCATGCTTATTTTGTTGTACACTATGTTTATTTTGTTGTAAATCTGAAAATTGGTTGCAGCTATTGTACATTGTGTTTAAATGGTTGTAATTTTTGGTGAAGGGGTGTTTTTAATAGCATTAATGTTTTTTGATAGATTTTTGGTCTTAAAATGACACCACGCTTTATTATGTTGTACAATATGCTGACTTTGTTGTAATTCTGAAAATTGAGTGCATTAAAGTGTTGTAAACCATGCTTAATTTCGTGTACGTCTTAAAATTAAGAGTGAGATGCATTCATGCATTATATGTAATATAGATATAGATAAACTTTTTCCATTATTTTACAAAAACAGATTAAACCTATTGTTGAGGTAAAAATCTGTATTCGCCCAAACAAGCTAAAATCCTTCGGCTAATCCTTCGGCTATGCTCTTCGGATTAGGGTCCTTAGGATCTGTGAACACAAAGAAAGCACGCGTTAGCCTCGCCTAGGGTTTTATCCCTAGACCAAGCTCCGGTGTGAGAATGAGTATGGTGAAAATGTCAGAGTAATAAGTAAAATAGGATAGGAATTAGTTAACATTGAATGCAGTAACTTTGCTCCTTTTATAGATGAGAAGTTTTGTCCTCACCCGAAGGTCACATGGGGTGATAGTGACTCTTTCGGGCGGGAGTTGACTTTGCTCTGTTTAGACCCTGTCTGGGTAAGGCCAGGAGTTCTGATCAAGATTCCTTTCCCTTTATGCATGGTGATGTCATGTATCCGTTGTCCCGGGGGTTATGTCTAACCCTTCGGTATGTGTTGACTTGGCTTTGCTTGGTCTAAATTGGTTTATATGTTTTGCCAGAGTGATTGCGCTTTGTGTCGGGCGGTTGTGCCTTTGTGCCGGGGAGTTGCACCTCTCGGCGGTTGTGCTTTTGTGCCGGGGAGTTACTTGCCGGATACATACGCCAACATGTCCCCCCCAGTATCATATTAATGGATGTATTCATTGCATGATATTGGGAGTATGTGATGACTTTTGGTGAATATTGCTCCGTCCTTTATCCTTTTTTTTTTTTACTGTTCAGAAGGTGACACGTTAGTTGGACACGTGGCGGTTGACATGTGCTGTGTGGTGACGATGATGACACGTCACCGTCTGACACGACGGGACGTTTCGTCTACCCCCTCTTTTGCCTATAAATAGCGTTGTCATTTTCATTTTTACCACCGTAAAACTTTTCACACACACGTTTTCTACGTTTTTTGGCCGAACGGTTTCTTTGCTCTTCGTCTACTATCCAGGTACACTCTAGTTTTCTTTCTTCGTTAGATTTTAGGGTATATTCATTCCCTTCTGGTTATGATGTCTTTTATAAACTACACAAACAAGGGCACTGTCTTTTATAGGGTTACACTTTTTGAAGTATATAGCCGTAGCCTTTATATCACTCCTACAACTTCCTTTTTCCGTGCCTTTTATAAACTACACAAACAAGGGCACTGGTTCACTTTTGCCAAAAGGGACGGCAAGAACCGCCGGGTTTGTTTTCAAGAAATTTTGTCTTCGTTGAGGGGTTGGAAACGACAGTTCTTTTTGATTGACCGTCGGGCTGTACCCTTCGCTATGCCGTGGAGGCATCCAGATTCAGATGTCTCCGACCCTATTCCTACCGGAGAATTTTTTGTGCCTCATGTGGATTTGTTGTCTGCTAATGTTATTGATTTGATAAAGATTCCGTCGGGTTTCTTATATGCCATTGGGTTATCAGCCAACTGGAAGTATCCGGGTTACCGGGCGGCTTTGAAGGATGCCGAGGGGAATGGTACTTAGCATGTGTTCTACCTATTTAGTTAGGATTTTGCGTTTCTTATGGTTTTAATGGTTTCTTGTTTGTTTCACAGCTTTAACCATGTCAGACTATTTGATCAAGCCGAGGTACCGTAAGGGGGCAGTTATGACGCAAGGAGAAAAATATCAGGAGGGGCAGGCTCACTTGATGCATGTCACGCTTCCCAGTGTAGCTGGTACTCCGGTGCCGCCCAAGACTGATGCTATGAGGAGGGTTGAGGTGGCCGACCCGAAAGTCTTGGAAGCGAAAGAAAGGAAGAAGAGGAATGCTGAAGCTAAGGCCGGAGGTTTGAAATCGGGCAAGCGTCCGGCTGGAGAGGGTGGTTCTGGGTAGCCACGAAGAAGGAGGAAAAGTCCAACGCCAGTTATCAATGTGGACTCCACTACCAACCCCACACCGCTGAATGTTGTACCTCCTGAAGGTCTTTAGCCGAATGACCCTCCTACTGTAGAGAAGGAGAATCTGGAGGGTCATTCTAGTAACCGTCTGGATAATGCCGATGCTGATGGGAACGCTGGGGAGGATCCTAAGGGTTATGATCAGGATCACGAGGCCTCTCGTATTGTTGAACAACCTGTTCAAGAGACTAGTAAGTTATTTTTATTTTCCTCACTTTTTTACTTATACTTCTTATTGTGTGTTTATCGTTCGTCTTGTATCTTTGTAGGGGCTTCTTCCCCTCCACATCGTGAGGGTAAGGGTGTCGACGAGGAAGAGGGGGCTTCGTCGAGTGCCACCTATGTGCCGGGGTGGTCAATCAAAAAAGATGAGAGGGTTAAAGGTTAAGAAAAGTATAGGGATCTGATGGTTCACTTGCCTCCTCCTGCCGAAGAGGCATATTTGCAGAGCTTGACAGATACCGAGGCAACTCAAAGGTCATGGGCCATTCTAGCTAGGGGCTCTCTTGCCTTCACGAATATGCTCGTCCGTTTTGAAAATCTTGACCTTGCTCATCGGGAATTGGCTGAAGAACACAAGGGGTGTGAAACTGCTGCCAAGGAAAATTTTGATTTCTTGAGTAAGACGTTGGGAGAGTTGAAAGGTGTGAGGGATGATTCGCAATGAACGAGCAACGTCAAGTTTTGCTCACACAAGCTAGCCACTTGTGAATGACTAACCGTAAGAAGCTTAAAACGGCTCGGACACTGATCAATAATAGAAAGTGTAGTATATGGGTAACTCAAACGTGTTAGGTTTGAGCACCGAGATCGTTCCGAACGAGGGTTGAATGGAATTTCCAACTCACGTCTCGATAATCGGGATTCGAATAAGAAAAGGGGATGAAATATGATATTATCTAAACTACGGGATAAGGAAAGCATACGGGAATTAAATCTAAGGGGAGAACCTAAGAATAAGGCAAATTACGCAAATCTACATTAAAACGCAAATACGGAAATATAACAAAACGCGAATAAAAAGCAATCACGACTAATCTAACTCCTAAAAATAACCTAAAACTACTTTTACACTAAAAATGATATAAGAAAACTATTTATGAATTAAAACTATTTTTTAGGAATTTTATTGATTTTATTCTAATTAAAAACTAATTATTAACTTTAAAAATAAAACTAGTTATCTAAAAATTATGAAAAAGAAAGGAAAAAATATGGAATTACTTTCTAAAAATCTAAAATATCATAAAAGACTTTTTAAAACTATTTTTTTTATTTTTCAGATTAATTTTCTATTTTCTATGAATTTAATTCTATTTAAATCTAATTTAAATAGTGAAAAATACCAAATAAAAGGGGAAAAATAAGGAAAAATATTTTTTATGCTTTTTATATTTATCTTAAACTATTAAAATTGAAAAATTATTTTTTGGAACTTTTTCTCAATTAATTGCAATTAAAGGTAATTAAAAATGATTAAAAACTATTTTTATTTAAAAAAATACCAAACAGTGTCTAAAAATTATGAAACTTGCAGGGAAATTCTAAAATGTTATTCTAGAACTGTGAAAAATACAAAAACAAGGGCTTATGTGTAAGATATAGAAGCTGTAGTGTAATGGATATGGAAATAAGCAAATGAAATTAAGCAAATAAGCACTAAAGTGAGCCAACTGAAAACATAAGCCAAATTATACTAAAACTACTCTAAAGAAACTAACTACAGCTATTCCTAACACCTAAAGAGCAAGCTTCCTAAGATTTAAGCAAACTGACATAATAAGCAAAACAGTGGCTTGACCCCACTGTTTAAGCTTATCTAGCTGCTTCTCCAATAAGCTAAAGGGGAAACCAACTGTGTGGGGCTCAAACCTACCTGGCAAAGATCATTTATCCAAAATTACAGCTTATAAGGACAAGTATTGAAGGAATAGAGATCAAAACAAAATGACTATAAGATGGACAGTGGGCTGCACAGAACAGATAAGGCAAAAAGAGCTTATAACAGGCCTGATAAGCTACTGGAAAGAAGCTCCTTAGGTATCTAAAAGCTGAACTTACTTAACCTAGGCTAGAGTTTATCTAATGAAATCCAAAACTAAGCAATCTCTACCACTACATTAAGCTAAAAGGTAGCAAATAAAAGGTTGAAAACTGATGGTGCAGTCCTTATGCAGAAACAGTAATGACAGATAAGCAGTGTTGCAGGCTAGGAAACAGGTAAGAAATAGGTTCTAAGGCACAGGAATAAACAATCTTAGTGGTAACAACTACTAACTAAACTGAAGGGAAGTTAAAATGAGTGATTTAAGATGAGCTAAAACAGAAACTAAACCTAATCTAAGCCTTACAATTACTGAAGAAAAGTAGGATAAAACAGTGAATCCAAATGCTAAACAAAACTGAGAACTACTCAAATCACTTGACACAATCAAAATTTAGACTAAAACAGCATTGACACCCATTTTAGGACTTAGAATTCTCAATTTCAGTTGACCAAATCCTTTTAAACTTTAAAATCCACTCAATCCCAAACACTCCTATAAGCACCTAAATTGCAAAATGAACTTGTAAACTAAAGGAAAACTGATTTAACCTGATTTGATATACTCAAATTAACAACAAACTTGACCCATAAACCAACTGAACACAAAATTTCACCCAAAACTGATTTGACTTTCTATCTTTGACCAAATTTGACTTTTATGCAAAATGTTGAAATTAGACAAGTAAAGTAAAGGGAAGCTTACATAAGCTTGAATAAGCTTACATGAGCTTAAGTAACAGTAATTTGATGCTAAAACAAGAATTTAAATGACAAGAGTAAATGACAATATTCTTGGAAGTAAAAAGGGAACTTTCATTAATGAACAATTTAAATACAAATTACACTACTGAAAACTATAAAATGACAGGAAATGAAAACATGGTAACAGTAATCTAAATGCGTGAAAACTGGACAAGAAATCTATTGTGATGAGAGGTCTTTAAATAGCTCAGCTGAGGAGTGAGGGATGCTTCTGGAACTCTATTCTCTGCCCTTGATCATCCCATATTGTCATCGAATCTATTCTTAGCCGTAGGATTGAATTGGTGAGGTGTCTTAGCCAATGGGAGGCTTCCATTTGTCCATGTAGGCACTCCAATGTGTCATACCCTCTGACACCTTGGCAGAGGGCTTCTAGAAACATGGGGAGATGCTTAGTACGATGTGTGATGTTTGGGTGTTGGTAAAATGGTGGTGGGTAATGTGGGTGTTTGGTTGGGGAAGAAAGCCACTGTAAAGGGCGCGTTTGGTTTTAATATTGTTTTTCAAAGTTGGGTGGTTTGGTGTATCCGGGTTGGGATAATCGGGTAGAGATATAGCCGGGTGTAGGATTGGGTTTGGATAGATATATTGGGCCGTGAGTAATGTTTAATGGATTGGATTATGGATAATGTTTTAATACTTGGTTCATCATAAGGACCAATAATGTGTTTTTAGCAAAAACCAAGGGCCCAATATGATATTTAGTGAAAGTGTAGGGTGAATATGGGATGTTGGAAAAGTGAGAGGTGAGGGTAATAAGGGTAAATATGGAAAAGTTAAAGGGGTGAAAGTGTAAATTTGGATAACTTGAGGGTCTATTGTGAAAATTGTGATACAATGACGGGTTTTCAGTGAAATCTCCCAAACCATGTCCCGAACTCCGCATTTTGATCTTTTGAGCTTCAAATCCAATAAATAGCATCCCCAGCATCGGCTTTTGCACTCTTCTTTCTCTCGTGCTCGGTTTTCTTCGGTTTTGGCTTCTTTTTGCGTGTTTTTACATATCCGTACCTGCACAAGCACAAACTCAAGAAAACCACAAATATTTCCAATAAACGGCTCTTACTTGGTTGTTTTGGGTCAGTTTTGATAATGAAAAGGTATGTGTTTTAGCACATACCAAAATACCCCAGACGAAACTATTGCCGTGTCCTCACGCAATGCAATCAACTCACGCTTCTAAAACCAAGGATTTCAATCTCTTTCTACTAAACGATTGATATGTCCAAACCATCAAGTTATCTCACACAAGCTAGCCACTTGTGAATGACTAACCGTAAGAAACTTCAAACAGTTCAGACAAACCAATTAGAGAAGAAGTAGCAAAGATTCCTCAAAAGAGATTAAGAAAGCCTTAATTCTAAAAACGCCCCGTTTACCTTTTAATTCACATGTATAGATATTACGATTAAGCACATCTGATTATGAATGACGGTTTGATGAACTTTCATGTCGATCAATAACTCCAACATTTTTCAAACGACACGTTAGGATCACGGAGTAGAAAACACAACACAGCGTGAAGTGACCATACGGATAGAATACATCGTCCCTGATTTTTCACAAGTCCCAAACTAAGCGTAAAACCGAAATCATTGTTACATATGATTCTAAATGCTAACACTACCCATGGAAGTTACTTGTGTACTTACCTTTTGTTCCCATTTTCCTATTTTCCTCTAGACTTTTTTATTTTTTTGTGAGAAATGAATTTCTTCAAATTCTCGTTTCGATAAGAATTATTCCGATAAAGATACAAAGCTAAGTCGATAATTAGTTATCCATCTTCTCTCAAGAACCATTGTCGTAAAAATGAGGTCCACATCAAGGAATTTTTATTCACTAACTTTTGATTTTTTCACTTTTCATCATCATTTTTTTTTTTTTTTTTTTTTGCACTTATACCTTCACTTATATGAGCTGTGAACCACGGAGCTTCACGGGGTAATTCCAAGACTATAGGCTTCATGAAATGAGGATCCCGGCTGGCTAGGCTAAGACCTCACTCAATCCTGGCTAAAGATCCAAGGGTCCGATCTCGACACCGCAGCTCACAACTTTACTTATTACATTTCACATATCACTTATTACTCATTACTTATTTATTCATTACGGATCCTTGATGTGTACCCAATTTTTAAAACAAATATTCTTTTAAGAAGATAAAGAACTAACTATCGCCAAAAACTCGACATCTCTAATTATTTAGACAGATATGGGGTGAAACAATTTTGTGGGAACAAAAAGTCATAAGTACCTTCGATGGGCTCTAAAGAGAACCAACTACTCCACGCTTAGCATCTAAACTCATAAGTAACTCTATCATTTCTCGATCTCTGCAAATTTAAAATCCCAAATAATGAGATCCGAAGATGCTTAGCCGATAATTTTTAGATTATCTATGGTTAAGGGAACAAGCTAGGGCTCAACACATGATCAAGTCAGAATTATATTCCTACTCTCACCAGCGGAAAGTCAACAAGGTGTCAAAACATATATTAACTTAGCAAATGTTTCGTCTCATGAAATCAAGTCATGCATATTTAAAGTCACTCAGGGAAACTTGCAAAATCTTGGCCTTTTGAGCTAGAATTCGCATTTTATAGCTTCTTATCTAAGAGACTAGCAAAACTTTTCAATCAAAAAGACTTAACAAAAGCTTCAAAAATTTTTAAATTTTTCTCATTTTTGCACAATTTTTTATTTTCTAAGGAAAAACGGGGTTACGAGAGAAACACAACAGAAATAAGCAAGTGCGGTCAAATCAAATCGAAGATTACCCTACCCCAGACTAGAACGAAACATTGTCCTCAATGTTTAAAGCAAGGTATCAACGAAAATCTAAAAGCCGTTTATTAAGTATGCTAAAAGATAAACGTTAGTCGATAAGATTAGGATATCGGATTTCCATCAGCATCGATCATGAGACTCGAGTGGAGAAAATGACAAACTTCGAGCACGAGAGTCTTCATATCGGGAACATCCTACACACAACATCACAAACAACCAAACACGAAAAATCGAAGAGGCAGACCCCTTCGCGTCACTTATTAGAAAATAGAAAGAAGAGAAGGATAAGCATGGGGTGCCTCCCACGAAGCGCTACTGTTTTTCTTCACCGAGTCGCTAGCCTGACTCGTCCCCGAATTCATTTGTCCTTGGGGAAGAAAGTGGAAAAGACAATCTCCATCGGACTTTCGTTCAAGAGGTTTGGATAAACATTGAAACATAAGAAAGTTCCACTCCGATGAGATACCCACGGTTCTAATAGCAAAAACTCTGAACGGTGATACCGGGGTCAAAGATGGTATCCTCACTCCCATAAGAGTGGAGAAGAGGAGAAATCACATTATATGGAAGAAATGGAAGAAAGATTTTGATAATGATAAGGATCCATTCTTCATCTTCAAAAGCAGATTCCTTAATCGGATTTTGAACATTTAAGCTCATTGGGTAATTTTCAACAAAAATATCGAGAGGAAGAGGTGGGGTGATGTCATCAATAACGAAACTCTTTTGAGAGAGTTGCTCTTCCCCTAAACTAAAATCTTCCTCAATATCAAAGTAGAAATGATCATACTCCGGAGGAGATATGATATGAGAGAGTTCACCGGAGAACTCCTCGAGATGTAAATCAAGAGACGAATCCTTGAGCTCGGGCTCCGGAGGATTTTCATTAGATGGCTCTACTTCTTTGATTTCTTCAATTGAGAACATCGGAGGTGGGATTTGTGCGGTACTTTGTGAGATTGGAATTTGCACCTTTTCCATTATGGTCTCCGTGTCGGACTCGTCACTTTCCTCATCAAAGATTTGATTGTCAATATTGAGAGTATATTCTGAATCGAATTCAAACAAAGGATTTGTGAAGGTTATTTTGAAAGTTTCTGAAATCGAATCAAAAAGTGTCTCAGATACCCTTGGGATTGGAACAAGGTTATCAATATTCTCAAGAGGAGTGCATTCGACTTCCTTATCCCCCATTGACAAGGTATCTGAATGTTCGTTAATGAGCGGATCACAATCGGTTTCAACAATTTCCGGCGAAATTGGATCATCGACTTCCTCTAAAACGACGTCACTTCTCTCAACCGGCGTGAGTGAAGGGGAAGAGTCGGAAATAGGAGTGGGATTGCCACTCGAAGAATCGTCATCAATCTTTAAGTTCTCTTCTTCAAACGGTTCATCGTCATCACTATCGTCAGAGTCGGAATAGTAAAAAGTGGATGGATGACTCGATCTTTGTTGATAATGGTGACTGATATAACTTTCTTGCTTGCCAAAGACGTCAATTTGTGCACTCATAACGGAAATTTTCTCGGAATAATGATCACTCAACATAGTAGTAAAATCGTAAGGAACGTCAGCATCCCACTGATAATGATGTTGTGTCATATTCTCGATCAAATCATACGCTTCTTGAGGTGTCTTCCGCATGAAATTTCCACCAGCTGCCAACATGATTTTGTCTCGATCAATCGTAGTGATACCATGATAAAAGGTTAGGATTTGATCAAGAAGCAAAATTCGGTGATCGGGACATTTCTGTAATAATGTTTTGAATCTTTCCCAAGCTTCAAATACGGATTCCTTGGGTGATTGCTGGAAATTAAGAATATCTTTCCTTAATTGCATCGTTTTCGAATATGGAAAGTATTTTGAAAGAAACTTGCGAAACATCTCTTCCCAAGTATGAATCGAATATTTTTCAAGGGTATAAAACCAAGATTCGGCTTCGTGGGTTAAAGAGAAGGGGAAGAGATTCAATCGGATATCATCTTGAGAAACGCCACGTTGTTTCATGGATTGAGTAATAGATAAAAACTTGTTCAAGTGCTCATTAGCATCTTCGTCGTTATATCCATGAAATTGACAATGCTGTCGAAGAAGACGAACCATACGATTTTTCAATCTAAACTTCGTTCCCGGAACGATCGGTCCTCCTCTACCGATAAGTGAAGGACGATAGAAATCCTCCATGGTCCGAGGATCATGGGGATCAAAGGGTGCGAAATCGAGCATTGTGGAGAATTAAACAATTTAGATGGTAAAGAGAGAAGAATTAAACATTTCAGAGGAAATCGAAGATTATTTTTGGGTTTTTAAAGATAGAAAACATAAAAGGAAAACAAATTTTGAAAAGGAAAATCTTTTTGGGTTTCTATAAAAGAGATATTTACAAAAACAACGATAACTTCACTCGGGGAAGGATCTTCAAAAACACGTGAATCGAGACGGAATCGAAAACTCACTACATGCCCTCCCCGGCAGCGGCGCCAAAAATTGATTCGCAATGAACGAGCAACGTCAAGTTTTGCTCACACAAGCTAGCCACTTGTGAATGACTAACCGTAAGAAGCTTAAAACGGCTCGGACACTGATCAATAATAGAAAGTGTAGTATATGGGTAACTCAAACGTGTTAGGTTTGAGCACCGAGATCGTTCCGAACGAGGGTTGAATGGAATTTCCAACTCACGTCTCGATAATCGGGATTCGAATAAGAAAAGGGGATGAAATATGATATTATCTAAACTATGGGATAAGGAAAGCATACGGGAATTAAATCTAAGGGGAGAACCTAAGAATAAGGCAAATTACGCAAATCTACATTAAAACGCAAATACGGAAATATAACGAAACGCGAATAAAAAGCAATCACGACTAATCTAACTCCTAAAAATAACCTAAAACTACTTTTACACTAAAAATGATATAAGAAAACTATTTATGAATTAAAACTATTTTTTAGGAATTTTCTTGATTTTATTCTAATTAAAAACTAATTATTAACTTTAAAAATAAAACTAGTTATCTAAAAATTATGAAAAAGAAAGGAAAAAATATGGAATTACTTTTCAAAAATCTAAAATATCATAAAAGACTTTTTAAAACTATTTTTTTTATTTTTCAGATTAATTTTCTATTTTCTATGAATTTAATTCTATTTAAATATAATTTAAATAGTGAAAAATACCAAATAAAAGGGGAAAAATAAGGAAAAATATTTTTTATGCTTTTTATATTTATCTTAAACTATTAAAATTGAAAAATTATTTTTTGGAACTTTTTCTCAATTAATTGCAATTAAAGGTAATTAAAAATGATTAAAAACTATTTTTATTTAAGAAAAATACCAAACAGTGTCTAGAAATTATGAAACTTGCAGGGAAATTCTAAAATGTTATTCTAGAACTGTGAAAAATACAAAAACAAGGGCTTATGTGTAAGATATAGAAGCTGTAGTGTAATGGATATGGAAATAAGCAAATGAAATTAAGCAAATAAGCACTAAAGTGAGCCAACTGAAAACATAAGCCAAATTATACTAAAACTACTCTAAAGAAACTAACTACAGCTATTCCTAACACCTAAAGAGCAAGCTTCCTAAGATTTAAGCAAACTGACATAATAAGCAAAACAGTGGCTTGACCCCACTGTTTAAGCTTATCTAGCTGCTTCTCCAATAAGCTAAAGGGGAAACCAACTGTGTGGGGCTCAAACCTACCTGGCAAAGATCATTTATCCAAAATTACAGCTTATAAGGACAAGTATTGAAGGAATAGAGATCAAAACAAAATGACTATAAGATGGACAGTGGGCTGCACATAACAGATAAGGCAAAAAGAGCTTATAACAGTCCTGATAAGCTACTGGGAAGAGGCTCCTCAGGTATCTAAAAGCTGAACTTACTTAACCTAGGCTAGAGTTTATCTAATGAAATCCAAAACTAAGCAATCTCTACCACTAAATTCAGCTAAAAGGTAGCAAATAAAAGGTTGAAAACTGATGGCACAGTCCTTATGCAGAAACAGTAATGACAGATAAGCAGTGTTGCAGGCTAGGAAACAGGTAAGAAATAGGTTCTAAGGCACAGGAATAAACAATCTTAGTGGTAACAACTACTAACTAAACTGAAGGGAAGTTAAAATGAGTGATTTAAGATGAGCTAAAACAGAAACTAAACCTAATCTAAGCCTTACAATTACTGAAGAAAAGTAGGATAAAACAGTGAATCCAAATGCTAAACAAAACTGAGAACTACTCAAATCACTTGACACAATCAAAATTTAGACTAAAACAGCATTGACACCCATTTTAGGACTTAGAATTCTCAATTTCAGTTGACCAAATCCTTTTAAACTTTAAAATCCACTCAATCCCAAACACTCCTATAAGCACCTAAATTGCAAAATGAACTTGTAAACTAAAGGAAAACTGATTTAACCTGATTTGATATACTCAAATTAACAACAAACTTGACCCATAAACCAACTGAACACAAAATTTCACCCAAAACTGATTTGACTTTCTATCTTTGACCAAATTTGACTTTTATGCAAAATGTTGAAATTAGACAAGTAAAGTAAAGGGAAGCTTACATAAGCTTGAATAAGCTTACATGAGCTTAAGTAACAGTAATTTGATGCTAAAACAAGAATTTAAATGACAAGAGTAAATGACAATATTCTTGGAAGTAAAAAGGGAACTTTCATTAATGAACAATTTAAATACAAATTACACTACTGAAAACTATAAAATGACAGGAAATGAAAACATGGTAACAGTAATCTAAATACGTGAAAACTGGACAAGAAATCTATTGTGATGAGAGGTCTTTAAATAGCTCAGCTGAGGAGTGAGGGATGCTTCTGGAACTCTATTCTCTGCCCTTGATCATCCCATATTGTCATCGAATCTATTCTTAGCCGTAGGATTGAATTGGTGAGGTGTCTTAGCCAATGGGAGGCTTCCATTTGTCCATGTAGGCACTCCATGTGTCATACCCTCGACACCCTTGGCAGAGGGCTTCTAGAAACATGGGGAGATGCTTAGTACGATGTGTGATGTTTGGGTGTTGGTAAAATGGTGGTGGGTAATGTGGGTGTTTGGTTGGGGAAGAAAGCCACTGTAAAGGGCGCGTTTGGTTTTAATATTGTTTTTCAAAGTTGGGTGGTTTGGTGTATCCGGGTTGGGATAATCGGGTAGAGATATAGCCGGGTGTAGGATTGGGTTTGGATAGATATATTGGGCCGTGAGTAATGTTTAATGGATTGGATTATGGATAATGTTTTAATACTTGGTTCATCATAAGGACCAATAATGTGTTTTTAGCAAAAACCAAGGGCCCAATATGACATTTAGTGAAAGTGTAGGGTGAATATGGGATGTTGGGAAAAGTGAGAGGTGAGGGTAATAAGGGTAAATATGGAAAAGTTAAAGGGGTGAAAGTGTAAATTTGGATAACTTGAGGGTCTATTGTGAAAATTGTGATACAATGACGGGTTTTCAGTGAAATCTCCCAAACCATGTCCCGAACTCCGCATTTTGATCTTTTGAGCTTCAAATCCAATAAATAGCATCCCCAGCATCGGCTTTTGCACTCTTCTCTCTCTCGTGCTCGGTTTTCTTCGGTTTTGGCTTCTTTTTGCGTGTTTTTACATATCCGTACCTGCACAAGCACAAACTCAAGAAAACCACAAATATTTCCAATAAACGGCTCTTACTTGGTTGTTTTGGGTCAGTTTTGATAATGAAAAGGTATGTGTTTTAGCACATACCAAGGGATGATCTAGGTGAATGTTCTGTCCGGGAGGAAATTTTGAAAAGACAAGTGCGTACTCTGGAAGCTGAGAAGGCCGAGTGGTCAAAGTTATCTCTTGCTCATAGTGAGAGGATATCTGGTTTGGAGAAAGAGCTGATGGAGACCAAGGGGGCTTTGAAAAATGAGGAGGAGGAGAATGCTGCTCTCCGTAAAGAGCGTACTGAAATTGCCATGGCGGCTGGGAACTTGGAGATCGTTCGGTCTAATCTTGTCAGGGATTTCATTCCTACCTTTGTGGCTCATTTTCTTAGCAGCCATGAGTACAAAACTTCCTTTGCTACTCCTTTCAGTCTGAGCGGTATGGCCGGATGGTTGGATGGTGTGTCTATCGAGCGTTCGGAGGCGGATGTGAAGAAGATTTTGGAGAGTACTAAGGGTTTGGATCTGGAAGCTCCCATTAAGTACTTGGCTGCCTATGAGGAACTCTTTGTGAAGAAGTATCCTTATTTTTGTAAAGTTCGAAACGCTTGTCACCGCCCGGTGGCTGATATAATGGCTCTAATGCCAGATCCTGCTCCGGAGCGTCCTGTTGGGGGTGAAGATGGGGAGAAAAGAAAAGACGGGGAGAACAACATTCCTCCCAGCTAAAGTTTGTCTTTGCTATATTTAGTTAAGTTAATTTGTTAATCATGGACATTTTTGGAAAATTTGTAATGTTGAAACACTTGTAATGTTGTCGAACAAGGCTATTTTTGTGCTTGTCTTTGTCTTGATGGTTAATGAAATTCTCTTTGGCATATTCGGGATGTGAACATATATACACTTTTTTTTTTCTTTCTGAATGTATGCCGCAATAGTTTGTCGTTGTCTTCGTGGAGTGTGAACCGATTGGTTTTTTCATGGCAACCCTTTTTGGGTATGAACCATCTAGTTTACTACCTCGGCAACCCTTTTCTGGGTATGAACCGTTCGGTTTTTTCATGGCAACCCTTTTTGGGTATGAACGATCTAGTTAACCTTGGCAACCCTTTTTTGGGTATGAACCGTTCGGTTTTTTCGTGGCAACCCTTTTTGGGTATGAACCATCTAGTTAACCTCGGCAACCCTTTTTTGGGTATGAACCGTTCAGTTTTTTCGTGGCAACCCTTTTTGGGTATGAACCATCTTTGAACATTGACCATCTTTCCCCGGAGGTCGCGAGCCTATCGGGGGGATCACTTATTAATTATGTTCAGCAAACAGTAAAAATGTGGAAAATTTCTCCCCCGTCAACCGGGGAGCTATACTTTTCATTAATAAATAGTTGCAATTGATTGCCTCATGGGCTTGAGGGTTACAAAGCTTTCCCTATCTTACAAGAAACATTTCCTTAGATTCACAGCATTCCAAGTGCAGGGTACTTCCTTTTCTTCAGTTGTTTGCAATTTGTATGAACCGTTATCGTATGCCTCGACGATTCGGTAAGGGCCTTCCCAATTTCCCTTGGTTTTCTTGCCTGCTAGCTTCATTTTTTCAGTAGAGGAAGTCTCCCACTCTGAATTTTTCTCCTCTTACCCTTCGATTGTAATATTGCTCCACCTTCTTCTTGTATCTTGCCTCTTCGACTGCTGTCGAGTCTCTTCTTTCTTCCAGTAAGTCTAGATTTAAACGGATCTCCTCTTTGCTCCCCTCTTCTGTCACTGTCATCGTCTGAAAGGTAGGCATTCCAATTTCCGCGGGGATCACAGTTTCGCTTCTGTATGTTAGACTGGATGGCGTTTCACCGTTGCTCGTCTTGAGGGACGTTCGGTAAGCCCATAGCACCTTCAGTAGCTCATCAACCCATCCGGATCTGCTCCTTCCCAATCTTGTTTTGAAACCATGCATTAGGCTTTTGTTTGCTCTTTCCACTAGACCATTGGCTTGGGGATGTGCTACGGCGGTGTTTATCTGTTTGACATTGAGTTTTGCACACCAACGCTTGAAGGGATCATAGATGAAGTTGCTACCGTTGTCTGTTACGATTATGTGAGGTAGACCGAAGCGACACACGATGTTCTCCCATACAAATTTTATGACTTCCTTTCCTGTGGTTTTTGCCAGTGGCTTGGCCTCCATCCATTTTGTAAAGTAGTCAATGGCTACGATGACATATTTTACTTTCCCAGGTGCCTCGGGGAGAGGGCCCAATACATCCATTCCCCGTTGGAAGAAAGGCCAGGGCGACATGATAGAAGTCATAAGAGTCTAAGGTAATTTGGGCATAGGAGCGTGTATTTGGCAGGACTTACATTTTTGAATGACTTCTCTAGTGTCCCTATGCATTGTCGGCCAGTAGTAACCTTGCCTGATCAGTTTTTCCACCACGGACCTTGGACCCGAGTGCATCCCACACGCCCCTTCGTGCACCTCTCTCACCACGTAGTTGGCCTGCAGTGGGCCCACAAATCTTAACATTGGGCCCAAATATGATTTTTTGAACAACACCCCGTCCTCCATTGTATAGTGGGCGATCTTCATCCGGAGGGTTCTTGCCTCATTTTCGTCATTCGGCCATTTCCCTTTAGTGATGCACCGGATGATCGGAGACATCCAGTTTTCCTCCTCTTCTTCCACTATTGCCCCGACGACCTTTTCCTCCATTGAAGGTGTTTCCAATACCTCTACGAGTATTTCTTTGGTCAAGTGGTCAATAGCAACTGATGCTAATTTGCTTAACACATCGGCCTTCTGGTTTCAGTGCTCTGGGGATGTTTTATATTCTGAACTGCTTAAAACATCCAATGTACTCTTTTGCCTTGGCTAAGTATCTTGCCATGCTTTCCTTGTAAGTGGTGAACTCTCCGTTAATTTGGCTTGACACTAGGTTGGAGTCTACCTTAGCGTTCAGTACTTGGATTTTCATGTCCATGGCTATCCTTAGGCCGGCCAGCAATGCCTTGTACTCCGCCTCATTGTTGGTACTGGGGAAATTTACCTAAAGGGCATAAGTGTACTCCGTTTGGTCTGGGCTGATGAGTACCAAACCCGCTCCGGCGCCCTTTTTGTTGGACGCCCCGTCGGTGAACAGTGTCCACTCTTCTTCAGCCATGGAGATGTTACATATTTCCTTGTTTCTTCCTTGCTGTCCAACTGCTTTGCCGACTGGTATTTCGTTTATGAAATTTGCTAAGACTTGCCCCTTTACGGCGTGCCTTGGAATGTAGGTGATTTTGTATACTCCCAACTCTACTGCATACTTCATCAGCTTTCCTGAAGATTCGGGTTTGTTCAACACGTCCCGAATGGGCTGGTCTGTGATCACTTTGATGGGGTGGGCTTCGAAATATCTTCGGAGTCTCCTGGAGCAGTGTAATAGAGCCAGAGCCAGATTTTCTAGGGGAGCGTAATTTAGTTCGGCCTCATGCAGTGTCCTACTGACATAATGCACCGGAATTTTCTTACCCTTCCTTTCCACCATTAGCACAGCGCTTATGGCTTCCTCGGCTGCTGCCAAATACACGAAAAGGTCTTCTTCTGCTACCGGGGCGGTTAAGTTGGGCAGCTCTAAAATTATACCCTTCATTTTTTGAAATGCCTCTTCGGCTTGTTCGCTCCATCGGTATTCATTCTGGTTTTCTTTTGTTATGTTCTTTAAGGTGTTGAAGAATGGCAAGGCTTTTTCTGCGGATCGTGAGAGGAATCTATTCATGGCTGCGAGCTTCCCGCTAAGACTCTGCATTTCTTTGAGTGTTTTGGGTGACTGCATGTCGGCTATCGCTTTTGTTTTCTTCGGATTCGCTCTTATTCCTTCGGACGTCACCACGTACCCGAGGAACTTCCCTTCTTCAACTCCAAACGAACACTTTTTCGGGTTAAGCTTCATGTTGATTCTTCGGAGATTATCAAACGTTTCCGCCATGTCTGCTAACAACTCTACTTTACTTCTGCTCTTGATTACTATATCGTCAACATATACCTCCAAATTCCTGCCAATTTGCCCCTTGAAAGTTGAGTCTACCAACCTTTGATATGTTGCCCCATCATTTCTCAAACCGAAGGGCATTTTGGTATAACAAAATTTTCCATGTTCCGTGTAGAAGGCTGTTTTCTCTTCGTCCTATTTGGCCATCTGAACTTGGTGATAGCCCTTATATGCATCGAGAAAACACTTGTACTTGTATCCCATCACAGAATCTATTTTCCAGTCGATCTCTGGAAGGGGGTAATAATCTTTCGGACATGAAGCGTTGATGCTTTTGAAGTCCATGCACATTCTCTACGTTCCGTCCGGCTTCTTTACCAGAACCAGGTTAGAAATCCATGTGGGGTATTTTACTGCCCGGACTATCCCAGCTTTTAACCATTCTTCTACTTCGGTATTGATTGCCTGGTTTTTCTCAGCTGAAAAGGTTCTCTTTTTCTAGGCTATTGGCCTGTCGTGCACATTGACATTTATTTATGTTCTATAATATGCCGGGGAACTCCTGTCATGTCGGCCGGTTGCCACGCGAACACGTCCTTGTTGTTTTTCAGTAGTTCCACTAGTTGTCTTCTGCAGTCCTTGGAAAAGTTGCCTCCAATGGTGACCGGTTGCTGAGGAAACGCTGGGTTTATCATTACTTCCTCCATTTTCTTGCAGGGCTCTTCTTCTTCGACGGGGTGTTCCTTACTTCTTTGACCCTTCTTCCAGGAATTGCTTTTCTAACCTTCTGCATTCAGAGATGATAACTGCTCTGGTGACGAGGGTTGCAATTCCCCTTGGCGTTGGGAATTTTATCATGGAATGGATGGTTGAGGGTATTGCCCTTAATTCTCTTATGCCTGATAGTCCTAGAATGATGTTGCATGGAGAGGGGGATTTTATAACTGTGAATGTCATTACTACTCGGCGATATAGGCCATCATTTCCGAAACAAACATTTAGGTCTATCTTCCCGAGGGGTTTGATTGCTTCGCCCGAGAACCCCACTAGTGGTGTGTTTGTTTCCCTCAGCTTTGCTTTGATTGTTGGGCACAAGTTCTGGAAACAGTGTTCATACATTACTTCCACAGCTGCTCCTTGATCGACGTAAATCCTCCTCACAGTATACCCTTCGACGTCTGCTTCGATTATCAGTGGCTCCTCGGACACGTCCCCCGGTAGAATGGGAGGGAAAGCTATGGGGACATTCATCCAGTCTTCCTCCTAATCACTGGTCTTCCTTTTTCTGTCTTTTCCTCCGCTGTATACCATATTTATCACCCTTCCTCTGCCGGGCTGATTATCCCTAGGGGGTTTCTTCCTCTTTGCCTCACGTCCCTCAATAGATGATCCAACTTTCCCGTGTCTAGAGCCACTTTTAATTGCTCCTTGAGATAATAGAAATCGTTGGTGAGATGACACTTCTAACCATGGTAATCGCAGAATTTGTCTAAGTTTTCCCTTCTCGGTGCCCCTCTCAAAGGTGGGGGTGGTGGCAATTTCAGCTAAAGTTCTGTTGCCAGGATCTCCTTAGGTGGTTTTGAGAGAAGATTCAAAGCTATCGGACGAGTATCATTCCTGTAATGATTTCTCTGGTAGTCGCTTATGTAGTTATCTGTCCTTGCCGGGTAATAGGGGTTGTATTGGCTGCGGGGTTTTTGTTTTGCTCTGCGGTCTCCCCTCCGTCTGTCGGGGAGATTTGAGATCCTTGAGGTCCGATCTGGCTAAGTACCAGTGTATGACTTACGGTTCCATTCCCCCTTGGGGAGTTCTGTGGTGTTGTAAGCTTCTTCCGAACGTACAAAGTCATCCACCCTCTTTATCATCTCCGTAACCGTCTTGGGAATCCTATCCGAGAAGCGCTTTACCAATTCCGGGCATTTGCTTCCATTAATGAAGGAGGATATTTGCATAACCTCTGGCACTCCTGGGATATAACTGGTCTCGTCGGTCCATCTCTCCTTGAATTCTGGCAGTGTTTCATGAGCTTTCCGCACAATTTTTGTGAGTTCCATTGGGTCTTTGAGACATTTTATTCTGAGCGCGAATCTTTCCAGGAAACTCTCTCTAAGCTCCTCCCAGCTGTCTATACTGCCGTTGGGTAGCTGGTCGAACCACCCACTTGCTGGGCCGTCCAAAGTTTGTTGAAACATCCAACACCACACCGGCATTGGCCATCCGCCGTGGTTGGCCGCCCCGGAAAAACGGGTGACATGATCATCCGGGTCCGAGGATGCGTCATAAAGCTTTATGTTCTTAGGTAGCTCATGTCTTGGTCCAGCAAACTCTACGATTCGTCTGGTGAATGGGCATCTGGGGGCATCCTTGTACGGTTTATGCAAATCTTCCTCGACCCTTTTCCCTTTCGGATCCTTTTCTTTTTCCGCTTCTCGGGTTGGCTCTTCGATTTCGTCACCGAAATCGATCCGTATGGGCTTTAACGGGCTGTTTCCTTTGGTGTTATGTTCCTTTATCAGGGTTTTTAGTGATGAGATGTGGCTTAGTATTTGTTCTTCTAGGTTAGGGGGATTGTCTTCGGAGGGTGTTTCGGTTGAAGGACCTGCCATTTACTAGCTTTGGTAGTTCGAATAGCGGTCCCACGGATGGCGCCAATTTGTTGAGGTAAAAATCTGTATTCACCCAAACAAGCTAAAATCCTTCGGCTATGCTTTTAGGATTAGGGTCCTTCGAATCTGTGAACACAAACAAAGCACGTGTTAGCCTCGCCTAGGGTTTTATCCCTAGACCAAGCTCCGGCGTGAGAATGAGTATGGTGAAAATGTCAGAGTAATAAGTAAAATGGGATAGGAATTAGTTAACCTTGAATGCAGTAACTTTGCTCCTTTTATAGATGAGAAGTCTTGTCCTCACCCGAAGGTCACGTGGGGTGATAGTAACTCTTTCGGGCGGGAGTTGACTTTGCTCTGTTTAGACCCTGTCTGGGTAAGGCCAGGAGTTCTGATCAAGATTCCTTTCCCTTTATGCATGGTGATGTCATGTATCCGTTGTGCCTGGGGTTATGTCTAACCCTTCGGTATGTGTTGACTTGGCTTTGCTTGGTCTAAATTGGTTTATATGTTTTGCCCGAGTGATTGCGCTTTGTGCTGGGCGGTTGTGCCTTTGTGCCGGGGAGTTGCGCCTCTCGGCGGTTGTGCTTTTGTGCCGGGGAGTTACTTGCCGGATACATACGCCAACACCTATCACATCACCGTAATCCCCCATTTCTTAATGCGATTCACTTTTTTTGAAACTAGTAGGCGACTCCATTTAACTCGTGACACACAATTGTACCATATGCTAAAAATGTTTGTACAATTTATTCAAAAATATTTATTAAAAACGTGGCTCATACACCATCCATTTGTATTTGTCTATCCCGATGCAAAGGCTGTCACAGAAAAACAGTTAAATTTTAACTTATAGAAAACATAAAAACTGTAATTTCTCTTTCCTATCTTCTCTTGTTGTTTCTCTTCTTTTCAAAATATCCAGGTTAGAGGTGTTCAAAAAAACACGAGAAATCGACAAACCGAGCCGAACTAAATCAAAAACCGAAAAAACCCAAAACCGAAGAAACCAAAACCGAAAATAACCGAAACCGAAAAACCCGCTTGTCACGGTTCGGTTTCAGGTTTTAATTTTTGATATCCGCGGTTAACTGAACCAGACCGTATATAATATACGTTAATTTTTTTAATTAAAGCTTCAAATAATTGTATAATTATTGATTATACTATTGCTATGCTTTCATTGTATAACGGTTTTTTTTCTCATAATATAACATTTACTAAACCTTTATATGTGAAAATTGATTAGCGTGATCATAACCTACGAAGTCAAACAAATATTTTCTGTTAATTTTTTATTTTATTTAGAACGGCACCACACTTGAAATCCGACCCCCGAGTTAAACCATACAAACGGGCAGGCCCCGAGACCCGAAACACTAGGAGAGACACGCGAAGGGAAACCCATAGAACTCACAGGTACGCACTAGGAGGACGGAATAACTTTAATCTATTCAATGTTATTTAATTTGCTAAAATGACCTTTTACGTCATAGATCATGTTATTGTTCATAAGGTTAAACTCGATTAAAAGTTTAAAATGGTTAACCGTGACCTGACCCGTGGTTAACCGCTCATTTCATGTACTCGCATGTCCGGTTACATGCCTAATACGGTTCGATTTCGGGTAGTAAAATGAATTACCCGTCTCGCGATGGATAGTTTAAATCTTTCAAATAACCGAACTGAATCACCCCGTGAACACCTCTAATACACATCACATTCACCCAAATGAATACACAAACGAAATCTGAAACCTAAACATCAGAGCCGGAATTTGAATCATGAGAACTGGAGCGACCGTTCATTGCCGAAATCCGAGACATTTGAGCTGCCGAAAACGTCTTAAACCACTAGATCGGCAACTAACAAACTTTGTTTTCATAACTAAAATCAGGTCGCCGACAAGATTGCAATGAGGTCGCCCACATGTCTAGCAAGTCGCCCAAGGAATTCGCCCACATGTAAATTAACTACTCTTTTTTGTTGATCGCATACAAGGTAGCCCAATGGTAAAAGTTTATTTTGGTAAAAAAAGATAGGCGGCATTCATTTTCGATAGGTAGTGGTATAAATGGTTCATTTAAAAAAAATTCTCTTAAGTTAATCTGTTAAATACGATTACATGTATGTCACACGAGGGTGTGTTAGTCATTTTGCCCTCTTGAGAACTTGATGTTCGTAATGTGACCGTGTGGACCCTTTTTGGGAGAGTGTTGTATGCAAGCTGACATGGTCGCTTGTTGCATGCATCTCCCCTGGCGATCCTCTTGTGAGGTTTCTATGTCGCTAGTGAACCTCTTTTTCCGGTGTTTGTTGATCCTTCTCTGTGTGAGTGAGGTCATCCACCTGAACAAGTCCGAGGTGGTAGTTGGTTATGTCCAAATATTGAGGGAGTCGTTCGCCAGACATGTTTGGTTAAGAAACTTATGTAAAAAGGGAAAAAAAAATGAGGTTTTTGAGTGAGAAATGAGTGAAAATAGGCAAAAACAATTATGAGAAATTTGTGGCTATTTCGTATTATGTCCTCACGGATGGCGCCATGTGTACGTATGGTATGTAAATCGGTATTAAGAGATGGTTTGGGATGGTTTTGTTATTTGGTTTTCTATGTTGAACTGTAAGGACTTGATGAGAATGATTGAGATCAAGAAGATTAGGTAACACTTAAACAAATAACATTTGAGACTGCATGTGAGGCAATATTTGTCCAAGTGTCTGAAAACTTATGAAGTTGTGTATGAGACCTTCTATTTGTAGAGAGGCGAGTAGAGTTTGAAGATAAACCCTTGAGAGATGATCAACGGTTGTAAAGAAGCCCGGTGTTAATCATCTAAAGAGCAGATAAGGAAGACATGTGGACTCTCTTCCTTGGCTCATACTGATAGCAGGGTTCAGGGTCGAAAAAACCTCCTTTTCTATGAGCAAAATTTTCAACCCTCTAGGCAGTGAACCTAGTCGTTGTAGTGTAGTATGGGTTAAGCCTCGGGGATTGATTTCATTCTCTAGGGGAATAGGAATGCTAGAAAGAGATATATGACGAGAAGGTGTGGTTGAGAAAGATTCTTTTTTATGTTTTTTTAGAAAGCAAGGGTAAAAATCTCGGGGTATATAATTGGGGGTGGTACTTCTACCAATTTCACTACTTAACTACTTATATAATTATCTAATTAACTATTGGATAGATTATGCTAATTGAGTTGTGCTCGTATGACGATTAAAGATGTGTTCACTTAGATGCTATTACTCCCTAGTTATCTTTTATTGGTCGGTTGAATTGTCACTTCCTTTATCTTAATTGATGCATTGTATTCCGTTTGGTCATAGGGTGGTGCCTAATTCCCTAGTTCTATGAATTGCAACTCTCCTCTAGAATACCCGGGATCGGAAAGTGCAATAGCATCTCCCCCAAATACATTACTATACTAAAGCTACAATTCACGCAATAAACACAACGAATGGCCTAATGTGCACTCAAAGGCTTTTTGCTATTTAGGACGTTCAAGCTCGCAACAATGAAATAAGAAGCCAGTTTTCCTTAATCTAGCGTCTACCAATTAAGACAAGAGACAACCTAACAACAATTAATAACTCGGTTTCATAGATCTAAGAAAACACAAGAATAATTTAGCTAGACATGTTAAACAAGCTAGCATACACACATACAATTGAACATGGGGTAGACATAATGATAAATTGGATAAACAAACTTATCTTGTGATGTAAAATAGGGTATGAGTTAGGGTTTGCTCTCCAAAATTCTACCTCTCAAAATACAGAAAAATCGAATTCTATATATAGATTTACAATCGCGGCGACGTCACCTTTTGCTAGTGACGCCGTCAGGTCGCCGTCATTAGGGTTTCGTTTGGGCCAAGTCATCGTTGGGACGGCATTAGTTGAGATGTTTGACGCCCTCAGTCTTCATGCAGGACGTCGTCTGAATCTTGGATCTTGGGCGTCTGGTGTAAAACTTGTGACTGACTCCTTCCAGAATTTAGGCGTGACGCCGTCAGGCTTTAGGACCAGAAATTCCGAGCCGTCCGTGTGCACTTTGATCAAGTCTTCTATAGAGGGACGGCGTCGCCCTTTGGTTAGGACGCCGTCAGGTGTGCTGGAGTGCCTTTGATCTTGACTTTGCCATTTTCTTCATGTTTTCGCTCCTTTTCGTCTAAATATGCTTCATTCCAGCATTTTGCTTCCAAAAGACCTAAAATGTGAAAAGGAACGATTTTAAGTAGTAACGGATATAAAATGTGTCGATTTAGGGCTTAAATGACCCCCTAAAAACTTATGTTTTAAATCTTTATCAAATATCCCTACACTTGGAATTTGCTTGTCCTCAAGCAAAGGTGATTTTGGCCAATCAATTTATAAGTTAGGGGGCATGACGCATTGGTTTAAGATAGTCTACAACAAGTACAAGCGCTACAATAGTCATAACAAGCACGGAAATTATATACTAGCACCTCACAATTGGTGTTATGATTCTCTCATCTCTCGGGTTTATATGAAATATAATATGAATGGAAATGGAAGATAAACACTCATTACCTCACATAGTACATAGATTACCATAAGCTTGATAATAGATCAAACCTCCACCGCTTTGGCGTAAGCACCTAGGAATAACTATCTAAAAGGTCTTTACAAGGTTTGTAACGTTAGGCTTAGGGTAGGGAAGTAAAGGGGTTTTGTTGGATAAGGGATATTTAGTGGTGGCAAGTCAAAAATCTTATGTTACAAGTATGTAAAGCGTGGCGTTGCTAAGCTAAGACTCGACTTTCTAACACTTGATAACTTGAAATAAAACACGAACATAAACTTAAAAACATAAACATAAAGATAAATGTAGGATGGTAGCCCATATGTTTTTCTCTTTTTTTCAACTCTCTTTTTTTTCTCTTTTTTTCATACCTTTTTACTCTACCATCCTCTACGATAACATCAAAATATAAGGGATTTATAGGAGCATCCCTACACTTGAGTTTTTATTTAACTAACACTAATTGACCCGATATGAAAAGATCAAAACACTTGGAGTATTTAATTATGTAGACAAAGGGAATTTGAATTTATCGTTCTTTCCCATTACTCCATAAAATATTACTTTAACCCATGAGTCCCAATCGTCCCAAAACTATTTACAAAAGATATGACTCGACTTTAGCAACCATGCAAGTAACTAGATAACTGAACTAAGGGTTTAATAATGATAACAATAATGCACTAAAGATGAGTGCATACAAGGTAGGCTAAGGCGATTTGGGTGTAATATTTAGGGGTGGATTGTAAACAATGTTCTTCATTGATATTCCGGAAAACCGAAACATCACGTGAACCGCGAAAAGGATAGGCTCTGAGGGGTTAACTAGGGGAATCGTGTACTAAAGATGAGTACATCGCAAGGGTGTGGGGTAATTACTCAACTGATGTGGAGGATGTAATTATAATACATGTTTAAAACAAGGGTTATTCTAATACCTCTTATCATTTAGTTACTCCTAACTACACAAGTGTAGTCTCACTAGCGATCTCAGAATGCATCACAAAACAAGTTCTAGAATCTATTATACTACCGGTACACTCACTAAGCATTAAAGATGAATGCTTTTATTCCTAAAGATCTAGGGGCGAACCTCACATTTTTGGGGTGGAATCTGAGTGGTATACGATTTTTGTGCTAGTCATATAATTCCTATCCATGAGACGCTTTATTAAGACTAAAGTTTAGCTCGTAAATGTTATAAAAAAATTTAAATTTGGTGCTAAAATTGCCCTAACAAATATTTCTTATAGTTTATTACACAAATTACTAAGGACAAGACAAATAATCAAGTGGGTGAATAGTTTCTAAGTTCCCGTTTTATTCTCCCTCCCTACACTTAAACTGAACATTGTCCCCAATGTTCCCCGAAACTATCAAAGTTATGATAAAGGAAGGTGAGTTAAAAGAGAAAGAAACTAATACTCCCATGATTAGCTCGGTAGGATATGTGTGAAGTTGCGGTTAAATCCTCCTCCAAGAAGAATGCATAAGTAATAAGCTACATCTGATATGTGTTTCTTCTTCTTGTCCAATAACCTGCGTACTTATAAGAAAACAAATGAAACCTTCGCGTAAAATTGGCGGTAAAACTATATATGACACACAACTACACTAGAAAGCAAGTAAGATATAATGCTTGTGGAATGGATGTTTGCAGTTTTCTGGAAAATTAAGAATTGGGAATTTCCAAAAATTACAAATTACATAGAAAAACGAACCGATATTTTGTTTCACATTGCTCGACGTGTCAGCGGTGTTAACTCGACTCCATCAGGTTGTCCTGACAAAAAATGGTCTGCTGCGTTTTTCTGGAAAAATTACCTCATTAAAACATGGAAAAATTTCTGCAAAACATCCATTATGACTCTATACAAGCATTTGACTCTAAAAAACACACACATATATATCAATTTCAATTATTGTTAATCTCATGTTCTTGTTCTTAAAAATATACTTGATTTTCCCTACACTTATCTTTTTGTAAAATACCTTTATATGTAATTAAGACGAGGTTAAAAACAAAATAAAGCATTTTCACAAAGTCTAACATGAGAATAAACAACAATGAAAAAGATATATAAACACACAAATTAAAAACAAACAAGCAAACAATTAAGCATAGGTTGCCTCCCACGAAGCGCTTTTCTTTATTTATGAGTCTTGTAGCTAGACTCGAAGTCGTGCTTCTACGTCGTCTCATGCATGCTCACATGCCCATATCTAAGCCACTCTAATGTTCTTTCATCTTTCTTATAATCATCTCCTAACTCTATACATTTTTTATAATACCTATCATTTTTTTCATAAGTATGTCTAAGTCCCATTTGTTTGTCTCTTTTACTAAGTAACGAAATAGGAGTCATTCGATTACATGCCTCTATATCTTTGTGTTTAAACCTAGGGTGTGTACGGGGCATTTGATAGACAATATCCTCAACTTCACTAGAGAATGTGATTAAACCATCAACCATTCGTTCATTCAACTTAGTCATTCTCTTAAAGGATTTTCCAAATATCACTTGAGTGAGGCTTCCATTAATGAATTCTACTAAGTCTTCTAAAATCATGAATTCCACCAAATAAGCAAAATTTCCAACAAACACGTGCAAGTGAATGACCGCATCGACAACATTGTTCCCTTGATAAGCTAACTCATTTACCTTAATTTTATTATATAGATTCCTTAGGATTAAGTTTAAAGGTAAGAATGAATTCAAGTAAGCATCAAAACTTTCAAATCCTATTTTACAAGGAAATTGCATGTTGAATGGACCATCAATCTCAATTCTACACCTAGCGTCAAAACATTGGGAGGGATCTTCTTCCTTTTCAACCCTAATTTCATTAATGACTTCTCCGTTTTCAAATGCCTCCCCATCATCAAATTAGTCATCAGAATCCGAATCATAAAAAGGACTATTATGTTGCCAATTTATTTCATTATGCCCTAGGTGATTTCTAAAGTGGTGAACGGGTGAAAGGTTTTGTGAAATTGCATTTTCCATAGCGGGTTTGGAGCGGGTAGTAAAAGTCTCTTCCAAAAGATACGATCATGGCAAGTGATGAGATCTATGAACAAAAACATGAAGAATGGGGATAGACTACAAGAAGTTAATGAAAAGAGAAAAAAAGCTCACTTGATAGGAATCAAGCTAGTGGACCTAAACGAGATAGAAATCTAACTAGCTATTCTATTCCCCAGCAGCGGCGCCGAAAACTTGATAGCAGGGTTCGGGGTCAAGAAAACCTTCTTTTCTACGAGCAAGCTTTTCAACCTTCTAGGCAAAGGAACCTAATCGGGTAGTGTAGTGTATGGTAAGCCTCGGGGATGGATTTCGTTCTCTAGGGGAATAGGAATGCTAGAAAGAGATATATGACGAGAAGGTGGGGTTGAAGAAGATTCTTTTTAGTCTTTTTTATATTTTTGTTAATACAAATAAGCCGTAAAAACGTTTATTTATATTTTACGATCTTCTAATATTTTTTCGATAACAAACGTAAAATCATTTTAACGAAACAAATAAAATACGTAAATGGCTTGAGCCAATAGTTTACTAACACACTTACGTTTTCATATAAAACACTAAACAAGTAATAGTGATTTCATGGTTTAGTAATGCATATGTACAACAACTAGTGTTTACATAATGGGTAGATATATATGTACTTAGTATGTGTTATAATGGGTAATAGAATGGGTAGAAGTCTAAGTATTTGACCCATTGACTAAATACATTGAATGTAGTTGGGTAAAACCCAAAGTCCATGACCCATACCCATGGAGCGTGATCCATAACCCATGACCCATTGCATGACATCATGCGTAAGTCATAATGGGTATTATCCATGACCCATGGAGCTAACCCATGACCCATTGACTAGATTCATTGCATCTTCTAGATACATTGTATCTATTTGGATACCCATGGATCAAAACCTACAACCCATGATCCATGATCCATGACCCACAACCCATCTAGGGGCGTCCCATGGATCCTAGTACTAGGACGGATCCCTCAAGCAAGGGATCCGTGGAACAGTAGCATGTTTTTGTCTATAAATAGTAAGCCATTTCTTCATTGTAACTTACCCCTTTCACAAACATTCTCTCCTAGTGTTGTAAACTTTATAACCTCAGATCCAAAGGATCTTTCTATGTAGTTTTGTGTTTGTGTGATTCTCTAGGTTCCTCTTAAAGGCGAGATCACCAACTTGAAGTCACAAGCTCAAGTCCATGGGTTGCCAAGCTTCAGAATCATCAAGACTATACCGATGTTATCTTGTTGATAATTCTTTCCTCTCTCATTAGAAGTGTTGTGTCGAAGACATAGGTGAAAGGTGTCTAAAGGATTAAGTCGAAGGCATTAATGAAAGGTGTCGAAGATCCAAGTCAAAGGCATTAGTGAAAGGTGTGTGTCAAGATCCAAGTCAAAGGCATTAGTGAAGGGTGCTGAAGGTCCGTGTTGAAGGCATTAGTGAAGGGTGCCTATAAGTCGTGTCAAAGGCATTAGTGAAAGGTGCCTAGGGTGTACATTCGATATAGTGTGTCGATGTACAAGATAGATTAGTATTGGGTCAAAGGATATTCATATCCTTGTTGATGTTGTCTTAAGGAGTGGATCTCCTTTGGGATAGGTGTTGTGTAGTGTTGGGTAGTAGTTCCTCCTTTGTAATGGAACTCGCATCTAGCCTTGTATCGGATAAAGTGTAGGCTGACGCTGTGATAGGGTTTGATTCTACCTCGAAAGAACTCGGTGTCTAGCCTTGTACCAAATAAAGAGTAGGCGACGTTGTGAAGGCTTCTCCTCCACAAGGAGTTTGTGTTGTAGTGATTGGAACTCGTGTAGGTGACTCGTGGAGTTAGTGGGCAACGAATGTGTCCTTGTAGCCTAAACCACTATAAATACTCGTTGTGGGTTTTGTGCTTTACTCTTTATCTTTGCTTTATTTATTTATATGATTATTTGTCAACATCCAACACACATGTTTAAATAGATTGACATAAGTCGATCTAAATAGTTTAAAACCAAGTTTTAATCTAAGAAAACTATTCAACCCCCATTTCTTCCACAATTGCTACTGTAGCTTGCTAAGTACCAAGTTTTAGTATATTGTACTTAAAAGCTTGACACGATCCGGTGTATAATTGAAAACTACAAAGAAGGTCTTTACAAAAACAAACATCATGTCTTAAAAAACTTTTGAGGATGTTGATTGGATGACAATATTATATTTTTATTTCTTATTTTATCTTACTAAATTGCACTAACTTTTCTTGTCATTTTGCTTAGTTAAAGCTCATTTTAATCAAGCCATAGGAATTCCTTGGTAACAAGATTACCTTTCCTAAGAAGGTATCTTAATTACCATCTAGATCACTAAGGAACCGGAGTTGTCTATTGACATTTTCTTGTCAAAGAAAAATACACTCATAATTGCATTAGAGGTATGACTTTATAACGTATCTCTAAATAACATTAGCTTAGAATAAGTATGCTTGCATAGGAACTTATATGATTATATTTTCATATGCTCATGTATTATACGTGCTTCATTAGGGAAACTTTTCTTGCATACGTGTTTCTCTTCCGGTCTATAGTCTAGGGTTTATAAACATGTGTGTTTTTTATTTTTCTTAATCCAAAAAATTAAATCTCTAATAATAAAAACAAAACACAAATCTCAAAATCCTCCTTCCCATAAAACTACTCACACTCACAACTCCACCACAAAACCTCACTTTTCAAATCTTCCACTTTAAAAAAATTACCTCTCATTCAAACTTCTATCCTCCCTATCATTCATCTTCATCTCAAACCAAAA
>OU343225.1:146837428-147134264 GCA_910596185.1 Chrysanthemum makinoi
TTTTTTTCCTGAAATGGTGAAGTTGTATTAATTAAATCAACAAGTTACATGAGGTTCTACACAGCTAATATGAAAATAATATGATTCTATTTAATTGTTGAATCACTTAACTAGTATTTCAAGTGTTAGTCACTTATATGTAATAGGTTGTGTAATTATGGCTTTTAAGTTTATTATTAAGTACTAGGCTCTATGCGTAAAAGCCCATAGGCCTACTTACTTAACGCTACTTCTTAAAGTCAGAGTTTACGCTCAAGCAGTTTATGCTGCAGAAGAATCTTCACACTAAATTCTTTGAAGTTGTTGGTAAATCGTTCTCTTGCTTGGATAAGCTTGAAAAATACTTCAACTTGTTGATATCTCTCACACTTAGACAAGTGTGAAAGTTTTGTTTATCCTAATCTTACTTAAGCATAATACTTTCATTTAGTAACACTTTTTACTCCTAAGAACTATCTTACGATAAGGTTCTTTACGCATAAGTCTTCTTCAGTTTACGCCTTAAGGTTATGTTTAACCACTATTCTACGAGTAAGGAAAGTTTATGCCCAGGAAGTTTACGTAAGCACATCAGATTACGCCTAAGGAATTGTTACGCTTAAGCTCATCTTCAACAACAAACTCAAGTTTCATTCAACTACAAAGATCCATCAACAACACAAGTAAAAGAAAGTTATAAACTTTAAGGGCCTAAAATGTAACCAAAACTCTACTACTATAGCACATTTTCTATTTTTTTCTTTACTCACTTTGCAAAAGTAGTCTTTGAAAAGTTGCAAAATGGTCCCTGTAATTACCTGAAATTATAAAAACAGTCCTAAAGTTTTTTTCCTGAAATGGTGAAGTTGTTTTAATTAAATCAGCAAGTTACATGAGATTTCACACATCTAATATGAACATTAAGTGATTCCATTTAATAAAGTTCGTATTTTTTTTTTATGAAAAATCCTTTTTCATTATAAAATACGAACTTTATACGATTCTATTTTAATAAAACTTCAAAAAATAAAGTTATAAACTTTAAGGGCCTAAACTATAAACAAAACTCAACTACTATAGAACATTTTCAATTTTCTCTTTACTCACGTTGCAAAAGGAGTCTCCGAAAAGTTGCAAAAGTCGTCCCTGTCATTACCTGCAATTACAAAAACTGTCCCAATGTTTTTTTTTTCTGAAATGGTGAAGTTGTATTAATTAAATCAACAAGTTACATGAGATTCTACATAGCTAATATGAAAATTATATGATTCTATTTAATTGTTGGAATCACTCCTAACTAGTATTTCAAGTGTTAGTCACTTATATGTAATAGGTTGTGTAATTATGGCTTTTAAGTTTTTATTAAGTACTAGGCTTATGCAGAAAGCCCATAGGCCTATTCTTACGCCTAACGTTTACGCCTAAAGTCAGAGTTTACGCCTAAGCAGTTTATGCGTAAAAAATCTTCACCAAATTTTGAAACATTTGGTAACTCGGTGTTTCTTTTGCTTGGATAAGCTTGAAAAATACTTCAACTTGTGGATATCTCTCACATTTGGACAAGTGTGAAAGTTTGGTTTCCAACCTAATCTTACCTTCAAGCATAATACTTACGAGTAACACTTTACGCCTAAGAACTATCTTACGCATAAGGTTATTTACGCATAAGTCTTGATTTCGCTTTACCTAAGGTTATGTTTAACCACTATTCTTACGAGTAAGGGAAAGTTTAGCCTTTAAGGAAGTTTACGTGTAAGCACATCAGATTACGGCTAAGGAATTGTTACGCCTAAGCTCATCTTCAACAACAAACTCAAGTTTCATTCAACTACAAAGATCCATCAACAACACAAGTAAAAGAAAGTTTTAAACTTTAAGGGCCTAAAATGTAACCAAAACACTACTACTATAGCACATTTTCTATTTTTTCTTTACTCACTTTGCAAAAGTAGTCTTTGAAAAGTTGCAAAATGGTCCCTGTAATTACCTGAAATTATAAAAACAGTCCTAAAGTTTTTTTTCCTGAAATGGTGAAGTTGTTTTAATTAAATCAACAAGTTACATGAGATTCCACACATCTAATATGAACATTAAGTGATTCCATTTAATAAAGTTCGTATTTTCTTAATGAAAAATCCTTTTCATTAAAAATACTGAACTTTATACCTGATTCTATTTTAATAAAACTTCAAAAAAGAAAGTTATAAACTTTAAGGGCATAAACTATAAACAAAACTCAACTACTATAGAACATTTTCAATTTTCTCTTTACTCACGTTGTAAAAGGAGTTTCTGAAAAGTTGCAAAAGTCGTCCCTGTCATTATCTGCAATTACAAAAACTGTCCCAAAGTTTTTTTTTCCAGAAATGGTGAAGTTGTATTAATTAAATCAACAAGTTACATGAGATTCTACACAGCTAATATGAAAATTATATGATTCTATTTAATTGTTGGAATCACTCCTAACTAGTATTTCAAGTGTTAGTCACTTATATGTAATAGGTTGTGTAATTATGGCTTTTAAGTTTTTATTAAGTACTAGGCTTATGCAGAAAGCCCATAGGCCTATTCTTACGCCTAACGTTTACTTAAAGTCGAGTTTACGCCTAAGCGGTTTATGCGTAAAGAATCTTCACCAAATTCTTTGCGTTGGTAACTCGGTGTTTCTCTTGCTTGGATAAGCTTGAAAAATACTTCAACTTGTGGATATCTCTCACACTTGGACAAGTGTGAAAGTTTTAGTTTCCAACCTAATCTTACGCCTAAGCATAATACTTACGAGTAACACTTTACGCCTAAGAACTATCTTACGCATAAGGTTCTTTACGCATAAGTCTTGAGTTTACGCCTAAGGTTATGTTTAACCACTATTCTTACGAGTAAGGGAAAGTTTACGCCTTAAGGAAGATTACGTGTAAGCACATCGATTACCTAAGGAATTGTTACGCCTAAGCTCATCTTCAACAACAAACTCAAGTTTCATTCAACTACAAAGATCCATCAACAACACAAGTAAAAGAAAGTTATAAACTTTAAGGGCCTAAAATGTAACCAAAACACTACTACTATAGCACATTTTCTATTTTTTCTTTACTCACTTTGCAAAAGTAGTCTTTGAAAAGTTGCAAAATGGTCCCTGTAATTACCTGAAATTATAAAAACAGTCCTAAAGTTTTTTTCCTGAAATGGTGAAGTTGTATTAATTAAATCAACAAGTTACATGAGATTCCACACATCTAATATGAACATTAAGTGATTCCATTTAATAAAGTTCGTATTTTTTTATGAAAAATCCTTTTTCATTAAAAATCGAACTTTATACTGATTCTATTTTAATAAAACTTCAAAAAAGAAAGTTATAAACTTTTAGGGCCTAAACTATAAACAAAACTCGACTACTATAGAACATTTTCAATTTTTTCTTTACTCACGTTGCAAAAGGAGTCTCTGAAAAGTTGCAAAAGTGGTCCTCGCTATTACGCAATTACAAAAAGCTGTCCCAAAGTTTTTTTTCCCGAAATGGTGAAGTTGTATTAATTAAATCAACAAGTTACATGAGATTCTACCATGACTAATATGAAAATTATACGATTCTATTTAATTGTTGGAATCACTCCTAACTAGTATTTCAAGTGTTAGTCACTTATATGTAATAGGTTGTGTAATTATGGCTTTTAAGTTTTTTAATAAGTACTAGGCTTATCTGAGAAAGCCCATAGGCCTATTCTTACGCCTAGCGTTTACCTTAAAGTCGAGTTTACGCCTAAGCGGTTTATGCGTAAAGAATCTTCACCAAATTCTTCGAAGCTGTTGGTAACTCGGTGTTTCTCTTGCTTGGATAAGCTTGAAAAATACTTCAACTTGTGGATATCTCTCACACTTGGACAAGTGTGAAAGTTTTGGTTTCCATCCTAATCTTACGCCCAAGCATAATACTTACGAGTAACACTTTATGCCTAAGAACTATCTTACGCATATGGTTCTTTGCGCATAAGTCTTCAATTTACGCCTAAGGTTATGTTTAACCACTATTCTTACGAGTAAGGGAAAGTTTACGCCTTAAGGAAGATTACGTGTAAGCACATCGACACGTTTACGCCTAAGGAATTGTTACGCCTAAGCTCATCTTCAACAACAAACTCAAGTTTCATTCAACTACAAAGATCCATCAACAACACAAGTAAAAGAAAGTTATAAACTTTAAGGGCCTAAAATGTAACCAAAACTCTACTACTATAGCACATTTTCTATTTTTTCTTTACTCACTTTGCAAAAGTAGTCTTTGAAAAGTTGCAAAATGGTCCCTGTAATTACCAGAAATTATAAAAAGCAGTCCTAAAGTTTTTTCCTGAAATGGTGAAGTTGTATTAATTAAATCAGCAAGTTACATGAGACTCCACACATCTAATATGAACATTAAGTGATTCCATTTAATAAAGTTCGTATTTTTTTAATGAAAAATCCTTTTTCATTAAAAAATACGAACTTTATACGATTCTATTTTAATAAAACTTCAAAAAGAAAGTTATAAACTTTAAGGGCCTAAACTATAAACAAAACTCTACTACTATAGAACATTTTCAATTTTTTTCTTTACTCGCGTTGCAAAAGGAGTCTCGAAAAGTTGCAAAAGTCGTCCCCTGTCCTTACTGCAATTACAAAAACTGTCCCAAAGTTTTTTTTCCTGAAATGGTGAAGTTGTATTAATTAAATCAACAAGTTACATGAGATTCTACACATCTAATATGAACATATATGATTCTATTTAATTGTTGGAATCACTCCTAACTAGTATTTCAAGTGTTAGTCACTTATATGTAATAGGTTGTGTAATTATGGCTTTTAAGTTTTTATTAAGTACTAGGCTTATGCAGAAAGCCCATAGGCCTATTCTTACGCCTAACGTTTATGCCTAAAGTCAGAGTTTACGCCTAAGCTGTTTATGCGTAAAGAATCTTCACCAAATTCTTTGAAGCTGTTGGTAACTCAGTGTTTCTCTTGCTTGGATAAGCTTGAAAAATAATTCAACTTGTGGATATCTCTCACACTTGGACAAGTGTGAAAGTTTTGGTTTCCAACCTAATCTTACGCCTAAGCATAATACTTACGAGTAACACTTTACGCCTAAGAACTATCTTACGCATAAGGTTCTTTACGCATAAGTCTTCAGTTTACGCCTAAGGTTATGTTTAACCACTATTCTTACGAGTAAGGGAAAGTTTACGCCTTAAGGAAGTTTATGTGTAAGCACATCAGGTTACGCCTAAGGAATTGTTACGCCTAAGCTCATCTTCAACAACAAACTCAAGTTTCATTCAACTACAAAGATCCATCAACAACACAAGTAAAAGAAAGTTATAAACTTTAAGGGCCTAAAATGTAACCAAAACTCTACTACTATAGCACATTTTCTATTTTTTCTTTACTCACTTTGCAAAAGTAGTCTTTGAAAAGTTGCAAGATGGTCCCTGTAATTACCGAAATTATAAAACAGTCCTAAAGTTTTTTTCCTGAAATGGTGAAGTTGTATTAATTAAATCAACAAGTTACATGAGATTCCACACATCTAATATGAACATTAAGTGATTCCATTTAATAAAGTTCGTAATTTTTTTTATGAAAAATACGAACTTTATATGATTCTATTTTAATAAAACTTCAAAAAAGAAAGTTATAAACTTTAAGGGCCTAAACTATAAACAAAACTCGACTACTATAGAACATTTTCAATTTTTTCTTTACTCACGTTGCAAAAGGAGTCTCTGAAAAGTTGCAAAAGTCGTCCCTGTCATTACCTGCAATTACAAAACTGTCCCAAAGTTTTTTTTCCTGAAATGGTGAAGTTGTATTAATTAAATCAACAAGTTACATGAGATTCTACACAGCTAATATGAAAATTATACGATTCTATTTAATTGTTGGAATCACTCCTAACTAGTATTTCAAGTGTTAGTCACTTATATGTAATAGGTTGTGTAATTATGGCTTTTAAGTTTTTTATTAAGTACTAGGCTTATGCAGAAAGCCCATAGGCCTATTCTTACGCCTAACGTTTATGCCTAAAGTCAGAGTTTACGCCTAAGCAGTTTATGCGTAAAGAATCTTCACCAAATTCTTCGAAGCTGTTGGTAACTCGGTGTTTCTCTTGCTTGGATAAGCTTGAAAAATACTTCAACTTGTGGATATCTCTCACACTTGGACAAGTGTGAAAGTTTTGGTTTCCAACCTAATCTTACGCCTAAGCATAATACTTACGAGTAACACTTTACGCCTAAGAACTATCTTACGCATAAGGTTCTTTACGCATAAGTCTTCAGTTTACGCCTAAGGTTATGTTTAACCACTATTCTTACGAGTAAGGGAAAGTTTACGCCTTAAGGAAGTTTACGTGTAAGCACATCAGATTACGCCTAAGCTCATCTTCAACAACAAACTCAAGTTTCATTCAACTACAAAGATCCATCAACAACACAAGTAAAAGAAAGTTATAAACTTTAAGGGCCTAAAATGTAACCAAAACTCTACTACTATAGCACATTTTCTATTTTTTCTTTACTCACTTTGCAAAAGTAGTCTTTGAAAAGTTGCAAAATGGTCCCTGTAATTACCTGAAATTATAAAAACAGTCCTAAAGTTTTTTTTCCTGAAATGGTGAAGTTGTATTAATTAAATCAACAAGTTACATGAGATTCCACACATCTAATATGAACATTAAGTGATTCCATTTAATAAAGTTCGTATTTTTTTATGAAAAATCCTTTTTCATTAAAAAATACGAACTTTATACGATTCTATTTTAATAAAACTTCAAAAAAGAAAGTTATAAACTTTAAGGGCCTAAACTATAAACAAAACTCGACTACTATAGAACATTTTCAATTTTTTCTTTACTCACGTTGCAAAAGGAGTCTCTGAAAAGTTGCAAAAGTCGTCCCTGTCATTACCTGCAATTACAAAAACTGTCCCAAAGTTTTTTTTCCTGAAATGGTGAAGTTGTATTAATTAAATCAACAAGTTACATGAGATTCTACACAGCTAATATGAAAATTATACGATTCTATTTAATTGTTGGAATCACTCCTAACTAGTATTTCAAGTGTTAGTCACTTATATGTAATAGGTTGTGTAATTATGGCTTTTAAGTTTTTTATTAAGTACTAGGCTTATGCAGAAAGCCCATAGGCCTATTCTTACGCCTAAAGTCAGAGTTTACGCCTAAGCAGTTTATGCGTAAAGAATCTTCACCAAATTCTTCGAAGCTGTTGGTAACTCAGTGTTTCTCTTGCTTGGATAAGCTTGAAAAATACTTCAACTTGTGGATATCTCTCACACTTGGACAAGTGTGAAAGTTTTGGTTTCCAACCTAATCTTACGCCTAAGCATAATACTTACGAGTAACACTTTACGCCTAAGAACTATCTTACGCATAAGGTTCTTTACGCATAAGTCTTCAGTTTACGCCTAAGGTTATGTTTAACCACTATTCTTACGAGTAAGGGAAAGTTTACGCCTTAAGGAAGTTTACGTGTAAGCACATCAGATTACGCCTAAGGAATTGTTACGCCTAAGCTCATCTTCAACAACAAACTCAAGTTTCATTCAACTACAAAGATCCATCAACAACACAAGTAAAAGAAAGTTATAAACTTTAAGGGCCTAAAATGTAACCAAAACTCTACTACTATAGCACATTTTCTATTTTTTCTTTACTCACTTTGCAAAAGTAGTCTTTGAAAAGTTGCAAAATGGTCCCTGTAATTACCTGAAATTATAAAAACAGTCCTAAAGTTTTTTTTTCCTGAAATGGTGAAGTTGTATTAATTAAATCAGCAAGTTACATGAGACTCCACACATCTAATATGAACATTAAGTGATTCCATTTAATAAAGTTCGTATTTTTTTTTATGAAAAATCCTTTTTCATTAAAAAAATACGAACTTTATACGATTCTATTTTAATAAAACTTCAAAAAAGAAAGTTATAAACTTTAAGGGCCTAAACTATAAACAAAACTCGACTACTATAGAACATTTTCAATTTTTTCTTTACTCACGTTGCAAAAGGAGTCTCTGAAAAGTTGCAAAAGTCGTCCCTGTCATTACCTGCAATTACAAAAACTGTCCCAAAGTTTTTTTTCCTGAAATGGTGAAGTTGTATTAATTAAATCAACAAGTTACATGAGATTCTACACAGCTAATATGAAAATTATATGATTCTATTTAATTGTTGGAATCACTCCTAACTAGTATTTCAAGTGTTAGTCACTTATATGTAATAGGTTGTGTAATTATGGCTTTTAAGTTTTTTATTAAGTACTAGGCTTATGCAGAAAGCCCATAGGCCTATTCTTACGCCTAACGTTTACGCCTAAAGTCAGAGTTTACGCCTAAGCAGTTTATGCGTAAAGAATCTTCACCAAATTCTTTGAAGCTGTTGGTAACTCAGTGTTTCTCTTGCTTGGATAAGCTTGAAAAATACTTCAACTTGTGGATATCTCTCACACTTGGACAAGTGTGAAAGTTTTGGTTTCCAACCTAATCTTACGCCTAAGCATAATACTTACGAGTAACACTTTACGCCTAAGAACTATCTTACGCATAAGGTTCTTTACGCATAAGTCTTCAGTTTACGCCTAAGGTTATGTTTAACCACTATTCTTACGAGTAAGGGAAAGTTTACGCCTTAAGGAAGTTTACGTGTAAGCACATCAGATTACGCCTAAGGAATTGTTACGCCTAAGCTCATCTTCAACAACAAACTCAAGTTTCATTCAACTACAAAGATCCATCAACAACACAAGTAAAAGAAAGTTATAAACTTTAAGGGCCTAAAATGTAACCAAAACTCTACTACTATAGCACATTTTCTATTTTTTCTTTACTCACTTTGCAAAAGTAGTCTTTGAAAAGTTGCAAAATGGTCCCTGTAATTACCTGAAATTATAAAAACAGTCCTAAAGTTTTTTTCCTGAAATGGTGAAGTTGTATTAATTAAATCAACAAGTTACATGAGATTCCACACATCTAATATGAACATTAAGTGATTCCATTTAATAAAGTTTGTATTTTTTTTTTTGAAAAATCCTTTTTCATTAAAAAATACGAACTTTATACGATTCTATTTTAATAAAACTTCAAAAAAGAAAGTTATAAACTTTTAGGGCCTAAACTATAAACAAAACTCGACTACTATAGAACATTTTCAATTTTTTCTTTACTCACGTTGCAAAAGGAGTCTCTGAAAAGTTGCAAAAGTCGTCCCTGTCATTACCTGCAATTACAAAAACTGTCCCAAAGTTTTTTTTCCTGAAATGGTGAAGTTGTATTAATTAAATCAACAAGTTACATGAGATTCTACACAGCTAATATGAAAATTATACGATTCTATTTAATTGTTGGAATCACTCCTAACTAGTATTTCAAGTGTTAGTCACTTATATGTAATAGGTTGTGTAATTATGGCTTTTAAGTTTTTTATTAAGTACTAGGCTTATGCAGAAAGCCCATAGGCCTATTCTTACGCCTAACGTTTATGCCTAAAGTCAGAGTTTACGCCTAAGCAGTTTATGCGTAAAGAATCTTCACCAAATTCTTCAAGTGTTGGTAACTCGGTGTTTCTCTTGCTTGGATAAGCTTGAAAAATACTTCAACTTGTGGATATCTCTCACACTTGGACAAGTGTGAAAGTTTTGGTTTCCAACCTAATCTTACGCCTAAGCATAATACTTACGAGTAACACTTTACGCCTAAGAACTATCTTACGCATAAGGTTCTTTACGCATAAGTCTTCAGTTTACGCCTAAGGTTATGTTTAACCACTATTCTTACGAGTAAGGGAAAGTTTACGCCTTAAGGAAGTTTACGTGTAAGCACATCAGATTACGCCTAAGGAATTGTTACGCCTAAGCTCATCTTCAACAACAAACTCAAGTTTCATTCAACTACAAAGATCCATCAACAACACAAGTAAAAGAAAGTTATAAACTTTAAGGGCCTAAAATGTAACCAAAACTCTACTACTATAGCACATTTTCTATTTTTTCTTTACTCACTTTGCAAAAGTAGTCTTTGAAAAGTTGCAAAATGGTCCCTGTAATTACCTGAAATTATAAAAACAGTCCTAAAGTTTTTTTTCTTGAAATGGTGAAGTTGTATTAATTAAATCAGCAAGTTACATGAGACTCCACACATCTAATATGAACATTAAGTGATTCCATTTAATAAAGTTCGTATTTTTTTATGAAAAATCCTTTTTCATTAAAAAATACGAACTTTATACGATTCTATTTTAATAAAACTTCAAAAAAGAAAGTTATAAACTTTAAGGGCCTAAACTATAAACAAAACTCGACTACTATAGAACATTTTCAATTTTTTCTTTACTCACGTTGCAAAAGGAGTCTCTGAAAAGTTGCAAAAGTCGTCCCTGTCATTACCTGCAATTACAAAAACTGTCCCAAAGTTTTTTTTCCTGAAATGGTGAAGTTGTATTAATTAAATCAACAAGTTACATGAGATTCTACACAGCTAATATGAAAATTATACGATTCTATTTAATTGTTGGAATCACTCCTAACTAGTATTTCAAGTGTTAGTCACTTATATGTAATAGGTTGTGTAATTATGGCTTTTAAGTTTTTTATTAAGTACTAGGCTTATGCAGAAAGCCCATAGGCCTATTCTTACGCCTAACGTTTACGCCTAAAGTCAAAGTTTACGCCTAAGCAGTTTATGCGTAAAGAATCTTCACCAAATTCTTCGAAGCTGTTGGTAACTCAGTGTTTCTCTTGCTTGGATAAGCTTGAAAAATACTTCAACTTGTGGATATCTCTCACACTTGGACAAGTGTGAAAGTTTTGGTTTCCATCCTAATCTTACGCCTAAGCATAATACTTACGAGTAACACTTTACGCCTAAGAACTATCTTACGCATAAGGTTCTTTACGCATAAGTCTTCAGTTTACGCCTAAGGTTATGTTTAACCACTATTCTTACGAGTAAGGGAAAGTTTACGCCTTAAGGAAGTTTACGTGTAAGCACATCAGATTACGCCTAAGGAATTGTTACGCCTAAGCTCATCTTCAACAACAAACTCAAGTTTCATTCAACTACAAAGATCCATCAACAACACAAGTAAAAGAAAGTTATAAACTTTAAGGGCCTAAAATGTAACCAAAACTCTACTACTATAGCACATTTTCTATTTTTTCTTTACTCACTTTGCAAAAGTAGTCTTTGAAAAGTTGCAAAATGGTCCCTGTAATTACTTGAAATTATAAGTCCTACAGTGAAGTTTTTTTTACATTAAATCCACAATCCACATCTAATATGAACATTAAGTGATTCCATTTAATAAAGTTCGTATTTTTTTTATGAAAAATCCTTGTTCATTTAAAAATACGAACTTTATACGATTCCATTTTAATAAAACTTCAAGAAAGAAAGTTATAAACTTTAAGGGCCTAAACTATAAACAAAACTCTACTACTATAGAACATTTTCAATTTTTTCTTTACTCACGTTGCAAAAGTAGTCTCTAAAAAGTTGCAAAAGTGGTCCCTGTCATTACCTGCAATTACAAAAACTGTCCCAAAGTTTTTTTTCCTGAAATGGTGAAGTTGTATTAATTAAATCAACAAGTTACATGAGATTTCACACAGCTAATATGAAAATTATACGATTCTATTTAATTGTTGGAATCACTCCTAACTAGTATTTCAAGTGTTAGTCACTTATATGTAATAGGTTGTGTAATTATGGCTTTTAAGTTTTTTATTAAGTACTAGGCTTATGCAGAAAGCCCATAGGCCTATTCTTACGCCTAACGTTTACGCCTAAAGTCAGAGTTTACGCCTAAGCAGTTTATGCGTAAAGAATCTTCACCAAATTCTTCGAAGCTGTTGGTAACTCGGTGTTTCTCTTGCTTGGATAAGCTTGAAAAATACTTCAACTTGTGGATATCTCTCACACTTGGACAAGTGTGAAAGTTTTGGTTTCCAACCTAATCTTACGCCTAAGCATAATACTTACGAGTAACACTTTACGCCTAAGAACTATCTTACGCATAAGGTTCTTTACGCATAAGTCTTCAATTTACGCCTAAGGTTATGTTTAACCACTATTCTTACGAGTAAGGGAAAGTTTACGCCTTAAGGAAGTTTACGTGTAAGCACATCAGATTACGCCTAAGGAATTGTTACGCCTAAGCTCATCTTCAACAACAAACTCAAGTTTTATTCAACTACAAAGATCCATCAACAACACAAGTAAAAGAAAGTTATAAACTTTAAGGGCCTAAAATGTAACCAAAACTCTACTACTATAGCACATTTTCTATTTTTTCTTTACTCACTTTGCAAAAGTAGTCTTTGAAAAGTTGCAAAATGGTCCCTGTAATTACCTGAAATTATAAAAACAGTCCTAAAGTTTTTTTTTCTAGAAATGGTGAAGTTGTATTAATTAAATTAGCAAGTTACAGGAGATTCCACACAGCTAATATGAACATTAAGTGATTCCATTTAATAAAGTTCGTATTTTTTTTATGAAAAATCCTTGTTCATTAAAAAATACGAACTTTATACAATTCCATTTTAATAAAACTTCAAAAAAGAAAGTTATAAACTTTAAGGGCCTAAACTGTAAACAAAACTCTACTACTATAGAACATTTTCATTTTTTTCTTTACTCACGTTGCAAAAGTGGTCCCTGTCATTACCTGCAATTACAAAAACTGTCCCAAAGTTTTTTTTTTCCTGAAATGGTGAAGTTGTATTAATTAAATCAACAAGTTACATGAGATTCTACACAGCTAATATGAAAATTATACGATTCTATTTAATTGTTGGAATCACTCCTAACTAGTATTTCAAGTGTTAGTCACTTATATGTAATAGGTTGTGTAATTATGGCTTTTAAGTTTTTTATTAAGTACTAGGCTTATGCAGAAAGCCCATAGGCCTATTCTTACGCCTAACGTTTACGCCTAAAGTCAGAGTTTACGCCTAAGCAGTTTATGCGTAAAGAATCTTCACCAAATTCTTCGAAGCTGTTGGTAACTCAGTGTTTCTCTTGCTTGGATAAGCTTGAAAAATACTTCAACTTGTGGATATCTCTCACACTTGGACAAGTGTGAAAGTTTTGGTTTCCAACCTAATCTTACGCCTAAGCATAATACTTACGAGTAACACTTTACGCCTAAGAACTATCTTACGCATAAGGTTCTTTACGCATAAGTCTTCAGTTTACGCCTAAGGTTATGTTTAACCACTATTCTTACGAGTAAGGGAAAGTTTACGCCTTAAGGAAGTTTACGTGTAAGCACCTCAGATTACGCCTAAGGAATTGTTACGCCTAAGCTCATCTTCAACAACAAACTCAAGTTTCATTCAACTACAAAGATCCATCAACAACACAAGTAAAAGAAAGTTATAAACTTTAAGGGCCTAAAATGTAACCAAAACTCTACTACTATAGCACATTTTCTATTTTTTCTTTACTCACTTTGCAAAAGTAGTCTTTGAAAAGTTGCAAAATGGTCCCTGTAATTACCTGAAATTATAAAAACAGTCCTAAAGTTTTTTTCCTGAAATGGTGAAGTTGTATTAATTAAATCAGCAAGTTACAGGAGATTCCACACAGCAAATATGAACATTAAGTGATTCCATTTAATAAAGTTCGTATTTTTTTTATGAAAAATCCTTGTTCATTAAAAAATACGAACTTTATACAATTCCATTTTAATAAAACTTCAAAAAAGAAAGTTATAAACTTTAAGGGCCTAAACTGTAAACAAAACTCTACTACTATAGAACATTTTCATTTTTTTCTTTACTCACGTTGCAAAAGTAGTCTCTGAAAAGTTGCAAAAGTGGTCCCTGTCATTACCTGCAATTACAAAAATGGTCCTAAAGTTTTTTTTTCCTGAAATGGTGAAGTTGTATTAATTAAATCAACAAGTTACATGAGATTCTACACAGCTAATATGAAAATTATACGATTCTATTTAATTGTTGGAATCACTCCTAACTAGTATTTCAAGTGTTAGTCACTTATATGTAATAGGTTGTGTAATTATGGCTTTTAAGTTTTTTATTAAGTACTAGGCTTATGCAGAAAGCCCATAGGCCTATTCTTACGCCTAACGTTTACGCCTAAAGTCAAAGTTTACGCCTAAGCAGTTTATGCGTAAAGAATCTTCACCAAATTCTTCGAAGCTGTTGGTAACTCAGTGTTTCTCTTGCTTGGATAAGCTTGAAAAATACTTCAACTTGTGGATATCTCTCACACTTGGACAAGTGTGAAAGATTTTGGTTTCCAACCTAATCTTACGCCTAAGCATAATACTTACGAGTAACACTTTACGCCTAAGAACTATCTTACGCATAAGGTTCTTTACGCATAAGTCTTCAGTTTACGCCTAAGGTTATGTTTAACCACTATTCTTACGAGTAAGGGAAAGTTTACGCCTAAAGGAAGTTTACGTGTAAGCACATCAGATTACGCCTAAGGAATTGTTACGCCTAAGCTCATCTTCAACAACAAACTCAAGTTTCATTCAACTACAAAGATCCATCAACAACACAAGTAAAAGAAAGTTATAAACTTTAAGGGCCTAAAATGTAACCAAAACTCTACTACTATAGCACATTTTCTATTTTTTCTTTACTCACTTTGCAAAAGTAGTCTTTGAAAAGTTGCAAAATGGTCCCTGTAATTACCAGAAATTATAAAAACAGTCCTAAAGTTTTTTTTCCTGAAATGGTGAAGTTGTATTAATTAAATCAGCAAGTTACATGAGACTCCACACATCTAATATGAACATTAAGTGATTCCATTTAATAAAGTTCGTATTTTTTTTATGAAAAATCCTTTTTCATTAAAAAATACGAACTTTATACGATTCCATTTTAATAAAACTTCAAAAAAGAAAGTTATAAACTTTAAGGGCCTAAACTATAAACAAAACTCTACTACTATAGAACATTTTCAATTTTTTCTTTACTCACGTTGCAAAAGTAGTCTCTGAAAAGTTGCAAAAGTGGTCCCTGTCATTACTTGCAATTACAAAAACTGTCCTAAAGTTTTTTTTCCTGAAATGGTGAAGTTGTATTAATTAAATCAACAAGTTACATGAGATTCTACACAGCTAATATGAAAATTATACGATTCTATTTAATTGTTGGAATCACTCCTAACTAGTATTTCAAGTGTTAGTCACTTATATGTAATAGGTTGTGTAATTATGGCTTTTAAGTTTTTATTAAGTACTAGGCTTATGCAGAAAGCCCATAGGCCTATTCTTACGCCTAACGTTTACGCCTAAAGTCAGAGTTTACGCCTAAGCAGTTTATGCGTAAAGAATCTTCACCAAATTCTTGAAGCTGTTGGTAACTCGGTGTTTCTCTTGCTTGGATAAGCTTGAAAAATACTTCAACTTGTGGATATCTCTCACACTTGGACAAGTGTGAAAGATTTTGGTTTCCAACCTATTCTTACGCCTAAGCATAATACTTACGAGTAACACTTTACGCCTAAGAACTATCTTACGCATAAGGTTCTTTACGCATAAGTCTTCAGCTTTCGCCTAAGGTTATGTTTAACCACTATTCTTACGAGTAAGGGAATGTTTACGCCTAAAGAAAGTTTACGCATAAGCACATTAGATTACGCCAAAGGAATTGTTACGCCTAAGCTCATCTTCAACAACAAACTCAAGTTTCATTCAACTACAAAGATCCATCAACAACACAAGTAAAAGAAAGTTATAAACTTTAAGGGCCTAAAATGTAACCAAAACTCTACTACTATAGCACATTTTCTATTTTTTCTTTACTCACTTTGCAAAAGTAGTCTTTGAAAAGTTGCAAAATGGTCCCTGTAATACCTGAAATTATAAAAACAGTCCTAAAGTTTTTTTTCCTGAAATGGTGAAGTTGTATTAATTAAATCAGCAAGTTACAGGAGATTCCACACAGCTAATATGAACATTAAGTGATTCCATTTAATAAAGTTCGTATTTTTTTTATGAAAAATCCTTGTTCATTAAAAAAATACGAACTTTATACAATTCCATTTTAATAAAACTTCAAAAAAGAAAGTTATAAACTTTAAGGGCCTAAACTATAAACAAAACTCTACTACTATAGAACATTTTCAATTTTTTCTTTACTCACGTTGCAAAAGTAGTCTCTGAAAAGTTGCAAAAATGGTCCCTGTCATTACCTGCAATTACAAAAACTGTCCCAAAGTTTTTTTTCCTGAAATGGTGAAGTTGTATTAATTAAATCAACAAGTTACATGAGATTCTACACAGCTAATATGAAAATTATACGATTCTATTTAATTGTTGGAATCACTCCTAACTAGTATTTCAAGTGTTAGTCACTTATATGTAATAGGTTGTGTAATTATGGCTTTTAAGTTTTTTATTAAGTACTAGGCTTATGCAGAAAGCCCATAGGCCTATTCTTACGCCTAACGTTTACGCCTAAAGTCAGAGTTTACGCCTAAGCAGTTTATGCGTAAAGAATCTTCACCAAATTCTTCGAAGCTGTTGGTAACTCAGTGTTTCTCTTGCTTGGATAAGCTTGAAAAATACTTCAACTTGTGGATATCTCTCACACTTGGACAAGTGTGAAAGATTTTGGTTTCCAACCTAATCTTACGCCTAAGAACTATCTTACGCATAAGGTTCTTTACGCATAAGTCTTCAGTTTACGCCTAAGGTTATGTTTAACCACTATTCTTACGAGTAAGGGAAAGTTTACGCCTTAAGGAAGTTTACGTGTAAGCACATCCGATTACGCCTAAGGAATTGTTACGCCTAAGCTCATCTTCAACAACAAACTCAAGTTTCATTCAACTACAAAGATCCATCAACAACACAAGTAAAAGAAAGTTATAAACTTTAAGGGCCTAAAATGTAACCAAAACTCTACTACTATAGCACATTTTCTATTTTTTCTTTACTCACTTTGCAAAAGTAGTCTTTGAAAAGTTGCAAAATGGTCCCTGTAATTACCTGAAATTATAAAAACAGTCCTAAAGTTTTTTTCCTGAAATGGTGAAGTTGTATTAATTAAATCAGCAAGTTACATGAGACTCCACACATCTAATATGAACATTAAGTGATTCCATTTAATAAAGTTCGTATTTTTTTATGAAAAATCCTTTTTCATTAAAAATACGAACTTTATACGATTCCATTTTAATAAAACTTCAAAAAAGAAAGTTATAAACTTTAAGGGCCTAAAATGTAACCAAAACTCTACTACTATAGCACATTTTCTATTTTTTCTTTACTCACTTTGCAAAAGTAGTCTCTGAAAAGTTGCAAAATGGTCCCTGTAATTACCTGAATTTATAAAAACTGTCCCAAAGTTTTTTTCCTGAAATGGTGAAGTTGTATTAATTAAATCAACAAGTTACATGAGATTCTACACAGCTAATATGAAAATTATACGATTCTATTTAATTGTTGGAATCACTCCTAACTAGTATTTCAAGTGTTAGTCACTTATATGTAATAGGTTGTGTAATTATGGCTTTTAAGTTTGTTATTAAGTACTAGGCTTATGCAGAAAGCCCATAGGCCTATTCTTACGCCTAACGTTTACCCCTAAAGTCAGAGTTTACGCCTAAGCAGTTTATTCGTAAAGAATCTTCACCCAATTCTTCGAAGCTGTTGGTAACTCGGTGTTTCTCTTGCTTGGATAAGCTTGAAAAATACTTCAACTTGTGGATATCTCTCACACTTGGACAAGTGTGAAAGATTTTGGTTTCCAACCTAATCTTACGCCTAAGCATAATACTTACGAGTAACACTTTACGCCTAAGAACTATCTTACGCATAAGGTTCTTTACGCATAAGTCTTCAGTTTACGCCTAAGGTTATGTTTAACCACTATTCTTACGAGTAAGGGAATGTTTACGCCTAAAGGAAGTTTACGCGTAAGCACATTAGATTACGCCAAAGGAATTGTTACGCCTAAGCTCATCTTCAACAACAAACTCAAGTTTCATTCAACTACAAAGATCCATCAACAACACAAGTAAAAGAAAGTTATAAACTTTAAGGGCCTAAAATGTAACCAAAACTCTACTACTATAGCACATTTTCAATTTTTTCTTTACTCACTTTGCAAAAGTAGTCTTTGAAAAGTTGCAAAATGGTCCCTGTAATACCTGAAATTATAAAAACAGTCCTAAAGTTTTTTTTCTTGAAATGGTGATGTTGTATTAATTAAATCAGCAAGTTACAGGAGATTCCACACAGCTAATATGAACATTAAGTGATTCCATTTAATAAAGTTCGTATTTTTTATGAAAAATCCTTGTTCATTAAAAAATACGAACTTTATACGATTCCATTTTAATAAAACTTCAAAAAAGAAAGTTATAAACTTTAAGGGCCTAAACTATAAACAAAACTCTACTACTATAGAACATTTTCATTTTTTTCTTTACTCACGTTGCAAAAGTGGTCCCTGTCATTACCTGCAATTACAAAAACTGTCCCAAAGTTTTTTTTCCTGAAATGGTGAAGTTGTATTAATTAAATCAACAAGTTACATGAGATTCTACACAGCTAATATGAAAATTATACGATTCTATTTAATTGTTGGAATCACTCCTAACTAGTATTTCAAGTGTTAGTCACTTATATGTAATAGGTTGTGTAATTATGGCTTTTAAGTTTGTTATTAAGTACTAGGCTTATGCAGAAAGCCCATAGGCCTATTCTTACGCCTAACGTTTACGCCTAAAGTCAGAGTTTACGCCTAAGCAGTTTATTCGTAAAGAATCTTCACCCAATTCTTTGAAGCTGTTGGTAACTCGGTGTTTCTCTTGCTTGGATAAGCTTGAAAAATACTTCAACTTGTGGATATCTCTCACACTTGGACAAGTGTGAAAGATTTTGGTTTCCAACCTAATCTTACGCCTAAGCATAATACTTACGAGTAACACTTTACGCCTAAGAACTATCTTACGCATAAGGTTCTTTACGCATAAGTCTTCAGTTTACGCCTAAGGTTATGTTTAACCACTATTCTTACGAGTAAGGGAATGTTTACGCCTAAAGGAAGTTTACGTGTAAGCACATTAGATTACGCCTAAGGAATTGTTACGCCTAAGCTCATCTTCAACAACAAACTCAAGTTTCATTCAACTACAAAGATCCATCAACAACACAAGTAAAAGAAAGTTATAAACTTTAAGGGCCTAAAATGTAACCAAAACTCTACTACTATAGCACATTTTCTATTTTTTCTTTACTCACTTTGCAAAAGTAGTCTTTGAAAAGTTGCAAAATGGTCCCTGTAATACCTGAAATTATAAAAACAGTCCTAAAGTTTTTTTTCCTGAAATGGTGAAGTTGTATTAATTAAATCAGCAAGTTACAGGAGATTCCACACAGCTAATATGAACATTAAGTGATTCCATTTAATAAAGTTCGTATTTTTTTATGAAAAATCCTTTTTCATTAAAAAATACGAACTTTATACGATTCCATTTTAATAAAACTTCAAAAAAGAAAGTTATAAACTTTAAGGGCCTAAACTATAAACAAAACTCTACTACTATAGAACATTTTCAATTTTTTCTTTACTCACGTTGCAAAAGTAGTCTCTGAAAAGTTGCAAAAATGGTCCCTGTCATTACCTGCAATTACAAAAACTGTCCCAAAGTTTTTTTTCCTGAAATGGTGAAGTTGTATTAATTAAATCAACAAGTTACATGAGATTCTACACAGCTAATATGAAAATTATACGATTCTATTTAATTGTTGGAATCACTCCTAACTAGTATTTCAAGTGTTAGTCACTTATATGTAATAGGTTGTGTAATTATGGCTTTTAAGTTTGTTATTAAGTACTAGGCTTATGCAGAAAGCCCATAGGCCTATTCTTACGCCTAACGTTTACGCCTAAAGTCGAGTTTACGCCTAAGAAGTTTATTCGTAAAGAATCTTCACCCAATTCTTTGAAGCTGTTGGTAACTCGGTGTTTCTCTTGCTTGGATAAGCTTGAAAAATACTTCAACTTGTGGATATCTCTCACACTTGGACAAGTGTGAAAGATTTTGGTTTCCAACCTAATCTTACGCCTAAGCATAATACTTACGAGTAACACTTTACGCCTAAGAACTATCTTACGCATAAGGTTCTTTACGCATAAGTCTTCAGTTTTCGCCTAAGGTTATGTTTAACCACTATTCTTACGAGTAAGGGAATGTTTACGCCTTAAGGAAGTTTACGTGTAAGCACATCAGATTACGCCTAAGGAATTGTTACGCCTAAGCTCATCTTCAACAACAAACTCAAGTTTCATTCAACTACAAAGATCCATCAACAACACAAGTAAAAGAAAGTTATAAACTTTAAGGGCCTAAAATGTAACCAAAACTCTACTACTATAGCACATTTTCTATTTTTTCTTTACTCACTTTGCAAAAGTAGTCTTTGAAAAGTTGCAAAATGGTCCCTGTAATTACCTGAAATTATAAAAACAGTCCTAAAGTTTTTTTTCCTGAAATGGTGAAGTTGTATTAATTAAATCAGCAAGTTACAGGAGATTCCACACAGCTAATATGAACATTAAGTGATTCCATTTAATAAAGTTCGTATTTTTTTATGAAAAATCATTTGTCATTAAAAAATACGAACTTTAAATGATTCCATTTTAATAAAACTTCAAAAAAGAAAGTTATAAACTTTAAGGGCCTAAACTATAAACAAAACTCTACTACTATAGAACATTTTCAATTTTTTCTTTACTCACGTTGCAAAAGTAGTCTTTAAAAAGTTGCAAAAATGGTCCCTGTCATTACCTGCAATTACAAAAACTGTCCCAAATTTTTTTTTCCTGAAATGGTGAAATTGTATTAATTAAATCAACAAGTTACATGAGATTCTACACAGCTAATATGAAAATTATACGATTCTATTTAATTGTTGGAATCACTCCTAACTAGTATTTCAAGTGTTAGTCACTTATATGTAATAGGTTGTGTAATTATGGCTTTTAAGTTTGTTATTAAGTACTAGGCTTATGCAGAAAGCCCATAGGCCTATTCTTACGCCTAACGTTTACGCCTAAAGTCGAGTTTACGCCTAAGAAGTTTATTCGTAAAGAATCTTCACCCAATTCTTTGAAGCTGTTGGTAACTCGGTGTTTCTCTTGCTTGGATAAGCTTGAAAAATACTTCAACTTGTGGATATCTCTCACACTTGGACAAGTGTGAAAGATTTTGGTTTCCAACCTAATCTTACGCCTAAGCATAATACTTACGAGTAACACTTTACGCCTAAGAACTATCTTACGCATAAGGTTCTTTACGCATAAGTCTTCAGTTTACGCCTAAGGTTATGTTTAACCACTATTCTTACGAGTAAGGGAAAGTTTATGCCTTAAGGAAGTTTACGTGTAAGCACATCAGATTACGCCTAAGGAATTGTTACGCCTAAGCTCATCTTCAACAACAAACTCAAGTTTCATTCAACTACAAAGATCCATCAACAACACAAGTAAAAGAAAGTTATAAACTTTAAGGGCCTAAAATGTAACCAAAACTCTACTACTATAGCACATTTTCAATTTTTTCTTTACTCACTTTGCAAAAGTAGTCTTTGAAAAGTTGCAAAATGGTCCCTGTAATTACCTGAAATTATAAAAACAGTCCTAAAGTTTTTTTTCCTGAAATGGTGAAGTTGTATTAATTAAATCAGCAAGTTACAGGAGATTCCACACATCTAATATGAACATTAAGTGATTCCATTTAATAAAGTTCGTATTTTTTTATGAAAAATCCTTTTTCATTAAAAAATACGAACTTTATACGATTCCATTTTAATAAAACTTCAAAAAAGAAAGTTATAAACTTTAAGGGCCTAAAATGTAACCAAAACTCTACTACTATAGCACATTTTCAATTTTTTCTTTACTCACTTTGCAAAAGTAGTCTTTGAAAAGTTGCAAAATGGTCCCTGTCATTACCGCAATTAGAAAAACTGTCCCAAATTTTTTTTCCTGAAATGGTGAAGTTGTATTAATTAAATCAACAAGTTACATGAGATTCTACACAGCTAATATGAAAATTATACGATTCTATTTAATTTTTGGAATCACTCCTAACTAGTATTTCAAGTGTTAGTCACTTATATGTAATAGGTTGTGTAATTATGGCTTTTAAGTTTGTTATTAAGTACTAGGCTTATGCAGAAAGCCCATAGGCCTATTCTTACGCCTAACGTTTACGCCTAAAGTCGAGTTTACGCCTAAGAAGTTTATTCGTAAAGAATCTTCACCCAATTCTTTGAAGCTATTGGTAACTCGGTGTTTCTCTTGCTTGGATAAGCTTGAAAAATACTTCAACTTGTGGATATCTCTCACACTTGGACAAGTGTGAAAGATTTTGGTTTCCAACCTAATCTTATAAGCATAATACTTACGAGTAACACTTTACGCCTAAGAACTATCTTACGCATAAGGTTCTTTACGCATAAGTCTTCATTTTACGCCTAAGGTTATGTTTAACCACTATTCTTACGAGTAAGGGAATGTTTACGCCTAAAGGAAGTTTACGTGTAAGCACATCAGATTACGCCTAAGGAATTGTTACGCCTAAGCTCATCTTCAACAACAAACTCAAGTTTTATTCAACTACAAAGATCCATCAACAACACAAGTAAAAGAAAGTTATAAACTTTAAGGGCCTAAAATGTAACCAAAACTCTACTACTATAGCACATTTTCTAATTTTTCTTTACTCACTTTGCAAAAGTAGTCTTTGAAAAGTTGCAAAATGGTCCCTGTAATTAACTGAAATTATAAAAAAGTCCTAAAGTTTTTTTTCCTGAAATGGTGAAGTTGTATTAATTAAATCAAAGTTACGGAGATTCCACACATCTAATATGAACATTAAGTGATTCCATTTAATAAAGTTCGTATTTTTTTTATGAAAAATCCTTTTTCATTAAAAAAATACGAACTTTATGATTATTTTAATAAAACTTCAAAAAAGAAAGTTATAAACTTTAAGGGCCTAAACTATAAACAAAACTCTACTACTATAGAACATTTTCAATTTTTTCTTTACTTTTAGTAGTAGAAAAGTTGCAAAATGGGTCATTATTGCAATGCTGTTATTTTTTTTTTCCTGAAATGGTGAAGTTGTATTAATTAAATCAACAAGTTACATGAGATTCTACACAGCTAATATGAAAATTATACGATTCTATTTAATTGTTGGAATCACTCCTAACTAGTATTTCAAGTGTTAGTCACTTATATGTAATAGGTTGTGTAATTATGGCTTTTAAGTTTGTTATTAAGTACTAGGCTTATGCAGAAAGCCCATAGGCCTATTCTTACGCCTAACGTTTACGCCTAAAGTCAGAGTTTACGCCTAAGCAGTTTATTCGTAAAGAATCTTCACCCAATTCTTCGAAGCTGTTGGAAACCCGGTGTTTCTCTTGCTTGGATAAGCTTGAAAAATACTTCAACTTGTGGATATCTCTCACACTTGGACAAGTGTGAAAGATTTTGGTTTCCAACCTAATCTTACGCCTAAGAACTATCTTACGCATAAGGTTCTTTACGCATAAGTCTTCAGTTTACGCCTAAGGTTATGTTTAACCACTATTCTTACGAGTAAGGGAATGTTTACGCCTAAAGGAAGTTTACGTGTAAGCACATCAGATTACGCCTAAGGAATTGTTACGCCTAAGCTCATCTTCAACAACAAACTCAAGTTTCATTCAACTACAAAGATCCATCAACAGCACAAGTAAAAGAAAGTTATAAAATTTAAGGGCCTAAAATGTAACCAAAACTCTACTACTATAGCACATTTTCTATTTTTTCTTTACTCACTTTGCAAAAGTAGTCTTTGAAAAGTTGCAAAATGGTCCCTGAAATTATAAAAACAGTCCTAAAGTTTTTTTTTTCCTGAAATGGTGAAGTCGTATTAATTAAATCAGCAAGTTACAGGAGATTCCACACAACTAATATGAACATTAAGTGATTCCATTTAATAAAGTTCGTAATTTTTTTATGAAAAATCCTTTTCATTAAAAATACGAACTTTATACGATTCCATTTTAATAAAACTTCAAAAAAGAAAGTTATAAACTTTAAGGGCCTAAACTATAAACAAAACTCTACTACTATAGAACATTTTCAATTTTTTCTTTACTCACGTTGCAAAAGTAGTCTCTGAAAAGTTGCAAAAATGGTCCCTGTCATTACCTGCAATTACAAAAACTGTCCCAAATTTTTTTTCCTGAAATGGTGAAGTTGTATTAATTAAATCAACAAGTTACATGAGATTCTACACAGCTAATATGAAAATTATACGATTCTATTTAATTGTTGGAATCACTCCTAACTAGTATTTCAAGTGTTAGTCACTTATATGTAATAGGTTGTGTAATTATGGCTTTTAAGTTTGTTATTAAGTACTAGGCTTATGCAGAAAGCCCATAGGCCTATTCTTACGCCTAACGTTTACGCCTAAAGTCAGAGTTTACGCCTAAGCAGTTTATTCGTAAAGAATCTTCACCCAATTCTTCGAAGCTGTTGGTAACTCGGTGTTTCTCTTGCTTGGATAAGCTTGAAAAATACTTCAACTTGTGGATATCTCTCACACTTGGACAAGTGTGAAAGATTTTGGTTTCCAACCTAATCTTACGCTTAAGCATAATACTTACGAGTAACACTTTACGCCTAAGAACTATCTTACGCATAAGGTTCTTTACGCATAAGTCTTCAGTTTACGCCTAAGGTTATGTTTAACCACTATTCTTACGAGTAAGGGAATGTTTACGCCTAAAGGAAGTTTACGTGTAAGCACATCAGATTACGCCTAAGGAATTGTTACGCCTAAGCTCATCTTCGACAACAAAATCAAGTTTCATTCAACTACAAAGATCCATCAACAACACATGTAAAAGAAAGTTATAAAATTTAAGGGCCTAAAATGTAACCAAAACTCTACTACTATAGCACATTTTCTATTTTTTTTACTCACTTTGCAAAAGTAGTCTTTGAAAAGTTGCAAAATGGTCCCTGTAATTACCTAAAATTATAAAAACTGTCCCAAAGTTTTGTTTCCTGAAATGGTGAAGTTGTATTAATTAAATCAGCATGTTACAGGAGATTCCACACAGTTAATATGAACATTAAGTGATTCCATTTAATAAAGTTCGTATTTTTTTTATGAAAAATCCTTTTTCATTAAAAAATACGAACTTTATACGATTCCATTTTAATAAAACTTCAAAAAAGAAAGTTATAAACTTTAAGGGCCTAAACTATAAACAAAACTCTACTACTATAGAACATTTTCAATTTTTTCTTTACTCACGTTGCAAAAGTAGTCTCTGAAAAGTTGCAAAAATGGTCCCTGTCATTACCTGCAATTACAAAAACTGTCCCAAATTTTTTTTCCTGAAATGGTGAAGTTGTATTAATTAAATCAACAAGTTACATGAGATTCTACACAGCTAATATGAAAATTATACGATTCTATTTAATTGTTGGAATCACTCCTAACAAGTATTTCAAGTGTTAGTCACTTATATGTAATAGGTTGTGTAATTATGGCTTTTAAGTTTGTTATTAAGTACTAGGCTTATGCAGAAAGCCCATAGGCCTATTCTTACGCCTAACGTTTACGCCTAAAGTCAGAGTTTACGCCTAAGCAGTTTATTCTTAAAGAATCTTCACCCAATTCTTCGAAGCTGTTGGTAACTCGGTATTTCTCTTGCTTGGATAAGCTTGAAAAATACTTCAACTTGTGGATATCTCTCACACTTAGACAAGTGTGAAAGATTTTGGTTTCCAACCTAATCTTACGCCTAAGCATAATACTTACGAGTAACACTTTACGCCTAAGAACTATCTTACGCATAAGGTTCTTTACGCATAAGTCTTCAGTTTACGCCTAAGGTTATGTTTAACCACTATTCTTACGAGTAAGGGAATGTTTACGCATAAAGGAAGTTTACATGTAAGCACATCAGATTACGCCTAAGGAATTGTTACGCCTAAGTTCATCTTCAACAACAACTCAAGTTTCATTCAACTACAAAGATCCATCAACAACACAAGTAAAAGAAAGTTATAAACTTTAAGGGCCTAAAATGTACCAAAACTCTACTACTATAGCACATTTTCTATTTTTTCTTTACTCACTTTGCAAAAGTAGTCTTTGAAAAGTTGCAAAATGGTCCATGTAATTACCTGAAATTATAAAAACAGTCCTAAAGTTTTTTTTATTTTTATTTTATTTTTATTTTTATTTTTATTTTTTTTTTCTGAAATGGTGAAGTTGTATTAATTAAATCAGCAAGTTACAGGAGATTCCACACAGCTAATATGAACATTAAGTGATTCCATTTAATAAAGTTCGTATTTTTTAATGAAAAATCCTTTTTCATTAAAAAATACGAACTTTATACGATTCCATTTTAATAAAACTTCAAGAAAGAAAGTTATAAACTTTAAGGGCCTAAACTATAAACAAAACTCTACTACTATAGAACAATTTCAATTTTTTCTTTACTCACGCTGCAAAAGTAGTCTCAAAAAAGTTGCAAAAGTGGTCCCTGTCATTACCTGCAATTACAAAAACTGTCCCAAAGTTTTTTTTCCTGAAATGGTGAAGTTGTATTAATTAAATCAACAAGTTACATGAGATTCCACACAGCTAATATGAAAATTATACGATTCCATTTAATTGTTGGAATCACTCCTAACTAGTATTTCAAGCGTTAGTCACTTATATGTAATAGGTTGTGTAATTATGGCTTTTAAGTTTTTTATTAAGTACTAGGCTTATGTAGAAAGCCCATAGGCCTATTCTTACGCCTAAACCCTAAATCCTAAACCCAAACCCCAACCCCCAAACCCAAACCCATAAACCCCAAACCCTAAACCTCAAACCCCAAACCCCAAACCCGAAACCCGAAACACTAAACCCCAAACCCTAAACCCCAAACCCCAAAACCGAAACCCGAAACCCTAAACCCCAAACCCCAAACCCCAACCCCAACCCCACCCCAATCCCAAAACCCCTAACCCCTAAACCCTAAACCCTAAGCCCTAAGCCATAAGCCCTAAGCCCTAAGCCCTAAGCCCTAAGCCCTAAACCCTAGACCCTAAACAAAATCATCTTTTTAAATGAATGTTTTCATTTCAATTGTAAAATAACAACTAATTGTAAAATAACAACACTAAATGAATGTTTTCATTTCAATTGCATCGGTCTAAATTGAAACAGCCTCACCAAATCATATTTTTAAACATTTTTCATTCCATAAATTAATAGAAGACTTGTTTTGTCAACCGAAGTCCATAAGTATTTCATAGCTTTTCACTATAGTTATATTTCTGAAGCCAGTTACCAAAAATGACACCCATGAAACCACGAAAGTTACCTTTTTCTGTCATGTGTTGTTGCGGTATTATCTTTATTTTTGTTTGGTATGTTTGGTTTGAGATAAGATATATGCTATTTATGTTTTATATATTCGTAATTGATCATGAGATTTTAGTCACATATATCGTAATTGCTCAAGTAAACCTAAAACTTAGTACATGAGTTCGAAACATGAAAAATAACTCACTAAATTAATGCACACTTCATTAATGGGTATAAATTCAAAATTATGTGAATAAAACTCATAAAAATAGTTTAATATTCACGAACATTATGTAAAGATAACTAAAAATTATTTTTGCAAAAAATAAATAAAGTTCGCTAAAAAGTTATGCATTTTATAAAAATGGAATAAAGTTCACTAATTTGCATACATGCAAAAAAAACTGCATTACTTATTTCTCTCTCTAAAAACCCTAAAAAACCACAAAAAATCATAGTATTTCATCATCTAAATTAATTTTAACCATTGAATTTTAAAATGGATTTTGGATTTGGTTAGCCTTTTCCTTGATCTACATTTCTATACCAATTTTATCATTGTTTCATAAGTTTAGTATCTCCATTTATTACCGTTTAAAATTCCGTTACACACACATAACACGCACTGTTCATCGTTTTGTGTTTTCCCCAAATTAAAACCTTATTCCTTAATCTTTCTATGCTATTCTTCAATCCTTTTTCTCTTCCCATTTCAATCCACATCAAACCATGACTGAACCAGATCCCATTAACCCTAATTTGATTCCCCTTAGGGGATCAGATGATGTTATCCGTCCTTCAAGAGCTACTAGGAGTCAGAATAGTGCCTTGAAGAATAAGAGTAAGGAATCAAAGGTGGGTAAAAAATCGGTGAGTTTCAAGAAGAGTATTAGGAGAGTGGGTAAGAAAGGTAGTAAGGTAGGAGAGGGTATGGTAGGTGTTGAGCGTGAGGAGGATGGTAGTCTAGCTGATGGGGTCAAGAATGAGGAGGAGGTTGATGGGGATATCAACTCCAATGTGGATACTCAGAGTGTGGATTCAAGGAGTATTGGGGAGTCTATATCAGAGAGTGGTATGTTTGATAGTGAGGTTGAGGGTATGGAAAGTGATGTGCCTGATGTGTCTGCTAAACCTGGTAAGAATAATGGTCTTGTTTCTAATAATGATATGTTTTGGGGTAATGATGGTGAGTCTAGTGGGGTGAAATCTGGTAATGATTTGCTTAAGAATTCTTGTGTAAACATAGGAGATATCCATGTGCCTGTTAATGAAAATCCAATTCTTAATCCTAGTATTAGCCCTAGTCAGAGTCCTAGGATTTTGAAGAGGGGTGAAGTTTTGTGTGATGGTGGTAGTAAGGCTAAGGAGGCTTTCTCTTTCAATTCTGTAGAGAAATGGCCTAGCTTAGGAGGTGGTTCAAATGATATTAATAGGGGTAGTAATGATCAAAATATTGATGGGGTTAGGGTGATGAAGGATGTTATGATGGAGGATAGTGTCCCCTGGTAAACCTGTGTCCTTTGCTAATGCTGTGCAGGGTAGGAGTGGTAATGGGAGTAATAAACTTAGCTTTTTTCCTGTTAGCATGAATGAGCAGGGTAAAAAGTTGGTGTATCTTGATCCTGTTATTGAGGAGGGTAGCAAAAATGGGTAAGAACTTTGGTTGGGTATTTTGTAGGAATGAAGATGTCACATAGGGAGATTTTGGGTCATTTAAAAAGAATGTGGAGGGGTTTCCATTTGGATGAAATAATTTTGAATGAGTGTGGGCTATACTTTTTTAAATTTAAAGCTGATAAGGGGATGCAATATGTTCTTGAAAATGGTCCTTGGCTGGTAGATGGCAAGCCTCTTTTTGTTCAAAAGTGGGAAGCTGGTAATTGTATGGAAAAACCTGAGCCTTCAAGGGTTCCTATTTGGGTGAAAATTTTAAATGTTCCGTTAGAAGCCTGGAATTCAGAAGGTATAAGTAGAATTGCTAGCAGAATTGGCAATCCTATTATCATGGATAGGATTACTACGGATATGTGTGAGAATGGTTGTGGAAGGGCTAGTTTTGCTAGGGTTCTTATAGAGGTTGATGCTGCGGATGGGCTTATTGATAGTATTGAAGTCTGTTATAAAAGTTTGGGTAGGTCTATGGAGTTGAGAGTTGAATATCCATGGAGACCTCCTATTTGCTCCTATTGTAAAGTTTTTGGGCATGGTTATGAGAGGTGTACTAAAAGGGAACTAACTGATGCTGAGAAGAAGAAAGGCGCTGAGGTAAATGTTCAAAAATCAGTGAATGATATAAATGGGAGTAATAATGGCAATGATTGGCAGTCTGTGAGTAATAGGAGAAATAATAGAAATGAAGGATGGAATAATAGTTATGGTGGTCAAAGATTTTTTGTTGGGGAGAGTTCAAACAGTAGAGGTGGGTTTAGTGGAAGGGGTAGAGGTAGTTTAAATGGAAGAGGTGGTGGTTTTCAAAGAAGTAATAGAACTGAATATGTGCAACAAACTATAGCGAAGAAAACTATTGAATCAAGGGATGATTTAAAGAATGTGACATGGCAAAATAACAAGGGTAAGGGTAAATTGGACAGTGATGAGAAGAGTAATAAGGTGAGTGGTATGGAGGGTAGTGTTAGTAATGGGAATAAGTTTGCTACGTTAGCTGATGAAGTTGAGATGGAGAAGAATTTGGAATGGGAGGTGATTAGAGATAGGATTGATGAGGCATGTAACAAAGGGTTGTTTATCAACATCGAAGAAAAGAATAGTTGGCCTAGTGATTTAATGGAGTATTACAAGAAGAAAATGGAGAAATTTGTGAAGAAAGGTAGGGTAGATATGCTAAGATTGAAGATTAAGAATTTGGAGAGGAGAATCAAAACTTGTAACGAAAGTATTGTTATGGCATCAAGAAGGAAAGCGGATAGTATTGACAAGTCTGATTTGTTGGCTCAAGGACTGTCTGAAAATCAAGCTTATGCTAAGGTTTATGAAGAGGTTTATAATGGTGAAATGGCAGATATTAACAAAATGATAGAGGATAAGCGTTTGACTGATGTAGAACTATTCTTCACAACGGGAGAAGTATTTACCATTTATGAGTGGGAGACTTGGACCGATGAGATGAAAGGTTTCTACAAATAAAAAATTGGTGAGGATGCTTATAAAAAGATGGAGGATCAAATCAAGGCTGAGTTTACTCAAAATGCTGAAGAAGAGGTTCTTGATGTTAATTCGAGAACTGCTCAGATATTAACTCAGGATATGGTATCTAATGGTATGCATTGTGACCTCAACCAAATGCAGGATATTTCTGCATTATCTCATTCTGGTTAAATGATGCTAAAACTTGCAGCTTGGAATGTTAAGGGTATGTGCAATACCCTTAAGCAAAAGGAGATCAAAATTTTTATCAATGGTAATCAAATTAGTTTTTGTGGTATTATTGAAACTCAGTTAAGGAAGAAGTTTGTTAACAATGTCTGTGATAGTGTTTTTGGTAAATGGGAGTGGGTCTCAAACTCTAGTGATAGCTGCAAAGGGTGTAGAATTGCTGTGGGATGTGACTCATTTGTGCTCTCAGTTAATCTGATATCTCAAATTGACCAGGTGATGCATTTCTTTGTCAAATCCTTGGTTGATAGTAAGAGTTTGTTTGTTTCTGTTGTGTATGGTGAAAATACTCCTAAGCAAAGAGTTAAACTATGGAGAAATCTAATGGATCATAATCTTCTGGTTGGGAATAATCCATGGGTTATGATGGGTGATTTTAATGTTGTTCTTAGGATCGATGAGAATTCCTGGGGGCTTGGTGCTAGAGGGGATGGTATGCAAGAGTTTCGGGAGTGTGTGGATAGTATTGAGATGGAAGATATTAGCATGTATGGTATGTTTTATACCTGGATTCAAAAATTGAAAAACCCAGAGCTGGGCACTTTAAAAAAACTTGACCGAATCATGGGAAATAAGCATTTTGTTAGCTGTTACCCTGCTTGTTTTGCTAATTTTATGCCATATCTAACTTCTGATCATAGCCCGGGTATTCTATCCTTTCCTGGTGTTGTTGTGAGGAAGGGTGGTGCTTTTAGATTTATGAATTTTTTAGCTCACAAGAAAGAATTTATAGAGGTTGTTAAAGATAACTGGGAGGTTGAGGTTAAGGGTTTTGCTATGTTCAAATTATCTAAAAGGTTGAAAGCTATGAAGAGTCACCTTAGAAGGTTGAATAGAGATAATGGAAATGTTTTTGACAAGGTCAAGGTCCTGAAAGCTGAATTGGCTAAAGTTCAGCAATGTTTGGACAAAGACCCGACTAATGTGTGTTTAAAGGAAGAAGAAATGATATATGAGCAGGCTTATCGGGAAGCGACTCTTGATGAAGAAAGGTTGTTGCAGCAAAAAACCAAGATTTCTTGGCTTAAATATGGTGATTTGAACACATCCTTCTTTCACAACGCTGTGAAGGGTAAAATCAGCAAGAGAATAATTGAGATGGTGCTTGATGATGGGGGTCAGATGTATACTAGGGATGAGGTTCCTAAGGTTTTCCTAACTCATTTTGAGAAGTTTCTTGGAACTCAAGATGTGGTTTATCCTATGGAAGACATTGATGATCTGTTCGATAACAAGCTAGATGTTGAGAGATCTGTTGAGCTTAACAAACCTGTGACGGACAAGGAGATTAAAGACGCTATTTTCAGCATTGAAGACAATAAATCTTCGGGGCCTGATGGTTATACTTCAAAGTTCTTCAAGGCTGCTTGGAGTGTGGTGGGCAATGATACTTGCACTGCTGTCAGGGAATTTTTCGAAAGTGGTAAGCTCCTTACTGAATTTAATTCAACGCTTATTTCTCTTATTCCTAAGATTAAGACCCCAGCCAAAGTCACGGACTATAGACCCATCTCCTATTGTAATATGGTTTATAAGGCTATAAGTAAAATCATCACCAATAGGTTGAAATTTGTTCTTGATGTTCTGGTAGATGCTAATCAAAGCGCCTTTATTCCTGGTAGGCAAATTAGTGATAACATAATGCTTTCTCAGGAATTTATGATGGGATATAATAGGAGAAGTAGAGCTAAGAATTGCGCTTTTAAAGTTGATGTTCAAAAAGCCTATGACACGGTTAGTTGGGAATTCCTTGAATCTTGCCTTAGGAAGTTTGGTTTCCACCCTGTTATGGTTCATTGGATCATGATCTATCTCACTACTGCTTTGTTTTCTATTTGTGTGAATGGTGAGTGTCATGGGTTTTTTAGAGCTAGGAGGGGTCTGAGGCAGGGAGATCCTACCTCACCATACTTATTTACCCTTGTGATGGAAGTGTTGAATCGTATTATTAAAAGGCAAATTAGGATATCTGGTAGATTTAAGTACCATTCGGGGTGTAAGAAGCTTAAGATTAGTAGCCTGTGTTTTGCTGATGATTTATTGCTTCTTTGTCATGGAGATTTAGAGTCCGCTTGTATTCTTAGAAGAGGCCTTAATGAATTCACTTTGGCGTCCTGTTTATATCCTAGTATGAGCAAGAGTGACTCGTTCTTTTGTGGTATTACCCCTGGTGTTAAGGAGAATATTAGACTTGCTATGCCATTTAGAGAAGGGACCCTCCCTATTAGGTACTTGGGTGTGCCTTTAATGGCCAACAAAGTAACTATTGATGACTGTAGGGTGCTTATTGAGAAGGTCCATAAAAGAATTAATGACTGGAGGAATAAGAGCCTTTCTTTTGCTGGAAGACTTTAGTTGATAGCTTCTGTGTTATCTGCACTTCAAGTCTATTGGTGTTCTATGTTCATTCTTCCTAAGCCTATTTGTGATAAAATTGATAAATTGCTTAAGAACTTTCTATGGGCCAGGGGGGGTAATGGAAATGATAGTGTGAGTGGCATTGTTAGTGTCAGCTGGAATGAGGTTTGCAAACCAAAATCTCAGGGCGGTCTTGGTCTTAAACCTCTGCATGCTTGGAATAATGCTCTTATGGCTAAATATCTATGGAGTATTGTTTCTGATAAGAACTTCATATGGGTTAAGTGGGTTAAAATTCATAAGCTTGATGGTCGTAGTTTATGGGATGTGGAGCTGAACAAGGGGCATACTTGGGTGTGGATTCAATTGTTGAAGCTTAGAGATGATATTAAGAAATTTGTTAATGTGAGAATAGGAAATGGCACTAAATGCAACATATGGTTTGATAAATGGCATTTGAATGGCCCGTTGAGTAAACTTATTGACCATAGAACCATCACTCAAGCTGGATTTAGTCTTAGTGCTAAAATTTATGACCTTATTGATAATGGGTATTGGAATTGGCCTTTAGATTGGGAGGATAGATTTAAGGAGGTGGTGGATGTTCCGGTGCCAAATATGGACCATAGTAAGGAGGATACGGTTGTTTGGATTGATAAAATGGGTAGAGAAAAGTGTTTTAGTGTGAGGGAAGCATACATTGCTGTTAAAACTGATTTTCCAGAAGTTATTTGGCATAATCACATATGGTTTTCTCAATGTATTCCTAGGCATGCATTTATAACTTGGATGGCTGTGAAAGGTAGACTCAAAACTACTGATAGATTGTCTAAGTGGTTTAGTGTTCAGGATGTTAAATGTTGCTTATGTGGTAATAATAATGAGTCTCATGCCCATCTTTTTTTCTCTTGCAATTATTCTAGTAAGTTGTGGAATAATGTCAAATCTATGACTCAAATGGAGGATGTTAGTAACAGTTGGGCTAGTTCCATCTCTGGTATTGTTAATAAGCCAGCTAGGAATAGCATTTGGAGTGTGCTCCAAAGGCTATGTTTTGGAGCTGTGGTGTATTATCTTTGGCAGGAAAGAAACTATAGAATTTTTAGGAAAGACTATAGATCTGTGGATACTCTGTTTGACCAAATCATTAGTATTGTTAAGTTGAAAGTAAGGGGTCTTACAATTAAGTATTCGCCGGATGTGTTAAAAGCTTTTAAGATATGGGATATTCCTTTAAGTAGAGACATGAGGTATAGAGGTATTGTTAGGGAGTTGGGGTGTTTATATAATGATGATGCAGGGTAGGTTCTTGATCCTTTGTTGGAGTAACAGAGACCTGAGAGGGACAGGTTTCTGGAATAGTAATAAGGTGTTTGATTGAGGTCATGCTGGGCAACACTTTCTGTTTTTACCTCTCTTTCTAACCTGGTATGTATTTGGTTTGTGTAAGGATTATTTTTCTCCCAGATTGTGGTGTTACAAGGTTCTATTACATTTCTCTTTCTAGCTGGTGGGTGCTGTTTTCATAGCTTCAGTCTGCTTGTCTTTCTTGGGAGCACAGATGGGGGAGGCCTAAGGGAGAGTCACGCTCTTTTTCCTACCTTAAGCTTTTTCCCTTGTGGTTTTACTTGGGGTAGGTTTTTTAAGGAGGTGATTTCCTTTAGGCTGCTACATTGGCACTCCTCGTATTGGTTGGTATGGATTGTTGGCTCAAAGGCTTTCTTATGCTATAAGGATGAATGGATGAAGATGTCTTATGCTCTTGGCTTGTGTGGGATCTATACTCAGAATTTAGACTTATGGATTAGGGCAGTGTATTGTGATGGTTTGGGGCATTTAGATTGGTCTCTTTATGTCCCAATGATTCAGAAGTATACTGTCTTGAACATATGGTCTGATCTGATGCTATCTTTTTTCTATATGTATTTTGATTCCTAGTTTTGTTTTGTTTGTTTTCATTTTGTTTTTGTGTTCCAGTTTTGTATGGTGGATGGTTTTTGTCTAGGCCATGAGCGTTTAGCCAAAACTTGCTAGTTAGGGATGTGTCCTAACAGTTTTGTGGTTTTGTGCTTGGTGTTTGTTGTTTCCTGTGCCTGTTTGGGTGCAGTCCTTAATAAAATTTACCTTTAAGGAAAAAAAAAAACTGCATTAATTTAACTATCATGGTATATAATTTGCTCAAATGGTGTAATACTTATAAACACCTAATAAATTCAATAAAAGAGGATAGAATATTGGTTTTCCGGTGTGTTCATTAAATTAAAATAGATCACGCTTTTTGAGAATTGATTGTAACTGACGTTAAACACCTAAGAATATGTTGCTTTAAAAGTTATTTAGATATGATGAGGTAGAAAAATATACAATGATACACTCATAGATGACTAAGTCTCTAGAGATAACGATAGGTATTGAATCCATGTAATGACAATAACACTAAATGATAAATATAAATGCTAAATCCGAATTGAGGTTGGATATCACGTACGTTTGAGATATATAACAATTTTAATAAAAGATAACATTTATAAAAGAACTCATGAATGTCTATTTTTATTATTATTTTCTCAAAATTTATCGTATTTTTCTTGTTAAAACTCAATAAAACCCGTATGGTAATTGAGTTCTACTTACTAAGATAGTGCATTTATTTTAAAGTCATTTGAAAAGAAATTTTAGTGACGTCCTACACTTGTAACGGTATTATACACTCCTATATAAGAAAGTCTTTCAATAATGATTAGTATCAAGTTTATATAACGAAGACAACACTAATTGCAAAATAACAACTGTAAATGAATGTTTTCATTTCAACTGCATCGGTCTAAAATGAAACAGCCTCACCAAATTATATTTTTAAATATTTTTCAATCCACAAATTAATAGAAGACTTGTTTTGTCAACCGAAGTCCACAAATATTTCATACCTTTTCACTATAGTTATATTTGTGAAGCCAATTACCAAAAATGACACCCAAGAAGCCACGAAAGTTACTTTTTTCTGTCATGTGTTGTTGCGGTATTGGTGTATATCTTTATTTTTGTTTGGTATGTTTGGTTTTAGATAAGATAGATGGTATTTGTGTCATACATAATCGTAATTGATCGAGAGATTTTAGTCACATATATCGTAATTGCTCAAGTAAACCTAAAACTAAGTACATAAGTACGAAACTTGAAAAATAACTCACTAAAATAATGCACACTTAAGTAATGGATATAAATTCAAAATAATAAGAATAAAAGTCATAATAATAGTATAATATTCACAAACACTATGTAAAGATAACTAAAAATTGTTTTTGTAAAAAACGAATAAAGTTCACTAAAACGGCATGTATTTTACAAAAAAGGAATAAAGTTCACTAATTTGCAAACATGCTAAAAAAACTGCATTAATTTAACTATCATGGTATATAATTTGCTCAAATGGTGTAATACTTATAAACACCTAATAAATTCAATAAAATAGGATAGAATATTGGTTTTCCGGTGTGTTCATTAAATTAAAATAGATCACGCTTTTTGAGAATTGATTGTAACTGACGTTAAACACCTAAGAATATGTTGCTTTAAAAGTTATTTAGATATGATGAGGTAGAAAAATATACAATGATACACTCATAGATGACTAAGTCTCTAGAGATAACGATAGGTATTGAATCCATGCAATGACAATAACACTAAATGATAAATATAAATGCTAAATCCGAATTGAGGTTGGATATCACGTACGTTTGAGATATATAACAATTTTAATAAAAATAACATTTATAAAAGAACTCATGAATGTCTATTTTTATTTTTATTTTCTCGAAATTTATCGTATTTTTCTTGTTAAAACTCAATAAAACCCATATGGTAATTGAGTCCTACTTACTAAGATAGTGCATTTATTTTTAAGTCATTTGAAAAGAAATTTTAGTGTCGTGCTACACTTGTGACGGTATTATACACTCCTATATAAGAAAGTATTTCAATAATGATTAGTATCAAGTTTATATAATGAAGACAACACTAATTGCAAAATAACAACTCTAAATGAATGTTTTCATTTCAACTGCATCGGTCTAAAATGAAACAGCCTCACCAAATTATATTTTTAAATATTTTTCAATCCACAAATTAATGGAAGACTTGTTTTGTCAACCGAAGTCCATAAATATTTCATACCTTTTCACTATAGTTATATTTGTGAAGCCAGTTACCAAAAAAGACACCCAAGAAGCCACGAAAGTTACCTTTTTCTGTCATGTGTTGTTGCGGTATTGGTGTATATCTTTATTTTTGTTTGGTATGTTTGGTTTGAGATAAGATAGATGGTATTTGTGTCTTACATATTCGTAATTGATCGAGATATTTTAGTCACATATATCGTAATTGCTCAAGTAAACCTAAAACTAAGTACATGAGTACGAAACATGAAAAATAACTCACTAAAATAATGCACACTTAAGTAATGGATATAAATTCAAAATAATAAGAATAAAAGTCATAAAAGTAGTATAATATTCACAAACACTATCAAAAGATAACTAAAAATTGTTTTTGTAAAAAACGAATAAAGTGCACTAAAAAGGCATGTATTTTACAAAAATGGAATAAAGTTCACTAATTTGCAAACATGCAAAAAAACTGCATTAATTTAACTATCATGGTATATAATTTGCTCAAATGGTGTAATACTTATAAAACATCTAATAAATTCAATAAAAGAGGGTAGAGTATTGGTTTTCCGGTGTGTTCACTAAATTAAAATAGATCATGCTTTTTGAGAATTGATTCTTAAAATAACTGACGTTAAACACCTAAGAATATGTTGCTTTAAAAGTTATTTAGATATGATGAGGTAGAAAGATATACAATGATACACTCATAGATGACTAAGTCTCTGGATATAACGATAGGTATTGAATCCATGCAATGACAATAACACTAAATGATAAATAGACATTTATAAGAAAATAAAACTCTAATATCCAAATGTCGGCACCAAGATCAATCAAAATCATGACATTCAAAAAACACAACCAATGAATTCTTATACTCAGGTCATCTAATCCATACGCCAAAAAATATTATAACCCCTCCTTAACTAGTAGGGGTTCTGTGTTGTCTCTTAGATGACCTCCATTAGTTGTGTTTTTGCATTAATTTACATGTGTTTTCGATTCCTTTGAAAAATTGAAAATACACGCTAAAAGGGATATTATCTCACTAAAAACATTTTTAGTGAAATATTATACCTTTAGCGTGTATTTGAAATTTTATTATTTTTGTTGAAATATCAATAGGACATTGTAGGATTTAGAATATATACCATTTCTTCTTGGGCAGAAATGACTAACATCCTTACTATGAAATATTGTCATTCAACAATAAAATTGAAAAACAAGCATACACCAAAAAATATTATAAATACGAAAAATCATTTTAATTAGGTTGGGTCTATTAGTAGATGAAATGGGTCAAAAATAAATTAGGGTTTATGTTTGCATGTGTTAGACGAATAGACAATATATTTATGTTTGTGTCAGTTGTTAGGTGAAGAAACGGCCCCAAATAAAGTATTTTGAAAGACTTGTGTTGTTGATTGATCCTTGTAGTCGAATGAATCTTGAGTTTATTGATGAAGTTCTTTTAGGCGTAGAAAGCAGCTTAGACGTAGACAATAGCTTATGCATAATTCCCTTCTTACGCATAGACACAGAGCTTAGGCGTAAATACTGCTTACGCCTAAACTTTGGATAAAACTTTGGCTAAAGCGTAAACCAAAGGCTTAGTAGTAAGAACCTTATGCGTAAGATTACCTTAGGCGTAAGATGAACATATGCGTAAGAATAACTTAGGCGTAAAGCGTTTACTCGTAAGCTTTTATGCTTATGCGTTACACTTATCCAAGTGCAAAAGATATCCACAAGTCGAAGTGTTTTCAGGCTTATCCAAGCAAGAAAACACTGAGTAAACCAACAGCTTCGAAGAGCAAATGCAGAATACCTTAGGCGTAGGAAACTGATAGGCGTAGGATGACTTATGAGTAGATCTTTACGCGTAAAACTAGGGTATTACAAGGCGTAGGAAGTACAAAAATTACTTAAACTGATTTTTATGCCCAAAAATGTTTTGTAAACCTGATTTTTATGAAGAAACAGCTTCAAAATCACCAAAATATCACAAAAGTATGAAACTTGATGATTCAAATCTACTTTTCACCTTACGCGTAGCAAGAGGTACACGAAATAAACCAAGCTTGAAAACAAATCTACACGCGTAAAGTTTGAAACTTGATGCAAAAAACTTAAACTTTAACACAAAATAAACCTTAAACCACAAGAATCTTGAGTTTTTAAGTGTAAAAATCAAAGCTTTTGATCGTATGAAAGTGTATACGCAAATCCCACGCGTATAGTACAAAACTTCAAAAACAAAAGTGTTTCACCCAACTAGATGGCGTATGATACCAATATTGATCCTTGTGTTACATTTTGGTGACCTAAGAGTGGTATCATACGCGTGTAGATTTTGGACTAACTTTGTAAATGTTGTTAGGGACCAAAGGTGTAAAGGTTTTAAATAAAATTTAAACAAAGTTAAATTTTGGACTAACTTTGTAAATGTTATTAGGGACCAAAGGTGAAAATTGGTTTAAGTTGAGGGTGTGTTTGGAAATTTGGAACACAATCTTGAATCAAAGTGTAGAAACTATTGCCCGGCTACGACTTTTCACACTTTACCAATATCGTGCTCAGTTTTCTTCCGTTTTGTATTTTCTTAGTCCATTTTGCGATATCCGTTACCGGCACATGCATAAACACAAAAACACACATATATACGGCCTTAGAGGTTAGTTTTTGATCATTTTGGTCCGGTTTTGATAAAGAAAAGGTATGTGTTTTCACACATACCATCAGTCACTGTCCATTTTCTCCTCCAACTAAACACTAAGAAAATAAAACTCTAATATCCAAATGTCGGCACTAGGGTCAATCAAAATCATGACATGCAAAAAACACAACCAATGAATTCCTATACTCGGGTCCATGAGCCATCACGAAAACCCGAGAGGTCATCTAATCCATATGCCAAAAAATATTATAACCCCTCCTAAACTAGTAGGGGTTATGTGTTGTCTTTTAGATGACCTCCATTAGCTGTGTTTTTGCATTAATTTGCATGTGTTTTCGATTCCTTTGAAAAATTGAAAATACACACTAAAAGGGATATTATCTCACTAAAATTATTTTTAGTGCAATACTATACCTTCAGATAATATACCTTTAGCGGGTGTTTAAAATTATATTATTTTTGTTGAAATATCAATAGGCCACTGTAGGATTTATAATATATACCATTTCTTCTTGGGCAGAAAATGACTAACATCCTTAATCTGAAATATTGTCATTACACAAAAACATTGATAAACAAGCATACACCAAAAAATATTATAAATACGAAAAATCATTTTAATTAGGTTTGGTCTATTAGTAGATGAAATGGGTCAAAAATAATTTAGGGTTTATGTTTGCATGTGTTAGACGAATAGAAAATCTATTTATGTTTGTGTCAGTTGTTAGGTGAAGAAACGGCCCCAAATAAAGTAGTTTGAAAAACTTGTGTTTTTTATGGATCTTTGTAGTCGAATGAAACTTGAGTTTATTGATGAAGTTCACTTAGGCGTAGAAAGCAGCTTAGACGTAGACAATAGCTTATGCGTAATTCCCTTCTTACGCGTAGACACAGAGCTTAGTCGTAAATAATGCTTACGCGTAAACTTTGGATAAAACTTAGGCTTAAACGTAAACCAAAAGCTTAGTAGTAAGAACCTTATGCGTAAGATTACCCTAGGCGTAAGATGATCTTATGCATAAGAATAACTTGGGCGTAAAGTGTTTACTCGTATGCTTTTATGCTTATGCGTAAAACTAGGGTTTTTACCCAGAAATCCTTTACACTTCTCCAAGTGTAAAAGATATCGACAAGCCGAAGTGTTTTTAGGCTTATCCAAACAAGAAAACACTGAGTAAACCAACAGCTTCAAAGAGCAAATGCAAAAAACCTTAGGCGTAGGAAACTGATAGGCGTAGGATAACTTATGAGTAGATCCTTACGCGTAAAACTAGGGTATTATAAGGCGTAGGAAGTACAAAAATTACCAAAACTGATTTTTATGCCCAAAAACATTTTGTAAACCTGATTTTTATGAAGAAACAGCTTCAAAATCACCAAAATATCTCAAAAGTATGAAACTTGATGATTCAAATCTACTTTTCACCATACGCGTAGCAAGAGGTACACGAAATAAACCAAGCTTGAAAACAAATCTACACGCGTAAAGTTTGAAACTTGATGCAAAAAACTTAAACTTATTCATGATAGCAAGAAGGTGTTTTTAAGTGTAAAAATCATTTTGAAGTTAATTTTATTCATGATAGCAAGAAGGTGTTTATATCTTATGTGTATGCTGAGAATATGGTGATGGGTAGAAGAATGTTATGGAAGAACTTATGTGAGCACAAGAAGCTGGTTGGTAATTCTCCTTGGGTTCTCCTTGGGGATTTTAATGTGGCTTTGAACTATGATGATAGCTCTAATGTTTTTGTTGATGGAGATAGGGGTATCACTGAATTTAAAGAGTGTGTTCAAGAGTTGGATGTGGAAGACCTTTCCAGTTATGGTATGTTTTACACTTGGATACAAAAAAGAAATGATCCTGGTGAAGGTATTTTGAAGAAGTTAGATAGGGTTATGGGGAATGGTGACTTTGTTGCTGCCTATGAGAGGAGTTACGCTAATTTTCTCCCCTACTTGACTTCTGATCATTGCCCTGCTACTCTTGTCATTCCTGTGGTTAATAAGATTAAGCCTAAATCTTTTAGGTTCATGAATTTTCTTGCTAAGAAGAAGGAATTTCTACCTGTTGTTAAAGATAATTGGTGTGTTGAAGTGAAGGGCTTTTCTATGTTTATTCTAGCCAAGAGACTGAAGAACATGAAAAAGTATATGAGAAGGTTAAATAGACAAAATGGGAATGTTTTTGAGAAAGTTAAGGTTCTGAGGAAAGAGCTTTGCAGAGTGCAAGAAAATTTGGACAAGGACCCTAATAATGTTTCAATTAGAGAAGAGGAGATGATTTCTTCAAAAGCATATCATGATGCAGCTCTTGATGAAGAGAGGTTGTTGAAGCAGAAAGCCAAGATTGACTGGCTTAGAGAAGGAGATCAGAATTCGGCGTATTTTCATAAGATTCTGAAGGGCAGAGTTAGCAGAAGTAGGGTTGAGATTGTGAAAGATGAGCATGGAAATGAGTTTTAAGGGGAAGAAGTTACTACTTAGTTTGTGAATCACTTCCAGAGTTTTCTTGGTGCCACTGAAGAGGTCATCCCGATTGATGATTGTGATAGCTTGTTTGTGAAAAGGCTCGACTCCCAGCTTGCTGAGAATATGATCAGACCGGTGACGGATGAGGAGATTAAAGTGGCTATGTTTGGTATTAAAGACGACAAGTCTGCTGGCCCAGATGGTTTTACTTCAAAATTTTTCAAGAAGGCGTGGTCTGTGGTGGGTTCGGATGTATGCAATGCTGTTAAAGAATTCTTCACATCGGGAAAGCTGTTAGGTGAGTTTAATACTAATATTATCTATCTTATTCCTAAGATTAGTGTGCCTGTCTTTTTGACTGATTATCGGCCTATTCCCTGTTGTAATGTTGTCTATAAGTGCATTAGTAAAGTCTTGACCAATAGGCTTAAAGAGGGTCTTGATAGCATTATTGATAGAAATCAGTGTGCTTTTATTCCTGGTAGACACATAAGTGATAACATTTTACTCACTCAAAAACTTATGTGTGGGTATGACCGTAATTCTGGAACTAGGAAATGTGCCTTTAAGGTTGACATTAAGAAGGCTTATGATACCGTGGAATGGAAGTTTTTGGAGGTGGCCTTACATAATTTTGGATTTCATGAAACCATGGTTAAGTGGATTTTGACTTGCCTTACCACTGCCTCATTTTCTTTATGTGTTAATAATGAGATCCATGGCTTTTTTAAGAGTAGGAGAGGGTTGAGACAGGGTGACCCCATCTCGCCATATTTGTTCACCATTGTTATGGAAGTCTTGAACCTTATGATTAAAAGGCAAATTAGAAGTGATAAGAAGTTTCAGTACCATCAATTCTGTAGCAAGCTTAGCCTTACTCACCTATGTTTTGCCGATGATTTGTTACTCTTGTGTCATGGAGACTATAATTCTGCTTGTATCCTTAGGAGAGGCATTGATGAGTTTAGTATGTGCTCTGGTCTCTATCCTAGTGTTGAGAAAAGTATGGATTTCTACTGTAATGTTCCTGTTGATGAGAAAGTGAAGATTGCCCTTGCTTTACCTTTTAGAGAAGGTAAACTTCCTGTTAGGTACTTAGGCGTTCCTATGATCACCAAACAGTTGCTTAATTTGGATTGTAGAGTGCTTGTTGAGAATGTGAGGAAGAGAATCTTGGATTGGAAGAATAATTGCCTTTCTTATGCTGGTAAGCTTCAATTGATTGCAGCTGTTTTGTCTTCTCTTAGTGTGTATTGGGCTTCTATGTTCATTATTCCTAAGCATATTTGTGCCACTATAGATAGAATTCTTAAAAACTTTCTTTGGGGTAACAATGATGTTAAGAAAGGGACTTCTAGTGTTTCTTGGAAAGATGTTTGTAGACCTAAGAGTCAGGGTGGGTTAGGAATTAAGACTACGAGTTTGATGAATGAAAGTCTTATGTGCAAATATCTTTGGAACATTGTCAGTAAAAAGGACTCATTGTGGGTTAAGTGGATTAATGCATACAGGTTAAGGGGTAAATGTATTTGGGATATTGATGTTGATCACACAACTGGTTGGAGTTGGAGACAGATCATGAGGCTTAGAGATAGAATCAGAAGTCATATTGGTGTTAAGATAGGCAATGGGAAGAGTTGTTTTGTTTGGTTTGATAAATGGCACATTAGTTGTCCTTTAAGCAAGCTGATCTCTTACAACTTCCTTGTGTCTAATGGGTTTGATGTTAATGATAAAGTGCTGGATTGGATTGATAATGGTAAGTGGGACCGGCCTTTGGATTGGTTTGGTAGGTTTGATGTGGTTATTAATGTTCCTGTTCCTGTTTTAAGTGATCTAGAGGATAAGGCTATTTGGTATAACAAAAACTATGAGATTGTTAATTTTAATGTTAAAGAGGCTTGTGAGATTATTAGAGAGAATGTTCCTAAGGTGATTTGGTATAAGCATGTCTGGTTTACGCAATGTATACCCAGACACGCTTTCATTCTTTGGATGGCTATTAAAGGTAGATTAAAGACGCTTGACAGACTCTCCCGGTGGTTTAATGTAAACAGCAGCAGTTGCTCTCTGTGTTCTACTGGTATTGATTCTCACAGTCATCTATTTTTTGATTGCCAATTTTCTAGTTTTTTATGGGACAAATTGAAAATTATGGCGAGACTTGATAGTATTAGTAATATATGGGCTGAGGTTATTTCTGGAATCTGTATTAGGAAGGCTAGCAATTCCATTTGGAGCATCATCCAAAGGCTTGTTTTTGGGGCTTCTGTTTATTTCATTTGGCAGGAGCGAAACTCTAGAATGTTTGGTGGAAGAAGCAGATCTGTTAATGCTGTTTTCAACCAGATTGTTAATGTGGTTAGGCTTAAGCTGCTGAGTCTTAATATCAAAAGGTCTAATGAGGTTAGTAAGGCTGCTGTTGTGTGGAGTCTTCCTGGTTTAGGTAGGAAAGATTTTGATGGGCTTATTGATGATATGGATATTGATGATATCACATAATGTGTTTGTTAAATTTGGCTTGCATAAGTTTAGGAAGAAGCTTGTGCATTTTAGAAGTAGTTGGAGTCGGTATAGTTATCTTTATGGGTATTTTTTGTCTTGGAGGTATGAGAAGAAGAATGGGTGGTTTGAGTGGATTTGGTTCTGTTGGCTATGCACTATAGAAGAAACCAGGCTCAATGGTTGGATTATCTATTGTATTTATGGTGAAGAGGAAGGGCCTAATACTATGGTTGAGTTTAATCATTTGGGTTCTGTTAATACTCTGCGCTGGCCAATTGATGTGGATGTTTGGATGTATAAAGGTTATAGTATTTGGTCTTGCATTCTTTTTGATTGTATTGACTTTTCCCTGTGGTTTCTACTGTCTTCTAAGCTTTACTGCAGGTTCAGGACTAAAGACCATATTCTATTTTGGTTCTTTTTGTTCCTGTTTGGGTTCTGTTTTATGCAGGATAAGTGGTGTCATAGCCTCTATCTTCTCCTGGTCTTTTGCAGCCTAGTTGATTGGCAAGATATCAAGATGCAGTTTGGTTTTGGCACCACTATGATGGGGAGGTTTAAGGGAAAGATGCACTCTTTTCCTACCCTTAGGTTTTTCCCTTTGGGTTTTACTTTGGGTAGGTTTTTAAGGAGACATTTTCCCTTAAACTTGCTACTCTGGCACTCCCCTTGTGGATGTTTTATGGATCATATTATCAAGTCTTGGATCACTATTTTGGCTCCCAGTATGCTGTCAAATGATGCTGCTTTATGGATGTGCTTTATGGCCTTGGATGCATGTTATTATGGATTTGTTATAGATGTATTTTGAGTTTTCCAGGTTTCTGTTTAACCTTAGTGTATGGTGAAGTTTTGGGGTGCTCTGGTTGGTCCCTTTGCACTTCCAATGATTCAGAGTATGCTTTGGTTTTTCAGTCTAAACCTGGACTCAGAGTTGTTTTGATTCTGTAATAAATGTCCTTTGTTTTTATGTTTTGTATGCATTCAGTTTGTATTTTGTTTCTTTTGTATGTTCAAAGCATGGGTATGTCCATGGCCATTGTGCATTTTAGCCAAAGTAAGCTTTTAGGGATGTATCCTTTAAGCTCTGTTTACTTTGGGCTTGTTTTATAGTTGTTTCTAGCTTGTTGCCTTTTTGGCTCTTTCTTAATAAACTTACAATTAAGAATAAAACTAGGGTATTATAAGGCGTAGGAAGTACAAAAATACCAAAACTGATTTTTATGCCCAAAAATGTTTTGTAAACCTGATTTTTATGATGAAATAGCTTCAAAATCACCAAAATATCTCAAAAGTATGAAACTTGATGATTCAAATCTACTTTTCACCATACGCGTAGCAAGAGGTACACGAAATAAACCAAGCATGAAAACAAATCTACACGCGTAAAGTTTGAAACTTGATGCAAAAAACTTAAACTTTAACATAAAATAAACCTTAAACCACAAGAATCTTGAGTTTTTAAGTGTAAAATTCAAAGCTTTTGATCGTATGAAAAGTATATACGCAAAACCCATGAGTATAGTGCAAAACTTCAAAAACAAAAGTGTTTCACCCAACTAGATGGCGTATGATACCACTATTTATCCTTGTGTTACATTTTGGTGACCTAACAGTGGTATCATACACGTGTAGATTTTGGACTAACTTTGTAAATGTTATTAGGGACCAAAGGTGTAAAGGTTTTAAATAAAATTTAAAAAAAGTTAAATTTTGGACTAACTTTGAAAATGTTATTAGGGACCAAAGGTGAAAATTGGTTTAAGTTGAGGGTGTGTTTGGTAATTTGGAACACAATCTTGAATCAAAGAATAGAAACTATTCCCCGGCTACGACTTTTCACACTTTACCAATCTCGTGCTCGTTTTTCTTCCATTTTGTCTTTTCTTAGTCCGTTTTGCGATATCCGTTACCGGCACATGCATAAACACAAAAACACACATATATATGGCTTTAGAGGTTAGGTTTTGGTCATTTTGGTCCGGTTTTGATAAAGAAAAGGTATGTGTTTTCACACATACCATCAATCACTGTCCATTTTCTCCTCCAACTAAACACTAAGAAAATAAAACTCTAATATCCAAATGTCGGCACCAGGGTCAATCAAAATTATGACATGCAAAAAACACAACCAATGAATTCCTATACTCGGGTCCATGAGCCATCACGAAAACCCGAGAGGTCATCTAATCCATACGCCAAAAAATATTATAACCCCTCCTAAACTAGTAGGGGTTCTGTGTTGTCTCTTAGATGACCTCCATTAGTTGTGTTTTTGCATTAATTTACACGTGTTTTCGATTCCTTTGAAAAATTGAAAATACACGCTAAAAGGTATATTATCTCACTAAAAACATTTTTAGTGAAATATTATACTTTTAGCGTGTATTTGAAATTTTATTATTTTTGTTGAAATATCAATAGGCCACTGTAGGATTTAGAATATATACCATTTCTTCTTGGGCAGAAAATGACTAACGTCCTTACTATGAAATATTGTCATTACACAATAAAATTGAAAAACAAGCATACACCAAAAAATATTATAAATACAAAAAGTCAATTTAATTAGGTTAGGGCTATTAGTAGATGAAATGGGTCAAAAATAAATTAGGGTTTATGTTTGCATGGGTTAGACGAATAGACAATCTATTTATGTTTGTGCCAGTTGTTAGGTGAAGAAACGGCCGCAAATAAAGTAGTTTGAAAAAATTGTGTTGTTGATGGATCTTTGTAGTCAATAGCTTAGACGTAGACAATAGCTTACGCGTAATTCCCTTCTTACGCGTAGACATAGAGCTTAGGCCTAAATACTGCTTAAACGTAAACTTTGGATAAAACTTAGACTTAAGCGTAAACCAAAGGCTTAGTAATAAGAACCTTATGCGTAAGATTACCTTAGGCATAAGATGAACTTATGCGTAAGAATAACTTAGGCGTAAAGTGTTTACTCCTAAGCATTTATGATTATGCGTAAAACTAGGGTTTTTACCCAAAAATCCTTTACACTTATCCAAGTGTAAAAGATATCCACTAGTCGAAGTGTTTTCAGGCTTATCCAAGCAAAAAAACACTGAGTAAACCAACAGCTTCAAAGAACAAATGCAGAAAACCTTAGGCGTAGGAAACTGATAGGCGTAAGATGACTTTTGAGTAGATCCTTACGCATAAAACTAGGGTATTACAAGGCGTAGGAAGTACAAAAAATACCAAAACTGATTTTTATGCCCAAAAACGTTTTGTCAACCTGATTTTTATGATGAAACATCTTTAAAATCACCAAAATATCTCAAAAGTATGAAACTTGATGATTCAAATCTACTTTTCACCATACACGTAGCAAGAGGTACACGAAATAAACCAAGCATGAAAACAAATCTACACGCGTAAAGTTTGAAACTTGGTGCAAAAAACTTAAACTATAACACAAAATAAACCTTAAACCACAAGAATCTTGAGTTTTTAAGTGTAAAAATTAAAGCTTTTGATCGTATGAAAAGTGTATATGCAAAACCCACGCGTATAGTGCAAAACTTCAAAAACAAAAGTGTTTCAGCCAACTAGATGGCGTATGATACCACTATTGATCCTTGTGTTACGTTTTGGTGACCTAAAAGTGGTATCATACGCGTGTAGATTTTGGACTAACTTTGTAAATGTTATTAGGGACCAAAGGTGTAAAGGTTTTAAATAAAATTTAAACAAAGCTAAATTTTGGACTAACTTTGTAAATGTTATTAGGGACCAAAGGTGAAAATTGGTTTAAGTTGAGGGTGTGTTTGGTAATTTGGAACACAATCTTGAATCAGAGTGTAGAAACTATTCCCCGGCTACGACTTTTCACACTTTACCAATCTCGTGCTCGTTTTTCTTCTGTTTTGTCTTTTCTTAGTCCGTTTTACGATATCCGTTATCGGCACGTTCATAAACACAAAAACACACATATATATGGCTTTAGAGGTTAGTTTTTGGTCATTTTGCTTCGGTTTTGATAAAGAAAAGGTATGTGTTTTCACACATACCGTCAGTCACTGTCCATTTTCTCCTCCAACTAAAAACTAAGAAAATAAATCTCTAATATCCAAATGTCGGCACCAGGGTCAATCAATATCATGACATGCAAAAAACACAACCAATGAATTCCTATACTCGGGTCCATGAGCAATCACGAAAACACGAGAGGTCATCTAATCCACACCCCAAAAAATATTATAACCCCTCCTAAACTAGTAGGGATTCTGTGTTGTCTCTTAGATGACCTCCATTAGTTGTGTTTTTGCATTAATTTACATATGTTTTCGATTCCTTTGAAAAATTGAAAATACACGCTAAAAGGTATATTATCTCATTAAAAACATTTTTAGTCAAATATTATACCTTTAGCGTGTATTTGAAATTTTATTATTTTTGTTGAAATATCAATAGGCCACTATAGGATTTAGAATATATACCATTTCTTCTTGGGCAAAAAATGACTAACATCCTTACTATGAAATATTGTCATTACCCAATAAAATTGAAAAACAAGCATACACCAAAAAATATTTTAAATACAAAAAATCAATTTAATTAGGTTGGGTTTATTAGTAGATGAAATGGGTCAAAAATAAATTAGGGTTTATGTTTGTATGTGTTAGACGAATAGACAATCTATTTATGTTTGTGTCAGTTGTTAGGTGAAGAAACGGCCCCAAATAAAGTAGTTTGAAAACTTGTGTTGTTGATGGATCTTTGTAGTCGAATGAAACTTGAGTTTATTGATGAAGTTCACTTAGGCGTAGAAATCAGCTTAGACGTAGACAATAGCTTACGCGTAATTCCCTTAGGCTTACGCGTAAACTTTGGATAAAACTTAGGCTTAAGCGTAAACCAAAGGCTTAGTAGTAAGAACCTTATGTGTAAGATTACCTTAGGCGTAAGATGAACTTATGCGTAAGAATAACTTAGGCGTAAAGTGTTTACTCGTAAGCTTTTATGCTTATGCGTAAAACTAGGGTTTTACCCAAAAATCCTTTACACTTATCCAAGTGTAAAAGATATCCAAAGTCGAAGTATTTTCAGGCTTATCCAAGCAAGAAAACACTGAGTAAACCAACAGCTTCGAAGAGCAAATGCTGAAAACCTTAGGCGTAGGATGATTTATGAGTAGATCCTTACGCGTAAAACTAGGGTATTGCAAGGCGTAGGAAGTACAAAAATTACCAAAACTGATTTTTATGCCCAAAAACGTTTTGTAAACCTGATTTTTATGATGAAACAGCTTCAAAATCACGAAAATATCATAAATGTATGAAACTTGATGATTCAAATCTACTTTAAACCACAAGAATCTTAAGTTTTTAAGTGTAAAAATTAAAGCTTTTGATCGTATGAAAAGTGTATATGCAAAACCCACGCGTATAGTGCAAAACTTCAAAAACAAAAGTGTTTCACCACTATTGATCCTTGTGTTACATTTTGGTGACCTAATAGTGGTATCATACGCGTGTAGATTTTGGACTAACTTAGTAAATGTTATTAGGGACCAAAGGTGTAAAGGTTTTAAATAAAATTTAAACAAAGTTATATTTTGGACTAACTTTGTAAATGTTATTAGGGACCAAAGGTGAAAATTGGTTTAAGTTGAGGGTGTGTTTGGTAATTTGGAACACAATCTTGAATCAAAGTGTAGAAACTATTCCCCGGCTACGACTTTTCACACTTTACCAATATCGTGCTTGTTTTTGTTCCATTTTGCGATATCCGTTACCGGCACATGCATAAACACAAAAACACACATATATATGGCTTTAGAGGTTAGTTTTTGGTCATTTTGGTCCGGTTTTGATAAAGAAAAGGTATGTGTTTTCACACATACCATCAGTCACTGTCCATTTTCTCCTCCAACTAAACACTAAAAAATAAAACTCTAGTATCCAAATGTCAGAACCAGGGTCAATCAAAATCATGACATACAAAAAACACAACCAATTAATTCCTATACTCGGGTCCATGAGCCATCACGAAAACCCGAGAGGTCATCTAATCCATACGCCAAAAAATATTATAACCCCTCCTAAACTAGTAGGGGTTCTGTGTTGTCTTTTAGATGACCTCCATTAGTTGTGTTTTTGCATTAATTTACATGTGTTTTCGATTCCTTTGAAAAATTGAAAATACACGCTAAAAGGTATATTATCTCACTAAAAACATTTTTAGTGAAATATTATACCTTTAGCGTGTATTTGAAATTTTATAATTTTTGTTGAAATATCAACAGGCCACTGTAAGATTTAGAATATATACCATTTCTTCTTGGGCAGAAAATGACTAACATCCATAATCTGAAATATTGTCATTACGCAATAAAATTGAAAAACAAGCATACACTAAAAAATATTATAAACACAAAAAATCATTTTAATTAGGTTGGGTCTATTAGTAGATGAAATTGGTCAAAAATAAATTAGGGTTTATGTTTTCATGTGTTAGACGAATAGACAATCTATTTATGTTTGTGTCAGTTGTTAGGTGAAGAAACGGCCCCAAATAAAATAGTTTGAAAAACTTGTGTTGTTGATGGATCTTTGTAGTCAAATGAAACTTGAGTTTATTGATGAAGTTCACTTAGGCGTAGAAAGAAGCTTAGACGTAGACAATAGCTTACGCGTAATTCCCTCTTCGCGTGTAGACACAGAGCTTAGTCGTAAATAATGCTTACACGTAAACTTTGGATAAAACTCAGGCTTAAGCATAAACCAAAGGCTTAGTAGTAAGAACCTTATGCGTAAGATTACCTTAGGCGTAAGATGAACTTATGCATAAGAATAACTTAGGCGTAAAGTGTTTACTCGTAAGCTTTTATGCTTATGCGTAAATTTAGGGTTTTTAACCAAAAATCTTACACTTATCCAAGTGTAAAAGATATCCACAAGTCGAAGTATTTTCAGGCTTATCCAAACAAGAAAACACTGAGTAAACCAACAGCTTCAAAGAGCAAATGCAGAAAACCTTAGGCTTAAGAAACTGATAGGCGTAGGATGACTTATGTGTAGATCCTTACGCGTAAAACTAGGTTATTACAAGGCGTAGGAAGTACAAAAATTACCAAAACTGATTTTTATGCCCAAAAAAGTTTTGTAAACCTGATTTTTATGATGAAACAACTTCAAAATCACCAAAATATCACAAAAGTATGAAACTTGATTATTCAAATCTACTTTTCACCTTACACGTAGCAAGAGGTACACAAAATAAACCAAGATTGAAAACAAATCTACACGCGTAAATTTTGAAACTTGCTGAAAAAAACTTAAACTTTAACACAAAATAAACCTTAAACCACAAGAATCTTGAGTTTTTAAGTGTAAAAATCAAAGCTTTTGATCGTAAGAAAAGTGTATACGCAAAACCCACGCGTATAGTGCAAAAATTCAAAACCAAAAGTGTTTCACCCAAATAGATGGCGTATGATACCACTATTGATCCTTGTGTTACATTTTGGTGACCTAACAGTGGTATCATACGCGTGTAGATTTTGGACTAACTTTGTAAATGTTATTAGGGACCAAAGGTGTAAAGGTTTTAAATAAAATTTAAACAAAGTTAAATTTTGGACCAATTTTGTAAATGTTATTAGCGACCAAGGGTGAAAATTGGTTTAAGTTGAGGGTGTGTTTGGTAATTTGAAACACAATCTTGAATCAAAGTGTAGAAACTATTCCCCGTGTTAGGTTCCCATATTAGTAACACAAGTATTAATATAATAAATAGAGAGGAGAATGGATCGGATGAGCACGATGTACACTTATGCGAAAGATATGAAGAAAGGTTTATGCTTAGGATAAATGTAAAAGTTAACAACCAACCTTCAATAGAAGGTTTACAAGAGTATTTATAGGGCAACACTTCTAGACTCCTTCCCTTCTTATGGGCTTAGGCCAAGGCTCATGGGCTTTCTACATAAGCCTAGGCATGATTACTAACATAAAAGCCATATTAAGCAAACTATTACATATGAATCATTAACACTTGAAATATAGTTTAGGAGTGATTCCAACAATCTCCCCCTAAGTGTTGGTGATGAATGAAAGAGTGATAAACGTTGTAGGTGCTGATGTAATAGTAACTTTGACGTCTTCTGACATTCTTCTTTCTTGTGAGAAGAAGTGTCTTGATTCTAACAATCTCCCCATAGTAGAGAAATTGTTTCCTTTGAACATTTTTGCTTTGACGTCATCATTTTCTTTGTTCTTTGATCTTTGTTCTTTGTGATGGTAGTGATAGTATGTTGTTGTTGTCTGCATCAGGTCTGCTTCGTTGCTCCAGTGTCTCCACGTTTTTCTTCAACATGCTCCCACGCTCTTTAGCGTTGGATTTCAGTACTGATGAAGTTCTCTTAGTCTTTAAACTTTGTAGATTCTTTGACTTTGACAAAGAATCATTCGACTTTGTGTTGCCTTTTGAGAGAACTTCCATTAGTGATGTTGTTGGTATGAGCATGTGAAGAATCTGCACGATTAGTCCGCTCCGAGCTTCCATAGAAGAAACATAAGAAAGGTTAGTGATAAGCGGATTCCAGCACTTACAAGTTTGAACTTTGAGAGTGTTAACAACATAGTGTGAAAACACAACTCTAATTCTCACAAAGGCTGTTTCTGAACTGGAGTCCCATAAGTGAGATAACGTAATGTACCAAAGTACACCTACAGTTCAGATGAGTCGTTGAGGTACACCGAAGCATCACCTCACGACTGTAGACCGTTTGAGACACACTAAGCGTAATCCACGGGGAGTTACAGAAAAGACGTGTTGTCCGGGCTGTTTGATGTTGACCCAGGCAGGAGTTTCCATTCAATCACTGAGGATCACATATGTGAACCTCTCATAAATGTTCTCGACAGATTGCTAAGATTTGTGAAGGACACGATAATGTATCACTTGCGTCCTTAATGTTGAACGACAAGTGATAAAATGTCAAGTCTACCTAAGAGATCTTTTAATGAATCTCGCGGCTCTAGACTCAATAGTGCGCTTTGGTTTTCCTGAGCGGAGACTAGAGAGAGTGTCTCCTTCTTCAATACCATCAGTCTCTAAGAGAAAGCCAATAGTTTACGTAGGGTTCCCTGTGAGAATGAAACAAGCTTCTGTTGAGAGAAACTTGAGTGGCTAAGAAGGTTTAGTGCATGCGTCACTGGGTCCATGACGAATTTGATCTTCAATACCGGTGTCATCGAGTGACAACCAGTAGCATATGAATTGAACCCGGTGTCTGCCCTAAGTTGAATAATCTGGAGGGCTATTTCTTTTCACCCTTTTCTTTGCTTTTCTTTTTAATTCTTCAACTCCTTCTTTCTTCGATTCTCATTTTCTCCTTTTTATAATCATACCTAAGGACTTCTAATTCTAACTATTGGTAGTGTCCTTGGGTAGATCCCTCCGGCTCTGGCGGATTATAGGACGGTTATTCCTAACCTTAATCACCTTATACCTCCATTGCCATAAAACTATTTTCATGAAAATCTCTCAAAGTGGTTATGAATAAGAAACATTTTAATACCACTGTTGAAAGTTTAAGATTTTTCAGAAATACTCCCCCTCCACACATGCTTGAGTGTTTTGACAGAAATTTGCATGGTGACAGAAGAGCACGCACTTTTTGAATTGATCAACTCAAGATAGACAATCCCCCGCGAGACACGGTTACGTTGCATAGTTAAAGAGTTACATTGTCAGCTTTTAGGTGACAAATAGCTCTAATAACTATCTTGAAGGTGTGGACAAGCCTCGAAAGGTTGTCAAACCCGTCAAGGTTCATGTCTACCAAGAGTTTCTCGGATGGTACATTCTACTCGGACAAGTCCTTTGCGAGACACGTTTACATCACTAGCGAACTAGCTTGAAAGTATTACCCGTCCCGGACAAGTCTTTTCGAGTTACTAACATTTAAGATTTCGTCAATTCATTGGTTAAGTCTATAGCACAAAGATTCAATTGCAATTTCACAACATATTTCTTATCACATAATTTTTCTCCCCATCAAAAATGGCATATAAATGTTATTTTTAACGAAATTTTGATATCGAATATGTCCATCTCAAGTTTTGCGGGAAGATTATTATGAAGAACAATTTGTGAACAAAGTTTTTAATCAAATACTCCCCTCAACAAGTGATATAAACTTTTGAGGTTTTGAAAATCATAAGGGAAGTACTTGTTCTTTTGAGCAAAACCTTTGAAAATGAAAGGTTTGATAAGTTTTACTCAAAAGTAAGAAGCTTTCACTCCGTTTATAAGGATCGTTAAGCTGAATACCAGGGTCCTTTCATTACAAGTACGGGTTGTACACTGTTATTTATGCACAAGCCATTGTCATTAAATTTACACACATCCAAGTCAATATTGAGAATGAAACTAATTAAGGGTACCGGTAGTCCACAATATTTCGGGAATGCGAAGGCGTTGATAGCTTGTGAGAGTAATCCTAGGATGACCACCCACGGCTCTCAGAGTTAAAACGGTCCCTTCGTACAACCTTTCATCGATCCAGTGATGATCCTCTTAACATCCCGCCTCTCCGAGAATTCCATCGCTTTGGAGACCCAATGCCTTCATGTATCGCCTTCAATCTATAAGCCAAGCCGCCCTCGACTTTCTTCGATTGTGTGATCCCCAAGCTTATGAAGATCTCTACATGCCATCAAGCGATTGCGTTGTAGTTCACTACAAAAACTACTCCAAATGGTGTCGGAGAGTGTATTGTGGAAGCGGTTGATGTCGGAAGTTCTAGCGAGGTCTGGTGAGGTTGACACGTGTCTATACGATTCAACAAAGCAACTTGTAAATCTTCTACACGTTCCTGATCACTATGCTTCGATGAAGATGAGCAAGGACTTGATGTATTCACGTTGAATTTCAGTCGAGAATTGTCTCATTCTTCCTTATACCTTGGCAAGATACAGATCTTCAATGTCATTGAGAGACAAGTTCTGAAAGTCCGCTTCACAAAATGCATAATCCCTTTCGTCTTGTCTTTTGACCACGATATTCTTGAGGAAGGTGTAATCCCATTTAGACGAAAGAGCTACATGCTTATACAGACGATCCCTTTATCCAGTGCACTTCATGTTTAGATTTTCAACCGGCACTTTTGTAGTAGAATCTTTGGCTCCGCCCAATGGTGAATCCCATACATTGCATCAATGTCATTGCTACTTGTTAGAAAACATGTGAGTAGCCTTTTCCTCGATGGCTATGCGCTTGGAGTATATGGTCAGCCTCGAACTTCGGAAGTGTAAGTGATGTCTCAACTAGCGTATTCTTTGAACCATCTCTACCTTGTAGAAGAAATTCAAGTCTGATCATTGTTGAAGAAATAAAGTAGCGAAATGGAATCTTAGATAAAGTTGATCCGGTTGTGTCGTTGGTATAGGTCTAGACCAATAATGGAGTGACTAATGTAGTATGGAGCCTTGTCTCTTTGGTGAATCCGTTGATGTTTGCTTCAGGTTGAGCCAATCAATGTTGTTAGACATGGCTCGTGCTATGTTTTCAAGGTGATATTCATCTTCAATAGCACTTTTGAGTCGAAACTCTTGAGTAGTTGAAAGGCTTCATTCTTGATTTGACTTCTCAACTCGATTTGCCATCTTCTTCACTCGAAACTTTTCTTGCAAAGTTTTACTTAGCATGCTCCAACGCAACATAATGGTCTTCTACCATATCCGGATCATCTTTTAGTGTGGGAGTAGCATCAACTAGTGTAGAGAACCATTTATATGTCCCAAATATCACCTTCATCTAGCCATATTAGACGATATCGATTAGACGCAAATATTTTTGTTCTTCTTTTTTCTTCTTGGCCTAGATGAGGATGCTAGTTTCTTTGATGAAGCGGGAGAGTATGTGGGTTGTTAAAAGTTGGGATCTTGCTTAGGGACTTCCTCAGTTTGTCGTCAACAGTATTTGTAAAATTCAAATAATCACCGGTTTTCTCTCCTGGTGTTGACTGAGTCCACGAGGTTTGTCAGTTCATGAGAAGCGAGGAGATCGTTATTGAGTAGAATCCTTTGGGGTGGAGGTTGCATGGAAGATGATTCACCGCTTTGGGCGTTTAGGCTCTTTATCTTTATCTTTATCCGTATTGTCATCGTCTCTTGGACGCTTAGGCCTTTCAGCTTGCTCCTTGCATGACGTCTTGAGTTCATATTCTAGTAATGCCTCAAAAAGTTTACCTTCATCGAGGTGAAAGATCGTTTACCCATTTGTAGCACCGGCTTGGAAATCAACTCAACATCGAGACAATTGCGGGCTCCATTGGATTGATCGTCATTGTAACCGGAGTGGATTGCATTGTTTGCTTGACCAATTTCATGACATTTGGATAGAGCTGCAAACATCTCCTTGTAACTGAACGGTGTTAGAAGGAATTTGTGATTATATCCCTTGATCATCTCGTTCATTTCCCCTTGAAGATCATGTTGCATGAACTTCTGGACGTACTCCCTTTCATTAGACATCTTGTCTATCTCGGCATGAAGAAAGTTGATGTTGTCAGCGAGGTTATTTAGCTTTTTGTTGAGCACGTCTTTCTTCCTAACTTGCTTGACAAAGCTTTAACAATCCTTGTTTTAGCCGGGATAACCAAGAGTTCTGTTGGTTTCTTCTGCGGTTTTAGATGTGGATCTGGTTGAGCCTTTGGATGGTGGAGGTAAAGAGTGAGAAGACGAGTCCGATGATGAGAGTCGGAGGTGGCTCGGTTCCTTTGGTGGCTCAAAAGTTTTCTCCTTGGAGCGTGGATGCTCTAGAAGAAAAGTATCATAATCAAGATCATTATCATCACCATTTCTAGACTTAGCCATTTCATCTTCCTTAGTATCATCACCAAAGTTTTCTCATCTTTTCCGTGTTCTGGTTCCTCTATGTCAAAGTTGATGGAATCCTCAATCTCGCTTTTTGTTGTTGTTCAGGTGGGTGGTGGTGGTACCGGTTCCCTTATCGGGTTGATTAACCGCGCCGTGTGGATTGAGTTCCACCACTTGATCCTCCAGGGCCACGAGTTTGATCCTTTACGAATTCATCGGGAAAGTATTTTTGTCTGAGTTTCTTCAACTTCTTTTGATATTCTCTTTCCTCATCAAATGGTTCTTCTTTAGAGCTTTCCTTATCATGCTCAAGCACATGAGTTTTCCCTTTTCCTTTTGACTATTTGAATGGAGCTTTGTTGGAGTGTCATCAATTGCGCCAGAGTAGGTGACCTCTTCGTCGATTTAGTTTCCTCGAACTTTCATCCAAGTAGCTTTCGTTGCGGTTGACTTGGGAATAGGAATAGAAGCAGCTTCCTTAGAGGGAACTTTCCTTTTGAGTCGTGGTTTCCTCTTAAGGAACTTTTTTTGACTCTCAATGCTTGTAACACTTCCTCCACTGCCTCTCCTGGTTTTTCTAGTGGGTGTACCGAATATTTTCATCAAGAAAGCCTACTTTGCCTTCATCAACCGCTACCAGATACCTTTTGTATGAATAGAGTTGTTTGACCGCATCGGTTAGAAGGTGATCCGGCAACATCGCACCATTTCTTTGTTGTAGATTCCTTAAATCGGCTGTGAGTGTAGGCTCATACAACATGGATTGATTGTTGAGGTCATTAGTTCTCGGGAATATCGGGATTATACCCTAGAACTCTTTGGATCAACAGTTTGGTATATCTGATATATGAGATCTTGGAGCCAAGCTTTTTGAGGAATGACATCATGTCGTCCCATATCAGAGCTTCAACTTCAATGTGTTTCATGTGGACCAAAGCCCAAAAGATCTGTAGTTCCATGAGCTTGGGATGGTCATAGCCACTATCACGTCCAGGATATTCTTAAGATCCACGTATGTGAGGGTTCTCCATGGCTGAGGAATATTCTTAAGATCCACGTATGAATGCTTTGTGATTACTCCTATAGCTTCGTCATAACCAATGTCGATCATGAATTGAAACCTCTTAAGTTGGTGTGGCATTGTATTCGGTTTGGCTCGATGACGGAATGAGAAGAACAACTCTTAAGTTCCGGGTGTGATGGTGACTTGTTTGTCATTGAAGCCGCCACCGTCACAACATTTTGTCCTTTGATCTTTCGCATTGTATGCTAGAACCGTGAATGTAGATCTCCGACGTGAAAGCGGAATTGGTGAGCATGTTCGATAAGGATGATTCTTCGAATGTCACACTATTAAACAAGAAGACTCGGCGGTGAGACTATCAAAATCAACATGAAGGTTGTTCTTTCCTATCTTCATCGAATAGCCATTAGGGAAGATATCTTCAACGGTGAGAACGTTTGGTGCTACCACGTTTTGTATTTGAGCGTCCATGTCGTGATCTGAAAGATATTTAGCCAAAAGAACCAACATATCGAAAGACATTATGTTAGTCAACAGATGGTTTTATTGTCCAATTATTGAATGTAATATGTCGATGATTGTTACGAGCCCAATGTCACTTGTTTGTCCAAAAGACATCGTGATAAGTTTCGTGAGTTGATTAACTTCAAGTTTTAAAGTTTATGTTTTCACTTATTTTTCACAACTTATTAAACATTTAAGCTTATTAGTGACATTATTAGTTAGGTGGCGTTATGATTTATTTATTTACAAGTTTGCACGCATAACAATTCGTAATTAAGGTTAAAACTAGGCTTAGGCGTAGAAATGGCAAGCTTATGCGTAAACATGAGTGATTATACATGTAAACGTAAGCTTATGTGTAGGTTCTTGACTTACGCGTAAGTAATATTACGCGTAGGAAAAGAGGGCCTTATGCGTGAGCTTACGCCAGCGTATATGGAACTTTACGCGTAAGGCTTACTCGTAGAGTCAACCTTATGCATAGAGGTTCTTGTTACGCATGTCCTTCACAGATACCGCCGTAGTCCCCAATGTAGAACCTTCCACGTAACGCTACGCGTAAGATTTCTCTTACGCATAACATGCTACGCGTAAGGTGATCCTTATGCGTAGATGGCAAGTAACCTTGATTCTGAATTTTCACGCGTAGAAAACCTGAAATAAGTTCATCACATCACCAACCTTAACATATACATTCAATCTTTATCAGTTCAAACCATGAATACTCATTAAACGGTTATCGTAGAAACGGTTACGCGTAAACTTAAACCCTAAAGTTCAATTTCTACGAGTAAGTGTTCTAGCCATAGGAATTGCATCAAAGTTTTTTAGGGATGTATAGGAAGCATATTGAGTTGTTCTATCCAAGTTTTAACATCGTAATCAAAGCGAATCAAAAATACCAAAATTCTTATGAACATAAACCCTAGTTTTCAATTTTAAGGCAATTGATGTTTGGGTAATTTCGAGCCTAGATATGATCAATTAATCATGAATACAACATCAACCAACTATCTTTTTCACCGTAAACACTCACATATGAGAATACCCAAACTTACGCATAAACCCTAACTTTTAAAATCAATCAATTTGAGTTTCTGGGTGAGTATAAATGATAGAAATGGTGTTATTGTGATAATAAAAACATTTTGACACAACCATTAACACCAAAAACACTCAACCTTGATTATGTGTTCATACGCTTATGCGTAGAACACAAAATCACTTGTAGACAAAAATCTAACCGTTAGTTTTAAAAACAATTCAAAACCCATGTTCAGATTGTTACAAAGAATGTTTTAACACTTACAAATTGAAGATCAAAAGCACGGATTTGCAGATTGTATGTTAGGCGTAGGATGAGGTTGGTGGAAAATTAAATGTGAAGAGTTAATGTGGTTAGGTGGGTGTTTTTGTTAAAATAACTTTGAGTTTGTGACAGTTTTAGTCCCTCCACCTTAACCATTTACATCCCATGCCCATAACTTCCATTTTGGTTGCCAAACAAAGGATATTTGGAAAGAATTTAGACGAGACTCCCCTTTGGCTTAAGAAATAATGAAGTTTTATAGATTTTAGTCCAAGGAGTGTTAGTAAACCAGAGATGTTACCACCATAATTAAAGAAACAACCGGGATGAGGTAACATGCAAGTACATGGTTTTATGAAACCGAAAAATATTTGCTTTCTCCCCCTCAACACTTGATCGAGAAAATACTGAATTTTGAAAGATTAAAGTGTTGACGGAAGGTTTGTACTTGCCATGTTAAAAGAAATATAGATTAGAAGAATATTTTTGTTGTTTTATCAGGTTTTATTTTTTTGTATTTTGTTTTTGAAAAATATTTACAAAAGAGGTTGTGGTGTTTGACTGGTTTTAAGAATGTTTTAAGAGTTCATCCAGTTCCTCTGGAGTCAAACACCGCATACCAATCCGGTGGACCAACTCATTAAACCTAGCTGGAGCTAAGGCTTTGGTGAGGAGATTTGCCAATTGTTATTCAGTACCCACAAAGTATAATTCAACAATACCTGCTCCACGTGCTCCTTGATGAAATGATATCGAAGATCGATGTGCTTTGATTTCGAATGTTGAACAGAGTTGCACGGGATCGCAATAGCACTTCAATTGTCGATACATCGGGATTTTGTCAAATACATAACCATAGTCTTTGAGTTGTGTTCTCATCCAAATGACTTGAGCACAACGACATGGCACATATTACTGCCGGTTGAGGACAGCGATGTACAATCCTCCTTCTTCGATTGCCATGACACATTTATCACCAAGAAATTGTAATGCTCTGAAGTACTTTTAAGTGAATCTAAGCATCCAGCTTGATCGGCCGAAAAAGCTATTAGTTCAAAACAGAATCCTTCGGATACCAGATCCCCAAATTAATGGTTCCCTTGATCTATCGGAGGATTCTTTTTAGCCTCGAGAGGTGGGTTTCAGTTGGTCTCGACGATAACAGGAGCAAAGATATACGGCAAAAACAATGTCGGGCACTATTAGATACATGAGAGACCCAATGATACTACGGTATTTGGTAGGGTCCACCAATTTCCCATGTAAATCTGCGTCTAGCTTCTTGGTATGAACCATTGGTGTCACAGTTTTGCATTCAAATTTGTTTAATTCAAGGGCATATTTGGACTAACTCAAGAAAATACCACGGGGTGATTGATCAACTTGTAGTCCTAGAAAGAACGTAAGTTCACCCATCATAGACATTTCAAAATGTTTTTTCATTAGTTTTGCAAAGCGATTGTACTTTTATATGTTGACCCAAAAATGATGTCATCCACGTAAATTTGAACAATTAAGATGTGTGCCCGTGATATTGTATGAAAAGAGTTGGGTCGACCGAACCTTTGGTGAAATTATTAGCAATGAGGAAAGATGATAACTTATCGTACCCCGAGAGTTTGTTTGAGTCCGTACAAAGCTTTGTTGGTTGTAGACATGGTTGGGAACTCGGATCAACGAACCCTTTCGGCCGGTGACATAAACCGTTTCTTTTAGTTGACCATTCAAAGCAGTTTTGGACGTCCATCCGAAAGACCGATATATCCATATGAGCCGCGAATGCGAAAGATTCAACGATTTCAAGACGAGCAACCGGAGCAAAGGATTCTTCAAAGTCAATACCCTCTTCCGCTATACCCTTTTCAAAGTCAATAAATCTTAAACCATATGAATCTTGAGTTTTTAAGTGTAAAAATCAAAGATTTTGATCGTATGAAAAGTGTATACACAAAACCCACGCGTATAGTGCAAAACTTCTAAAACAAAAGTGTTTCACCCAACTAGATGGCGTATGATACCACTATTGATCCTTGTGTTAAATTTTGGTGACCTAACAATGGTATCATACGCGTGTAGATTTTGGACTAACTTTTAAATGTTATTAGGGACCAAAGGTGTAAAGGTTTTAAATAAAATTTAAACAAAGTTAAATTTTAGACTAACTTTGTAAATGTTATTAGGGACCAAAGGTGAAAATTGGTTTAAGTTGAGGGTGTGTTTGGTAATTTGGAATACAATCTTGAATCAAAGTGTAGAAACTATTCCCACTACGACTTTTCACGCTCTACCAATCTCATGCTCGTTTTTCTTCCGTTTTGTCTTTTGTTAGTCCGTTTTGCGATATCCGCTTCGGCACATGCATAAACACAAAAACACACACATATATATGGCTTTAGAGGTTAGTTTTTGGTCATTTTGGTCCGGTTTTGATAAAGAAAAGGTACCATCACCACCATTTTCTCCTCCAACTAAACACTAAGAAAATAAAACTCTAATATCCAAATGTCGGCACCAGGGTCAATCAAAATCATGACATGCAAAAACACAACCAATGAATTCCTATACTCGGGTCCATGAGCCATCACAAAAGCCCGGGAGGTAATCTAATCAATACGCCAAAAAATATTATAACCCCTCCTAAACTAGTAGGGGTTCTGTGTTATCTCTTAGATGACCTCCATTAGTTGTGTTTTTGCATTAATTTACATGTGTTTTCGATTCCTTTGAAAAATTGAAAATACACGCTAAAAGGTATATTATCTCACTAAAAACATTTTTAGTGAAATATTATACCTTTAGCGTGTATTTGAAATTTTATTATTTTTGTTGAAATATCAATAGGCCACTGTAGGATTTAGAATATATACCATTTCTTCTTGGGCAGAAAATGACTAACATCCTTACTATGAAATATTGTCATTCAACAATAAAATTGAAAAACAAGCATATACCAAACAATATTAAAAATACGAAAAATCATTTTAATTAGGTTGGGTCTATTAGTAGATGAAATGGGTCAAAAATAAATTAGGGTTTATGTTTGCATGTGTTAGACAAATAGACAATCTATTTATGTTTGTGTCAGTTGTTAGGTGAAGAAACGGCCCCAAATAAAGTAGTTTGAAAAACTTGTGTTGTTGATGGATCTTTGTAGTCGAATGAAACTTGAGTTTATCAATGAAGTTCACTTAGTAAGCGGCTTAAGCGTAGACAATAGCTAGCGTAATTCCCTTTTTTACGCACACAAAGCTTAGGCGAAATATCGCTTACTGCGTAAACTTTGGATAAAACTTAGGCTTAAGCGTAAACCAAAGGCTTAGTAGTAAGAACCTTATGCGTAAGAATAACTTAGGCGGGAAGTGTTTACTCGTAAGCTTTTATGCTTATGCGTAAAACTAGGGTTTTACCCAAAAATCCTTTACACTTATCCAAGTGTAAAAGAAATCCACAAGTCGAAGTGTTTTTAGGTTTATTCAAGAAAGAAAACACTGAGTAAACCAACAGATTCGAAGAGCAAATGCAGAAAACCTTAGGCATAGGAAAGGCCGATAGGCGTAGGATGACTTTTGAGTAGATCCTTACGCGTAAAACTAGGGTATTACAAGGCGTAGGAAGTACAAAAATAACCAAAACTGATTTTTATGCCCAAAAACATTTTGTAAACCTGATTTTTATGATGAAACAACTTCAAAATCACCAAAATATCACAAAAGTATGAAACTTGATGATTCAAATCTACTTTTCACCTTACGCGTAGCAAGAGGTACACGAAATAAACTAAGCTTGAAAACAAATCTACACACGCAAGTTTGAAACTTGATGCAAAAACTTAAACTTTAACACAAAATAAACCTTAAACCACAAGAATCTTGAGTTTTTAAGTGTAAAAATCAAAGCTTTTGATCGTATGAAAAGTGTATCATAAAACCCACGCGTATAATGCAAAACTTCAAAAACAAAAGTGTTTCACCCAACTAGATGGCATATGATACCACTATTGGTCCTTGTGTTACATTTTGGTGACCTAACAATGGTATCATACCTGTAGATTTTGGACTAACTTTGTAAATGTTATTAGGGACCAAAGGTGTAAAGGTTTTAAATAAAATTTAAACAAAGTTAAATTTTGGACTAACTTTGTAAATGTTATTAGGGACCAAAGGTGAAAATTGGTTTAAGTTGAGTGTGTGTTTGGTAATTTGGAACACAATCTTGAATAGAAGTGTAGAAACTATTCCTCACTCGACTTTTCACACTTTACCAATCTCGTGCTTGTTTTTTTTCCGTTTTGTCTTTTCATAGTCCGTTTTGCGATATCCGTTACCGGCACATGCATAAACACAAAAACACACACATATATATGGCTTTACAAGTTAGTTTTGGTCATTTTGTCCGGTTTTAATAAAGAAAAGGTATGTGTTTTCACACATACCATCGAGTCACCCATCCATTTTCTCCTCCAACTAAACACTAAGAAAATAAAACTCTAATATCCAAATGTCGGCACCAGGGTCGATCAAAATCATGACATGCAAAAAACACAACCAATGAATTCCTATACTCGGGTCCATGAGCCATCACGAAAACCCGAGAGGTCATCTAATCCATACGCCAAAAATATTATAACCCCTCCTAAACTAGTAGGGGTTCTGTGTTGTCTCTTAGATGACCTCCATTAGTTGTGCTTTAGCATTAATTTACATGTGTTTTGATTCCTTTGAAAATTGAAAATACACGCTAAAAGGTATATTATCTCACTAAAAACATTTTTAGTGAAATATTATACCTTTAGCGTGTATTTGAAATTTTATTATTTTGTTGAAATATCAATAGGCCCTTTGTAGGATTTAGAATATATACCATTTCTTCTTGGGCAGAAAATGACTAACATCCTTACTATGAAATATTGTCATTCAACAATAAAATTGAAACCAAAAAATATTATAAATACAAAAAATCATTTTAATTAGGTTGGGTCTATTAGTAGATAAAATGGGTCAAAAATAAATTAGGGTTTATGTTTGCATGTGTTAGACGAATAGACAATATATTTATGTTTGTGTCGAGGTTGTTAGGTGATGAAATGGCCCCAAATAAAGTAGTTTGAAAAACTTGTGTTGTTGATGGATCTTTGTAGTTGAATGAAACTTGAGTTTATTGATGAAGTTCACTTAGGTGTAGAAAGTAGCTTAGATATAGACAATAGCTTATGCGTAATTCCGTTCTTCGCCGTAGAACATAGAGCTTAAGTAAATCGCTTCTGGCGTAAACTTTGGATAAAACTTAGGTTTAAGCGTAAACCAAAGGCTTAGTAGTAAGAACCTTATGCGTAAGATTACCTAAGGCGTAAGATGAACTTATATTAAGAATAACTTAGGCGTAAAGTGTTTACTCGTAAGCTTTTATGCTTATGCGTAAAACTAGGGTTTTACCCAAAAATCCTTTACAATTATCCAAGTGTAAAAGATATCCACAAGTCGAAGTGTTTTCAGGCTTATCCAAGCTATAAAACACTAGTAAAATAAACGTTCAACCGAAGAGCAAATGCAGAAAACCTTAGGTTGAAGCCGATAGGCTTAGGATGACTTATGAGTAGATCCTTACGCGTAAAACTAGGGTATTACAAGGCGTAGGAAGTACAAAAATTAACAAAACTGATTTTTATGCCCAAAAATGTTTTGTAAACCTGATTTTTATGATGAAACGGCTTCAAAATCACCAAAATATCACAAATGTATGAAACTTGATGATTCAAATCCACTTTTCACCTTACGCGTAGCAAAGAGGTACCCGAAATAAACCAAGCTTGAAAACAAATCTACACGCGTAAAGTTTGAAACTTGATGCAAAAACTTAAACTTTAACACAAAATAAACCTTAAACCACAAGAATCTTGAGTTTTAAGTGTAAAAATCAAAGCTTTTGATCGTATGAAAAGTGTATGCAAAACCCAGCATTATAATGCAAAACTTCAAAAACAAAAGTGTTTCACCCAACTAGATGGCGTATGATACCACTATTGATCCTTGTGTTACATTTTTGTGACCTAACAGTGGTATCATACGCGTGTAGATTTTGAACTAACTTTGTAAATGTTATTAAGGACCAAAGGTGTAAAGGTTTTAAATAAAATTTAAACAAAGTTAAATTTTGGACTAACTTTGTAAATGTTATTAGGGACCAAAGGTGAAAATTGGTTTAAGTTGAGAGTGTGTCTGGTAATTTGGAACACAATCTTGAATCAAAGTGTAGAAACGATTCCGGCTATTTCGACTTTTCACACTTTACCAATCTCGTGCTCGTTTTTCTTCCGTTTTGTCTTTTCTTAGTCCGTTTTGCGATATCCGTTACCGACACATGCATAAACACAAAAACACACATATATATGGCTTTAGAGGTTAAGTTTTGGTCATTTTGGTCCGGTTTTGATAAAGAAAAGGTATGTGTTTTCACACATACCATCATCCATCCATTTTCTCCTCCAACTAAACACTAAGAAAATAAAACTTTAATATCCAAATGTCGACATGGTCAATCAAAATCATGACATGCAAAAAACACAACCAATGAATTCCTATCCTCGGGTCCAAGAGCCATCACGAAAACCCGAGAGGTCATCTAATCCATACGCCAAAAAATATTATAATCCATCCTAAACTAGTAGGGGTTCCGTGTTGTCTCTTAGATGACCTCCATTAGTTGTGTTTTTGCATTAATTTACATGTGTTTTCAATTCCTTGGGAAAATTGAAAATACACGCTAAAAGGTATATTATCTCACTAAACATTTTTATTGAAATATTATACCTTTAGTTATGTAACATATTGGAAATTTTATAAACACATAACAAATCAAAGTATGGTTAGAATGAGATGAAATAATTTCTTCTTGAAGTAGAGAAATAGTGTGGGAGCCTTTCTAGAGAAAGTAACAAAAGAAAGAATATTAGATTGAAAGGTCAACCCTCTACCTTGGAGGTATAGGGTAGCTATGGTTCACAATAAACGTCCTCCTTGGTTGTGGATGAGGGCATCCTGAGTGGGTAAAGACCGTCCTTCCTCCACGTTGTTGTTGCACTAAACTAAGAACTAACTAAATAACTAGTAAATAGCGTAATGTCAGCGAGCTAACTTATACTAGATTATATTTGGGGTGACGATACTTCCTATGGAATTTTCTAATTCCTAACAATCTCCCCCTTAGGGAGGTCACCCCACATTTTACATTTCGAATCCTAGCATTCTATTTAATCTTTAGTCTTGAGCTTGTAGACATTTAATTCTTCAACATCTGCATCTTTGTGTTTTAGCATTGATTCTTTAAAGTCTGATAACTTTGTACTTTAAGTGGAGGCCTTTTTACGGATCCACATATTTGATGATCTTTGAGCTTTAATTGAGATCATGGTCGACCACGATAAATCTCTGGATCACCCTTTATTGTGTTGCCATCATGTGATGTTGTGACTTTGGACCGACATGCTCACACTTTTGGATCATGACATCTTTTCATCGAGTAGCGAAGCTTCTTGGTTCGCGATATTTCTTTGAAAGCGTAGCGAAGCATAGTATAAAAATATCGAGCCAGGTTACGTAGATATGCACAAGTCATGATTTCTTCAATTAAGAGTGGATCTTTGTGAGCATGCGACTTTGGATTGACTTCTAAATTCGATCATTTTGCCAACCCGTCCAAATGCACTTTTGCAAACAGCAGTTAGCAATAAAACACGAAAGTGTCTTTGATCACTTTTCGTTGAATTGAGAATACTGCCCACGGTTCCCGTTGATCGATACAATCTTGCCTATGATGATCAGGTAGGATTCTAAAGAATCTCCTTGACGAGGGTTCGCAGTGTAACTCTAGCCGTTCGACTACGACTTTTAACACTTTACCAATCTCCGTTCGTTCCGTTGTCTTTTCTTAGTCCGTTTTGCGATATCCGATTCTTACGGCACATGCATAAACACAAAAATACACATATATATGGCTTTAGAGGTTAGATTTTGGTCATTTTGGTCCGGTTTTGATAAAGAAAAGGTATGTGTTTTCACATACCATCGATCCCTTGAATCCATTTTCTCCTCCAACTAAACACTAAGAAAATAAAACTCTAATATCCAAATGTCGTAGGTCAATCAAAATCATGACATGCAAAAAACACAACCAATGAATTCTTATACTCGGGTCCATGAGCCATCGAAAACCGAGAGGTCATCGAATCCATACGCCAAAATATTATAACCCATGTGTTTTAGACTCCTTTGAAAAATTGAAAATGCTAGTATATTATCTCACTAGTATATTATCCTCACTAAAAAACATTTTAGAAATATTATACCTTAGAAATATTATACCTTAGTGTATTGGTTTCTCAATAGGCCACTATAGGATTTGAATATTATTTCTTCTTGGGCATAAAATGACTAACATCCATTATTGTCATTCAACAATAAAATTGACCAAAAATATTATAAATACTGAAAAATCATTTTAATTAGGTTAGGGTCTATTAGTAGATGAAATGGGTCATTATGTTTGCATGTGTTAGAAGGAATAGACAATCTATTTATGTTTTGTATGTTTGTGTCGGTTAGGTGAAGAATGGCCCCCCAATTAGACTTAACTTGAGTTTATTGGTGAAGTTCACTTAGGCATAGAAAAGCAGCCGTAGACAATAGCTTAGCGTAATTCCCTTCTTACGGCGTAGACACACGAGAAAACCTTGAAGCGTAAGATTAGGCACTTAGAAGAAATGGCTTTTATAATTATCGTAAAATAGGTTTTACCCAAAAATTTTAGTGAATCCCAAGTCGAAGTGTTTTCGGGCTTATCCAAGCAAGAAAACACCGAAGTAAACAATTCGAGAGAGCAAATCTGAGAAAACTTAGAAGCGTAAGGATGACTAGACTAGTAAAACTATTATAAAGGTGTAGGAAGTACAAAATTACTAAAAACTGATTTTTATGCCCAAAAACATTTTGTAAACTGATTTTTATGAAGAAACGACTTCAAAATCACCAAAATATCTCAAAAGTATGATACTTGATGATTCAAATCTACTTTTCACCATACGCGTAGCAAGAGGTACACGAAATAAACCAAGCTTGAAAACAAATCTACACGCGTAAAGTTTGAAACTTGATGCAAAAAACTTAAACTTTAACACAAAATAAACCTTAAACCACAAGAATCTTGAGTTTTTAAGTGTAAAAATCATTTTGAAGTTAATTTTATTCATGATAGCAAGAAGGTGTTTATATCTTATGTGTATCTTTGAGAATATGGTGATGGGTAGAAGAATGTTATGGAAGAACTTATGTGAGCACAAATTTGGTTGGTAATTCTCCTTGGGTTCTCCTTGGGAGTTTTAATGTGGCTTTGAACTATGATGATAGCTCTAATGTTTTTGTTGATGGAGATAGGGTATCACTTGAATTTAAGAGTGTGTTCAAGAGTTGGATGTGGAAGACCTTTCTAGTTATGGTATGTTTTACACTTGGATACAAAAAGAAATGATCTGGTGAAGGTATTTTGAAGAAGTTAGATAGGGTTATGGGGAATGGGTGACTTTCTTTGCTGCCTATGAGAGGGATTGCGCTAATTTTCTCCTACTTGACTTACGATCATTGATCATTGCCACCTACTCTTGTCATTCCTATGGTTAATAAGATTAAGCCTAAATCTTTTAGGTTCATGAATTTTCTTGCTAAGAAGAAGGAATTTCTACCTGTTGTTAAAGATAATTGGTGTGTTAAAGTGAAGGGCTTTTCTATGTTTATTCTAGCCAAGAGGCTGAAGAACATGAAAAGTATATGATGAAGGTTAAATAGACAAAATGGGAATGTTTTTGAAAGTTAAGGTTATGAGAAGAGCTTTCGAGAGTGCAAGAAAATTTGGACAAGGACCCTAATAATGTTTCAATTAGAGAAGAGGAGATGATTTCTTCAAAAGCATATCATGATGATCACGACCACTTGATGAAGAGAGGTTGTTGAAGCAAGGAAAGCCAAGATTAGTGGAAGAGAAGGAGATCGAGAATTGGTATTTTCATAAGATTACGAAGGCGAGTTAGTAGAAGTAGGGTTGAGATTGTGAAAGATGAGCATGGAAATGAGTTTTAAGGGGAAGAAGTTACTACTTAGTTTGTGAATCACTTCCAGAGTTTTCTTGGTGCCCTTTGAAGAAGGTCATCCCGATTGATGATTGAGATAGCTTGTTTGTGAAAGGCTTCGACTCCAGCTTGGCGAGAATATGATCGGTTTGATGGACACTGTGGCGGATGAGGAGATTAAAGTGGCTATGTTTGGTATTATTAAAGGCGACAAGTCTCTGGCCCAGATGGTTTTACTAATAAATTTTTCAAGAAGGCATATGGTGCATGGTGGGTTCGGATGTATGCAATCTTTGTTAAAGAATTCTTCACATCGGAAAAGGCTGTTAGGTGAGTTTAATACTAATATTATCTATCTTTATTCCTAAGATTAGTGTGCACTGTCTTTTTGGTGATTATCGGCCTATTCCACTTTGTAATGTTTGTCTATAAGTGCATTAGTAAAGTCTTGACCAATAGGCTTAAAGAGGGTCTTGATAGCATTATTGATAGAAATCGGTGTGCTTTTATTCTGGTAGACAGATAAGTGATAACATTTTACTCACTCAAAAACTTATGTGTGGGTATGACCGTAATTACGGAACTAGGAAATGTGCCTTTAAGGTTGACATTAAGAAGGCTTATGATACAGTGGAATGGAAGTTTTTGGAGGTGGCCTTACATAATTTTGGATTTCATGAAACCATGGTTAAGTGGATTTTGACTTGCCTTACCCTGACCTCATTTTCTTTATGTGTTAATAATGAGATCCATGGCTTTTTTAAGAGTAGGAGAGGGTTGAGACAGGGTGACCCCATCTCGCCATATTTGTTCACCATTGTTATGGAAGTCTTGAACCTTATGATTAAAAGGCAAATTAGAAGTGATAAGAAGTTTGGTACCATCAATTTTGTAGCAAGCTTAGCCTTACTCACCTATGTTTTTCTTAGATGATTTGTTACTTTTGTGTCATGGAGACTATAATTCTGCTTGTATCCTTAGGAGAGGCATTGATGAGTTAAGTATGTGCCCTGCTCTCTATCCTAGTGTTGAGAAAAGTATGGATTTCTCTTTGTAATGTTCTGTTGATGAGAAAGTGAAGATTGCCCTTGCTTTACCTTTAGAGAGGTAAACTTCTGTTAGGTACTTAGGCGTTCCTATGATCACCAAGTAGTTGCTTAATTTGGATTGTAGAGTGCTTGTTGAGAATGTGAGGAAGTGAATTTTGGATTGGAAGAATAATGCCTTTCTTATCTTTGGTAAGCTTCAATTGATTCACATTGTTTTGTCTTCTCTTAGTGTGTATTGGGCTTCTATGTTCATTATTCCTAAGCATATTTGTGCCACTATAGATAGAATTCTTAAAAACTTTCTTTGGGGTAACAATGATGTTAAGAAAGGGACTTCTAGTGTTTCTTGGAAAGATGTTTGTAGACCTAAGAGTCAGGGTGGGTTAGGAATTAAGACTACGAGTTTGATGAATGAAAGTCTTATGTGCAAATATCTTTGGAACATTGTATGGTAAGGACTCATTGTGGGTTAAGTGGATTAATGCATACAGGTTAAGGGGTAAATGTATTTGGGATATTGATGTTGATCCACAGGCTGGTTGGAGTTGGAGATAGATCATGAGGCTTAGAGATAGAATCAAAAGTCATATTGGTGTTAAGATAGGCAATGGGAAGAGTTGTTTTGTTTGGTTTGATAAATGGCACATTAGTTGTCCTTTAAGCAAGCTGATCTCTTACAACTTTCTTGTGTCTAATGGGTTTGATGTTAATGATAAAGTGCTGGATTGGATTGATAATGGTAAGTGGGACCGGCCTTTGGATTGGTTTGGTAGGTTTGATGTATTTATTAATGTTCCTGTTTCTGTTTTAAGTGATCTAGAGGATAAGGCTATTTGGTATAACAAAAACTATGAGATTGTTAATTTTAATGTTAAAGAGGCTTGTGAGATTATTAGAAAGAATGTTCCTAAGGTGATTTGGTATAAGCATATGCGGTTTTACGCAATGTATACAGACAGCTTTCATTCTTTGGATGGCTATTAAAGGTAGATTAAAGACACTTGTGACTCTCGGTGGTTTTAATGTAAGCAGCGGCAGATTGCTCTCTGTTCTATTAGTGTGATTCTCACAATCATCTATTTTTTGATTGCCAATTTTCTAGTTTTTTATGGGACAAATTGAAAATTATGGCGAGACTTGATAGTATTAGTAATATATGGTGAGGTTATTTCACGGAATGCGTATTAGGAAGGCAAGCAATTCCATTTGGAGCATCATCCAAAGGCTTGTTTTTGGGGCTTACATTTTATTTCATTTGGCGGGGAGCGAAACTCTAGAATGTTTGGTGGAAGAAGAGATCTGTAATCTTTGTTTTCAAGTTGTTAATTTGGTTGGGCTTAGGCTGCTTGATCTTAATATCAAAAGGTCTAATGAGGTTAGTAAAGTGCTGTTGTGTGGAGTCTTCCTGGTTTAGGTAGGAAAGATTTTGATGGGCTTATTGATGACATGGATATTGATGATATCACATAATGTGTTTGTTAAGTTTGGCTTGCATAAGTTCAGGAAGAATCTTGTGCACTTTAGAAGTAGTTAAGGTAGGTATAGTTATCATTATGGGTATTTTGTCTTGGAGTATGAGAAGAAGAATGGGTGGTTTGAGTGGATTTGGTTACTGTTGGCTATGCACTATAGAAAAACCGGAGGCTCAATGGTTGGATTATCTATTGTATTTATGGTGAAGAGGAAGGGCCTAATACTATGGTTGAGTTTAATCATTTGGGTTATTTAATACTCTGCTTGTGGCCAGTGTGGATGTTTGGATGTATAAAGGTTATAGTATTTGGTCTTGCATTCTTTTTGATTGTATTAACTTTTCCTGTGGTTTCTCTTGTCTTCTAAGCTTTCTGCGGGTTAGGGACTAAAGACCATATTCTATTTTGGTTCTTTTTGTTCTGTTTGGGTTGTTTTATGCGAGGATAAGTGGTGTTATAGCCTCTATCTTCTCTGGTCCTTTCTGACCTAGTTGATTGGCAAGATATCAAGATGCAGTTTGGTTTTGGCACCACTATGATGTGGAGGTTTAAGGGAAAGATGCACTCTTTTCCTACCCTTAGGTTTTTCCCTTTGGGTTTTACTTTGGGTAGGTTTTAAGGAGACATTTTCCTTTAAACTTGCTACTCTGGCACTCCACCTGTGGATGTTTTGTGGATCATATTATCAAGTCTTGGATCACTATTTTGGCTCGGTATGCTATCAAATGATGCTGCTTTATGGATGTGCTTTATGGCCTTGGATGCATGTTATTATGGATATGTTATAGATGTATTTTGAGTTTTTCGGTTTTACATTTAACCTTAGTGTATGGTGAAGTTTTGGGGTGCTCGGTTGGTCCTTTGCACTTCCAATGATTGAGTATGCTTTGGTTTTGATCTAAACACGGACTCGGAGTTGTTTTAATTACGTAATAAATGTCCTTTGTTTTTTTACATTTTGTATGCATTCAGTTTGTATTTTGTTTACATTTTGTATGTTGACATGGGTATGTCCATGGCCATTGTGCATTTTAGCCAAAGTAAGCTTTTAGGGATGTATCCTTTAAGCTCTGTTTACTTTGGGCTTGTTTTATAGTTGTTTCTTGTTGCCTTTTTGGCTCTTTCTTAATAAATTTACCATTAAGAATAAAACTAGGGTATTATAAAGTAGGAAGTACAAAAATACCAAAGCTGATTTTTATGCCCAAAATGTTTTGTAAACCTGATTTTTATGATGAAATAGCTTCAAAATCACCAAAATATCTCAAAAGTATGAAACTTGATGATTCAAATCTACTTTTCACCATGCAGCGTAGCAAGAGATACGAAATAAACCAAGCATAAAACAAATCTACAGCGTAAGTTTGAAACTTGATCACGAAAACTTAAACTTTAACATAAAATAAACCTTAAACCACAAGAATCTTGAGTTTTTAAGTGTAAAATTCAAAGCTTTTGATCGTATGAAAAGTATATACATAAAACCCATGAGTATAGTGCAAAACTTCAAAAACAAAAGTGTTTCACCCAACTAGATGGCGTATGATACCACTATTTATCCTTGTGTTACATTTTGGTGACCTAACGATTGGTATCATACGTGTAGATTTTGGACTAACTTTGTAAATGTTATTAGGGACCAAAGGTGTAAAGGTTTTAAATAAAATTTAAACAAAGTTAAATTTTGGACTAACTTTGAAAATGTTATTAGGGACCAAACGTGAAAATTGGTTTAAGTTGAGGGTGTGTTTGGTAATTTGGAACACAATCTTGAATCAAAGTATAGAAACTATTCCCAGGCTCACGACTTTTCACACTTTACCAATCTAGGTGCTCGTTTTTCTTCTATTTTGTCTTTTCTTAGTCCGTTTTGCAATATCCGTTCGGACATGCATAAACACAAAAACACACATATATATGGCTTTAGAGGTTAGTTTTTGGTCATTTTGGTCCAGTTTTGATAAAGAAAGGTATGTGTTCTCACACATACCATCATCCTTGTCCATTTTCTCCTCAACTAAACACTAAGAAAATAAAACTCTAATATCCAAATATCCGGCACGGGGTCAATCAAAATTATGACATGCAAAAACACAACCATGAATTCCTATACTCGGGTCCATGAGCCATTACAAAAACCGAGAGGTCATCTAATCCATACGCCAAAAAATATTATAACCCCTCCTAAACTAGTAGGGGTTATGTGTTGTCTCTTAGATGACCTCCATTAGTTGTGTTTTTGCATTAATTTACACGTGTTTTGATTCCTTTGAAAAATTGAAAATACAGCTAAAATATATTATCTCACTAAAACATTTTTAGTGAAATATTATACTTTTAGCGTGTATTTAATTTATTAGTTTTGTTGAAATATCAATGAGCCCTTTGTAGGATTTAGAATATATACCATTTCTTCTTGAGAAAATGACTAGTCCTTACTATGAAATATTGTCATTACAAATAAAATTGAAAAACAATACACCAAAAATATTATAAATACAAAAAGTCAATTTAATTAGGTTAGGGCTATTAGTAGATGAAATGGGTCAAAATAAATTAGGGTTTATGTTTTGTGTTAGGCGAATAGACAATCTATTTATGTTTGTGTCGATTTGTTAGGTGAAGAAGCGGGCCATAAAGTAGTTTGAAAAAATTGTGTTGTTGATGGATCTTTGTAGTTAATAGCTTAGAGCGTAGACAATAGCTTGCAGCGTAATTCCTTAACTTCAGCGTAGACAGGCTTAGGCCTAATCTTTGCTTAGCGTAAACTTTGGATAAAACTTAGACTTAAGCGTAAACCAAGGCTTAGTAATAAGAACCTTATCGTAAGATTACCTTAGGTAAGATGAACTTATCTTGTAAGAATAACTTAGGCGTAAAGTGTTTACTTGTAAGCTTTTATGCTTATCCGTAAAACTAGGGTTTACCAAAATCCTTTACACTTATCCAAGTGTAAAAGATATCCACTAGTCGAAGTGTTTTTGGGCTATCAAGCAAAAACGAGTAAACCAGACTTCAAAGAACAAATCAGAAAACCTTAGAGCATTAGGGAAGCTGAAACAGTAAGATGACTTTTGGTAGATCATACATATAAAACTAGGGTATTACAAGGTAGGAAGTACAAAAATACCAAAACTGATTTTTATGCCCAAAACGTTTGTCAACCGATTTTTATGATGAAACATCTTTAAAATCACCAAAATATCTCAAAAGTATGAAACTTGATGATTCAAATCTACTTTTCACCATACCGTATTAGCAAGAGGTACGAAATAAACCAAGCATGAAAACAAATCTACTGCAGCGTAAGTTTGAAACTTGATGCAAAAATTTAAACTATAACACAAAATAAACCTTAAACCACAATAATCTTGAGTTTTTAAGTGTAAAAATTAAACTTTTGATCGTTATGAAAAGTGTATAGCAAAACCGCGTATAGTGCAAAACTTCAAAAACAAAAGTGTTTTGTAACTAGATGGCGTATGATACCACTATCGATCCTTGTGTTACATTTTGGTGACCTAACAGTGGTATCATACTGGCGTGTAGATTTTTAACTTTGTAAATGTTATTAGGGACCAAAGGTGTAAAGGTTTTAAATAAAATTTAAAAAAAGTTAAATTTTGGACTAACTTTGTAAATGTTATGGGACGGGTGAAAATTGGTTTAAGTTGAGGGTGTGTTTGGTAATTTGGAACACAATCTTGAATCAGAGTGTAGAAACTATTCCCGACTCACAATTTTCACACTTTACCAATCCCGTGCTCGTTTTTCTTCCGTTTTGTCTTTTCTTAGTCCGTTTTACGATATCCGTTATCGGCACATTCATAAACACAAAAACACACATATATATGGCTTTAGAGGTTAGTTTTTTGTCATTTTGGTTCAGTTTTGATAAAGAAAAGGTATGTGTTTTCACACATACCGTCAGTCACTGTCCATTTTCTCCTCCAACTAAAAACTAAGAAAATAAAACTCTAATATCCAAATGTCGGCACCAGGGTCAATCAAAATCATGACATGCAAAAAACACAACCAATGAATTCCTATACTCGGGTCCATGAGCAATCACGAAAACCCGAGAGGTCATCTAATCCATACCCCAAAAAATATTATAACCCCTCCTAAACTAGTAGGGATTACGTGTTTGTCTCTTAGATGACCTCCATTAGTTTGTGTTTTGCATTAATTTACATATGTTTCGATTCCTTTGAAAAATGAAAATACGCTAAAAAGTATATTATCTCATTAAAACATTTTTAGTCAAATATTATACCTTTAGCGTGTATTTGAAATTAATTATTTTGTTGAAATATCAATAGGCCACTATAGGATTTAGAATATATACCATTTCTTCTTGGGCAGAAAATGACTAACATCCTTACTTTGAAATATTGTCATTGCAATAAATTGAAAAACAAGCATACACCAAAAAATATTTTAAATACAAAAAATCATTTTAATTAGGTTGGGTCTATTAGTAGATGAAATGGGTCAAAAATAAATTAGGGTTTATGTTTGTATGTGTTAGACGAATAGACAATCTATTTATGTTTGTGTCAGTTGTTAGGTGAAGAAACGGCCGCAAATAAAGTAGTTTGAAAAAATTGTGTTGTTGATGGATCTTTGTAGTCGAATGAAACTTGAGTTTATTGATGAAGTTTACTTAGGCGTGGAAAGCAGGCTTAGACATAGACAATAGCTTACGCGTAATTCCTTCTTACATTAGACGAGGCTTAGAAAGTAAATCTGCTTCTGTAGCGTAAACTTTGGATAAAACTTAGGCTTAAGCGTAAACCAAAGTCTTAGTAGTAAGAACCTTATGTGTAGATTACTTAGAAGCAAGATAACTTATCGTGAAGAATAACTTGAAGTAAAGTGTTTTACTGTTTTTATGCTTATCTCGTAAAAACTAGGGTTTTACCAAAATCCTTTACATCCAAGTGTAAAAGATATCCAAAAGTCAGTATTTTTGAGGCTTATCCAAGCAAGAAAATCTTGGAGTAAACTCTTCAACCGAAGAGCAAATCTTTGAAAACCTTAAGTAGGAAGTACACAAATTACCAAAAAAGTTTTTATGCCCAAAACATTTTGTAAACCTGATTTTTATGATGAAGCTTGACTTCAAAATCACAAAATATCATAAATGTATGAAACTTGATGATTCAAATCTACTTTAAACCACAAGAATCTTGAGTTTTTAAGTGTAAAATTAAAAGCTTTTGATGCATTATGAAAAGTGTATATACAAAACCAGCATTATAGTGCAAAACTTCAAAAACAAAAGTGTTTCACCCAACTAGATGGCTTATGATACCATTATTGATCCTTGTGTTTACATTTTGGTGACCTAACGGTGGGTATCATCACGCGTGTAGAATTTGGACTAACTTAGTAAATGTTATTAGGGACCAAAGGTTAAAGGTTTTTAAATAAAATTTAAACAAAGTTATAATTTTGGACTAACTTGTAAATGTTATTAGGGACCAAAGTTGAAAATTGGTTTAAGTTGAGGGTGTGTTTGGTAATTTGGAACACAATCTTGAATCAAAGTGTAGAAACTATTCCCTGGCTACGACTTTTCACACTTTACCAATCTAAGTGCTTTCGTTTTTGTTCCATTTTGCAATATCCGTTACCGGCACAGCATAAACACAAAACACACATATATGGCTTTAGAGGTTGGATTTTGGTCATTTGAGTTAGGTTTGATAAAGAAAAATTGTATGTTTTCCTTTGTTAGGTCACTAGTTTTACAACACAAGTTATATAGAAAGGAGATGAGGCGATTGAACAAGATCTAACACACACACAAACAATAATAATAGGCGGTTATGCGTAGGTGAATGTGAAAGAAAATAACTTGAACAACCAACCCTCAAATGAGGGTTTACAAGAGTATTTATAGGAGGGAAGCTAAGGCAACACTCCTAGTTCCTTCCTTTCTTATGGGCTTGGGCCTAAGCTTATGGGCCTTCTACATAAGCTTGACCTTAAAAAAACATAAAGGCCATAATAAAGCTACCTATTACATATGAAATATAAATACTTGAAATCCTGTTTAGGAGTGATTCCAACAATCTCCCCCTCAAGTATATATGAATGTAGCGGTGAAAGCGTTGATGTAATAGTAGCTTTGGGCGTCTTCGACATTCTTCTTTCTTGTGAGAGAAATGCCTTGATTGAACAATCTCCCGGTGTAGAGATAGTTATCTTTGAACAGTTATGCTTTGGCGTCATCTTTAACTTTGTTCTTTGATCATTGTTCTTTGTGGTGAAAGTGATAGTATGTTGTTGTGCATCGATGCACTTTTCAGTGCCTTCGCTTCTCCGGTGTCTCCACGTCATTCTTCAACATGCTCCTGCGCTCTTTGGCGTTGGAATTCATCTTGATGAAGTTCTTTAAGTCTTTAACTTTGTAGATTCTTTGGTTTGTGAAGAATCATTACGGCGTTGTGTTGCTTTTGAATAGAACTTCCATTAGTGATGATGTTGGCGTGAGCATGAGAAGAATCAACACGATCATCCGCTCGGAGCTTCCATAAGAAGAAAACATTTCAAACGGTTAGTAATAAGCGGTTTCAGGCACTTACAAGTTTGAACTTCGAGAGTGTTAACAGCATAGTGTGAAAACACGTCTCTAATTCTTACAAGGCGTTCTGACTGGAGTCCCACAAGTGAGATAACGCGATGTACGAAGTACATCTACGATTGAGATGAGTCGTGAGGTACGAAGCATCACCTCACGACTGTAGACCGTTTGAGACACCTCAGCGTAATCCGCGGGGATTTGAGAAGTGACACGCTATGGGGCTGTTTGATGTTGACCTGGCGAGGAGTTTCCATTCAATCGCGAGGATCAAGATGTGAACCTCTCATAAATGTTCTCGACAGTTGCTAAGATCATGAAGGACTCGATATGAACCAATGATGATCTTATTGTTGATCATCAAGTGATTAAATGTCAAGTGTTCCTAAGAGATCTTTTGATGAATCTCGTGGCTCTAGACTCAATAGTGCGTTTTGGTTTTCTGGAGCGGAGACTAGGGAGAGGGTCTCCTTCTTCAATACCAGCAATCTCTAGGAGAAAGCCAATAGTTCGTAGGGTTCCCTGTGAGAATGAAACAAGCTTATGTTGAGAGAAACTTGAGTGGCTGAGAAGGTTTAGTGCATCGTCCTTTGGGTCCATGGCGACTTTTAATCTTCAATACGGTGTCACTAAGTGACAACGGTAGCATATGAATTGAACCGGTTATGCGCCTAAGTTGAATAATCTGGAGGGCTATTTCTTTTCACCCTTTACTTTGCATTTCTTTTTGATTCTTCAACTCCTTCTTTCTTCGATTCTCATTTTCTCCTTTTTACAATCATTCCTAAGGACTTCTAACACTAACTAATGGTAGTGTCCTTGGGTAGATCCCTCCGACTCTGGCGGATCATAGGACGGTTATTCTAACCTTAGTCACCTTATAACTCCATGACTAACCTATGTTGCCATTAAAACCCATGTGAAAATATCTCTCAAAGGGTTTGTTAATGAAAAACATGTTTGAACCATTGTGAGAGATGATGTTTTTCATAAATACTCCCCCTCCACATGTGCTTAATAGTTTTAATGGTTAAATGCACGGTGAAAGGCTGGCGCACTTTTGAATTGATCCACTGAAGATAGACAATCCCCTTGAGACGGTTACGTTGCATAGTTAAAGAGTTACATTGTCAGCTTTTAGGTGACAACTAGCTCTAATAACTACCTTGAAGGTGTAGACAAACCTAGAAAGGTTATCAAACCCGTCAGACTTCATGTCTACCAAGAGTTTCTCGAATGGTACATTCTACTCGGACAAGTCCTTTGAGACACGTTTACATCACTAGCGAACTAGCTTGAAATTATTACCGTCGGGACAAGTCTTTTGAGTTACTAACAGTTTAGTACCGTCAATTCGTTGGTTAAGTCACGAGGTACCTGATTCATTTGCATTTTGTACAACATATTTCTTATCACACAATTTTCTCCCCTCAAAAATGGCATATAAAATGTTATTTTTGAGCGGTTGAAATAAATATGACCATTTCGAGTGTTCTTGGGAAGATGACCACTATGAACAATTTGTGAACAAAGTTTTAATACAAATACTCCCCCTCAACTAGTGATATAAGCGGTTGAGGTTTTGAAAAATCATATGGGGAAGTACTTGTGTTTTGAGCAAAACCTTGAAAATTGAAAGGTTTGATAGGTTTTACTCAAAAATAAGAAGCTTTAGCTCCTTTTATAAGGATTGTGGCAGCGAGTACCACGGGGTCCTTTCTTGACAATACGGGTTGTACACTGTTATGTGTGCACAAGCCATAGACATATATAATCATACATCCAAAATTATGAAGGAAATAATTCAAGGGGTACCGGGAATGCGATGATATTCGAAGTGCGCCGCAGGCGTTGAAAGCGGTGATGTTTCTCTGGGTGCGACCTAACATAGCTCTCAATCGTCTGGCCCGATCCCTTCGAACAACCGTTCATCAATCATGGTGATGATCGTCTCACATCCCTCCTTTCTTGAGAATTCGGTAACCCAGGACCCAACATGCGTAATCCATCCCTAACCAACTTCAAGGTATGATCCCGAATTTGTGGAGCTCACTACGCCATGCTTTCTTTGAAGTTCACTATGGTAAACAACTCGAAAGGTTTCTTTGATGAGTGTATATTGAGAGGTGGTTGAGATGTCGGGAAGAGTAAGCGTTGGAGGAGTGAGGTTGACAGCGTCGATAAGATTCAACGACCATGCGGATATCTTCAACCGCGTTCTTTGATCACGATCGTCTAATGAAGATGAAGCTGACTTGATAAATTCACGTTGAACTTCGATTAGAATTGTCTCATCGACCACTGTACTTTGGCAAGGTACATGTCTTGATGTCGTTGAGGACAAGTTCTCAAAGTCGACCTCGAGATCCATAGTCTGTTCATCTTGTCGTTTGACTATGATATTCTTTAAGAATGTGTAGTCCCACTCAGACTTGAGATCAATGTGTTTGATGGCCACGATGTCCTTAGAACTATACAATGCATGTTGAGACTTACGAACCGAGGCTTACGTAGTAGATTCTTGGCGTTCGGGCCAATGATGAATCCCATACAATGCATCTTGGTGCGTATGCTTGCGTTGTCGAGAAAACAAGTGATTTGCACGTTCCTCGATAGCTATGCGGTTTGAGTAAATATTTGGGAATGGAAGAGTCAATGATGTAGCGTATTTTCTTGAACCATCGCTACGTGTAAGAAAATCTAGGTCTGTTAAAGAAGTATCGGAAGGGAATCCGTGGTTCGATCTTTTGGCCAATGGTGGTAGGGGTTTGGTCCAATGATTGTAGTATGGAGGGTTGTCCCTTTGTGTGAAGTCAATGTTTGCTTCCGGATTGAGCCAATCCATGTCGTTAGACATAGCTTGAGCGATGTTCTCAAGATGATATTCGACCTCGGCTTTCGAGCTGTCTTTTAAAAGTTGGAATGCTTCATTCTTGATTAAGCTTCAACTTCGAGATTTCGTCATTTTCTTCACATGGAACTTTTCTTGCAAAAGTTTTGTGTGCTCCAATGTAGAACCGTCTACCAATTCTTGACCTTCATCCGGGTAGGGAGTTTGATTGACAAGTGTGGAGAACCATTCAAACTCTTCGGTTTTATAGTCATCTAGCCATGATCGACTCGAGTGATTCGTCTTCTTCTTCTTTTGGAAGGCCTTGATGATGATCTTGGTTTTTGCACTTGTTTGGGTGAGGTGGGTTGTTGTGGGGCTCAGGACCTCTTCATCGTCACCACCCGTATACTCAAAGTAATCACCTGTTTTATGAGTCGGGGTTGTAACTTCGGAATCGTCCGAGGTTTATCGATAGAACCGAGGTGGAGGAGACTTTTGTTGAGAAGAAGTCCGTGGTGGAGGAGGTGGCATCAGTAGATTTACGGGGCTTACGGCGTTTAGGTGCGAGAGTCCTTATCCTTATCATCGTCATCTCTTGGTCATTTGGGTTGATCTGCTGACTCCTTGCATGATGATCTGAGTTGAAAATCAAGTAGATTTTGAAAAATTTAGCTTCATCGAAGTAAGCGTTCGGATCGCTTTGACATTTGTATCACAAGTTTAGCGATTAACTTCAGTTGAGAGATCGGCTTCTTTGGCCATTGTATGTTTAACCAATGCGGCGATGTTAGGGGTGAGTTATGCGGAAAATACTTCTCTAGTTACAGGGGGACGATGTCGAGAAGAAACTTGTGAGTATGATCTCTTCTTTGTCTTCTCCGGTTCCTTTTGGACTTTAGGAGCGATATCCACGAAGGTACTTGTTAGTGTAACCTTCCGATCATTTCATTCGGTTCCTCTTTTCGATGACTCTTCATGAACTTCTGAACAAATTCCCTTTCTTTCTCCATCTTGTGTTTCTCATCATTTAAATGAATTTGATCGACAAACCAATTTAGTTTTGTAAGTATGTCCTTCTTTTCGACTTGTTGGATGACTTTCACAATCTTTTTATGAGCTTGAAATCCAAGATTTAGGTGGTTTCTTCACTGATTTGGATGATGATTTTGGTTGACTTCTTGATGGTGGTGGTGATGAGTGAGATGAAGAGTCGATGAGGAGGAGACATGAGGAGACTTGGGGTCCTTAGGAGGTTGAGGTTTTCCTTGGAGCTGTGTGGGACTACCGAAGCAACTTGTCATAATCATCATCTTTATCTTCGCTTAGTCATCTTAGTTTCAGGTTCTCAAAATCATATCACGATAGTATCCTCCATTTGTTGTTGTTGTTGCAAGAGTGGTGGCACGGATCCTTATCGGGTTGATTAACGCATCGAGGACACGGTGAGGAGTGGGCGACACCACTTGATCCTCGGGGCCACCCATTTGATCTTTTGCAAATTCTTGACTTTTGAATTTGTCGGCTTGTGAAACTTCTTCTGTATGATTGATCCGGTTGCTCTTCTTCTTCTTGAGCTTTCATCATGTGGCACAAGTCGGGGAGTCTTTCCTTTTCCTTTAATAGTTTGGGACTTGGAGGTTTAGTGCTGAGGAGTTCATCGCTGCGGTTGAGTAGGTAATCTCTTCATGCATTATGGGTAGCATGAGCTTTGTCCACAAGCTTTCTTTGCGGTTGAGGTGAAAGGATCGGTGGCTATGAGAAGGAACTTTCTTCTTAGGGGAACAATCCTCTTTGAAATAGGTTTCCTCTTTGGAACTTCTTTGACTATCTGTACTTGTGACACTTCCGGCACTTCCTTTTGGTTCTCCTACGGGTGTTCGAAGATTTTCGTCGAGATGACCAACTTTGCCTTGTCATTTGCTTCCGGATACCTTTTTATGCGTTTGAGCTTCGACATCTTGTTAGAAGAAATCTGGCGGCCACGGACACCTTGTTTCTTTGTGGATGTTTCCTTGATTACGGGAGATAGAATGGGTTCCGTCAACATATCGTGATTATGGGGGTCATTGAGCCTCTTGGGAATGTCAGGATGAAGTCCAAGTGCTCTCTGGATCAACAATTTAGTATATCCGATGTAGGGAATCTTTGAGCCAAGTTTGTTGAGAAATGACATCATGTCATCCCAAATCGAGCCGATAGCGATGTGTTTCTTGTTGACCAATGCCCAGAATATTTGCGGTTCCATGAGCTTAGGGTGCTCATAGCATTTATCACGACGAAGCAGACTTGGTGATGATCATGTAGAGAGTTCTCCGGGGTTGAGGAATACTCTTAAGCTCTACGTGAGAATGCTTGGTGATTATTCCCGTAGCCTCGTCATAACCGATATTGATTAAGAATTGGAGAGTGAGCTCTTGGCCGGTGTGGCATATAGTTTGGTTGGATCGACATGAGAATTAGGAGCGACCCTTAAGTCTGCGGGTGTAATGGTGACTTGTTTGTGATTGAGTCCTGTCCGCAGGCGGTTTGTCCTTTGACCCTTTCCATAGTGTTCGGGTATTTGATGAGATCTAGAACGGATTCAGAGTGAGTAAAGCATGTTACGTACGGATGAGTCCTCGAATGTCAATAGCAATTAAACACGAAGATTGAGCAAGTGAGGGTGTCAAAGTCAACAAGGAGATTATTCTTTCCTATCTTCATTGGATAGCCATGAGGATAGATATCGGCAATGGAGAGAACTTCAGGTGCATCCACATTCATTTGTTGACCATGTCGTGATGCGAAATAACATTAGCCAAAAGAACCAACATATCGAAAGACATAATGTTAGTCAACGGAAGGTCTTAATGTCTAGTTATTGAATGTGATGTCAATGATTGTTCTGAGTCCTAAGTCACTTGTTTGTTCAATAGTCCAATGACGTCGTGAAATGTTTAGTGAGTTAGTTAACTTTAAGTTTTAAAGTTTATTTTATCACTTATTGTTCACAACATATCAAGCGATTTCAGTTTATTAGTGACATTTTGGATTACGTTGATGATATGATTAGTTTATTTACAAGTTTGTACACGTAACAATTCATAGCGAAGGTATGATCTGACTTATTAGGATTGGTAAAAGTTATGTGAGCGGGGAATGATATATGCGTGGCGTAAACTTACAGCGTAGGATCTAACTACGGCGTAAGAAATGTGCAGCGTAGGAAAAAAGAGACCTTATCGCGTAGAGCTTATGCGTGTAGGCATATATTAACCTTACGCGTAAGGCTACTAGTAAAGTTGACCTTATGCGTAGGGTCCTTGTTTGCATATCCTTCACGAGGATCTGCGTAGTCCCATATGTAGAACCTTATGCGTAGAAGCTACGTAAAGACTAATCTTAATAACAAGCTACGCGTAAGGTGATCCTTATCGCGTAGATTAATAACAACCTTGATTCTGAATATTCGTGTTGCAAGCACGAAATAAAGCATCATATCAACAAAGTTAAACACATAACATTCTTTTTATGATAAATCAAAACACATTTTACAGCTATTTAACGATTCTGCGTAGAAGCGCATCGCGTAGTCTAAACCCTAAATCTCTGGCGTATGAGATCTAGCCATGGAATATGCACCAAACTTACGGTAGTTTAAGAGTGTTGAGAAGTCTATATACCAAGTTATAACACTTAATTCATGGTGAATCAAAAATACCCAAAATTATGAACTTTAAACCCTAATTCCAAATTGTTGACCAATTTAGAGTTTACGGGTGGTTATAAAACAAGAAATCATCAATTCATCATCAGAAAAACATAACCCAACAATCTTTTTGACCAAAACACTTCACATTCGAAAAACACCCAATTCGACACATAAACCTAATTTTCAAAAATCATTTAAGTGTTTTACGGGTGGATTTTGATGGATAAATATCATTGATGTATTTAAAACATTTTGACACAATCCATTTAACCACGTCCACACAATGATTGTATGTGTTCATACAGCTTATCGCGTAGAACACCTAATCACTCATAACATGAATTTTAACCGTTGGATTTGAATGAAATTCAAAACCTTATCTTAAAAACATGTTTAGATCACAAAAACACTTACAAATGATGATCAAATCAAGATATCTTGAGCGATTTTAAATTAGGATGTGTTAGGTTTTGTGTAATAAATGTGAAGAATAAAAGTAGGTGGGAGGTGTTTTATTAAAATAACTTTAACCTTTTGGCAGTTTGGTCCCTCCACCTTTTCCTTTTTCAAACCAAGCCATTTAACTTCCATTTTGGTTACCAAACGAAGATTTTTGGAAAGAAACGGCGACACTCCCCTCGACTTGAGAAAATAATGAAAGGTTATTAATTTAAGTCCGAGGGTCTTTCGAACAGAAAATGTACCACCATTTGTAAAAGATCAACGAGATATGATAACATGCAAGTTACGGATGTTTTGAAGCAGTTAAATTTATTTTCTCCCCTCAACACTTGATCGGAAAAATCTTGAATTTTGAAAGATTAAAGTGTTGGCGGAAAAATGTACTTGCCATGTTGAAGAAAATAGATTAGAAGAATATTTTTGTTATTTTATCAGGTTTTATATTTTTGTATTTTGTTTTAGAAAAATTATTTACAAAATGTTTTGGTGTTTGATGAGGTTTTTAAGGCTTTTAGAGGTCATCAATTCCTCTTGAGTCAAACACCTCATACCAATCCGGTGGACCAACTCATTAAACCTAGCAGGAGCTAAGGCTTTGGTGAGAAGATGCATTGGTGGTATTACGTACCCACAAAGTATAATTCAACGGTACCTGTTCCACGTGGTCCTTGATGAAATGATAGCGAAGATCGATGTGCTTTGATTTGAGTCTTTGAACGAGTTGCGAGATGCAATGCACTCGATTGTCGATACATCGGGATTACTGTCAAATATGTAACCATAGTCTTTGAGTTGTGTTCTCATCCAGATGACTTGAGCACAGCACGTCGACATGGCTACATACGCCGGTTGATGGCGGCAATGTACAATCTGCTTCTTTGATTGCCAGACACGGTTTATCACCAGAAATTGTAAAGCTCACGAAGTACTTTTCCTTGAGTCTAAGCATCTGGTGCGTCGTCTGGCGATTAGTTCAAAACAGAATCCTTGGATACGGATCCCCAAGTTAATGGTTCCCTTGTATGTCGGGAGGATTCTTTTAGCCCGAGAGGTGGGTTTGATTGGTCGCGATATGGGGAGCATAGATAAGCGGCAAAGACAATATCAGTCGCTGGTTGTTAGATACATGAGAGACCCAATAATACTACGGTATTTTGTAGGGTCCACCAATTTCCCATGTAAATCGGCGTCTAACTTCTTGGTATGAGCCATTGGTGTGGCATAGGTGTCACGGGTTTTCATTCCAAATTTGTTTAACAATTCAAGGGCATATTTGGACTGACTCAAGAAAATACCACGGGGTGATTGATGAACTTGCGGTCCTAGAAAGAACGTAAGTTCACCCATCATGGACATTTCAAAATTTTTCTTCATTAGTTTTGCAAAGCGATTGAAAACTTTTTATGTGTATACCCAAAAATGATGTCATCCACGTAAATTTGAACAATTAAGATATGTGCCCGTGATATTGTATAAAAAGAGTTGGGTCAACCGAACCTTTGGTGAAATTATTGCAATGAGGAAGATGATAGCTTATGTACCATGCCGGGGCTTGTTTGAGACCATAAGAGCTTTGTTAGGTTTGTAGACATGGTTGGGAACTTCGGGATCAACGAATCCATCGGTTGGTGACATAAACCGTTTCTTTAAGTTGTCCATTGAAGCGCCGTTTGACATCCATCGATGAACCGTCATATTCATATGAGCTGCGACGAGAAATATCGAGCGACCTCAAGGCGAGCAACGGAGCAAAAGATTCTTCAAAGTCTATTCCCTCTTCGGCGATAACCCTTAGCAACTAGGCGTGACTTGTTTGGATGGCGTTCCTTGACATCAATTTGTTTTCCAAATCCATTTTAGACCAATGGCGTAGACCTGTTGGTCTTTCAACCGATTCCCATACTTCAAGACGTTTGAATTGGTTGAGTTCTTCTTGCATGGATTCAAACTAGTTGTCTTTTGTCATTCGTCTTTGATGTTTTAGGTTGATTGGCGACGGTGAGTGCATAAATGCAATGTTCACCATGCGTGTGAAGGCGTTGTCTCGTAACGGCGGTTGATTTGGGTTGCCAATAATTTTTCGAGAGGATGGTCTTTTGTCCATCTATGTAGAGGGTTGATGTTGGTATACATTGTGCGGTCGGGGATTCAAATGGTTTGTTGAAGATTCAGCACATCTGTGCGGCGGTCTCATTAGCAAACGGGTTGAAGAAGCATTTGGATCAAAATCTGCGGGTGGGGTACTTCATTGAATATCATCATTTGGTTCATCATTGTTAGGCGGTGTGTTCAAGCTGTTGTGTTGGAGTCAGCGGGTGTAGGTGCATCTTGCTTGATAGTTGTTGTAGCGAGTGTATCGGGTATAGGAATATTATCGGGTTGTGCGGCAGCTTGGATACACACGAACGTTCATCAATATCGTCACGAGCGAGCAAATAACCTTTCCATTTGTTGGCGAGTTAGGCGGGGGCTTTCTTGGTGATGATGGGGGTTGAGGGAAGTTTAAACGGTTGTGACCGGGTTCTAAGCTGTTATACTCCGAAGCCATTTCCGTAAGTTCATCGAAATGAGCATGAATCGTTTCCATCACTGTTTTGTCTGACGATTCCGGATCCAAACCTTTAGAATTATCACGATTATCCAATAAAGACTCCATATCGGCTTTGGCTTTGAGCTTTCAAAATCATCACGATCATTATTCGGATAGCAAAGGGATCCAAATACATGAAAGTGTTTTAGATTCGGTTTATGGTTGTGGACAAGCTTGAAAGGTGTTTTGTTGTGGCGTTTTGTGATCATAGAACGGTTTTGAGTATAGCAGTAGATCACGACTTACGCCCATAAGTAATCTGGAAGTTTAGCATTGATTAACATTGTTCTTGCGGCTTCCACTAGCGTTGGTTTAGATCTTTCAACAACTCCGTTTTGTTACGGTATGCGTGCAATAGATGTTTGATCTTTGAATTCCCACTTTCTCATAAAATTCACGAAGGGTTTGGTTAACAAATTGGTTCCTTTATGCGTCGAATTACGGCGGATTGTTGCGGTGAACACGTATTTTGTGAGAAAGGTGATGATCATTTGTGGAGCTTGGTCTTTGCTCTGAAGAAAGTAGACCCAAGTCCATCGTGAGTAGTCATCAACAATTACTAAGATGTAGCGTTTGCCATTGATCGTTTACATGCGCATCGGGCCACACAAATCCATGTGAAGAAGATGAAGCACATCTTTGAGGCTGTGTTCCACCTTTGAAGGAAAATGAGCACGAGTGCTTTTCCCTTGTTCACAAGCAAAGGTGATCTTTTGAATACGAATGGTAGGGAGTCCTTCAACTAGTTTGTTTCGAGCAAGGTTGGTGATGGTTTTAAAGTTTAGATGTGAGAGCGGCGGTTGCCATAGCGAGTTTTGTTGATGTTGCCTTTGAAAGTAAGCAAATGGGAGATGAAGCAACCATGTCTTGCATAGAGATAGAGTAAAGACTAGAATTACGAGCGGACATAAGGTCATTTCCTTGTAGATCACGAATGAAACAAGTTTTCTCCCTGAAAGCAACCTCTAAATCTCCATCACAAAATTGACCTCTTGAAAGATTGTGACCAGGCCTTCCACATAGTAAACCACCTGTGATTTCGATGTTCCCATTGACATAGTCTCCGTAGTCCATGATAGTTGCGAAGTGATCATTCCCGAATCACGGTGCCAATGAACTTTGCAATAAAGTTTGATACGATTTAAGATTACTGTCATGTGGGGGAACATCCGCTATCAACAATCCGAGAATGATGCGTATCACACGCATTACCGCAGGCGACCACGGATGGAATAGAAGTAGATGTGGAACCGAAATGTTAGAGGGTTCCAAGCGGATATAGTAGATATACACATCAATAGCTTTAGGTATCCACTTAAATCCTAGTGTGTTATATATCCATTTCCGCCATCTATAACTACTCTTTGCTTTAGTCTTAGTGAATGCACTAGGTGGTACAACATTCTTAGGAGGTGGCGGGGAGCTCTGAGGGATAGAAATGGTTTCTTAGAATCTAAAGATGGCGGTCTACCAAGCAGAGACTTAGAAAGATTAGTGGGCCTAGAGGTATTCCGGTTCTTAGGATTCCTTATCGAGAGATTATAGCTTTAGCAACACATTTGTCATGACAATGAGGAATTCATACTCTTCGACAAATAACACAAGGTGCATGGGCTGAATATCAAAAGTACTTAGCGTTTTAGCATTACGTTACATCACTATTTCTATTACATTTGCGGGGCCTTAACATCTATAGTGGAAGCAACATGATTTTTATTCAGTTCTAGGGTGTTCTTACACTTTAGCATTCCTTATTGATCTTTTCTTAGGTCGCAACTTCCTATTCTTCGATTGAGTGCTCTAGGCGTGAAAGTCGGACGTTTGGAAAGATGCAACTATTCTGTTTAGATAGAGGGAACACATTAGCAACTTGTGATTTTGGGTGAGATTCTAGGTTCATGAGTACTAAGTGTTACTGGGGCTAATCTCTTAATGATGTTAGGCGGAAGTTGTTCATACTTTCCTAACATTTCTCTTAACTTGAGGATAGTGTGAATCAAATCTTGATTTTGAGCGAACATTTCCGGCAAATTCATGACTTCTTTAGTGTGTGCAAGATAATGATCAAGTTCATTTGATGCTTCATTACGAGTCTTTTTGAGTAAATCAAATATGACACCATATTCCTGTTTAACTTTTAAAAGTTCTTGTTCATATTTTGAGATTTGACACTTCAAAGACACGTTTTGATCATCCAGTTGCTCAATTTTAGAATCAGAAGATTTTGCACTCAAGCTGACGATTTTGTTTTGAAAACAAGTTGTTGGTTGTGAATATCTTTTTACACCAATTAAGGCGGCGTTTGCATTTAAAGTTCATTGGTAATCGTTTGTTTTCAACTTTTAAGGACTCGTCCGAAGCACATTATCGTTGTTCTCAACATTTACACAGTTTCAACAATATCGTGAGATATCAAATGCAAATGTGACATGAAGTAACACAACATTATGGATATCAGCACAGATAACGTCTTCCAAGAGTCGATCAACATCTTTTTCAAACAGTTTCTTTTTGCGTTTAGTGTTAGAAATAGATGTTTACTTTTCTCAAAACGTTTTCATGACCCAAGTTCCTTATGAAAATCCTTTTCGAGCAATTGCACAACTTTTCAAGTTTTTAACATTAGGTAAAGATTTTTCGAAAAATGTCTCTTTGTTCTCGAGGAAGCGATTGAAAATGTTCAACTTTGATTTCAGGTCGATATTCTATCTCATGTTGTAAAATTTTGAGGTCAGCCATGAAAATGTCAAAGTATCGAAGAATTTTTGATTTTCGGTTGTGAGTTTACTTCACTAATGGAAGGTAAAGGACCATAAGTTTGTGCAAAGTCTGTTTTGGGTTTAACAATAGAAGACTTCGAGTGTTTTGATGATAACCCTTGGTGTGTTTGAAGAATCCGTTGGTGTAACGAAAGTGACCGCGTTTTTATAATTAAAAGGTTTGTTGTAAACAACGGTTTTTAATTTAGATCGACTCTCGTCTTACGCATCTAATTCCTCTTGGCGATGATATTCAACAACATCATAACGGTATTATCAATTTTATATTACTGCTTTGGAAACTTGAGGGTTGGTTTGAATGTTTTTGTTGAAAGCTTAGTTTGTAATCGGCAAGATTTTTCCATATCCATTTGGATTGGGTTTTAAGGTAAACTTTTCAATAAACATTCTTGTTTCACCATGTTTGTAAACAACAGTTTTAAACTCTTTAAGTTTGTTTTGCAAGCCGATGATTTCTTCAAGATGATCATCTATTCGTTGAATGCTTTTTGTATGCGGAGAACTGTTTTTGACAATTTAACAACTCGGCCTTAGCTTTTTGATTTTCCAAGGTGAGAGCGTTAATTTGCTTTTTATGTTCATGTTTCATTTGTTCTATTTCGGACAACAAAGCATTCGAGCGGCTAGATCCATATCTGTCTCTCTAAATATTTTTCATTTTGATGAGATTTGGAAAAGCTTTCAAAACCTTTTCACGGTTTTCTTGAGTTTTGAAAAAGTTGAGTTGCATTTGTAAACATTCAAAATCCTTGGTTAACAGTGCATTTTTGCTTTTTAAGTCCTGTTTAATGCATACATTCCTCCATTTGATTTTTTGGTCTTGAATTAAGCGAGCAAAATCCGGATGAGGCAGGATCATCTTGTTGGTGAGTCTCAACATGATCATTCTTAGATCCTCGATGAATACGGAGTCAATTTGATTATCAAAGGAAACCATAGGGTCATTTTGATCGTCAAATGTAACTACGGGGTTAGTTTGAAAATCCTCGAGAATGAGATGTAAAGACTCATTTTGAACATCTGATCCTTGCGGATCAGATGTTGGCGGTGATATTAGTTCGATATGATATGGTTTGTTGGGTTTTGAGACAAGCCATCGATGTCATCACTCTGGGCCTGTGTCACTCATGTGCAGCTCATGCATATTAGCCATCAACATAACATTTGCATTGGCTGCAAGTCCTCCATATCATCATCACGAGTGCGCATTTGCCATAAAGCTCGTTCTTTGTTTTGAGAGCCAGGCTTCATCCTTAAGAGCCAAAAGAAGAGCCTCTTTGAAATAAGCACTGCCCTAGTCCTTGGCTTTGGGCATGCATTAGCCAGTGTCCCTTCTCATGCGGTTAGCATCGAAGACCATTCAACCCATTTTGAGCATTTTCCTGTTCCACCACTTGAGCTCTGTTGTTATTCCTACCCACAGCATTAAAACCCTTGACCACCTCATTTGTGACCATAACCCGATTACGAACTTCAACACGTCCATTGTTCACACGACTTGATTCCGTGTGTTAGATGAGAACGAATCTGATTGTTGGATTGCTTGATAGCCAAGGATCCAATTCCTCATTAGTCGACTATGAGTGCTTGATCATTGTTGTTGTTGTAAGGAACCAATTGATTTTGTTGATTATTTGTGATTGAAGTTTGATGTAAGCTGAGATTGGTTGAGTTTCTTGGTTGAGGAGGATAACTTTTTGAGCATATAAGGCAAGTTGTTGATTTTCTGGATGTGTTGGTGGAGCAATTTGAGCACGGAGAATCCTTTCCGATCAACTTCCTTTTCATGAGGCTTCAAGTAATCGTACAACAATCCATATGTATAATGATGCATATTCTTAAACGGCGGAGAAAATGACATACTTCTCCCATTCAGGGACCAAGACTACTTCGGAACTTAGTATTCCCGCAATTCTTGGCATGATGATGTTGTGTTTATCCAAATCATTGATGATGTCTGAAAAACGATGATGATAAGACTCTAGTGTCTCTCGAGGTTCAATCATGAAGTGTTCATAAGCCAAGTAAGTTTTGGATTCCAAATCCTCGATTGAGTCTGAATCCTTCCATAAGAAGATGAATATGATCCCACATTTCCTTTGCGGTCTTTTGAGCATCAACACTTCGAAGAATTGGGTTAGGTAATCCTAAGAGGATATATTCCATTGCAAGCTCATCGGCTTCATAGTGTAGAAGTTCTTTGGATTAAGATGCTGCTTGATAGCAATGTTGGTTTGTTCATCTCTTGGTGGAATGGCATTTGGATCTCCGGTACAATGATAGTAGGCATCTCAAATGGACCTTTCAAGATAACCTTCTTTAAGAACTTTCCATGTGGCTTCTTCAGATCACAAAACCTAAAGAACCTTATCACCCATTGATCGTAGTTTCTGAGAGTGAGCATTGGAGGTCTATCAAGTGATCCGACCTCATGAATTGATTGTTGGTTGCTTAAAGCTTCACACATCTTTGCAAACCAAGTGGGTTCCTTCATAGTGTTCCTTGATGGATGTTGATTGTAATCATTTGTGTAGGGTTGAACTTGAAGACTTGGTGGTGGTTGAACCATTTGAGGTTGTGGATTTGCACCAAGTTGTGGAGTATGTTGTTGATTAAATTGTTGTTGATAAATTGCTTGTTGTTGATTCCATTGTTGATGTTGTGGACTTAGTTGTTGTTGTCGTTGAGGATAAGTGTAAGGGAAATAGTTAGAGTATGGTGGTTGTGACATGTTGATAAACTTGTGTGGTAAAATGGATCTTTGTAGTCGAATGAACCTTTGTTGATGAAGTGTCCTTAGGCTTAGAAAAGACAAGAACCAAGTAGCACTTAGCGTAAAAAACACCAAAAGTTCGCGTAACAATAAGGAGTTACGCGTAGGTTTTAGCTTCGTAGTAAGTAGGATAAAAGCACTAAAGTTATGCGTAGACAAAAGTTAGGTAGAAAGTTAGGTAGTAGGATTACCTTATCGTAGACCTAAGTTTCTGGCGTAAAGTGAATCTTATGCGTAGAAGTTTCTACGCGTAAGCTTATGCTTATGCGTAATTTAGGGTTTTGCCCAAATGATCTTTTACACTTCACGATTAAAAGATATCCAAAGTCGGCGTATTTTCAGGACTTATCCAAGTAAGAAAACACGAATAAACCGAGAAAATGAAGATCAAACCAAGGAAAAATCTTACGCGTAATTTTAGGGTTTTGATACTGCGTAGGATTACTCGTAACTTTGATTTTGCCCAAATGTGTTTCTAAACCAGATTTTGTTATGGAATAGCTTCAATAGTACCAAAAGAACACAAAAGTGAGAATTTTGATGTACCAAAGCGCTAAATGGGTTAAGCGTAGAGCGACACCACGAACAAAACAAGCTTAAAAACGTAAATCCACGCGTAAAGTTTGAAACTTTTTGCAAAAAACAAGTATTTTAACACCTCAAAACATTGAAAGTACAAGAATCTTGGATTAAAAAGTTTAAAAAACGAGTTTTAATAGAACCAAAGATGGCGTTATCTTTACGCGTAAGACCTTAAACCAAAAACTTCAAAAACAAAGTGTGCACCCAACTATTTGGCGATTGATACCACTGTTAGGTCACTAGTTTTACAACACAAGTTATATAGAAAGGAGATGAGGCGATTGAACAAGATCTAACACACACACAAACAATAATAAGAGGCGGTTATGCGTAGGTGAATGTGAAAGAAAATAACTTGAACAACCAACCCTCAAATGAGGGTTTACAAGAGTATTTATAGGAAGGAAGCTAGGGCAACACTCCTAGTTCCCATCCTTTCTTATATTGGGCTTGGGCCTAAGCTTATGGGCCTTCTACATAAGCTTGACCTTAAACAAACATAAAGGCCATAATAAAGCTACCTATTACATATGAAATATAAATACTTGAAATCCTGTTTAGGAGTGATTCCAACATTACTTTATACCATCGGTCATTTGTCCATTTTCTCCTCAACTAAACACTAAAGAAAATAAAACTCTAGTATCAAATGTCGAACCGGGGTCAATCAAAATCATGACATGCAAAAACACAACCAATTAATTCTATACTCGGTCATGAGCCATCACGAAACCGAGAGGTCATCTAATCCATAAGAAAATATTATAACCCCTCTAAACTAGTAGGGGTTACGTGATTTTCTTTAGATGACCTCCATTAGTTGTGTTTTGCATTAATTTTATGTGTTTTGATTCCTTTGAAAAGTGAAAATACAGCTAAAGGTATATTATCTCCCTAAAAACATTTTTAGTGAAATATTATACCTTTAGCGTGTATTGAAATTATTATTTTAGTTGAAATATCAATAGGCCAACTGTAAGATTTTGAATATATACCATTTCTTCTTGGAAGAAAATGACTAACATCATTCACGAAATATTGTCATTCATAATAAAATTGAAAAACAAGCATACACTAAAAAATATTATAAACACAAAAAATCATTTTAATTAGGTTGGGTCTATTAGTAGATGAAGTGGTCAAAAATAAATTAGGGTTTATGTTTGCATGTGTTAAGCGAATAGACAATCTATTTGTGTTTTGTAGTCGTTGTTAGGTGAAAAAGCGGCAAAATAAAATAGTTTGAAAAACTTGTGTTGTTGATGGATCTTTGTAGTGGAATGAAACTTGAGTTTATTGATGAAGTTCACTTAAGTAGAAAAGAAGCTTAGAGCGTAGACAATAGCTTACGCGTAATTCCCTTACTGCAGCGTGAACCGAGGCTTAGTCGTAAATAGTAACTACCCGCGTAAACTTTGGATAAAACTTGGCTAGCATAAACCAAGGGCTTAGTAGTAAGACCTTATGCGTAAGATTACCTTAGGTAAAGATGAACTTATGCATAAGAATAACTTAGTCGTAAAGTGTTTACTCGTAAGCTTTTATGCTTATCACGTAAATTTAGGGTTTTTAACCAAAATCTTTTACTTATCCAAGTGTAAAAGATATCCACAAGTCGAAAGTATTTTCGAGGCTTATCCAAACAAGAAAACAGGTAAACACCTGACTTCAAAGAGCAAATCACGAGAAAACCTTAGGCTTAAGAAGTGATAGGCGTGGATGACTTATGTGTAGATCCTTAAGCGTAAAAACTAGGTTATTACAAAGGCATTAGGAAGTACAAAAAATTACCAAAACTGATTTTTACAAAAGTTTTGTAAACCTGATTTTTATGATGAAACAACTTCAAAATCACCAAAATATATCACAAAGTATGAAACTTGATTATTCAAATCTCTTTCACCTTACACGTAGCAAGAGGTACACAAAATAAACCAAGATTGAAAACAAATCTACACGCGTAAATTTTGAAACTTGCTAAAAAAAACTTAAACTTTAACACAAAATAAACCTTAACCACAAGAATCTTAAAGTTTTTAAGTGTAAAATCAAAGCTTTTGATCGTATGAAAAGTGTATCGCAAAACCAGCGTATAGTGCAAAATTCAAAACCAAAAGTGTTTCACCCAAATAGATGGTGTATGATACCACTATTGATCCTTGTGTTACATTTTGGTGACCTAACGATGGTATCATACGCGTGTAGATTTTGGACTAACTTTGTAAATGTTATTAGGGATCAAAGGTGTAAAGGTTTTAAATAAAATTTAAACAAAGTTAAATTTTGGACCAACTTTGTAAATGTTATTAGCGACCAAAAGTGAAAATTGGTTTAAGTTGAGGGTGTGTTTGGTAATTTGAAACACAATCTTGAATCAAAGTGTAGAAACTATTCCCCGTGTTAGGTTCCCGTATTAGTAACACAAGTATTAATATAATAAATAGAGAGGAGAATGGATCGGATGAGCACAATGTACACTTATGCGAAAGATATGAAGAAAGGTTTATGCTTAGGATAAATGTAAAAGTTAACAACCAACCTTCAATAGAAGGTTTACAAGAGTATTTATAGGGCAACACTTCTAGACTCCTTCCCTTCTTATGGGCTTAGACCAAGGCTCATGGGCTTTCTAATAAGCCTTGCATGATTACTAACATAAAAGCCATATTAAGCTATATACATATGAATCACTAACACTTGAAATATTGTTTAGGAGTGATTCCAACAATCTCCCCTAAGTGTTAGTGATGAATGAAAGAGTGATAAACATTGTAGGTCTTGATGTAATAGTAGCTTTGACGTCTTCTGACATTCTTCTTTCTTGTGAGAAGAAGTGTCTTGATTCTAACAATCTCCCCATAGTAGAGAAATTGTTTCCTTTGAAACATTTTGCTTTGACGTCATCATTTTCTTTGTTCTTTGATCTTTGTTCTTTGTGATGGAAGTAATAGTATGTTGTTGTTATTTGTGCATCAGGTGCTTCGTTGCTCCGGTCTCCACGTTTTTCTTCAACATGCTCCCGCTCTTTGCGTTGGATTTGATACTGATGAAGTTCTCTTAGTCTTTAAACTTTGTAGATTCTTTGACTTGACGAAGAATCATTCTGACTTTGTGTTGCCTTTTTGAGAGAACTTCCATTAGTGATGTTGTTGGTATGAGCATGTGAAGAATCTGCACGATCAGTCCGCTCCAGAGCTTCCATAAGAAGAAAACATAAGAAAGGTTAGTGATAAGCGGATTCCAGCACTTACAAGTTTGAACTTTGAGAGTGTCAACAGCATAGTGTGAAAACACAACTCTAATTCTCACAAAGGCTGTTCCTGAACTGGAGTCCCATAAGTGAGATAACGTAATGTACCAAAGTACACCTACAGTTCAGATGAGTCGTTGAGGTACACGAAGCATCACCTCCATTTGTGACCGTTTGAGACACACTAAGCGTAATCCACGGGGATTACAGAAAAGCGTGTTGTCAGGGCGTTTTGATGTTGACCTGGCAGGGAGTTTCCATTCAATCACTGAGGATCACATATGTGAACCTCTCATAAATGTTCTCGACAGATTGCTAAGATTTGTGAGGACACGATAATGTATCACTTGCGTCCTTAATGTTGAACGACAAGTGATAAAATGTCAAGTCTACCTAAGAGATCTTTTGATGAATCTCGTGGCTCTAGACTCAATAGTGCGCTTTGGTTTTTCTGAGCGGAGACTAGAGAGAGGGTCTCCTTCTTCAATACCATCAGTCTCTAAGAGAAAGCCGATAGTTTACGTAGGTTCCCTGTGAGAATGAAACAAGCTTCTGTTGAGAGAAACTTGAGTGGCTAAGAAGGTTTAGTGCATGCGTCACTGGGTCCATGACGAATTTGATCTTCAATACCGGTGTCATCGAGTGACAACCAGTAGCATATGAATTGAACGGTTGTGCACGCCCTAAGTTGAATAATCTGGAGGGCTATTTCTTTTCACCCTTTTCTTTGCTTTTCTTTTTAATTCTTCAACTCATTCTTTCTTCGATTCTCATTTTATCCTTTTTATAATCATACCTAAGGACTTCTAATTCTAACTATTGGTAGTGTCCTTGGGTAGATCCCTCCGGCTCTGGCGGATTATAGGATGGTTATTCCTAACCTTAATCACCTTATACCTCCATTGCCATAAAACCATTTTCATGAAAATCTCTCAAAGTGGTTATGAATAAGAAACATTTTATACCACTGTTGAAGTTTAAGATTTTTTAAATACTCCCCTCACACATGCTTAAGTGTTTTGGAACATGGTGAGAGAAGAGCACGCACTTTTTGAATTGATCAACTCAAGATAGACAATCCCCCGCGAGAGACGGTTACGTTGCATAGTTAAAGAGTTACATTGTCAGCTTTTAGGTGACAAATAGCTCTAATAACTATCTTGAAGGTGTGGACAAGCCTCGAAAGGTTGTCAAACCCGTCAAGGTTCATGTCTACCAAGAGTTTCTCGGATGGTACATTCTACTCGGACAAGCCCTTTGCAAGACACGTTTACATCACTAGCGAACTAGCTTGAAAGTATTACCCATCCTGGACAAGTCTTTTCGAGTTACTAACATTTAAGATCTCGTCAATTCATTGGTTAAGTCTATAGCACAAAGATTCAATTGCAATTTCACAACATATTTCTTATCACATAATTTTTCTCCCCATAAAAAATGGCATATAAATGTTATTTTTAACAAAATTTTGATATCGAATATGTCCATCTCAAGTTTTGCGGGAAGATTATTATGAAGAACAATTTGTGAACAAAGTTTTTAATCAAATACTCCCCCTCAACAAGTGATATAAACTTTTGAGGTTTTGAAAATCATAAGGGGAAGTACTTGTTCTTTTGAGCAAAACCTTGAAAAATGAAAGGTTTGATAAGTTTTACTCAAAAGTAAGAAGCTTTCACTCCGTTTATAAGGATCGTGGCACTGAAGCATACCACAGGGTCCTTTCATTACAAGTACGGGTTGTACACTGTTGTTTATGCACAAGCCATTGTCATTAAATTTACACACATCCAAGTCAATATTGAGAATGAAACTAATTAAGGGGTACCAGGTAGTCCAGCAATATTTCCAGGAATGCGAACAGGGCGTTGATAGCTTGTGAGAGTAATCCTAGGACGACCACCTACGAAGCTCTCAAGAGTTCTGAACCGGGTCCCTTCGTACAACCTTTCATCGATCCGAAAGTGATGATCCTCTTAACATCCCGCTCTCCCGAGAATTCCATCGCTGGTGACGAATGCCTTCATGTATCGCCTTCAACCTATAAGCCAAGCCGTCCCCAACTTTCTTCGTGTGATCCCCAAGCTTATGAAGATCTCTACATGCCATCAAGCAGTTGCGTTGTAGTTCACTACAGTAAACTACTCCAAATGGTGTGCCGACGAGAGTGTATGTGGAAGCTGGTTGATGTCGGGAAGTTCTAGTGAGGTCCGTGAGGTTGACACGTGTCTAATACGATTCAACAAAGAACTTGTAAATCTTCTACACGCTCTGGATCACTATGCTTCCGATGAAGATGAGCAAGGACTTGATGTATTCACGTTGAATTTCAGTCGAGAATTGTCTCATTCTTCCTTATACCTTGGCAAGATACAGATCTTCAATGTCATTGAGAGACAAGTTCTGAAAGTCCGCTTCACAAAATGCATAATCCCTTTCGTCTTGTCTTTTAACCACGATATTCTTGAGGAAGGTGTAATCCCATTTAGACGAAAGAGCTACATGCTTAACAAAGACTGATCCCTTTATCACTGTGCACTTCATGTTTAGATTTTCGAACCTGGCAGCTTTTGTAGTAGAATCTTTGGCGTTCCGCCCAATGGTGAATCCCATACATTGCATCAATGTCATACTGCTCCACAATCGTTAGAAAACATGTGAGTAGCCTTTCCTCGGCGCTATGCGCTTGGAGTATATGGTCAGCCGAACTAAGTGTAAGTGATGTAGCGTATTTCTTTGAACCATCTCTACCATGTAGAAGAAATTCCAAATCATTGTTGAAGAAGTAGCGGAATGGAATCTTAGGTTGATCTGGTTGGCCAATCATTGGTATAGGTCTAGACCGCTTGGTGTAGTATGGAGCCTTGTCTCTTCCGTGAAGTTGATGTTTGCTTGGGGTTGAGCCAATCAATATTGTTAGACATGGCTCGGGCTATGTTTTCAAGGTGATATTCAACTTCAATAGCACTTTAAATGAGTCTTTGAGTAGTTGAAAGGCTTCATTCTTGATTTGTCTCAACTCGATTTCGCCTTCTTCACTGAAACTTTTCTTGCAAGAACCTTAGCATGCTCCAACGCACTAACCTTCTACCATATCTGGATCATCGCTAGTGCGGGAGTAGCATCAACTAGTGTAGAGAACCATTTATACTCTGTGTCACCTTCATCTAGCCATTAGACGATATCAGCCTAGGACGCTTCTTTTTCTTCTTTGGCCTAGATGAGGATGCTAGTTTCTTTGATGAAGCGGGAGAGGTGGGTTGTTGTTGGGGCTCAGGACTTCATCGCCACCACCGTGTATTCAAATAATCACCGGTTTCTCTCGGTTCGGGTGTTGACTCAGAGTCCGAGGTTTGTCAGCCAGGCGAGGAGGAGATCGTTATTGAGCTGGAATCCTTTGGGGTGGAGGTTGCATGGAAGATGATTCACCAGTTTCTTTGGGCTTAGGCTCTTTATCTTTATCTTTATCCTTATTGTCATCGCCTCTTTGACGCTTAGGCCTTTCACTGCTCCTTGCATGACGTCTTGAGTTGATATTCTAGTAATGCCTCAAAAGTTTACCTTCATCGAGGTGAAAGTTGCAGATCGCTTACCCATTTGTAGCACCAGCTTTTGGAAATCAACTCAACATCGAGACAATTGCGGCTCCATTGGATTGATCGTATTGTAACCGGAGTGGATTGCATTTTTGCTTGACCAATTTCATGAGATTGGATAGAGCTGTCTGCAAACATCTCCCTTGTAACTCCGTGAACGGTGTCGAAGGAATTTGTGATTATATCCCTTGATCATCTCGTTCATTTCCCCTTGAAGATCATGTTGCATGAACTTCTGGACGTACTCCCTTTCATTAGACATCTTGTCTATCTCGCAAAGAAAGTTGATGTTGTCAGCGAGGTTATTTAGCTTTTGTTGAGCACGTCTTTTCTTCCTAACTTGCTTGACAGCTTAAACAATCCTTGTTTTAGCCCGGGATAACCAAGAGTCTCTTGGTTTCTTCACGCTTTAGATGTGGATCCGGTTGAGCCTTGGATGGTGGAGGTAAAGAGTGGAGAAGACAGTCTGATGATGAGGAGTCGTGAGGTGGCTCTGGTTCCTTTGGTGGCTCAAAAGTTTTCTCCTTGGAGCGTGCAGGACTGTCTAGAAGAAAAGTATCATAATCAAGATCATTATCATCACCATTTCTAGACTTAGCCATTTCATTTGCTAGTATCATACCAAAAGTTTTCTCGTCTTTTCCGGTTCAGTTCCTCTATGTCAAAGTTGATGGAATCCTCAATCTGCCTTTGTTGTTGTTCGTGGGGTGGTGGTGGTACCAGTTCCCTTATCGGGTTGATTAACCGCATCGGAAACTGGTGTGGATTGAGTTCCACCACTTGATCCTCCAGGGCCACGAGTTTGATCCTTTACGAATTCATCGGGAAAGTATTTTTGTCTGAGTTTCTTCAACTTATTTTGATATTCTCTTTCCTCATCAAATGGTTCTTCTTCAGAACTTTCCTTATCATGCTGCAACGTGAGTTTTCCCTTTTCCTTGCCTATTGGACTGGGAGGCCGAAGCATGTTGGAGTGTCATCAATTGCAGCTCAGAGTAGGTGACCTCTTCGTCTGATTTAGTTTCCTAACTTTCATCCAAGTATTTTCGCTGCGGTTCAGACTTGGGAATAGGAATAGGAACAGCTTCCTTAGAGGGAACTTTCCTTTGAGTGTGTTCCTCTTAAGGAACTTTTGACTCTCAATGCTTGTAACACTTCCTCCACGCCTCCCCGGATTTCTAGTGGGTGTACCGTAAGATTTTTCATCAAGAAAGCCTACTTTCCCTTCATCATCAACTGCTACCGATACCTTTTGTATGAATAGAGTTGTTTGACTGCATCGGTTAGGTGATCTCGCAACATCGCACCTCTTTCTTTGTTGTAGATTCCTTAAATCTGACTGTGAGTGTAGGCTCATACAACATGGATTGATTGTTGAGGTCATTAGTTCTCAGGGGAATATCAGGATTATACCCTAGAACTCTTTGGATCAACAGTTTGGTATATCTGATATATGGGATCTTGGAGCCAAGCTTTTTGAGGAATGACATCATGTCGTCCCATATCAGAGCTTCAACTTCAATATGTTTCATGTGGACCAAAGCCCAAAAGATCTGTAGTTCCATGAGCTTGGGATGGTCATAGCCACTATCACGTCCAGGATATTCTTAAGATCCACGTATGTAGAGGGTTCTCCATGGCTGAGGAATATTCTTAAGATCCACGTATGAATGCTTTGTGATTACTCCTGAAGCTTCGTCATAACCAATGTCGATCATGAATTGCTGAACAGCCTCTTAAGTTGGTGTGGCATTGTATTCGGTTGGCTCGATGACAGGAATGAGAAGAACAACTCTAAGTCCGGCCGGTGTGATGGTGACTTGTTTGTCATTGAGCGTCACCGTCACAACATTTTGTCCTTTGATCTTTCGCATTGTATGCTAGAACTGGTGAATGTAGATCTCCCAAGATCTGTAGCGAATTGGTGAGCATGTTCGATAAGGATGATTCTTCTAATGTCCACAACTATTAAACAAGAAGACTCGAAAGGGTGAGACTATCAAAATCAACATGAAGGTTGTTCTTTCCTATCTTCATCGAATAGCCATTAGGGAAGATATCTTCAACGGTGAGAACGTTTGGTGCTACCACGTTTTTTATTTGAGCGTCCATGTCGTGATCCGAAAGATATTTAGCCAAAAGAACCAACATATCGAAAGACATTACGTTAGTCAACAGATGGTTTTATTGTCCAATTATTGAATGTAATATGTCGATGATTGTTACGAGCCCAATGTCACTTGTTTGTCCAATTGTCCAAAAGACGTCGTGGATAAGTTTTCGTGAGTTGATTAACTTCAAGTTTTAAAGTTTATGTTTTCACTTATTTTTCACAACTTATTAAACATTTAAGCTTATTAGTGACATTATTAGTTTCGTGGCGTTATGATTTATTTATTTACAAGTTTGCACGCTGCACATTCGTAATTAAGGTTAAAACTAGGCTTAGGCGTAGAAATGGCAAGCTTATGCGTAAACATGAGTGATTATACATGTAAACGTAAGCTTATGTGTAGGTTCTTGACTTACGCGTAAGTATATTACGTAGGAAAAGAGGGCCTTATGCGCGAGCTTACGCGTAGTTTATATGGAACTTTACGCGTAAGGCTTACTCGTAAGAGTCAACCTTATGCATAGAGGTTACCGCTTACGCATGTCCTTCACAGGATACGCGTAGTCCCCAATGTAGAACCTTACGCCAGAACGCTACGCGTAAGATTTCTCTTACGCATAACATGCTACGCGTAAGGTGATCCTTATGCGTAGATGGCAAGTAACCTTGATTCTGAATTTTCACGCAGAGAAAACCTGAAATTAGTTCATCACATCACCAACCTTAACATATACATTCAATCTTTTACAGTTCAAACCATGAATACTCATTAAACAGCTTATGCGTAGAAACAAAGTTACGCGTAAACTTAAAACCCTAAAGTTCAATTTCTACGAGTAAGTGTTCTAGCCATAGGAATTGCATCAAAGTTTTTTAGGGATGTATAGGAAGCATATTGAGTTGTTCTATCCAAGTTTTAACATCAGAATCAAAGTTCAAAAATACCCTGAAATAAACCCTAGTTTTCAATTTTAAGGCAATTGATGTTTCTGGGTAATTTCTGAGCCTAGATATGATCAATTAATCATGAATACAACATCAACCAACTATCTTTTTCACGAGAAACACTCACATATGAGAATACCCAAACTTACGCATAAACCCTAAATTTTATAATCAATCAATTCGAGTTTCGGTGAGTATAAATGATAGAAATGGTGTTATTGTGATAATAAAAACATTTTGACACAACCATTATCACCAAAAACACTCAACCTGATTATGTGTTCATACGCTTATGTGAGAACACAAAATCACTTGTAGACAAAAATCTAACCGTTAGTTTTAAAAACAATTCAAAACCCATGTTCAGATTGTTACAAAGAATGTTTTAACACTTACAAATTGAAGATCAAAAGCACGGATTTGCAGATTGTATGTTAGGCGAGGGATGAGGTTGGTGGAAAATTAAATGTGAAGAGTTAATGTGGTTAGGTGGGTGTTTTTGTTAAAATAACTTTGAGTTTGTGACAGTTTTAGTCCCTCCACCTTAACCATTTACATCCCATGCCCATAACTTCCATTTTGGTTGCCAAACAAAGGATATTTGGAAAGAATTTAGACGAGACTCCCCTTTGGCTTAAGAAATAATGAAGTTTTATAGATTTTAGTCCAAGGAGTGTTAGTAAACCGTAGATGTTACCACCATAATTAAAGAAACAACCGGGATGAGGTAACATGCAAGTACAAGGTTTTATGAAACCGAAAAATATTTGCTTTCTCCCCCTCAACACTTGATCGAGAAAATACTGAATTTTGAAAGATTAAAGTGTTGACGGAAGGTTTGTACTTGCCATGTTAAAAGAAATATAGATTAGAAGAATATTTTTGTTGTTTTATCAGGTTTTATTTTTTTGTATTTTGTTTTTGAAAAATATTTACAAAAGAGGTTGTGGTGTTTGACTGGTTTTAAGAATGTTTTAAGAGTTCATCCAGCCTTGGGAGTCAAACACCGCATACCAATCCGTGGACCAACTCATTAAACCTAGCAGGAGCTAAGGCTTTGGTGAGAAGATCTGCCAATTGTTATTCAAGTACCCAAAGTATAATTCAACAAAGCACTGCTCCACGTGCTCCTTGATGAAATGATATCGAAGATCGATGTGCTTTGATTTCGAATGTTGAACAGAGTTGCACGAGATTGCAATGGCACTCCAATTGTCGCAGTACATCGGGATTTTGTCAAATACGTAACCATAGTCTTTGAGTTGTGTTCTCATCCAAATAACTTGAGCACAACACGTCGACATGGCTACATATTCTGCCTTCGTTGAGGACAGCGATGTACAATCCGCTTCGATGCCATGACACCAGTTATCACCAAGAAATTGTAATGCTCCTGATGTACTTTTCCGTGAATCTAAGCATCCTGCTGATCAGCGTCTGCCCTAAAAGCTATTAGTTCAAAACCAGAATCCTTCTGGATACCGATCCCCAAATTAATGGTTCCCTTGATGTATCGGAGGATTCTTTTAGCCTCAGAGAGGTGGGTTTCAGTTGGTCTCGACTGATAACGGGAGCAAAGATATACGGCAAAAACAATGTCAGGCCTGCTAGCTGTTAGATACATGAGAGACCCAATGATACTACGGTATTTGGTAGGGTCCACCAATTTCCCATGTAAATCAGCGTCTATCTTCTTGGTATGAACCATTGGTGTCACAGTTTTGCATTCCAAATTTGTTTAACAGTTCAAGGGCATATTTGGACTAACTCAAGAAAATACCACGGGGTGATTGATGAACTTGTAGTCCTAGAAAGAACGTAAGTTCACCCATCATAGACATTTCAAAATGTTTTTTCATTAGTTTTGCAAAAGCGATTCAGTACTTTTTATATGTTGACCCAAAAATGATGTCATCCACGTAAATTTGAACAATTAAAATGTGTGCCCCGTGATATTATATGAAAAGAGTTGGGTCGATCAACCTTGGTGAAATTATTGGCAATGAGGAAGGATGATAACTTATCGCACCACCCGAGGAGTTTGTTTGAGTCCGCAGAGCTTTGTTCGTTTTGTAGACATGGTTCGGGAACTCGTGATCAACGAACCCTTTCGGCCGGCTGACATAAACCGTTTCTTTTAGTTGACCATTCAGAAAAGCAGTTTTGACGTCCATCTGAAAGACCGATATATCCATATGAGCCGCGAATGCGAGAAAGATTCGAACAGCCTCAAGACGAGCAACCGGAGCAAAGGATTCTTCAAAGTCAATACCCTCTTCCTGTCTATACCCTTTTCAAAGTCAATAAATCTTAAACCATATGAATCTTGAGTTTTTAAGTGTAAAAATCAAAGATTTTGATCGTATGAAAAGTGTATACACAAAACCCACGCGTATAGTGCAAAACTTCTAAAACAAAAGTGTTTCACCCAACCAGATGGCGTATGATACCACTATTGATCCTTGTGTTAAATTTTGGTGACCTAACAATGGTATCATACGCGTGTAGATTTTGGACTAACTTTTAAATGTTATTAGGGACCAAAGGTTTAAAGGTTTTAAATAAAATTTAAACAAAGTTAAATTTTAGACTAACTTTGTAAATGTTATTAGGGACCAAAGGTGAAAATTGGTTTAAGTTGAGGGTGTGTTTGGTAATTTGGAATACAATCTTGAATCAAAGTGTAGAAACTATTCCCCGGCTAATTTACTTTTCACTTCTACCAATCTCATGCTCGTTTTTCTTCTGTTTTGTCTTTTGTTAGTCCGTTTTGCGATATCCGTTACCGGCACATGCATAAACACAAAAACACATATATATGGCTTTAGGTTAGTTTTTGGTCATTTTGGTCCGTTTTGATAAAGAAAAGGTACCATCATCACTGCCCATTTCTCCTCCAACTAAACACTAAGAAAATAAAACTCTAATATCCAAATGTCGGCACCAGGGTCAATCAAAATCATGACATGCAAAAACACAACCAATGAATTCCTATACTCGGGTCCATGAGCCATCACAAAAGCCCGGGAGGTAATCTAATCAATACGCCAAAAAATATTATAACCCCTCCTAAACTAGTAGGGGTTCTGTGTTATCTCTTAGATGACCTCCATTAGTTGTGTTTTTGCATTAATTTACATGTTTTTTCGATTCCTTTGAAAAATTGAAAATACACGCTAAAAGGTATATTATCTCACTAAAAACATTTTAGTGAAATATTATACCTTTAGCGTGTATTTGAAATTTTATTATTTTTGTTGAAATATCAATAGACCACAGTAGGTTTTAGAATATATACCATTTCTTCTTGGGCAGAAAATGACTAACATCCTTACTATGAAATATTGTCATTCAACAATAAAATTGAAAAACAAGCATATACCAAACAATATTAAAAATAATAAAAAATCATTTTAATTAGGTTGGGTCTATTAGTAGATGAAATGGGTCAAAAATAAATTGGGGTTTATGTTTGCATGTGTTAGACAAATAGACAATCTATTTATGTTTGTGTCAGTTGTTAGGTGAAGAAACGGCCCCAAATAAAGTAGTTTGAAAAACTTGTGTTGTTGATGGATCTTTGTAGTCGAATGAAACTTGAGTTTATTAATGAAGTTCACTTAGGCGTAGAAAGCAGCTTAGACGTAGACAATAGCTTACGCGTAATTCCCTTTTTACGCGTAGACACAAAGCTTAGGCGTAAATACTGCTTACGCGTAAACTTTGGATAAAACTTAGGCTTAAGCGTAAACCAAAGGCTTAGTAGTAAGAACCTTATGCGTAAGATTACCTTAGGCATAAGATGAACTTATGCGTCAGAATAACTTAGACGTAAAGTGTTTACTCGTAAGCTTTTATGCTTATGCGTAAAACTAGGGTTTTACCCAAAAATCCTTACACTTATCCAAGTGTAAAAGATATCCACAAGTCGAAGTGTTTTTAGGTTTATTCAAGAAAGAAAACACTGAGTAAACCAACAGATTCGAAGAGCAAATGCAGAAAACCTTAGGCATAGGAAACTGATAGGCGTAGGATGACTTATGAGTAGATCCTTACACGTAAAACTAGGGTATTACAAGGCGTAGGAAGTACAAAAATAACCAAAACTGATTTTTATGCCCAAAAACATTTTGTAAACCTGATTTTTATGATGAAACAGCTTCAAAATCACCAAAATATCACAAAAGTATGAAACTTGATGATTCAAATCTACTTTTCACCTTACGCGTAGCAAGAGGTACACGAAATAAACTAAGCTTGAAAACAAATCTACACACGTACAGTTTGAAACTTGATGCAAAAAACATAAACTTTACCACAAAATAAACCTTAAACCACAAGAATCTTGAGTTTTTAAGTGTAAAAATCAAAGCTTTTGATCGTATGAAAAGTGTATATGAAAAACGCAATGCAAAAAACAAAAGTGTTTCACCCAACTAGATGGCATATGATACCACTATTCATCCTTGTGTTACATTTTTGACCTAACAAGTGGTATCATACGCTGTAGATTTGGACTAACTTTGTAAATGTTATTAGGGACCAAAGGTGTAAAGGTTTTAAATAAAATTTAAACAAAGTTAAATTTTGGACTAACTTTGTAAATGTTATTAGGGACCAAAGGTGAAAATTGGTTTAAGTTGAGTGTGTGTTTGGTAATTTGGAACACAATCTTGAATAGAAGTGTAGAAACTATTCCCCGGCTACGACTTTTCACACTTTACCAATCTCGTGCTTGTTTTTTTTCCGTTTTGTCTTTTCATAGTCCGTTTTGCGATATCCGTTACCGGCACATGCATAAACACAAAAAGACACATATATATGGCTTTACAAGTTAGTTTTTGGTCATTTTTGTCCGGTTTTAATAAAGAAAAGGTATGTGTTTTCACACATACCATCAGTCACTGTCCATTTTCTCCTCCAACTAAACACTAAGAAAATAAAACTCTAATATCCAAATGTCAGCACCAGGGTCAATCAACATCATGACATGCAAAAACATAACCAATGAATTCCTATACTTGGGTCCATGAGTCATAACGAAAACCCGAGAGGTCATCTAATCCATACGCCAAAACATATTATAACCCCTCCTAAACTAGTAGGGGTTCTGTGTTGTCTCTTAGATGACCTCCATTAGTTGTGTTTTTGCATTAATTTACATGTGTTTTTGATTCCTTTGAAAATTTGAAAATACACGCTAAAAGGTATATTATCTCACTAAAAACATTTTTAGTGAAATATTATACCTTTAGCGTGTATTTGAAATTTTATTATTTTTGTTGAAATATCAATAGGCCACTGTAGGATTTAGAATATATACCATTTCTTCTTGGGCAGAAAATGACTAACATCCTTACTATGAAATATTGTCATTCAACAATAAAATTGAAACCAAAAAATATTATAAATATAAAAAATCATTTGAATTAGGTTGGGTCTGTTAGTAGATAAAATGGATCAAAAATAAATTAGGGTTTATGTTTGCATGTGTTAGACGAATAGACAATCTATTTATGTTTGTGTCAGTTGTTAGGTGAAGAAACGGCCCCAAATAAAGTAGTTTGAAAAACTTGTGTTGTTGATGGATCTTTGTAGTCGAATGAAACTTTGAGTTTATTGATGAAGTTCACTTAGGTGTAGAAAGTAGCTTAGCTATAGACAATAGCTTATGCGTAATTCCGTTCTTACGCGTAGACATAGAGCTTAGGCGTAAATACTGCTTACGCGTAAAGTTTGGATAAAACTTAGGCTTAAGCGTAAACCAAAGGCTTAGTAGTAAGAACCTTATGCGTAAGATTACCTTAGGCGTAAGATGAACTTATACGTAAGAATAACTTAGGCGTAAAGTGTTTACTCGTAAGCTTTTATGCTTATGCGTAAAACTAGGGTTTTACCCAAAAATCCTTTACAATTATCCAAGTGTAAAAGATATCCACAAGTCGAAGTGTTTTCAGGCTTATCCAAGCTATAAAACACTGAGTAAACAAACAACTTCGAAGAGCAAATGCAGAAAACCTTAGGCGTTGGAAACTGATAGGCGTAGGATGACTTATGAGTAGATCCTTACGCGTAGGAAGTAAAAAAATTAACAAAACTGATTTTTATGCCCAAAAATGTTTTGTAAACCTGATTTTTATGATGAAACAGCTTCAAAATCACCAAAATATCACAAATGTATGAAACTTGATGATTCAAATCCACTTTTCACCTTACGCGTAGCAAAGAGGTACCTAAAATAAACCAAGCTTGAAAACAAATCTACACGCATAAAGTTTGATACTTGATGCAAAAAACTTAAACTTTAACACAAAATAAACCTTAAACCACAAGAATCTTGAGTTTTAAGTGTAAAAATCAAAGCTTTTGATCGTATGAAAAGTGTGTATGCAAAACCCACTGATAATGCAAAACTTCAAAAACAAAAGTGTTTCACCCAACTAGATGGCGTATGATACCACTATTGATCCTTGTGTTACATTTTGCTGACCTAACAGTGGTATCATACGCGTGTAGATTTTGAACTAACTTTGTAAATGTTATTAAGAACCAAAGGTGTAAAGGTTTTAAATAAAATTTAAACAAAGTTAAATTTTGGACTAACTTTGTAAATGTTATTAGGGACCAAAGGTGAAAATTGGTTTCAGTTGAGAGTGTGTCTGGTAATTTGGAACATAATCTTGAATCAAAGTGTAGAAACTATTCCCCGGCTATGACTTTTCACACTTTACCAATCTCGTGCTCGTTTTTCTTCCGTTTTGTCTTTTCTTAGTCCGTTTTGCGATATCCGTTACCGACACATGCATAAACACAAAAACACACATATATATGGCTTTAGAGGTTAGTTTTTGGTCATTTTGGTCCGGTTTTGATAAAGAAAAGGTATGTGTTTACACACATACCATCAGTCACTGTCTATTTTCTCCTCCAACTAAACACTAAGAAAATAAAACTTTAATATCCAAATGTCGGCAACAGTTTCAATCAAAATCATGACATGCAAAAAACACAACCAATGAATTCCTATCCTCGGGTCCAAGAGCCATCACGAAAACCCGAGAGGTCATCTAATCCATACGCCAAAAAATATTATAATCCATCCTAAACTAGTAGGGTTCCGTGGTTGTCTCTTAGATGACCTCCATTAGTTGTGTTTTTGCATTAATTTACATGTGTTTTCGATTCCTTGGGAAAATTGAAATACACGCTTAAAAGGTATATTATCTCACTAAAAACATTTTTAGTGAAATATTATACCTTTAGTGTAACATATTGGATTTTATAAACACATAACAAATCACAATATGGTTCGAATGAGATGAAGTAATTTAGAGAGAGAAAGTAGTGTGGGAGCCTTTCTAGAGAGAGAAAGTAACAAAAGAAAGAATATTAGATTGAAAGGTCCAACCCTCTACCTTGGGAGGTATAGGGTATTTATAGTTACACAATAAACGTCCTCCTTCGGACTGTGGATCAGGCATACAGTGGGTAAAGACCCGTCCTTCCTCCACGGTGTTGCACTAAACTAAAGAACTAACTAAATAACTAGTAAATAACGTAATGTCAACGAGCTAACTTATACTAGATTATATTTGGGGTGACCGATACTTCACTATGGAATTTTCTAATTCCTAACAATCTCCCCCTTAGGGAGGTCACCCCACATTTTACATTTCAAATCCTAGCATTCTATTTAATCTTTAGTCTTGAGCTTGTAGACATTTAATTCTTCAACATCTGCATCTTTGTGTTTTAGCAGTGATTCTTTAAAGTCCGATAACTTTGTACTTTAAGTGGAGGCCTTTTTACGGATCCACATATTTGATGATCTTTGAGCTTTAATTGAGATCATCACCACGCGAAATCTCTGATCACCCTTTATTGTGTTGCCATCATGTGAAGTTGTGACTTTCGGACCGACATGCTCACACTTTTGAATCATGACATCTTTTCATCGTGAGTAGCGAAGCTTTACGGTTCACGATATTTGCCGGCTGAAAGGAAGCATAGTATAAAAATATCATAGCCAGGTTCTGTAGATATGCACAAGTCATGATTTCTTCAATTAAGAGTGGATGCTGTGAGCATGCGACTTTGGATTGACTTCTAAATTCGGATCACCGCAACCGTCCAAATGCACCTGCAACAACGCTAGCAATAAAACACACCTAAAGTGTCTTTGATCACTTTCGTTGAATTGAGGTACACGCCCACGGTTCCCGCTGATCAGTACAAGTACCGCTTCTATGATCAGGTAGGATTCCTAAGAATCTCCTTGACAGGGTTTCGCAGCTGCTCTAGCCGTTCCCGGCTACGACTTTTAACACTTTACCAATCTCCGTTCCGTTCTGTCTTTTCTTAGTCCGTTTTGCGATATCCGTTACCGGCACATGCATAAACACAAAAACACACATATATATGGCTTTAGAGGTTAGTTTTTGGTCATTTTGGTCCAGTTTTGATAAAGAAAAGGTATGTGTTTTCACACATACCATCACCACCGGCCCATTTCTCCTCCAACTAAACACTAAGAAAATAAAACTCTAATATCCAAATGTCGGCCCTGGGTCAATCAAAATCATGACATGAAAAAAACAAAACCAATGAATTCCTATACTCGGGTCCATGAGCCATCACGATTTAACCCGAGAGGTCATCAATCCATACGCAAAAAATATTATAACCCTCCTAAACTAGTAGGGGTTATGCGTTCTCTCTTAGATGACCTCCATTAGTTGTGTTTTTCCATTAATTTACATGTGTTTTCGACTCCTTTGAAAATTAAAAATACGCTGCTAAAAGGTATATTATCTCACTAAAAACATTTTTAGTGAAATATTATACCTTCAGCGTGTATTTGAAATTTTATTATTTTTGTTGAAATATCAATAGGCCACTATAGGATTTAGAATATATACCATTTCTTCTTGGGCATAAAATGACTAACATCCTTACTATGAAATATTGTCATTCAACAATAAAATTGAAAAACAAGCATACACCAAAAAATATTATAAATACGAAAAATCATTTTAATTAGGTTAGGTCTATTAGTAGATGAAATGGGTCAAAAATAAATTAGGGTTTATGTTTGCATGTGTTAGAAGAATAGACAATCTATTTATGTTTGTGTCAGTTGTTAGGTGAAGAAATGGCCCCAAATAAAGTAGTTTGAAAAACTTGTGTCGTTGATGGATCTTTGTAGTCGAATAAAACTTGAGTTTATTGGTGAAGTTCACTTAGGCATAGAAAAGCAGCTTAGACGTAGACAATAGCTTACGCGTAATTCCCTTCTTACGCGTAGACACATAGCTTAGGCATAAATACTGCTTACGCGTAAACTTTGGATAAAACTTAGGCTTAAGCGTAAACCGAAGGCTTAGTAGTAAGAACCTTATGCGTAAGATTACCTTTGACGTAAGAATAACTTAGGCGTAAAGTGTTTACTCGTAAGCTTTTATGCTTATGCGTAAAACTAGGGTTTTACCCAAAAATCCTTTACACTTATCCAAGTGTAAAATATATCCACAAGTCGAAGTGTTTTCAGGCTTATCCAAGCAAGAAAACACTGAGTAAACCGACAGATTCGAAGAGCAAATGCAGAAAACCTTAGACGTAGGAAAATCATAGGCTTAGGATGACTTATGAGTAGATCCTTACGCGTAAAACTAGGTTATTACAAGGTGTAGGAAGTACAAAAATTACCAAACTAATTTTTATGCCCAAAAACGTTTTGTAAACCTGATTTTTATGATGAAACGGCTTCAAAATCACCAAAACATAACAAAAGTATGAAACTTGATGATTCAAAGCTACTTTTCACCTTACGCGTAGCAAGAGGTATACGAAATAAACCAAGCTTGAAAACAAATCTACACGCGTAAAGTTTGAAACTTGATGCAAAAAATTTAAACTTTTACACAAAATAAACCTTAAACCACAAGAATCTTGAGTTTTTAAGTGTAAAAATCAAAGCTTTTGATCGTATGAAAAGTGTATACGCAAAACCCACGCGTATAGTGAAAAACTTCAAAAACAAAAGTGTTTCACCCAACTAGATGGCGTATGATACCACTATTACATTTTGGTGACCTAACAAAGGATATCATACGCTTGTAGATTTTGGACTAACTTTGTAAATGTTATTAGGGACCAAAGGTGTAAAGGTTTTAAATAAAATTTAAAAAAAAGTTAAATTTTGGACTAACTTTGTAAATGTTATTCGGGACCAAAGGTGAAAATTGGTTTACGTTGAGGGTGTGTTTGGTAATTTGGAACACAATCTTGAATCAAAGTGTAGAAACAATTCCCCGTCTAAGACTTTTCACACTTTACCAATCTCGTGCTCGTTTTTCTTCCGTTTTGTCTTTTCTTAGTCCATTTTGTGATATCCGTTACCGGCACATGCATAAACACAAAAACACACATATATATGGCTTTATAGGTTAGTTTTTGGTCATTTTAGTCCGGTTTTGATAAAGAAAATGTATGTGTTTTCACACATACCATCAGTCACAATCCATTTTCTCCTCCAACTAAACACTAAGAAAATAAAACTCTAACATCCAAATATCGGCACTAGGTTCAATCAAAATCATGACATGCAAAAAACACAGCCAATGAATTCCTATACTCGGGTCCATGATCCAACACGCAAACCCGAGAGGTCATCTAATCCATACGCCAAAAAATATTACAACCCCTCCTAAACTAGTAGGGGTTCTGTGTTGTCTCTTAGATGACCTCCATTAGTTGTGTTTTTGCATTAATTTACATGTGTTTTTGATTCCTTTGAAAAATTGACAATACACGCTAAAAGGTATATTGTCTCACTAAAAACATTTTTAGCGAAATATTATACCTTTAGTGTGTATTTGAAATTTGAGTAAACTACACCATTCGTCCTTGAGTAATACGTTGACCATCAAGTTTCGTCCCTTGACCAAAAAAATTGCATCGTTGGTCCTTAACTGCGAAACGTTAGTCATCGTTGGTCCCTCACACTAACTGGTTGGACTAACGGGCGTTAAGCCTTGTTAAGTGGAGGGTATTTATGTCTTTTTACCACCTAACATCATCTTCTTCTTCCTCCATCAATCCATCTTCATACCCATTCTAAACAAACACACTAACACCACCACCATTATCACCATAACCCATCACCAAACACAATATCCATTTTCAAAGTAATAGGTACACTTCTCAAACGAAAATTTGAAATTTGTTGGCCAGCCATTAACGTACTCCCAAGAGAGGAAGTACTTCAAATTTATAAGCCAAACCAAAACACAAATTAATCCAATTAGCATGGTCAATACTTCTACAAATTCGTTCAATTTCTTCTTCAACGGAGTGTCTTCTTCACTTTGTGAGGCCTCGTGGATATGGGAGTGCACTTTCCCTAACTCGGTATGCATCCCCGTATCTGTAACCAAACAAAAACAGTTTCCATTTACAACTGTTGTCCCAAAGAACACCATACATTTCTTCCCTTGGATATAATCCTCAATAACAAGTTTACTAGTTTTATAACAAACTTCACAATCGTCACGGCCAAGGAGCCCCTCACTGTTCGAGCCTAAGGGTCGAACTAACAAGCTCTAAGACCCTCATATCAGCAGGAACTTTGTCCCCAACACGTAGCTCCACAATATCACCTGGAACAAGTTCTTTTGCGGGTAGATCCGAGATTTTTTTACCATTGCGGATGACAGTTGCTTGTGCTGATTGAATTTCTTTTAGGGCCTCTAAAGCTTTTTCAGCATTACTTTCTTGCCAAACACCAACAATCGCGTTAAGAATCAACATCAAGAAAATTACCAGAGGCTCTACAAACGCCGTAATTTCCATCTCCCCACCCTCATCACCATCATACCAAGCCAAAAAAAAAGTAATTTCCATCTCCCCACCTTCCACCCACGAAATCTTTATCAAGAACATGTTTCTCAAAACTTACCCACGAAATAAAAAAAAAAAAAAAAAAAAAAAAAAAAAAAAAAAAGGAGAGATGAGATGAAGGAGATGAGGAAGGCGAGCCACTGACGCAAATTAAACCATGGGCACAAACACCAAACTGAACCTATGCGTGACCCATTTTATCCTTCTAACACTTGCAACTTGTGTCAACATGGGTGGAAGTGGCGGCATATGATGGTTACACTAGCGGCAGTTTGAGATGAGATGGGTGACTCGCTAGACGACGCGGGTGGCCTGAGATGGCCGGAAAAGAGTGGTGTCGGCGGCTGGGATAAAGAGGAGGAGGGTTGGGTGAAACTAGGGTTATGATTTTGATTAAATGAAATAAAATTATGAGTAAACTACACCATTAGTCCTTGTGTGGTATAAGACAAAAATGGATGGGAAAAGACAAAAGTGATGTGGGTGGGAAAAGACAAAAATACCCTCGATTTAACAAGGCTTAACGCCCGTTAGTCCAACCAGTTAGGGTGAGGGATCAACTATGACTAACGTTTCGCAGTTAAGGACCAACGATGCAATTTTTTTGGTCAAGGGACGAAACTTGATGGTCAACGTATTACTCAAGGACGAATGGTGTAGTTTACTCTTGAAATTTTATTATTTTTGTTGAAATATCAATAGGCCACTGTATGATTTAGAATATATACCATTTCTTCTTGAGCAGAAAATGACTAACATCCTTACTATGAAATATTGTCATTCAACAATAAAATTGAAAAACAAGCATACACCAAAAAATATTAAAAATACGAAAAATCATTTTAATTAGGTTGGGTCTATTAGTAGATGAAATGGGTCAAAAATAAATTAGGGTTTATGTTTGCATGTGTTAGACGAAGAGACAATCTATTTATGTTTGTGTCAGTTGTTAGGTGAAGAAACGGCCCCAAATAAAGTAGTTTGAAAAACTTGTGTCGTTAATGGATCTTTGTAGTCGAATGAAACTTGAGTTTATTGGTGAAGTTCACTTAGGCGTAGAAAGCAGCTTAGACGTAGACCATAGCTTACGCGTAATTCCCTTCTTACGCGTAGACACATAGCTTAGGCGTAAATACTGCTTAAGCGTAAACTCTGGATAAAACTTAAGCTTAAGCGTAAACCAAAATGTAACCAAAACACAAGTAACCAAAACACTACTACTATAGCACATTTTAAGGGCCTACAAAGATCCATCAACAACACAAGTAAAAGAAAGATATAAACTTTAAGGGCCTAAAATGTAACCAAAACACTACTACTATAGCACATTTTCTATTTTTTCTTTACTCACTTTGCAAAAGAAGTCTTTGAAAAGTTGCAAAATGGTCCCTGTAATTACCTGAAATTATAAAAACAGTCCTAAAGTTTTTTTTCCTAAAATGGTGAAGTTGTTTTAATTAAATCAGCAAGTTACATGAGATTCCACACATCTAATATGAACATTAAGTGATTCCATTTAATAAAGTTCGTATTTTCTTTATGAAAAACCCTTTTTCATTAAAAATACTTAACTTTATAACGATTCTATTTTAATAAAACTTCCAAAAACAAAGTTATAAACTTTTAGGGCCTAAACTATAAACAAAACTCGACAACTATAGAACATTTTCAATTTTTTCTTTACTCACGTTGCAAAAGGAGTCTCTGAAAAGTTGCAAAAGTCGTCCCTGTCATTACCTGCAATTACAAAAACTGTCCCAATGTTTTTTTTCCTGAAATGGTGAAGTTGTATTAATTAAATCAACAAGTTACATGAGATTCTACACAACTAATATGAAAATAATATGATTCTATTTAATTGTTGGAATCACTCCTAACTAGTATTTCAAGTGTTAGTCACTTATATGTAATAGGTTGTGTAATTATGGATTTTAAGTTTTTTATTAAGTACTAGGCTTATGCAGAAAGCCCATAGGCCTATTTCTTACGCCTAACGCTTACTTAAAGTCGAGTTTATGCCTAAGCAGCTTTATGCGTAAAGAATCTTCACCAAATTCTTTTGAAGCCGTTGGTAACTCAGTGTTTCTCTTGCTTGGATAAGCTTGAAAAATACTTCAACTTGTTGATATCTCTCACACTTGGACAAGTGTGAAAGTTTTTGTTTCCATCCTAATCTTAGCCTAAGCATAAATACTTACGAGTAACACTTACGTTTCTAAGAACTATCTTATGCATAAGGTTCTTTACGCATAAGTCTTCTTCGCCATTTAAGGTTATGTTTAACCACTATTCTTACGAGTAAGGGAAAGTTTATGCCTTAAGGAAGTTTACGTGTAAGCACATCGATACGTTCTAAGGAATTGTTACTCTAAGCTCATCTTCAACAACAAACTCAAGTTTCATTCAACTACAAAGATCCATCAACAACACAAGTAAAAGAAAGTTATAAACTTTAAGGGCCTAAAATGTAACCAAAACTCTAATACTATAGTACATTTTCTATTTTTTCTTTACTCACTTTGCAAAATTAGTCTTTGAAAAGTTGCAAAATGATCCCTCAGAATTACCTGAAATTATAAAACAAATTCCTAAAGTTTTTTTCCTAAATGGTGAAGTTGTTTTAATTAAATCAACAAGTTACATGAGATTCCACACATCTAATATGAACATTAAGTGATTCCATTTAATAAAGTTCATATTTTCTTTATGAAAAATCCTTTTTCATTAAAAAATACTAACTTTATAATGATTCTATTTTAATAAAACTTCCAAAAACAAAGTTATAAACTTTTAGGGCCTAAACTATAAACAAAACTCGACAACTATAGAACATTTTCAATTTTTCTTTACTCACATTGCAAAAGGAGTCTCCAAAAGTTGCAAAAGTCGCCCCTCGCTATTACCTGCAATTACAAAAACCGTCCCAATGTTTTTTTTTCTAAATGGTGAAGTTGTATTAATTAAATCAACAAGTTACATGAGATTCTACACAGCTAATATGAAAATAATATGATTCTATTTAATTGTTGGAATCACTCCTAACTAGTATTTCAAGTGTTAGTCACTTATATGTAATAGGTTGTGTAATTATGGATTTTAAGTTTTTTATTAAGTACTAGGCTTATGCAGAAAGCCCATAGGCCTATTCTTCTTACTAACGCTTACTTAAAGTCGAGTTTATGCCTAAGCAGCTTTTATGCGAAAGAATCTTCACCAAATTCTTTGAAGTCTGTTGGTAACTCAGTGTTTCTCTTGCTTGGATAAGCTTGAAAAATACTTCAACTTGTTGATATCTCTCACACTTGGACAAGTGTGAAAGTTTTGGTTTCCATCCTAATCTTACGCCTAAGCATAATACTTACGAGTAACACTTTACGCCTAAGAACTATCTTACGCGTAAGGTTCTTTACGCATAAGTCTTCAGCTTATGCCTAAGATTATGTTTAACCACTATTCTTACGAGTAAGGGAAAGTTTACGCCTTAAGGAAGATTACGTGTAAGCACATCGATTTAAGGAATTGTTACGCCTAAGCTCATCTTCAACAACAAACTCAAGTTTCATTCAACTACAAAGATCCATCAACAACACAAGTAAAAGAAAGTTATAAACTTTAAGGGCCTAAAATGTAACCAAAACACTACTACTATAGCACATTTTCTATTTTTTTTTACTCACTTTGCAAAAGTAGTCTTTGAAAAGTTGCAAAATGGTCCCCTGTATTACCTGAAATTATAAAACAGTCCTAAAGTTTTTTTTCCTAAATGGTGAAGTTGTTTTAATTAAATCAGCAAGTTACATGAGATTCCACACATCTAATATGAACATTAAGTGATTCCATTTAATAAAGTTCGTATTTTTTTTATGAAAATCCTTTTCGTTAAAAAATATTTAACTTTATACGATTCTATTTTAATAAAACTTCAAAAAAGAAAGTTATAAACTTTAAGGGCCTAAACTATAAACAAAACTCGACTACTATAGAACATTTTCAATTTTTTCTTTACTCACGTTGCAAAAAGAGTCTATGAAAAGTTGCAAAAGTCGCCCCGTCATTACCTCGCAATTACAAAAACTGTCCCAATGTTTTTTTTCCTGAAATGGTGAAGTTGTATTAATTAAATCAACAAGTTACATGAGATTCTACACAGCTAATATGAAAATAATATGATTCTATTTAATTGTTGGAATCACTCCTAACTAGTATTTCAAGTGTTAGTCACTTATATGTAATAGGTTGTGTAATTATGGCTTTTAAGTTTTTTATTAAGTACTAGGCTTATGCAGAAAACCCATAGGCCTATTCTTACGCCTAACGCTTACGCCTAAAGTAGAGTTTCTTTTTACGCTAAGCAGTTTATGCGTAAAGAATCTTCACCAAATTCTTTGAAGCTGTTGGTAACTCAGTGTTTCTCTTGCTTGGATAAGCTTGAAAAATACTTCAACTTGTTGATATCTCTACTTGGACAAGTGTGAAAGTTTTGGTTTCCATCCTAATCTTATTTAAGCATAATACTTACGAGTAACACTTTACTAAGAACTATCTTACGATAAGGTTCTTTACGCATAAGTCTTCAGCTTTACTAAGGTTATGTTTAACCACTATTCTTACGAGTAAGGGAAAGTTTATACCTTAAGGAAGTTTACGTAAGCACATCGACACGCCTAAGGAATTGTTACGCCTAAGCTCTTCTTCAACAACAAACTCAAGTTTCATTCAACTACAAAGATCCATCAACAACACAAGTAAAAGAAAGTTATAAACTTTAAGGGCCTAAAATGTAACCAAAACACTACTACTATAGCACATTTTCTATTTTTTCTTTACTCACTTTGCAAAAGTAATCTTTGAAAATTTGCAAAATGGTCCCCGTAATACCAAATTATAAAAACAAATTCCTAAAGTTTTTTTTCCTGAAATGGTGAAGTTGTTTTAATTAAATCAACAAGTTACATGAGATTCCACACATCTAATATGAACATTAAGTGATTCCATTTAATAAAGTTCGTATTTTCTTTATGAAAAATCCTTTTTCGTTAAAAAATACTTAACTTTATATGATTCTATTTTAATAAAACTTCAAAAAACAAAGTTATAAACTTTTAGGGCCTAAACTATAAACAAAACTCTACTACTATAGAACATTTTCAATTTTTTTCTTTACTCACGTTGCAAAAGGAGTCTCTCAAAAGTTGCAAATTCGCCCCTCGTCTATTACTCATGCAATTACAAAAACTGTCCCAATGTTTTTTTTCCTGAAATGGTGAAGTTGTATTAATTAAATCAACTAGTTACATGAGATTCTACACAGCTAATATGAAAATAATTTGATTCTATTTAATTGTTGGAATCACTCCTAACTAGTATTTCAAGTGTTAGTCACTTATATGTAATAGGTTGTGTAATTATGGATTTTAAGTTTGTTATTAAGTACTAGGCTTATGCGAAAAGCCCATAGGCCTATTCTTACTCTAACGCTTTATGCCTAAAGTCGAGTTTACGCCTAAGCAGCTTTTATGCGTAAAGAATCTTCACCAAATTCTTGAAGTTGGTAACTCAGTTGTTTCTCTTGCTTGGATAAGCTTGAAAAATACTTCAACTTGTTGATATCTCTCACACTTGGACAAGTGTGAAAGTTTTGGTTTCCATCCTAATCTTACTCCTAAGCATAATACTTACGAGTAACACTTTACGCCTAAGAACTATCTTACGATAAGGTTCTTACGCATAAGTCTTCGCTTATACGCCTAAGGTTATGTTTAACCACTATTCTTACGAGTAAGGGAAAGTTTACGCTTTATGGAAGTTTACGTGTAAGCACATCGACAATATTTCTTAAGGAATTGTTACGCTTAAGCTCATCTTCAACAACAAACTCAAGTTTCATTCAACTACAAAGATCCATCAACAACACAAGTAAAAGAAAGTTATAAACTTTAAGGGCCTAAAATGTAACCAAAACACTACTACTATAGCACATTTTCTATTTTTTCTTTACTCACTTTGCAAAAGTAGTCTTTTAAAAGTTGCAAATGGTCCCTGTAATTACCAAATTATAAAAACAAATTTAAAGTTTTTTTCCCTAAATGGTGAAGTTGTTTTAATTAAATCAGCAAGTTACATGAGATTCCACACATCTAATATGAACATTAAGTGATTCCATTTAATAAAGTTCGTATTTTCTTTATGAAAAATCCTTTTTCGTTAAAAAATACGAAACTTTATAATGATTCTATTTTAATAAAACTTCCAAAAACAAAGTTATAAACTTTTAGGGCCTAAACTATAAACAAAACTCGACTACTATAGAACATTTTCAATTTTTTCTTTACTCACGTTGCAAAAGGAGTCTCTGAAAAGTTGCAAAAGTCGCCCCTGCTATTACCGCAATTACAAAAACTGTCCCAATGTTTTTTTTCCTCAAATGGTGAAGTTGTATTAATTAAATCAACAAGTTACATGAGATTCTACACAGCTAATATGAAAATAATTTGATTCTATTTAATTGTTGGAATCACTCCTAACTAGTATTTCAAGTGTTAGTCACTTATATGTAATAGGTTGTGTAATTATGGATTTTAAGTTTGTTATTAAGTACTAGGCTTATGCGTAAAGCCCATAGGCCTATTCTTACGCCTAACGCTTATGCTAAAGTCGAGTTTCGCGCCTAAGCAGCTTTTATGCGAAAGAATCTTCACCAAATTCTTCAAGTCGTTGGTAACTCAGTGTTTCTCTTGCTTGGATAAGCTTGAAAAATACTTCAACTTGTGGATATCTCTCACACTTGGACAAGTGTGAAAGTTTTGGATTCCAACCTAATCTTATCATAATACTTATTTAGTAACACTTTACTCTAAGAACTATCTTTTACGCATAAGGTTCTTTACGCGATAAGTCTTCGCTTTACTTAAGGTTATGTTTAACCACTATTCTTACGAGTAAGGGAAAGTTTACGCCTTAGGAAGTTTACGTAAGCACATCGATACACTTAAGGAATTGTTACGCCTAAGCTCATCTTCAACAACAATCTCAAGTTTCATTCAACTACAAAGATCCATCAACAACACAAGTAAAAGAAAGTTATAAACTTTAAGGGCCTAAAATGTAACCAAAACTCTACTACTATAGCACATTTTCTATTTTTTCTTTACTCACTTTGCAAAAGTAGTCTTGGAAAAGTTGCAAAATGGTCCCTGTAATTACCTGAAATTATAAAAACAAATTTAAAGTTTTTTTTCCCTGAAATGGTGAAGTTGTTTAATTAAATCGCAAGTTACATGAGACTTCCACATCTAATATGAACATTAAGTGATTCCATTTAATAAAGTTCGTATTTTATTTATGAAAAATCCTTTTCATTAAAAAATACGAACTTTATACGATTCTATTTTAATAAAACTTCAAAAAAGAAAGTTATAAACTTTAAGGGCCTAAACTATAAACAAAACTCGACTACTATAGAACATTTTCAATTTTTTCTTTACTCACGTTGCAAAAGGAGTCTCTGTAAAGTTGCAAAAGTCGCCCTGTCGCATTACCGCAATTACAAAAACTGTCCCAAAGTTTTTTTTTTCCCGAAATGGTGAAGTTGTATTAATTAAATCAACAAGTTACATGAGATTCTACACTGCTAATATGAAAATTATACGATTCTATTTAATTGTTGGAATCACTCCTAACTAGTATTTCAAGTGTTAGTCACTTATATGTAATAGGTTGTGTAATTATGGCTTTTAAGTTTTTAATTAAGTACTAGGCTTATGCGTAAAGCCCATAGGCCTATTCTTACTTATGCCTAAAGTCGAGTTTACGTTTCTAAGCAGCTTTTATGCGTAAAGAATCTTCACCAAATTCTTCGAAGTGTTGGTAACTCGCTGTTTCTCTTGCTTGATAAGCTTGAAAAATACTTCAACTTGTGGATATCTCTCACACTTGGACAAGTGTGAAAGATTTCGGTTTCCAACCTAATCTTACGCCTAAGCATAATACTTACGAGTAACACTTACTAAGAACTATCTTACGCGATAAGTTCTTTTACGCATAAGTCTTCGCTTACTTAAGGTTATGTTTAACCACTATTCTTACGAGTAAGGGAAAGTTTACGCCTTAAAGGAAGTTTATGTAAGCACATCAGATTACGCCTAAGGAATTGTTACGCCTAAGCTCATCTTCAACAACAAACTCAAGTTTCATTCAACTACAAAGATCCATCAACAACACAAGTAAAAGAAAGTTATAAACTTTAAGGGCCTAAAATGTAACCAAAACTCTACTACTATAGTACATTTTCTATTTTTTCTTTACTCACTTTGCAAAAGTAGTCTTTGAAAAGTTGCAAGATGGTCCCTGTAATTACCTCAAATTATAAAACAGTCCTAAAGTTTTTTTTCCTGAAATGGTGAAGTTGTATTAATTAAATCAGCAAGTTACATGAGACTCCACACATCTAATATGAACATTAAGTGATTCCATTTAATAAAGTTCATATTTTTTTTATGAAAAATCCTTTTTCATTAAAAAATACTAACTTTATAATGATTCTATTTTAATAAAACTTCAAAAAAGAAAGTTATAAACTTTAAGGGCCTAAAATATAAACAAAACTCGACTACTATAGAACATTTTCAATTTTCTCTTTACTCACGTTGCAAAAGGAGTCTCTGAAAAGTTGCAAAAGTCGGCAATTACAAACTGCAATTACAAAAACGTCCCTCCTGAAAAAGTATTAATTAAATGTATTAATTAAATCAACATGAGATTCATGAGATTCATGCTAATATGAAAATTAAAATTCTATTTAATTTTGGAATCATAGTGTCAGGATCCGATCGTGATCCCATCCTAGGATCTTAGGATCTTAATGATTTACGAGTTACGATTACCTCGCAATTACAGCTTAAGGATTCTTATAGATCCGCATAATGAGTCGATCTTACGATCTAATCGGATCCCTACTTCTTTTTTTCCTACAAAATGGTGAAGTTGTATATAATTAAATCAACAAGTTACATGAGATTACATAAACTATTAAGAAATACCTAATATGATTCTTGAAATTATATGATTCTATTTAATTGTTGGAATCACTCCTAACTAGTATTTCAAGTGTTGGTCACTTATATGTAATAGGTTGTGTAATTATGGCTTTTAAGTTTTTTATTAAATACTAGGCTTATGCGAAAGACCCATAGGCCTATTCTTCTCTTAATTTAAAGTCGAAGTTTACGCCAAGCGCTTTATGCAAAGAATCTTCACCAAATTCTTCGGCCGCTGGTAACTCGTTGTTTTTTGCTTGATAAGCTTGAAAAATACTTCAACTTGTGGATATCTCACACTTGGACAAGTGTGAAAGTTTTGGTTTCCAACCTAATCTTACGTCTAAGCATAATACTTACGAGTAACACTTTACGCCTAAGAACTATCTTACGATAAGGTTCTTACGCATAAGTCTTCACACGCTTACTAAGGTTATGTTTAACCACTATTCTTACGAGTAAGGGAAAGTTTACGCCTTATGGAAGTTTACTTGTAAGCACATCGACACTTAAGGAATTGTTACACCTAAGCTCATCTTCAACAACAAACTCAAGTTTCATTCAACTACAAAGATCCATCAACAACACAAGTAAAAGAAAGTTATAAACTTTAAGGGCCTAAAATGTAACCAAAACTCTACTACTATAGCACATTTTCTATTTTTTCTTTACTCACTTTGCAAAAGTAGTCTTTGAAAAGTTGCAAAATGGTCCCTGTAATTTCCTGAAATTATAAAAAACAAATTTAAAGTTTTTTTCCCGAAATTGTGAAGTTGTATTAATTAAATCAGCAAGTTACATGAGATTCCACACATCTAATATGAACATTAAGTGATTCCATTTAATAAAGTTCGTATTTTTTTATGAAAAATCCTTTTTCATTAAAAAATACTTAACTTTATACGATTCTATTTTAATAAAACTTCTAAAAAGAAAGTTATAAACTTTAAGGGCCTAAACTATAAACAAAACTCGCCTACTATAGAACATTTTCAATTTTTTCTTTACTCACGCCAAAAGGAGTCTCTGAAAAGTTGCAAAAGCCCCTATTCCTCATACAAAAAATCGCCCCACAAGTTACGCAATTACAAAAACTATTTAATTTTGGAATTATAGTTGTGTCCCCCAATATCTTTTTTTTCAAGAAGCAAACGATCCTGATCCCACATAATGGTGAAGTTGACTTTTTACCATAATATTAATTAAATCAACAAGTTACATTTGGTTGTTTGTTTGTGAATTCAAAACAAATAGTTAATCTTTTTTAAACATTTTATAATCATAATTCTACACATAGTATTTATGGTTATAATGTATTAGAATTTGTAGATTTTATAAAATTACTAATATGAAAATCTTAATATGATTCTTGGTTAATTTTAAAACGATTTAATTGGATAACCTTATTGGAATCACTCCTAACTAGTATTTCAAGTGTTAGTCACTTATATGTAATAGGTTGTGTAATTATGGCTTTTAAGTTTTTTATTAAGTACTAGGCTTATGCAGAAAGTACATAGGCCTATTCTTTAACGCTTACGCCTAAAGTCGAGTTTACGCCAAGCGCTTTATGCGTAAAGAATCTTCACCAAATTCTTTGAAGTGTTGGTAACTCGCTGTTTCTCTTGCTTGATAAGCTTGAAAAATACTTCAACTTGTGGATATCTCTCACACTTGGACAAGTGTGAAAGTTTTGGTTTCCAACCTAATCTTACGCTTAAGCATAATACTTACGAGTAACACTTTACGCCTAAGAACTATCTTTTACGATAAGGTTCTTTACGCATAAGTCTTCAATTCATTTAAGGTTATGTTTAACCACTATTCTTACGAGTAAGGAAAGTTTATTTAAGGAAGTTTTGTAAGCACATCGATTACGTACTTAAGGAATTGTTACTCTAAGCTCATCTTCAACAACAAACTCAAGTTTCATTCAACTACAAAGATCCATCAACAACACAAGTAAAAGAAAGTTATAAACTTTAAGGGCCTAAAATGTAACCAAAACACTACTACTATAGCACATTTTCTATTTTTTCTTTACTCACTTTGCAAAAGTAGTTTTTGAAAAGTTGCAAATGGTCCCCTGTAATTACCGAAATTATAAAAACAGTCCTAAAGTTTTTTTTCCTGAAATGGTGAAGTTGTTTTAATTAAATCAACAAGTTACATGAGATTCCACACATCTAATATGAACATTAAGTGATTCCATTTAATAAAGTTCGTATTTTTTTTATGAAAATCCTTTTCATTAAAAATATGAACTTTATAATGATTCTATTTTAATAAAACTTCCAAAAACAAAGTTATAAACTTTTAGGGCCTAAACTATAAACAAAACTCGACTACTATAGAACATTTTCAATTTTTCTTTACTCACGTTGCAAAAGGAGTCTCTGAAAAGTTGCAAAAGTCGCCCCTGTCATTACCGCAATTACAAAACCTGTCCCCAATATTTTTTTTTCCTAAATGGTGAAGTTGTATTAATTAAATCAACAAGTTACATGAGATTCTACACAGCTAATATGAAAATTATATGATTCTATTTAATTGTTGGAATCACTCCTAACTAGTATTTCAAGTGTTAGTCACTTATATGTAATAGGTTGTGTAATTATGGCTTTTAAGTTTTTAATTAAGTACTAGGCTTATGCAGAAAGCCCATAGGCCTATTCTTACGCCTAACGCTTACTTAAAGTCGAGTTTACGCCCAAGCGTTTATGCGTAAAGAATCTTCACCAAATTCTTCGTCGCTTGGTAACTCGCTGTTTCTCTTTGCTTGGATAAGCTTGAAAAATACTTCAACTTGTTGATATCTCTCACACTTGGACAAGTGTGAAAGTTTTGGTTTCCAACCTAATCTTACGCCTACGCATAATACTTACGAGTAACACTTTACGCCTAAGAACTATCTTACGCATAAGGTTCTGTACGCATAAGTCTTCGCTTTCTAAGGTTATGTTTAACCACTATTCTTACGAGTAAGGAAAGTTTACTTTAAGGAAGTTTACGTAAGCACATCAGATTACGCCTAAGGAATTGTTACGCCTAAGCTCATCTTCAACAACAAACTCAAGTTTCATTCAACTACAAAGATCCATCAACAACACAAGTAAAAGAAAGTTATAAACTTTAAGGGCCTAAAATGTAACCAAAACTCTACTACTATAGCACATTTTCTATTTTTTCTTTACTCACTTTGCAAAAGTAGTCTTTGAAAAGTTGCAAAATGGTCCCTGTAATTACCTAAAATTATAAAACAAATTCTAAAGTTTTTTTTTCCCTAAATGGTGAAGTTGTATTAATTAAATCAGCAAGTTACATGAGACTCCACAGATCTAATATGAACATTAAGTGATTCCATTTAATAAAGTTCAGATTTTTTTTATGAAAAATCCTTTTTCATTAAAAAATACTAACTTTATAATGATTCTATTTTAATAAAACTTCAAAAAACAAAGTTATAAACTTTTAGGGCCTAAACTATAAACAAAACTCTACTACTATAGAACATTTTCAATTTTTTTCTTTACTCACGTTGCAAAAGGAGTCTCTAAAAGTTGCAAAAGTCGCCCTCGTCATTACCGCAATTACAAAAACTGTCCCAAAGTTTTTTCCTAAATGGTGAAGTTGTATTAATTAAATCAACAAGTTACATGAGATTCTACACCGCTAATATGAAAATTATACGATTCTATTTAATTGTTGGAATCACTCCTAACTAGTATTTCAAGTGTTAGTCACTTATATGTAATAGGTTGTGTAATTATGGCTTTTAAGTTTTTATTAAGTACTAGGCTTATGCAGAAAGCCCATAGGCCTATTCTTACGCCTAACGCTTACGACTAAAGTAGAGTTTCCGCCTAAGCAGCTTTATGCGTAAAGAATCTTCACCAAATTCTTCGGCTGTTGGTAACTCTGTTTCTCTTGCTTGGATAAGCTTGAAAAATACTTCAACTTGTGGATATCTCTCACACTTGGACAAGTGTGAAAGTTTTGGTTTCCATCCTAATCTTACGCTCTAAGCATAATACTTACGAGTAACACTTTACGCCTAAGAACTATCTTACGCATAAGGTTCATTACGCATAAGTCTTCTTACTTAAGGTTATGTTTAACCACTATTTCTTACGAGTAAGGAAAGTTTACGCCTTTAAGGAAGTTTACGGTAAGCACATCGATTACGCCTAAGGAATTGTTACGCCTAAGCTCATCTTCAACAACAAACTCAAGTTTCATTCAACTACAAAGATCCATCAACAACACAAGTAAAAGAAAGTTATAAACTTTAAGGGCCTAAAATTTAACCAAAACTCTACTACTATAGCACATTTTCTAATTTTTCTTTACTCACTTTGCAAAAGTAGTCTTTGAAAAGTTGCAAAATGGTCCCTCAGAATTACCTGAAATTATAAAAACATTCCTAAAGTTTTTTTTCCTGAAATGGTGAAGTTGTATTAATTAAATCAGCAAGTTACATGAGACTCCACACATCTAATATGAACATTAAGTGATTCCATTTAATACAGTTCGTATTTTTTTTAAAAATACGAACTTTATACAATTCTATTTTAATAAAACTTCAAAAAGAAAGTTATAAACTTTAAGGGCCTAAACTATAAACAAAACTCGACTACTATAGAACATTTTCAATTTTTTCTTTACTCACGTTGCAAAAGGAGTCTCTAAAAGTTGCAAAAGTCGTCCCTCATTACACTGCAATTACAAAAAACTGTCCCCAAAGTTTTTTTCCTAAATGGTGAAGTTGTATTAATTAAATCAACAAGTTACATGAGATTCTACACAGCTAATATGAAAATTATACGATTCTATTTAATTGTTTGAATCACTCCTAACTAGTATTTCAAGTGTTAGTCACTTATATGTAATAGGTTGTGTAATTATGGCTTTTAAGTTTTTAATTAAGTACTAGGCTTATGCGTAAAGCCCATAGGCCTATTCTTACGACTAACGCTTATGACTAAAGTCGAGTTTATGCCTAAGCGCTTTATGCGAAAGAATCTTCACCAAATTCTTCGGTTGTTGGTAACACGTTGTTTCTCTTGCTTAGATAAGCTTGAAAAATACTTCAACTTTTGGATATCTCTCACACTTGGACAAGTGTGAAAGTTTTGGTTTCCAACCTAATCTTACCTAGCATAATACTTACGAGTAACACTTTACGCCTAAGAACTATCTTTTGCATAAGGTTCTTTACGCATAAGTCTTCAGCTTATTTAAGGTTATGTTTAACCACTATTCTTACGAGTAAGATATTCTTACTTAGGAAAGTTTACGCCTAAAGGAAGTTTACGCGTAAGCACATCAGATTACGCCTAAGGAATTGTTACGCCTAAGGAATTGTTACGCCTAAGCTCATCTTCAACAACAACTCAAGTTTCATTCAACTACAAATATCCATCAACAACACAAGTAAAAGAAAGTTATAAACTATAAGGGCCTAAAATGTAACCAAAAGTCTACTACTATAGCACATTTTCTATTTTTTCTTTACTCACTTTGCAAAAGTAGTCTTTGAAAAGTTGCAAAATGGTCCCTGTAATTACCTGAAATTATTAAAACAGTCCTAAAGTTTTTTTTTCCTGAAATGGTGAAGCTGTATTAATTAAATCAGCAAGTTACAGGAGATTCCACACATCTAATATGAACATTAAGTGATTCCATTTAATAAAGTTCAGATTTTTTTAAGAAAAATCCTTGTTCATTAAAAATACTAACTTTATAATGATTCCATTTTAATAAAACTTCAAAAAAGAAAGTTATAAACTTTAAGGGCCTAAACTATAAACAAAACTCTACTACTATTGAACATTTTCAATTTTTTCTTTACTCACGCGAAAAGTAGTCTCTAAAAGTTGCAAAAGTGGTCCTTGTCATTACCACCGCAATTACAAACACTGTCCCCAAAGTTTTTTTCCTAAATGGTGAAGTTGTATTAATTAAATCAACAAGTTACATGAGATTCTACACAGCTAATATGAAAATTATACTATTCTATTTAATTGTTGGAATCACTCCTAACTAGTATTTCAAGTGTTAGTCACTTATATGTAATAGGTTGTGTAATTATGGCTTTTAAGTTTTTTATTAAGTACTAGGCTTATGCAGAAAGTCCATAGGCCTATTCTACGCTTCTAAACCCCTCAACCCAAACCCCAAACACCAAACCCCAAACCCCAAACCCTCAACCCCAACCCCCCCCTAAACACCAAACCCCTTGAAAAAACCCCAAACTTGTGGAATCCCAAACCCCAAACCCCAAACCTCAAACCCCAAACCCCAACCCGAACCCGAACCCCCAACCCCAAACCCCTGCACTCCTGCACTCCCAAACCAAACCCAAACCCCAAAGCCTAATAACCCCCAACCCCTAAATTCTAACCCCCTAACCCCTAAGCCATAACCCCTAACCCTAAAACCATTAACCCTAAAACCCAAACGCTAAAACCCTAATCCCAAAACCCTAAACCCCAAACCCTAAACCCTAAACCCTAAAAGAAAAAAACTTTAAGGGCCTAAAACCATAAACTCTAAAAACCCTAAACCCTTAAACCCCACAAACCCTAAACCCTATGGTCCCCGAAACCCAAAAACTAAACCTAAACCCTAAAAAGTTGTAAACCCTAAACCCTAAAACCCTAACCCCAAACCCCAAACCCCAAACCCTAATAGGAACATTAAGTGATTCCATTTAATAAAGTTCGTATTTTTTTTATTAAAAATCCTTGTTCAATAAAAAATACGAACTTTATACGATTCCATTTTAATAAAACTTCAAAAAAGAAAGTTATAAACTTTAAGGGCCTAAACTATAAAAAAACTCTACTACTATAGAACATTTTCAATTTTTTCTTTACTCACGCTTGTAAAAAGTAGTCTCTAAAAGTTGCAAAAGTGGTCCCTGTCATTACCGCAATTACAAAAACACTGCCCCAAAGTTTTTTTTCCTGAAATGGTGAAGTTGTATTATTTAAATAAACAAATTACATGAGATTCCACACAGCTAATATGAAAATTGTACGATTATATTTAATTGTTGGAATCACTCCTAACTAGTATTTCAAGTGTTAGTCACTTATATGTAATAGGTTGTGTAATTATGGCTTTTAAGTTTTTTATTAAGTACTAGGCTTATGCAGAAAGCCCATAGGCGTATTCTTATGCCTAACGTTACGCTTAAAAGTCGTCCGCCTAAGCAGCTTTATGAAAGAATCTTCACCAAATTCTTCGGCTGTTGGTAACTCGGTTTCTCTTGCTTGGATAAGCTTGAAAAATACTTCAACTTGTGGATATCTCACACTTGGACAAGTGTGAAAGATTTTGGTTTCCAACCTAATCTTACGCTTAATCAAAATACTTACGAGTAACACTTTACGCCTAAGAACTATCTTACGCATAAGGTTCTTTACGCATAAGTCTTTAGTTTACGCCTAAGGTTATGTTTAACCACTATTCTTACGAAGTAAGGAAAGTTTATGCCTAAAGGAAGTTTACGCAGTAAGCACATTAGATTACGCCTAAAGGAATTGTTTTACGCTAAGCTCATCTTCAACAACAAACTCAAGTTTCATTCAACTACAAAGATCCATCAACAACACAAGTAAAAGAAAGTTATAAACTTTAAGGGCCTAAACTGTAACCAAAACTCTACTACTATAGCACATTTTCAATTTTTCTTTACTCACTTTGCAAAGTAGTCTTTGAAAAGTTGCAAAATGGTCCTCAATACGAAATTATAAAACAATCCTAAAGTTTTTTTCCTTAAATGGTGATGTTGTATTAATTAAATCAGCCAGTTACAGGAGATTCCACACAGCAAATATGAACATTAAGTGATTCCATTTAATAAAGTTCGTTTTTTTATGAAAAATCCTTGTTCATTAAAAAATACGAACTTTATACAATTCCATTTTAATAAAACTTCAAAAAAGAAAGTTATAAACTTTAAGGGCCTAAACTATAAAAAAAACTCTACTACTATAGAACATTTTCAATTTTTTCTTTACTCACGTTGTAAAAAGTAGTCTTTGAAAAGTTGCAAAATGGTCCCTGCCATTACCTACAATTACAAAAACTGTCCCAAAAGTTTTTTTTCCTAAATGGTGAAGTTGTATTAATTAAATCAACAAGTTACATGAGATTCTACACAGCTAATATGAAAATTATACGATTCTATTTAATTGTTGGAATCACTCCTAACAAGTATTTCAAGTGTTAGTCACTTATATGTAATAGGTTGTGTAATTATGGCTTTTAAGTTTGTTATTAAGTACTAGGCTTATGCAGAAAGCCCATAGGCCTATTCTTACGACTAACGTTTACGCCTAAGGAATTGTTACGCCTAAGTTCATCTTCAACAACAACTTAAGTTTCATTCAACTACAAAGATCCATCAACAAAACAAGTAAAAGAAAGTTATAAACTTTAAGGGCCTAAAATGTACCAAAACTCTACTACTATATCACATTTTCTATTTTTTCTTTACTCACTATGCAAAAGTAGTCTTTGAAAAGTTGCAAAATGGTCCATGTAATTACCTTAAATTAGAAAAACTGTCCCAAATTTTTTTTTTCCCTGAAATGGTGAAGTTGTATTAATTAAATCAACAAGTTACATGAGATTCTACACAGCTAATATGAAAATTATACGATTCTATTTAATTGTTGGAATCTCTCCTAACTAGTATTTCAAGTGTTAGTCACTTATATGTAATAGGTTGTGTAATTATGGCTTTTAAGTTTTTTATTAAGTACTAGGCTTATGCAGAAAGCCCATAGGCCTATTCTTACGACTAACGTTTACTTAAAGTCAAAGTTTACTTAAGAAGTTTATTCAGAAGAATCTTCACCCAATTCTTTGAAGCTATTGGTAACTCGGTGTTTCTCTTGCTTGGATAAGCTTGAAAAATACTTCAACTTGTGGATATCTCTCACACTTGGACAAGTGTGAAAGATTTTGGTTTCCAACCTAATCTTACGCTTAAGCATAATACTTACGAGTAACACTTTACGCCTAAGAACTATCTTACGATAAGGTTCTTTACGATAAGTCTTCGGCCATTTCAAGGTTATGTTTAACCACTATTCTTACGAGTAAGGGAATGTTTACGCCTAAAGGAAGTTTACGCGTAAGCACATTAGATTACGCCTAAGGAATTGTTACGCCTAAGCTCATCTTCAACAACAAACTCAAGTTTCATTCAACTACAAAGATCCATCAACAACACAAGTAAAAGAAAGTTATAAACTTTAAGGGCCTAAAATGTAACCAAAACTCTACTACTATAGCACATTTTCTATTTTTTTTACTCACTTTGCAAAAGTAGTCTTTGAAAAGTTGCAAAATGGTCCTGAATACTCGAAATTATAAAAACAAATCCTAAAGTTTTTTTTTCCTAAATGGTGAAGTTGTATTAATTAAATCAGCAAGTTACAGGAGATTCCACACAGCTAATATGAACATTAAGTGATTCCATTTAATAAAGTTCGTATTTTTTTATGAAAAATCCTTGTTCATTAAAAAATACGAACTTTATACAATTCCATTTTAATAAAACTTCAAAAAAGAAAGTTATAAACTTTAAGGGCCTAAACTGTAAACAAAACTCTACTACTATAGAACATTTTCAATTTTTTCTTTACTCACGCTACAAAAGTAGTCTCTAAAAGTTGCAAAATGGTCCTGTCATTACCGCAATTACAAAAACTGTCCCAAAGTTTTTTTTTTCCTCGAAATGGTCAAATTGTATTAATTAAATCAACAAGTTACATGAGATTCTACACAGCTAATATGAAAATTATATGATTCCATTTAATTGTTGGAATCACTCCTAACTAGTATTTCAAGTGTTAGTCACTTATATGTAATAGGTTGTGTAATTATGGCTTTTAAGTTTTTTATTAAGTACTAGGCTTATGCAAAAATCCCATAGGCCTATTCTTCTACTTAAAACGCCTAAAGTCGAGTTTACCTAAGAAGTTTATTCAGAAGATACTTCACCAAATTCTTCGTCGTTGGTAACAGTTGTTTCTCTTGCTTGGATAAGCTTGAAAAATACTTCAATCCCAAACCCCTTGTGGATATCTCTCACACTTGGACAAGTGTGAAAGTTTTGGTTTCCAACTTAATCTTACGCCTAAGAAAGACCCCTTACGCATAAGGTTCTTACGCATAAGTCTTCGCCAAAGGTTATGTTTAACCACTATTCTTACGAGTAGGGAATGTTTACGCCTAAGGAAGTTTAGGTAAGCACCCATAACCCCTAAGGAATTGTTACGCCTAAGCTCATCTTCAACAAAAAACTCAAGTTTCATTCAACTACAAAGATCCATCAACAACACAAGTAAAAGAAAGTTATAAACTTTAAGGGCCTAAAATGTAACCAAAACTCTACTACTATAGCACATTTTCTATTTTTTCTTTACTCACTTTGCAAAAGTAGTCTTTGAAAAGTTGCAAAAAGGTCCCTGTAATTACCAAATTATAAAAACCCTAAAGTTTTTTCCCTGAAATGGTGAAGTTGTATTAATTAAATCAGCAAGTTACATGAGATTCCACACATCTAATATGAACATTAAGTGATTCCATTTAATAAAGTTCATATTTTTTTTATGAAAAATCATTTTTCATTAAAAAATACTAACTTTATACTGATTCCATTTTAATAAAACTTCAAAAAAGAAAGTTATAAACTTTAAGGGCCTAAACTATAAACAAAACTCTACTACTATAGAACATTTTCAATTTTTTTCTTTACTCACCGTTGCAAAAGTAGTCTCGCTAAAAGTTGCAAAATGGTCCCTCATTACCGCAATTACAAAAAACTGTCCCAAAGTTTTTTTTTTCCCGAAATGGTGAAGTTGTATTAATTAAATCAACAAGTTACATGAGATTCTACACAACTAATATGAAAATTATATGATTCTATTTAATTGTTGGAATCACTCCTAACTAGTATTTCAAGTGTTAGTCACTTATATGTAATAGGTTGTGTAATTATGGCTTTTAAGTTTTTTATTAAGTACTAGGCTTATGCAGAATGCCCATAGGCCTATTCTTACGCCTAACGCTTACTTAAAGTCGAGTTTACGCCTAAGCAGTTTATGCGTAAAGAATCTTCACCAAATTCTTCGAAGCTGTTGGTAACTCCGTGTTTCTCTTGCTTGGATAAGCTTGAAAAATACTTCAACTTGTGGATATCTCTCACACTTGGACAAGTGTGAAAGATTTTGGTTTCCAACCTAATCTTACGCCTAAGCATAATACTTACGAGTAACACTTTAAACCTAAGAACTATCTTACGCATAAGGTTCTTTACGCATAAGTCTTCAGCTTAATTTAAGGTTATGTTTAACCACTATTCTTACGAGTAAGGGAAAGTTTACGCCTAAAGGAAGTTTACGTGTAAGCACATTAGATTACCAAAGGAATTGTTACGCCTAAGCTCATCTTCAACAACAAACTCAAGTTTCATTCAACTACAAAGATCCATCAACAACACAAGTAAAAGAAAGTTATAAACTTTAAGGGCCTAAAATGTAACCAAAACTCTACTACTATAGCACATTTTCTAATTTTTCTTTACTCACTTTGCAAAAGTAGTCTTTGAAAAGTTGCAAAATGGTCCCTGTAATACCTGAAATTATAAAAACAATCCTAAAGTTTTTTTTCCTGAAATGGTGATGTTGTATTAATTAAATCAGCAAGCTACAGGAGATTCCACACAAATCTAATATGAACATTAAGTGATTCCATTTAATAAAGTTCGTATTTTTTTTATGAAAAAACCTTTTTCATTAAAAATACTAACTTTATAATGATTCCATTTTAATAAAACTTCAAAAAAGAAAGTTATAAACTTTAAGGGCCTAAACTATAAACAAAACTCTACTACTATAGAACATTTTCAATTTTTTCTTTACTCACGTTGCAAAAGGAGTCTCTGAAAAGTTGCAAAAATGGTCCTCGTCATTACCTGCAATTACAAAAACTGTCCCAAAGTTTTTTTTCCCTGAAATGGTGAAGTTGTATTAATTAAATCAACAAGTTACATGAGATTCTACAGCCTAATATGAAAATTATACGATTCTATTTAATTGTTGGAATCACTCCTAACTAGTATTTCAAGTGTTAGTCACTTATATGTAATAGGTTGTGTAATTATGGCTTTTAAGTTTGTTATTAAGTACTAGGCTTATGCAGAAAGCCCATAGGCCTGTTCTTACGCCTAACGCTACTTAAAGTCGAGTTTACGCCTAAGAAGTTTATGCGAAAGAATCTTCACCCAATTCTTTGAAGTCATGGTAACTCGGTGTTTCTCTTGCTTGGATAAGCTTGAAAAATACTTCAACTTGTGGATATCTCTCACACTTGGACAAGTGTGAAAGATTTTGGTTTCCAACCTAATCTTACGCCTAAGCATAATACTTACGAGTAACACTTTACGCTTAAGAACTATCTTACGCATAAGGTTCTTTACGATAAGTCTTCGCCACTTAAGGTTATGTTTAACCACTATTCTTACGAGTAAGGGAATGTTTACGCCTAAAGGAAGTTTACGTGTAAGCACATTAGATTACGCCTAAAGGAATTGTTACAAGCCTTAAGCTCATCATTCAACAACAAACTCAAGTTTCATTCAACTACAAAGATCCATCAACAACACAAGTAAAAGAAAGTTATAAACTTTAAGGGCCTAAAATGTAACCAAAACTCTACTACTATAGCACATTTTCTATTTTTTCTTTACTCACTTTGCAAAAGTAGTCTTTGAAAAGTTGCTAAATGGTCCCTGTAATACCCTCGAAATTATAAAAACAAATTCTAAAGTTTTTTTCCCTGAAATGGTGAAGTTGTATTAATTAAATCAGCAAGTTACAGGAGATTCCACACATCTAATATGAACATTAAGTGATTCCATTAATAAAGTTCGTTTTTTTTATGAAAATCCTTGTTCATTAAAAAATACTAACTTTATACTCATTCCATTTTAATAAAACTTCAAAAAAGAAAGTTATAAACTTTAAGGGCCTAAACTATAAACAAAACTCTACTACTATAGAACATTTTCAATTTTTTCTTTACTCACGTTGCAAAAGGAGTCTCTAAAAGTTGCAAAATGGTCCCTCATTACCTGCAATTACAAAACTGTCCCAAAATTTTTTTCCCTAAATGGTGAAAGTTGTATTAATTAAATCAACAAGTTACATGAGATTCTACACTAATATGAAAATTATAATGATTCTATTTAATTGTTGGAATCACTCCTAACTAGTATTTCAAGTGTTAGTCACTTATATGTAATAGGTTGTATAATTATGGCTTTTAAGTTTGTTATTAAGTACTAGGCTTATGTAGAGAGCCCATAGGCCTATTCTTACTTAACGCTTACTTAAAGTCGAGTTTACGCCTAAGAAGTTTATTCAGAAGAATCTTCACCCAATTCTTCGAAGCTGTTGGTAACTCGGTGTTTCTCTTGCTTGGATAAGCTTGAAAAATACTTCAACTTGTGGATATCTCTCACACTTGGACAAGTGTGAAAGATTTTGGTTTCCAACCTAATCTTACGCCTAAGCATAATACTACGAGTAACACTTTACGCCTAAGAACTATCTTACGCATAAGGTTCTTTACGCATAAGTCTTCAGTTTACGCCTAAGGTTATGTTTAACCACTATTCTTACGACTAAGGGAATGTTTACGCCTTTAAGGAAGTTTACGCGGTAAGCACATCGATTACGCCAAAGGAATTGTTACGCTCTAAGCTCATCTTCAACAACAAACTCAAGTTTCATTCAACTACAAAGATCCATCAACAACACAAGTAAAAGAAAGTTATAAACTTTAAGGGCCTAAAATGTAACCAAAACTCTACTACTATAGCACATTTTCTATTTTTTCTTTACTCACTTTGCAAAAGTAGTCTTTGAAAAATTGCAAAATGGTCCCCTGTAATTACCTCGAAATTATAAAACAAATTCTAAAGTTTTTTTCCTAAATGGTGAAGTTGTATTAATTAAATCGACCAGTTACAGGAGATTCCACACATCTAATATGAACATTAAGTGATTCCATTTAATAAAGTTCGTTTTTTTTTTTTTTATGAAAATCCTTTTTCATTAAAAAATACTAACTTTATAATCTATTCCTATTTTAATAAAACTTCAAAAAAAGAAAGTTATAAACTTTAAGGGCCTAAACTATAAACAAAACTCTACTACTATAGAACATTTTCAATTTTTTCTTTACTCATGTTGCAAAAGTAGTCTCAAAAGTTGCAAAATGGTCCCCTCGCCATTACCGCATTACAAAAACTGCCCCAAATTTTTTTTCCGAAATGGTGAAGTTGTATTAATTAAATCAACAAGTTACATGAGATTCTACACAGGTAATATGAAAATTATATGATTCTATTTAATTGTTGGAATCACTCCTAACTAGTATTTCAAGTGTTAGTCACTTATATGTAATAGGTTGTGTAATTATGGCTTTTAAGTTTGTTATTAAGTACTAGGCTTATGCAGAAAGCCCATAGGCCTATGCTCTTTGAAAAGTTACCTAACGCTTTAAAGTCGAGTTTACTTCAAGAAGTTTATTCAGAAGAATCTTCACCCAATTCTTCGGTCGTTGGTAACTCGGTGTTTCTCTTGCTTGGATAAGCTTGAAAAATACTTCAACTTGTGGATATCTCTCACACTTGGACAAGTGTGAAAGATTTTGGTTTCCAACCTAATCTTATTTAAGCATAATACTTACGAGTAACACTTTACGCCTAAGAACTATCTTACGCGATAAGGTTCTTACGATAAGTCTTCAGCTTACGCCTAAGGTTATGTTTAACCACTATTCTTACGAGTAAGGGAAAGTTTACTTTAAAGGAAGTTTACGCGTAAGCACATCAGATTACGCCTAAGGAATTGTTACGTCTAAGCTCATCTTCAACAACAAACTCAAGTTTCATTCAACTACAAAGATCCATCAACAACACAAGTAAAAGAAAGTTATAAACTTTAAGGGCCTAAAATGTAACCAAAACTCTACTACTATAGCACATTTTCAATTTTTTTACTCACTTTGCAAAAGTAGTCTTTGAAAAGTTGCAAAATGGTCCCCAGTAATTACCGAAATTATAAAAACAAATTCTAAAGTTTTTTTTCCTGAAATGGTGAAGTTGTATTAATTAAATCGAAGTTACAGAGATTCCACACATCTAATATGAACATTAAGTGATTCCATTTAATAAAGTTCATATTTTTTTTATGAAAAATCATTTTTCATTAAAAAATACTAACTTTATACCATTCCATTTTAATAAAACTTCAAAAAAGAAAGTTATAAACTTTAAGGGCCTAAACTATAAACAAATCTCGACTACTATAGAACATTTTCAATTTTTTTCTTTACTCACGCTGCAAAAGTAGTCTCGAAAAGTTGCAAAATGGTCCCTGTCATTACCCGCAATTACAAAACTGTCCCAAAGTTTTTTTCCTAAATGGTGAAGTTGTATTAATTAAATCAACAAGTTACATGAGATTCTACACAACTAATATGAAAATTATACGATTCTATTTAATTGCTGGAATCACTCCTAACTAGTATTTCAAGTGTTAGTCAATTATATGTAATAGGATGTATAATTATGGCTTTTAAGTTTGTTATTAAGTACTAGGCTTATGTAGAGCCCATAGGCCTATTCTTACTTAACGCTACGCCTTAAAGTCGAGTTTACGCCTAAGCAGTTTATTCAGAAGAATCTTCACCCAATTCTTCGGTGTTGGTAACTCTGTTTCTCTTGCTTGGATAAGCTTGAAAAATACTTCAACTTGTGGATATCTCTCACACTTGGACAAGTGTGAAAGATTTTGGTTTCCAACCTAATCTTACTTATGAAGTACTTAAGAACTATCTTACGCGATAAGGTTCTTTACGCGATAAGTCTTCGCCTTAAGGTTATGTTTAACCACTATTCTTACGAAAAGGGAATGTTTACGCCTAAAGGAAGTTTACGCGGTAAGCACATCGACACGTTTTTAGGAATTGTTACTTAAGCTCATCTTCAACAACAAACTCAAGTTTCATTCAACTACAAAGATCCATCAACAACACAAGTAAAAGAAAGTTATAAACTTTAAGGGCCTAAAATGTAACCAAACTCTACTACTATAGCACATTTTCTATTTTTTCTTTACTCACTTTGCAAAAGTAGTCTTTGAAAAGTTGCAAAATGGTCCCTGTAATTACCCGAAATTATAAAAACAGTCCTAAAGTTTTTTTCCTAAATGGTGAAGTTGTATTAATTAAATCAACAAGTTACATGAGATTCCACACATCTAATATGAACATTAAGTGATTCTTTAATAAAGTTCAGTATTTTTTTATGAAAATCCTTTTCATTAAAAAAATACTTAACTTTATACTGATTCCATTTTAATAAAACTTCAAAAAAGAAAGTTATAAACTTTAAGGGCCTAAACTATAAACAAAACTCTACTACTATAGAACATTTTCAATTTTTTCTTTACTCATGTTGCAAAAGTAGTCTCCAAAAGTTGCAAAATGGTCCCTCGCTCATTACCTCGCAATTAAAAACTGTCCCAAATTTTTTTTTCCCTGAAATGGTGAAGTTGTATTAATTAAATCAACAAGTTACATGAGATTCTACAATACTAATATGAAAATTATACGATTCTATTTAATTGTTGGAATCACTCCTAACTAGTATTTCAAGTGTTAGTCACTTATATGTAATAGGTTGTGTAATTATGGCTTTTAAGTTTGTTATTAAGTACTAGGCTTATGCAGAAAGCCCATAGGCCTATTCTTACGCCTAACGTTTACGCCTAAAGTCGAGTTTACGCCTAAGAAGTTTATTCAGAAAGAATCTTCACCCAATTCTTTGAAGTCGCTGGTAACTCGGTGTTTCTCTTGCTTGGATAAGCTTGAAAAATACTTCAACTTGTGGATATCTCTCACACTTGGACAAGTGTGAAAGATTTTGGTTTCCAACCTAATCTTACGCCTAAGCATAATACTTACGAGTAACACTTTATGCCTAAGAACTATCTTACGCATAAGGTTCTTTACGCATAAGTCTTCAGCTTACTCTAAGGTTATGTTTAACCACTATTCTTACGAGCAAAGGGAATGTTTACGCCTAAAGGAAGTTTACGTGTAAGCACATTAGATTACGCCAAAGGAATTGTTAAGCCTAAGCTCATCTTCAACAACAAACTCAAGTTTCATTCAACTACAAAGATCCATCAACAACACAAGTAAAAGAAAGTTATAAACTTTAAGGGCCTAAAATGTAACCAAAACTCTACTACTATAGCACATTTTCTAATTTTTCTTTACTCACTTTGCAAAAGTAGTCTTTGAAAAGTTGCAAAATGGTCCCTCAGAATACCCGAAATTATAAAACAAATTCTAAAGTTTTTTCCTAAATGGTGAAGTTGTATTAATTAAATCAGCAAGTTACATGAGATTCCACACATCTAATATGAACATTAAGTGATTCCATTTAATAAAGTTCAGATTTTTTTTATGAAAAATCCTTTTTCATTAAAAATAATAACTTATATCATTCCATTTTAATAAAACTTCAAAAAAGAAAGTTATAAACTTTAAGGGCCTAAACTATAAACAAAACTCTACTACTATAGAACATTTTCAATTTTTTCTTTACTCATGTTGCAAAAGTAGTCTCAAAAGTTGCAAAAAGTGGTCCTCGGCATTACTCGCAATTACAAAACTGTCCCAAATTTTTTTCCCTGAAATGGTGAAGTTGTATTAATTAAATCAACAAGTTACATGAGATTCTACACAGCTAATATGAAAATTAAACGATTCTATTTAATTGTTGGAATCACTCCTAACTAGTATTTCAAGTGTTAGTCACTTATATGTAATAGGTTGTGTAATTATGGCTTTTAAGTTTGTTATTAAGTACTAGGCTTATGCAGAGAGCCCATAGGCCTATTCTTACGCTTCTAACGCGTTACGCCTAAAGTCGAGTTTACGCTTAAGAAGTTTATTCGTGAAAAGAATCTTCACCCAATTCTTCAAGTCGTTGGTAACTCCTGTTTCTCTTGCTTGGATAAGCTTGAAAAATACTTCAACTTGTGGATATCTCTCACACTTGGACAAGTATGAAAGATTTTGGTTTCTAATCTTACTTCTAAGCATAATACTTAAGTAACACTTTTACGCCTAAGAACTATCTTACGATAAGGTTCTTTACGATAAGTCTTCGCTTTATTTCTAAGGTTATGTTTAACCACTATTCTACGAAGTAAGGGAAAGTTTACGCCTAAAGGAAGTTTACGTAAGCACATCGACATTCTAAGGAATTGTTACTAAGCTCATCTTCAACAACAAACTCAAGTTTCATTCAACTACAAAGATCCATCAACAACACAAGTAAAAGAAAGTTATAAAATTTAAGGGCCTAAAATGTAACCAAAACTCTACTACTATAGCACATTTTCTATTTTTTCTTTACTCACTTTGCAAAAGTAGTCTTTGAAAAGATGCAAAATGGTCCCTGAATTACAGAAATTATAAAAACAAATGTCCTAAAGTTTTTTTCCCGAAATGGTGAAGTTGTATTAATTAAATCACAAGTTACAGTGGAGGAGATTCCACACATCTAATATGAACATTAAGTGATTCCATTTAATAAAGTTCAGATTTTTTTTATGAAAAATCCTTTTTCATTAAAAAATACTAACTTTATAATGATTCCATTTTAATAAAACTTCAAAAAAGAAAGTTATAAACTTTAAGGGCCTAAACTATAAACAAAACTCTACTACTATAGAACATTTTCAATTTTTTCTTTACTCACGCTAAAAGTACTAAAAGTTGCAAAATGGTCCCCGCCATTATACCGCATTAAAAAACCGGCCCCAAATTTTTTTCCCTAAATGGTGAAGTTGTATTAATTAAACAAGTTACATGAGATTCTACAGCCTAATATGAAAATTATAACATTCCTATTTAATTGTTGAATCAATTCTAACTAGTATTTCAAGTGTTAGTCACTTATATGTAATAGGTTGTGTAATTATGGCTTTTAAGTTTTTTATAAAGTACTAGGCTTATTGCGTAAAGCCCATAGGCCTATTCTACTTAACGTGCTTACGTTTCTAAAGTCGAGTTTACATTTCTCAAGAAGCTTATTCTATAACCTTCACCCAATTTTTAGTTGATGGTAACTCCTAAGGTTTCTCTTTGCTCCGATAAGCTTGAAAATACTTCAACTTGTGGATATCTCTCACACTTAGACAAGTGTGAAAGATTTTTGTTTCAAACCTAATCTTACGCCTAAGCAAAATACTTATGAGTAACACTTTACGCCTGAGAACTATCTTATGCATAAGGTTCTTTATGCATAAGTCTTGAGTTTACGCCTAAGGTTTTGTTTAACCCTATTCTTACAGTAAGGGAATGTTTACGCCAAAAGGAAGTTTACGTGTAAGCACATCAGATTACGCCTAAAGATTTGTTACGCCTAAGCTCATCTTCAACAACAAACTCAAGTTTCATTCAACTACAAAGATCCATCAACAACACAAGTAAAAGAAAGTTATAAACTTTAAGGGCCTAAAATGTACCAAAACTCTACTACTATAGCACATTTTTATTTTTCTTTACTCACTTTAAAAGTAGTCTTTGAAAAGTTGCAAAATGGTCCATGTATTACGAAATTATAAAAACAGTCCTAAAGTTTTTTTTTTTTTCAGAAATGGTGAAGTTGTATTAATTAAATCAAAGATTACTGAGATTCCACAGCTAATATGAACATTAAGTGATTCCATTTAATAAACTTCGTATTTTTTTTTATGAAAAATCCTTTTCATTAAAAATACGAACTTTATCTGATCATTTTTAAAACTTCAAAAAGAAAGTTATAAACTTTAGGGCCTAAACTATAAACAAAACTCTACTACTATAGAACATTTTCAATTTTTTCTTTACTCACGTTGCAAAAGTAGTCTTTGAAAAGTTGCAAAAGTGGTCCCTTTGTCATTACGTTACAAAAACTGTCCCAAAGTTTTTCACGAAATGGTGAAGTTGTATTAATTAAATCAACAAGTTACATGAGATTCTAAGTAATATGAAAATTATAAGATTCATTTAATTTTGGAATCAACTAAATATTTTGATTGTTTATGTAATTGGGTTTTATTCCTTTTAAGTTGAAATTTAGATACATAATTTATTTGACACGACTTGACTCCATTCGACCTGGGCAGAGCTTCTAAAACTAGGCCCCAAACCCCAACCCCAACCACTGATCCAAAGCCACTGACCCAACCTTACACAAACCACAACCCATGTCCCACTAAGCTTGAAGCCTAAGCCTAAACCTAAACCCTAGTGGAAAACTGATGTATTTTAAATGAAGATAACAAATTTTCAAAATTTAATAAAATAAACAACTAATTGTAAAAATAACGTACTAAATGAATGTTTTCATTTTAAATTGCATCGGTCTAGAATTAGAAATAGCCTAACGAATCATCTTTTAAATATTTTTCATTCCCTGAATTAATAGAACTTGTTTGTCAGCGAAGTCCATAATTATTTTCATAGAAACACTTTATAGTTTATAATTTGAATCAGTTACCAAAAAATGACACCATGAAACCACAAAGTTACCTTTTTTTTGTCATGTGTTGTTGCGGGTAGCATATTTTTGTTTGGTATGTTTGGTGTGATTAAGATATATGCTATTTATGTTTTATATATTAAGTGGTAGATCATGAGATTTTAGTCACATATATTAATTGTCAAATGCTTAAAAGTTGGTACATGAGTTAGAAACTTGAAAAATAACTCCTTAGAATTAATGCACACTTCATTAATGGGTATAAATTCAAAATTATGTGAATAAGTTGTAAAATTAGTATATTCCACGAACATTATGTAAAAGATAACTAAAATTATTTTTTTGTAAAAAAATAAGTAAGTTAAGCTAAAAGTATTTTATAAAAAATGGAATAAAGTTCACTAATTTGCATACATGCAAAAAAAAACTGCATTAGAAGCCTGGAATTCAGAAGGCATAAGTAGAATTGCTAGCAGAATTGGCAATCCTATTATTATGGATAGGATTACTACAGATATGTGTGTGTGAATGGTTTGGAAGGGCTAGTTTTGCTAGGGTTCTTATAGAAGGTGGATCTTTGCGGATGGGCTTATTGATAGCATTGAAGTTACTTATAAAAAGTTTGGGTAGGTCTATGGGTTTGAGGTTGAATTTATGAGACCTCCTATTTGCTCCTTTTAAAAAAAGTTTTTGGGCATGGTTGGGGTGTACTAAAGGGAGCTAAGAATCTTGCAGAAGAAGAAAAGTGCTGAGGTAAATGTTCAAAAACCGTTAGGTGAAATGATGTTAATGGGACTAATAATGGCAATGATTGGCAATACGTAGTAGGAGGAATAATAAAATGAAGGATGGAATAATGGTTATGGTGGTCAAGATTTTTGTTGGGAGTTCAAGCTTGATAGAGGTGGTTTTTAGTGGAAGGGGTAGAGGTAGTTTAAATGGAAGAGGTGTTGGTGTTCAAAGAAGTAATAGAAATGAATATATGCAACATCTTTGCCTTGAAAAACCTCTTGAATCAAGGGAGGGTTTAAAAGAATGTGACCGAGCCAAAATAACAAGGGCAAGGGTAAAATTGGGCCAGGTGATGAGAAGAGTAATAAGGTGAGTGGTATGGAGGGTAGTGTTAATAATGGTAATAAGTTTACTCGTTAGGCGTGAAGTTGAGATGGAGAAAATTTGAATGGGAGGTGATGATTAGAGATAGGATTGATGATGCATGTAACAAAGGGTTGTTTATCGGCATTGAAGAAAGAAGAGTTGGCTAGTGATTAATGAGTATTATAAGAAGAAAATGGAAATTTGTAAGAAGGTAGGGTAGATATGCTAAGATTGAAGATTAAGAACTTGGAGAGGAGAATCAAAACTAGTAACGAAAGCATTGTTATGGCATCAAGAAGGAAAGCGGATAGTATTGACAAGTCTGCTTTGTTGGCTCAAGGTGTCACGAAAATCAAGCTTATGCTAGGTTTATGAAGAGGTATACAGATGGTGAAAGGAAGATATTAACAAAATGATAGAGGATAGCGGTTAACGTGTAGAGCTTTTTCTTCACAACGGAGAGGTGTTTACCATTTATGAGTAGGAGACTTGGACCGCTGAGATGAAAGGGTTCTACAAATCAAAATTAGAGGATGCTTATATGAGATGGAGGAACAAATCAAGAATTTGAGTTTACTCAAAATCGATGAAGAGGTTCTTGATGTTAGTTGGTCTTTTCAGATATTAACCAGGATATGGTATCTAATGGTATGCATTGTGACTCAATAAATCTTGGATATTTACGCATTATCTCATACGTTAAATGATGCTAAACTTGCAGCATGGAATGTTAAGGGTATGCAATACCCTTAAGCAAGAGATCAAAATTTTATCAAAAGGTAATCAAGTTAGTTTTTGTGGTATTATTGAAACTTCGGTTAAGGAAGAAGTTACGTTAACAATATGCGTGGCTTGATGTTTTTGGTAAATAAAGTGGGTCTCGAACTCTAGTATAATTTTGTAAAGGGTGTAGAATTGCTGTGGGATGGGACTCGTTTATGCTCTCTGTGAATTTGATATCTCAAATTGACCAGGTGATGCATTTCTTTGTCAAATCCTTGGTTGATAGTAAGAGTATGTTTGTTTTACTTTGTTTATGGTGAAAATACTCCTAAGCAAAGAGTTAAACTGTGGAGAAATCTTATGGATCATAATCTTATGGTTGGGAATAATCCATGGGTTATGATAGGTGATTTTAATGTTATTACGAGTGTAGAAATTCCAAGGGGCTTGTTGTTAGAGGGGATGGTATGCAAGAGTTTTGAGTGCGTGGATAGTATTGAGATGGAAGATGTAGCATGTTTGGTATGTTTTATACATGGATTGAAATTGAAACCAATTTGGGCACTTTAAAGAAACTTGACCGAATCATGGGTAATAAGCACTTTGTTAGCTGTTACCTGCATGTTTACTACGTTTATGCCATATCTAACTTCTGATCATAGCAGGTTATTCTATCCTTTCACAGTGTTGTTGTGAGGAAGAGTGGTGCTTTGGTTATGAATTATTTAACACGAAGATTTTATTGAGTTGTTTAAAGACAACCTTGGAGGTGGAGGTTAATGGTTTTGCTATGTTCAAATTATCTAAAAGGTTGAAAGCTATGAAGAGTCACCTTAGGAGGTCAAGGTCTGAAATTTGAATTAGCTAAGAGTTACGGCCAATGTTTGGACAAAGACCCGACTAATGTGTGTTTAAAGGAAGAAGAGATGATATATGAGCAGGCTTATAAAGGCGACTCTTGATGAAGAAAGGTTTTTGCAACAAAAAACTAAGATTGATTGGCTCAAAGATGGTGATTTGAACACATCTTTTTTTTCCACAATGATAACTATGAAGGGTAAAATCAGTAAAACTAGAATTGAGATGGTGATTGATGATGGGGGTCAGATGTATATTGGGGATGAGGTTCCTAGGTTTCCTAAATCATTTTGAGAAGTTTCTTGGTACTCAAGATGTGGTTTATCCTATGGAAGATATTGATGATACGTTCGATAACAAAATTTGGATGTGGAGATGCTGTTGAGTTTATCAAACACAGCGGACGAGATCAAAGCGCTATTTTTCAGCATTGAAGACAATAGCTTGGGGCGATGGTTATTCTTCAAAGTTCTTCAAGGCTTGGGTGTGGGTGGGCAATGATACTTGCTGGCACAGTCGGGGAATTCTTGAAAGTGGTAAGCTCCTTACTGAATTTAATTCTATACTCATTCGCTTATTCTAAGATTAAGACCCGACCAAAGTCACGGATTATAGACCCATCTCCTGTTGTAATATGGTTTATAAGGCGATAAGTAAAATCATCACCATTAGGTTGAAATCTGTTCTTGATGTTACGGTGATGCTAATCAAGCGCCTTTATTCCTAGAAACAAATAAGTGATAACATTATGCTTGCTTTCAGGAATTTATGATGGGTTATAATAGGAAGTAGAGCTAAAATTGTTGCTTTTGATGTTCAAAAGCCTACGACACGGTTAGTTAAGAATTCCTAGAATCTTGTCTTAGGAAGTTTGGTTTCCACCACTTTATGGTTCAACTGGATCATGATCGTCTCCTCTTTTATCGTTCTCTATTTGTGTAGATGGTGAGTGTCATGGGTTTAGAGCTAGGAGAGTGAGGCCGGGGAGATCCTATCTCACCATACTTATTTACCCTTGTGATGGAAGTGTTGAATCGTATGATTAAAAGGCAAATTAGTAAATCTGGTAGATTTAAGTACCATTCGGGGTGTAGAAAGCTTAAGATTACTAGCTTGTGTTTGTGATGATCTTTTGCTTCTTTGTCATGGAGATTTAGAATGCCTTGTATTCTTAGAGGCCTTGATGAATTGAGTTTGGCGTCCGGTTTATATCCTAGTATGAGCAAGAGTGACTCGTTTCTTTTGTGGTATTACCACGATGTGAAGAATATTAGACTTGCTATGCCATTTAGAGAAGGACCCTCCCATTAGGTACTTGGGTGTCTTGATTAATGGCAAAAAGTAATATTAAACTGTAAGTGCTTATTGAGACGGTCCATAAAAGAATTATGGCGGAGGAATAAAGCCTTTCTTTTTCTTTGGGAGACTTCATTGTTGATATCCTCTGTGTTATCATCTTGAGGTCTATTGGTGTTCTATGTTTATTCTTCCTAAGCCCATTTGTGATATAATCGATAAATTGCTTAAGAATTTTTACAGGTAGTCGGGGGGTAATGGAAATGATAGTGTAGTGGCATTGTTAGTGTCAGTTGGTAGGAGTTTGTAAACCAAATCTCGGGGTGGTCTTGGTCTTAAACCTCTACATGCTTGGAATAATGCTCTTATGGCTAAATATCTTTGGAATATAGCTTCTGATAAGAACTCAATATGGGTTAAGTGGGTTAAAATGCATAAGCTTGATGGTCGAGTAGTTTTATGGGATGTGGAAGCAGGGGCATACTTGGGTGTGGATTGATTGTTGAAGCTTAGAGATGATATTAAGAAATTTGTTAATGTGAAAATAGGAAATGGCACTAAATGTAATATATGGTTTGATAAATGGCATTTGAATGGTCCGTTAAGTAAACTTATTGACCATAGAACTATCACTCAAGCTGGATTTAGTCTTAGTGCTAAAATTTGTGACCTGATTGATAATGGGAGATGGAATTGGCCTTCAGATTGGGAGGATAGATTTAAGGAGGTGGTGGATGTTCGGTGCAAATTTGGACCATAGTAAGGAGGATACGGTTGTTTGGTTGGATAAAATGGGTAGAGAAAAGTGTTTCAATGTGAGGGAAGCCTATATTGCTGTTAGAAAGCTGATTTTCGAAGTTATTTGGCATAATCACATATGGTTTCTCAATATGTATTCTAAGCGCGTTTATAACTTGGATGGCACGTGAAAGTGGAGCAAAATCTTGATAGATTGTCTAAGTGGTTTAGTGTTTAGGATGTTAGATGTTGCTTATGTGGTAATGATAATGAGTCCCACGCCCATCTCTTTTTCTCTTGTAATTATTCAAGTAAGTTGTGGAATAATGTTAAGTCTATGACTCATATGGAGGATTTTAGTAACAGTTGGGCTAGTGCCATCCTGCGGTATTGTTAATAAGCCGGCTAGAATAGCATTTGGAGTGTGCTCAAAGACTGATTTTGGAGCGTTGGTGTATTATATTTGGCGAGGAGAAACTATAGAATCTTTAGGAAGACTATAGATGATTGGATACTCGTTTGACCAATCATTAGTATTGTGAAGTTGAAAGTAAGGGGTCTTACTATTAAGTATTCGCCGGATGTGTTAAAAGCTTTTAAGATATGGGATATTCCGTTAAGTAGAGACATGAGGTATAGAGGTATTGTTCGGGAGTTGGGGTGTTTATATAATGATGATGCGAGGTGGATCTTAATCCTACATTGGAGTTTGATGTCACGGGAGGATCGGTTCTGGATGAGTAATAAGGTTTTTGATAGGGTCATGGTGGGCAACGCTTTCACGATTTTATGTTGTTTTCCTTTGTTATGTTTTGGTTTTATGCGGTATTGGTGTAGGATTATTTTGGCTTGGTCTGTTGGTACTTGCATTTTGGTCTCCCATGATTGTGGTGTTACTATCAGGTTCTTATTTCTCTTTCTAGTTGGTGGATCACGGTTTTCATTGCTTGTCCTTGTCTTTCTTGGGAACCTGAGATGGGGAGGCCTAAGGGAGAGTCAGCTCTTTTCCTACCTTAAGCTTTTCCCTTGTGGTTTTACAGGGTTTTAAGGAGGTGATTTCTTTAAGCTGCTACATTAGCACTCCTTGTATTGGTTGATACAGTTGTTGGCTCAAGGCTTTATTATGCTATAAGGATGATTGGATGAAGATGTCTTATGCTCTTGGCTTGTTGGGATCTATACCGAATTTAGACTTGTGGATTAGGAAGGTGTATTGTGATGGTTTGGGGCATTTAGATTGGTCTCTTATGTCCCAATGATTCAGTATCTTTGGTATCTTGAACAATTCATTTTGATATATCTTTTTCTATATGTATTTTGATTCATAGTTTTGTCTTGTTTTGTTTTCATTTTGTAATTTGTATTCCAGTTTTGTTTGGTGGTTGTTTTTGTCTAGGCCATGAGCGTTTAGCCAAAACTTGCTAGTTAGGGATGTGTCCTAACAGTTTTGTGGTTTTGTGCTTGGTGTTTGTTGTTCCCTGTGCCTGTTTGGGTGCAGTCCTTAATAAAATTTACCTTTAAGGAAAAAAAAAAAAAAAACTGCATTACTTATTTCTTTCTCTAAAAACCCAGTTTTGTGTGATGGTGGTAGTAAGGCTAAGGAGGCTTTCTCTTTCAATTCTGTAGAGAAGTGGCCTAGCTTAGGAGGTGGTTCTAATGATATTAGTAGGGGTAGTAATGATCAAAATATTGATGGTGTTAGGGTGATGAAGGATGTTATGATGGAGGATACAGTGTCCACTGTGCTTTGTGTCTTTTGCTAACTTATGCTGAGGGGGGTAGGAGTGGCAATAGAGTAATAAACTTAGTTTTTCTCCATTACATGAATGAGCAGGGTAAAAAGTTGGTGTATCTTGATCCTGTTATTGAGGAGGGTAGCAAAAATGGGTAAGAACTTTGGTTGGGTATTTTGTAGGAATGAAGATGTCACATATGGAGATTTTGGGTCATTTAAAAAGAATGTGGAGGGGTTTCCATTTGGATGAAAAAATTTTGAATGAGTGTGGGCTATACTTTTTAAATTTAAAGCTGATAAGGGGATGCAATATGTTCTTGAAAATGGCCCTTGGCTGGTAGATGGCAAGCCTCTTTTTGTTCAAAGTGGGAAGGTAATTGTATGGAAAAACACGAGCCTTCAAGGGTTCCTATTTGGTGAAAATTTTAAATGTTTCGTTAGAAGCACGGAATTGAAGGTATAAGTAGAATTGCTAGCAGAATTGGCAATCCTATTATCATGGATAGGATTACTACGGATATGTGTGAGAATGGTTGTGGAAGGGCTAGTTTTGCTAGGGTTCTTATAGAGGTTGATCTCTGCGGATGGGCTTATTGATAGTATTGAAGTCTGTTATAAAAGTTTGGGTAGGTCTATGGAGTTGAGAGTTGAATATCCATGGAGACCTCCTATTTGCTCCTATTGTAAAGTTTTTGGGCATGGTTATGAGAGGTGTACTAAAAGAACTAACTGAGCTGAGAGAGAAGAAGAAAAGTGAGGTAAATGTTCAAAAATCAGTGAATGATATAAATGGGAGTAATAATGGCAATGATTGGCAGTCTGTGAGTAATAGGAGAAATAATAAAAATGAAGGATGGAATAATAGTTATGGTGGTCAAAGATTTTTTGTTGGGGAGAGTTCAAACAGTAGAGGTGGGTTTAGTGGAAGGGGTAGAGGTAGTTTAAATGGAAGAGGTGGTGGTTTTCAAAGAAGTAATAGAAATGAATATGTGCAACAAACTACAGCGAAGAAAACTATTGAATCAAGGGATGATTTAAAGAATGTGACATGGCAAAATAACAAGGGTAAGGGTAAATTGGACAGTGATGAGAAGAGTAATAAGGTGAGTGGTATGGAGGGTAGTGTTAGTAATGGGAATAAGTTTGCTCGTTAGTGATGAAGTTGAGATGGAGAAGAATTTGGAATGGGAGGTGATTAGAGATAGGATTGATGAGGCATGTAACAAAGGGTTGTTTATCAACATCGAAGAAAAGAATAGTTGGCCTAGTGATTTAATGGAGTATTACAAGAAGAAAATGGAGAAATTTGTGAAGAAAGGTAGGGTAGAAATGCTAAGATTGAAGATTAAGAATTTGGAGAGGAGAATCAAAACTTGTAACGAAAGTATTGTTATGGCATCAAGAAGGAAAGCGGATAGTTTTGACAAGTCTAATTTGTTGGCTCAAGGACTGTCTGAAAATCAAGCTTATGCTAAGGTTTATGAAGAGGTTTATAATGGTGAAATGGCATATATTAATAAAATGATAGAGGATAAGCGTTTGACTGATGTAGAACTATTCTTCACAACGGGAGAAGTATTTACCATTTATGAGTGGGAGACTTGGACCGATGAGATGAAAGGTTTCTACAAATAAAAAATTGGTGGGGATGCTTATAAAAAGATGGAGGATCAAATCAAGGCTGAGTTTACTCAAAATCTTTGAAGAAGAGGTTCTTGATGTTAATCGAGAACTGCTCGGATATTAACTCAGGATATGGTATCTAATGGTATGCATTGTGACCTCAACCAAATCACGGGATATTTCGCATTATCTCATTCGGTTAAATGATGCTAAAACTTGCAGCTTGGAATGTTAAGGGTATGTGCAATACCCTTAAGCAAAAGGAGATCAAAATTTTTATCAATGGTAATCAAATTAGTTTTTGTGGTATTATTGAAACTCAGTTAAGGAAGAAGTTTGTTAACAATGTCTGTGATAGTGTTTTTGGTAAATGGGAGTGGGTCTTAAACTCTAGTGATAGCTGCAAAGGGTGTAGAATTGCTGTGGGATGGGACTCGTTTGTGCTCTTAGTTAATCTGATATCTCAAATTGACCAGGTGATGCATTTCTTTGTCAAATCCTTGGTTGATAGTAAGAGTATGTTTGTTTTCATTTGTGTATGGTGAAAATACTCCTAAGCAAAGAGTTAAACTATGGAGAAATCTAATGGATCATAATCTTATGGTTGGGAATAATCCATGGGTTATGATGGGTGATTTTAATGTTATTCTTAGGATCGATGAGAATTCAGGGCTTGGTGCTAGAGGGATGGTATGCAAGAGTTTCAGGAGTGTGTGGATAGTATTGAGATGGAAGATATTAGCATGTATGGTATGTTTTATACACGGATTCAAAATTGAAAAACCAAGTGGGCACTTTAAAAAACTTGCAGAATCATGGGAAATAAGCATTTTGTTAGTGGCTGTTACCTGCTTGTTTTGCTAATTTTATGCCATATCTAACTTCGATCATAGCCGGGTATTCTATCCTTTCCTGGTGTTGTTGTGAGGAAGGGTGGTGCTTTTAGATTTATGAATTTTTTAGCTCACAAGAAAGAATTTATAGAGGTTGTTAAAGATAACTGGGAGGTTGAGGTTAAGGGTTTTGCTATGTTCAAATTATCTAAAAGGTTGAAAGCTATGAAGAGTCAAACTAGAAGGTTGAATAGAGATAATGGAAATGTTTTTGACAAGGTCAAGGTCTGAAAGCTTGAATTGGCTAAAGTTCAGCAATGTTTGGACAAAGACCCGACTAATGTGTGTTTAAAGGAAGAAGAAATGATATATGAGCAGGCTTATCGGGAAGCGACTCTTGATGAAGAAAGGTTGTTGACAAAAACCAAGATTTCTTGGCTTAAAGATGGTGATTTGAACACATCCTTCTTTCACAACGTTGTGAAGGGTAAAATCAACAAGAGAAGAATTGAGATAGTGCTTGATGATGGGGGTCAGATGTATACTAGGGATGAGGTTCCTAAGGTTTTCCTAACTCATTTTGAGAAGTTTCTTGGAACTCAAGATGTGGTTTATCCTATGGAAGACATTGATGATCTGTTCGATAACAAGCTGGATGTTGAGAGATCTGTTGAGCTTATCAAACCTGTGACGGACAAGGAGATTAAATACGCTATTTTCAGCATTCAAGACAATAAAGCTTCGGGGCCTGATGGTTATACTTCGAAGTTCTTCAAGGCTGCTTGGAGTGTGGTGGGCAATGATACTTGCACTGCTGTTAGGGAATTTTTTGAAAGTGGTAAGCTCCTTACTGAATTTAATTCAACGCTTATTTCTCTTATTCCAAAGATTAAGACCCCAGCCAAAGTCACGGACTATAGACCCATCTCCTGTTGTAATATGGTTTATAAGGCTATAAGTAAAATCATCACCAATAGGTTGAAATTTGTTCTTGATGTTACGGTAGATGCTAATCCGCCTTTATTCTGGTAGGCAAATTAGTGATAACATAATGCTTTCTCAGGAATTTATGATGGGATATAATAGGAGAAGTAGAGCTAAGAATTGTTCTTTTAAAGTTGATGTTCAAAAAGCCTACGACACGGTTAGTTGGGAATTCCTTGAATCTTGCCTTAGGAAGTTTGGTTTCCACCCTGTTATGGTTCATTGGATCATGATCTGTCTCACTACTGCTTTGTTTTCTATTTGTGTGAATGGTGAGTGTCATGGGTTTTTTAGAGCTAGGAGGGTCTGAGGCAGGGAGATCCTATCTCACCATACTTATTTACCCTTGTGATGGAAGTGTTGAATCGTATGATTAAAAGGAAAATTAGGATATCTGGTAGATTTAAGTACCATTCGGGGTGTAAGAAGCTTAAGATTACTAGCCTGTGTTTTGCTGATGATTTATTGCTTTTTTGTCATGGAGATTTAGAGTCCGCTTGTATTCTTAGAAGAGGCCTTAATGAATTCAGTTTGGCATCCTGTTTATATCCTAGTATTAGCAAGAGTGACTCGTTCTTTTGTGGTATTACCCCTGGTGTTAAGGAGAATATTAGACTTGCTATGCCATTTAGAGAAGGGACCCTCCCTATTAGGTACTTGGGTGTGCCTTTAATGGCCAACAAAGTAACTATTGATGACTGTAGGGTGCTTATTGAGACGGTCCATAAAAGAATTAATGACTGGAGGAATAAGAGCCTTTCTTTTGCTGGAAGACTTTAGTTGATAGCTTCTGTGTTATCTGCACTTCAAGTCTATTGGTGTTCTATGTTCATTCTTCCTAAGCCTATTTGTGATAAAATTGATAAATTGCTTAAGAACTTTCTATGGGCCAGGGGGGTAATGGAAATGATAGTGTGAGTGGCATTGTTAGTGTCAGCTGGAATGAGGTTTGCAAACCAAAATCTCAGGGCGGTCTTGGTCTTAAACCTCTGCATGCTTGGAATAATGCTCTTATGGCTAAATATCTATGGAGTATTGTTTCTGATAAGAACTTCATATGGGTTAAGTGGGTTAAAATTCATAAGCTTGATGGTCGTAGTTTATGGGATGTGGAGTGAATAAGGGTACTTGGGTGTGGATTCAATTGCTGAAACTTAGAGATGATATTAAGAAATTTGTTAATGTGAGAATAGGAAATGGCACTAAATGCAACATATGGTTTGATAAATGGCATTTGAATGGCCCGTTGAGTAAACTTATTGACCATAGAACCATCACTCAAGCTGGATTTAGTCTTAATGCTAAAATTTGTTACCTTATTGATAATGGGAGCTGGAATTGGCCTTTAGATTGGGATGATAGATTTAAGGAGGTGGTGGATGTTCCGGTGCCAAGTCTGGACCATAGTAAGGAGGATACGGTTGTTTGTATTGATAAAATGGGTAGAGAAAAGTGTTTTAGTGTGAGGAAGCCTACATTCTTTGTTAAAGCTGATTTTCGAAGTTATTTGGCATAAGCACATATGGTTTTCTTAATGTATTCCTAGGCACGCGTTTATAACTTGGATGGCTGTGAAAGGTAGACTCAAAACTACTGATAGATTGTCTAAGTGGTTTAGTGTTCAGGATGTTAAATGTTGCTTATGTGGTAATAATAATGAGTCTCATGCCCATCTTTTTTTCTCTTGCAATTATTCTAGTAAGTTGTGGAATAATGTCAAATCTATGACTCAAATGGAGGATGTTAGTAACAGTTGGGCTAGTTCCATCTCTAGTATTGTTAATAAGCCGGCTAGGAATAGCATTTGGAGTGTGCTCCAAAGATTATGTTTTGGAGTTGTGGTGTATTATCTTTGGCAGGAAAGAAACTATAGAATATTTAGGAAAGACTATAGATCTGTGGATACTCTGTTTGACCAAATCATTAGTATTGTTAAGTTGAAAGTAAGGGGTCTTACAATTAGGTATTCGCCGGATGTGTTAAAAGCTTTTAAGATATGGGATATTCCTTTAAGTAGAGACATGAGGTATAGAGGTATTGTTAGGGAGTTGGGGTGTTTATATAATGATGATGCAGGGTAGGTTCTTGATCCTTTGTTGGAGTAACAGAGACCTGAGAGGGACAGGTGTCTGGAATAGTAATAAGGTGTTTGATTGAGGTCATGCTGGGCAACACTTTCTGTTTTTACCTCTCTTTCTAACCTGGTATGTATTTGGTTTGTCTGGAATTGGTACAAGGTTTCTTTTGAGCAGGTTTATTGGTGCTTTGCTGATTCTATTCTCCCAAGATTGTGGTGTTACAACCAGTTCCTTTTCTCTATTACAAGCTGGTGGGTGCTGCTTTCATAGCTTCAGTCTGCTTGTCTTTCTTGGGAGCACAGATGGGGGAGGCCTAAGGGACAGTCACGCTCTTTTTCCTACCTTAAGCTTTTTCCCTTGTGGTTTTACTTGGGGTAGGTTTTTTAAGGAGGTGATTTCCTTTAGGCTGCTACATTGGCACTCCTCGTATTGGTTGGTATGGATTGTTGGCTCAAAGGCTTTCTTATGCTATAAGGATGAATGGATGAAGATGTCTTATGCTCTTGGCTTGTGTGGGATCTATACTCCGAATTTAGACTTATGGATTAGGGCAGTGTATTGTGATGGTTTGGGGCATTTAGATTGGTCTCTTTATGTCCCAATGATTCAGAAGTATACTGTCTTGAACATATGGTCTGATCTGATGCTATCCTTTTTCTATATGTATTTTGATTCCTAGTTTTGTTTTGTTTGTTTTCATTTTGTTTTTGTGTTCCAGTTTTGTATGGTGGATGGTTTTTGTCTAGGCCATGGCGTTTAGCCAAACTTGCTAGTTAGGGATGTGTCCTAACAGTTTTGTTGTTTTGTGCTTGGTGTTTGTTGTTTCTGTGCTGTTTGGGTGCAGTCCTTAATAAATTTACCTTTAAGGAAAAAAAACTGCATTAATTTAACTATCATGGTATATAATTTGCTCAAATGGTGTAATACTTATAAACACCTAATAAATTCAATAAAAGAGGATAGAATATTGGTTTTCCGGTGTGTTCATTAAATTAAAATAGATCACGCTTTTTGAGAATTGATTGTAACGGCGTTAAACACCTAAGAATATGTTGCTTTAAAAGTTATTTAGATATGATGAGGTAGAAAAATATACAATGATACACTCATAGATGACTAAGTCTCTAGAGATAACGATAGGTATTGAATCCATGTAATGACAATAACACTAAATGATAAATATAAATGCTAAATCGAATTGAGGTTGGATATCACGTACGTTTGAGATATATAACAATTTTAATAAAAGATAACATTTATAAAAGAACTCATGAATGTCTATTTTTATTTTTATTTTCTCAAAATTTATCGTATTTTTCTTGTTCAAACTCAATAAAACCCGTATGGTAATTGAGTTCTACTTACTAAGATAGTGCATTTATTTTAAAGTCATTTGAAAAGAAATTTTAGTGACGTCCTACACTTCTAACGGTATTATACACTCCTATATAAGAAAGTCTTTCAATAATGATTAGTATCAAGTTTATATAACGAAGACAACACTAATTGCAAAATAACAACTGTAAATGAATGTTTTCATTTCAACTGCATCGGTCTAAAATGAAACAGCCTCACCAAATTATATTTTTAAATATTTTTCAATCCACAAATTAATAGATGACTTGTTTTGTCAACCGAAGTCCACAAATATTTCATACCTTTTCACTATAGTTATATTTGTGAAGCCAATTACCAAAAATAACACCCAAGAAGCCACCAAAGTTACTTTTTTCTGTCATGTGTTGTTGCGGTATTGGTGTATATCATTATTTTTGTTTGGTATGTTTGGTTTTAGATAAGATAGATGGTATTTGTGTCATACATAATCGTAATTGATCGAGAGATTTTAGTCACATATATCGTAATTGCTCAAGTAAACCTAAAACTAAGTACATAAGTACGAAACTTGAAAAATAACTCACTAAAATAATGCACACTTAAGTAATGGATATAAATTCAAAATAATAAGAATAAAAGTCATAATAATAGTATAATATTCACAAACACTATGCAAAGATAACTAAAAATTGTTTTTGTAAAAAACGAATAAAGTTCACTAAAACGGCATGTATTTTACAAAAAAGGAATAAAGTTCACTAATTTGCAAACATGCTAAAAAAACTGCATTAATTTAACTATCATGGTATATAATTTGCTCAAATGGTGTAATACTTATAAACACCTAATAAATTCAATAAAATAGGATAGAATATTGGTTTTCCGGTGTGTTCATTAAATTAAAATAGATCACGCTTTTTGAGAATTGATTGTAACTGACGTTAAACACCTAAGAATATGTTGCTTTAAAAGTTATTTAGATATGATGAGGTAGAAAAATATACAATGATACACTCATAGATGACTAAGTCTCTAGAGATAACGATAGGTATTGAATCCATGCAATGACAACAACACTAAATGATAAATGTAAACACTAAATCCGAATTGAGGTTGGATATCACGTACGTTTGAGATACATAACAATTTTAATAAACGATAACATTTATAAAAGAACTCATGAATGTCTATTTTGTTTTTCTTTTTCTCGAAATTTATCTTATTTTTCTTGTTAAAACTCAATAAAACCCGTTTGGTAATTGAGTTCTACTTACTAAGATAGTGCATTTATTTTTAAGTCATTTGAAAAGAAATTTTAGTGTCGTGCTACACTTGTAACGGTATTATACACTCCTATATAAGAAAGTATTTCAATAATGATTAGTATCAAGTTTATATAATGAAGACAACACTAATTGCAAAATAACAACTCTAAATGAATGTTTTCATTTCAACTGCATCGGTCTAAAATGAAACAGCCTCACCAAATTTTATTTTTAAATATTTTTCAATCCACAAATTAATGGAAGACTTGTTTTGTTAACCGAAGTCCATAAATATTTCATACCTTTTCACTATAGTTATATTTGTGAAGCCAGTTACCAAAAAAGACACCCAAGAAGCCATGAAAGTTACCTTTTTCTGTCATGTGTTGTTGCGGTATTGGTGTATATCTTTATTTTTGTTTGGTATGTTTGGTTTGAGATAAGATAGATGGTATTTGTGTCTTACATATTCGTCAATGTTCGAGAGATTTTAGTCACATATATCGTAATTGCTCAAGTAAACCTAAAACTAAGTACATGAGTACGAAACATGAAAAATAACTCACTAAAATAATGCACACTTAAGTAATGGATATAAATTCAAAATAATAAGAATAAAAGTCATAAAAGTAGTATAATATTCACAAACACTATCAAAAGATAACTAAAAATTTTTTTTTGTAAAAAACGAATAAAGTGCACTAAAAAGGCATGTATTTTACAAAAATGGAATAAAGTTCACTAATTTGCAAACATGCAAAAAACTGCATTAATTTAACTATCATGGTATATAATTTGCTCAAATGGTGTAATACTTATAAAACAGCTAATAAACTCAATAAAAGATGGTAGAGTATTGGTTTTACGGTGTGTTCATTAAACTAAAATAGATCGTGCTTTTTGAGAATTGATTCTTAAAATAACTGACGTTAAACACCTAAGAATATGTTGCTTTAAAAGTTATTTAGATATGATGAGGTAGAAAAATATACAATGATACACTCATAGATGACTAAGTCTCTAGATATAACGATAGGTATTGAATCCATGCAATGACAATAACACTAGATGATAAATAGACATTTATAAGAAAATAAAACTCTAATATCCAAATGTCGGCACCAGGATCAATCAAAATCATGACATTCAAAAAACACAGCCAATGAATTCTTTTACTCGGGTCCATGAGCCATCACGAAAACCCGAGAGGTCATCTAATCCATCCATGCAAAAAATATTATAACCCCTCCTAAACTAGTAGGGGTTCTTGTTTGTCTCTTAGATGACCTCCATTAGTTGTGTTTTTGCATTAATTACATGTGTTTTGATTCCTTTGAAAAATTGAAAATACACGCTAAAAGGTATATTATCTCACTAAAAACATTTTTAGTGAAATAATATACCTTTAGCGTGTATTTGAAATTTTATTATTTTTGTTGAAATATCAATAGGACATTGTAGGATTTAGAATATATACCATTTCTTCTTGGGCAGAAATGACTAACATCCTTACTATGAAATATTGTCATTCAACAATAAAATTGAAAAACAAGCATACACCAAAAAATATTATAAATACGAAAAATCATTTTAATTAGGTTGGGTCTATTAGTAGATGAAATGGGTCAAAAATAAATTAGGGTTTATGTTTGCATGTATTAGACGAATAGACAATATATTTATGTTTGTGTCAGTTGTTAGGTGAAGAAACGGCCCCAAATAAAGTATTTTGAAAAACTTGTGTTGTTGATTGATTCTTGTAGTCGAATGAATCTTGAGTTTATTGATGAAGTTCTTTTAAGCGTAGAAAGCAGCTTAGACGTAGACAATAGCTTATGCATAATTCCCTTACGCATAGACAGCAGCTTAGGCATCGCTTACGCCTAAACTTTGGATAAAACTTTGACTAAAGCGTAAACCAAAGGCTTAGTAGTAAGAACCTTATGCGTAAGATTACCTTAGGCGTAAGATGAACATATGCGTATGAATAACTTAGGCGTAAAGCGTTTACTCGTAAGCTTTTATGCTTATCGTTACTTATCCAAGTGCAAAAGATATCCACAAGTCGAAGTGTTTTCAGGCTTATCCAAGCATGAAAACTGAGAAACCAACGGCCGAAGAGCAAATGCAGAATACCTTAGGTAGGAAGGCCCGATAGGCGTAGGATGACTTATGAGTAGATCTTTACCGTAAAACTAGGGTATTACAAGTAGGAAGTACAAAAATTCTTGAAACTGATTTTTATGCCCAAAAATGTTTTGTAAACCTGATTTTTATGAAGAAACAGCTTCAAAATCACCAAAATATCACAAAAGTATGAAACTTGATGATTCAAATCTACTTTTCACCTTACACGTAGCAATAGGTACACGAAATAAACCAAGCTTGAAAACAAATCTACACGCGTAAAGTTTGAAACTTGATGCAAAAAACTTAAACTTTAACACAAAATAAACCTTAAACCACAAGAATCTTGAGTTTTTAAGTGTAAAAATCAAAGCTTTTGATCGTATGAAAGTGTATACGCAAATCCCACGCGTATAGTACAAAACTTCAAAAACAAAAGTGTTTCACCCAACTAGATGGCGTATGATACCAATATTGATCCTTGTGTTACATTTTGGTGACCTAAGAGTGGTATCATACGCGTGTAGATTTTGGACTAACTTTGTAAATGTTGTTAGGGACCAAAGGTGTAAAGGTTTTAAATAAAATTTAAGCAAAGTTAAATTTTGGACTAACTTTGTAAATGTTATTAGGGACCAAAGGTGAAAATTGGTGTGTTTGGAAATTTGGAACACAATCTTGAATCAAAGTGTAGAAACTATTCCCCGGCTACGACTTTTCACACTTTACCAATATCGTGCTCAGTTTTCTTCCGTTTTGTATTTTCTTAGTCCATTTTGCGATATCCGTTACCGGCACATGCATATACACAAAAACACACATATATACGGCCTTAGAGGTTAGTTTTTGGTCATTTTGGTCCGGTTTTGATAAAGAAAAGGTATGTGTTTTCACACATACCATCAGTCACTGTCCATTTTCTCCTCCAACTAAACACTAAGAAAATAAAACTCTAATATCCAAATGTCGGCACTAGGGTCAATCAAAATCATGACATGCAAAAAACACAACCAATAAATTCCTATACTCGGGTCCATGAGCCATCACGAAAACCAGAGAGGTCATCTAATCCATATGCCAAAAAATATTATAACCCCTCCTAAACTAGTAGGGGTTATGTGTTGTCTTTTAGATGACCTCCATTAGCTGTGTTTTTGTATTAATTTGCATGTGTTTTCGATTCCTTTGAAAAATTGAAAATACACGCTAAAAGGTATATTATCTCACTAAAATTATTTTTAATGAAATATTATACCTTCAGCGGGTATTTGAAATTTTATTATTTTTGTTGAAATATCAATAGGCCACTGTAGGATTTAGAATATATACCATTTCTTCTTGGGCAGAAAATGACTAACATCCTTAATCTGAAATATTGTCATTACACAAAAACATTGATAAACAAGCATACACCAAAAAATATTATAAATACGAAAAATCATTTTAATTAGGTTGGGTCTATTAGTAGATGAAATGGGTCAAAAATAAATTAGGGTTTATGTTTGCATGTGTTAGATGAATAGACAATCTATTTATGTTTGTGTCAGTTGTTAGGTGAAGAAACAGCCCCAAATAAAGTAGTTTGAAAAACTTGTGTTGTTGATGGATCTTTGTAGTCGAATGAAACTTGAGTTTATTTATGAAGTTCACTTAGTAAGCGGCTTAGACGTAGACAATAGCTTATGCGTAATTCCTTCTTATCGTAAGACAAAGAGCTTAGTCGTAAATAATGCTTAAGCGTAAACTTTGGATAAAACTTAGGCTTAAGCGTAAACCAAAAGCTTAGTAGTAAGAACCTTATGCGTAAGATTACCTTAGGCGTAAGATGATCTTATGCATAAGAATAACTTGGGCGTAAAGTGTTTACTCGTATGCTTTTATGCTTATGCGTAAAACTAGGGTTTTTACCCAGATATCCTTTACACTTCTCCAAGTGTAAAAGATATCCACAAGCTGAAGTGTTTTTAGGCTTATCCAAACAAGAAAACACCGAGTAAACCAACAGCTTCGAAGAGCAAATGCAGAAAACCTTAGGCGTAGGAAACTGATAGGCGTAGGATAACTTATGAGTAGATCCTTACGCGTAAAAGTAGGGTATTATAAGGCGTAGGAAGTACAAAAATTACCAAAACTGATTTTTATGCCCAAAAACATTTTGTAAACCTGATTTTTATGAAGAAACAGCTTCAAAATCACCAAAATATCTCAAAAGTATGAAACTTGATGATTCAAATCTACTTTTCACCATACGCGTAGCAAGAGGTACACGAAATAAACCAAGCTTGAAAACAAATCTACACGCGTAAAGTTTGAAACTTGATGCAAAAAACTTAAACTTTAACACAAAATAAACCTTAAACCACAAGAATCTTGAGTTTTTAAGTGTAAAAATCATTTTGAAGTTAATTTTATTCATGATAGCAAGAAGGTGTTTATATCTTATGTGTATGCTGAGAATATGGTGATGGGTAGAAGAATGTTATGGAAGAACTTATGTGAGCACAAGAAGCTGGTTGGTAATTCTCCTTGGGTTCTCCTTGGGGATTTTAATGTGGCTTTGAACTATGATGATAGCTCTAATGTTTTTGTTGATGGAGATAGGGGTATCACTGAATTTAAAGAGTGTGTCCAAGAGTTGGATGTGGAAGACCTTTCCAGTTATGGTATGTTTTACACTTGGATACAAAAAAGAAATGATCCTGGTGAAGGTATTTTGAAGAAGTTAGATAGGGTTATGGGGAATGGTGACTTTGTTGCTGCCTATGAGAGGAGTTACGCTAATTTTCTCCCCTACTTGACTTCTGATCATTGCCCTACTACTCTTGTCATTCCTGTGGTTAATAAGATTAAGCCTAAATCTTTTAGGTTCATGAATTTTCTTGCTAAGAAAAAGGAATTTCTACCTGTTGTTAAAGATAATTGGTGTGTTGAAGTGAAGGGCTTTTCTATGTTTATTCTAGCCAAGAGACTGAAGAACATGAAAAAGTATATGAGAAGGTTAAATAGACCAAATGGGAATGTTTTTGAGAAAGTTAAGGTTATGAGGAAAGAGCTTTGCAGAGTGCAAGAAAATTTGGACAAGGCCCCTAATAATGTTTCAATTAGAGAAGAGGAGATGATTTCTTCAAAAGCATATCATGATGCAACTCTTGATGAAGAGAGGTTGTTGAAGCAGAAAGCCAAGATTGACTGGCTTAGAGAAGGAGATCAGAATTCGGCGTATTTTCATAAGATTCGAAGGGCGAGAGTTAGCAGAAGTAGGGTTGAGATTGTGAAAGATGAGCATGGAAATGAGTTTTAAGGGGAAGAAGTTACTACTTAGTTTGTGAATCACTTCCAGAGTTTTCTTGGTGCCACTGAAGAGGTCATCCCGATTGATGATTGAGATAGCTTGTTTGTGAAAAGGCTCGACTCCAGCTTGCTGAGAATATGATCAGACCTGTGACGGATGAGGAGATTAAAGTGGCTATGTTTGGTATTAAAGACGACAAGTCTACTGGCCCAGATGGTTTTACTAATAAATTTTTCAAGAAGGCATGGTCTGTGGTGGGTTCGGATGTATGCAATGCTGTTAAAGAATTCTTCACATCGGGAAAGCTGTTAGGTGAGTTTAATACTAATATTATCTATCTTATTCCTAAGATTAGTGTGCCTGTCTTTTTGACTGATTATCGGCCTATTCCCTGTTGTAATGTTGTCTATAAGTGCATTAGTAAAGTCTTGACCAATAGGCTTAAAGAGGGTCTTGATAGCATTATTGATAGATATCAGTGTGCTTTTATTCCTGGTAGATACATAAGTGATAACATTTTACTCACTCAAAAACTTATGTGTGGGTATGACCGTAATTCTGGAACTAGGAAATGTACCTTTAAGGTTGACATTAAGAAGGCTTATGATACCGTGGAATGGAAGTTTTTGGAGGTGGCCTTACATAATTTTGGATTTCATGAAACCATGGTTAAGTGGATTTTGACTTGCCCTACCCTTGCCTCATTTTCTTTATGTGTTAATAATGAGATCCATGGCTTTTTTAAGAGTAGGAGAGGGTTGAGACAGGGTGACCCCATCTCGCCATATTTGTTCACCATTTTTATGGAAGTCTTGAACCTTATGATTAAAAGGCAAATTAGAAGTGATAAGAAGTTTCAGTACCATCAATTCAGTAAGCAGCCTTACTCACCTATGTTTTGCGATGATTTGTTACTCTTGTGTAATGGAGACTATAATTCGCTTGTATCCTTAGGAGGCATTGATGAGTTTAGTATGTGCTCTGGTCTCTATCCTAGTGTTGAGAAAAGTATGGATTTCTCTTGTAATGTTCTGTTGATGAGAAAGTGAAGATTGCCCTTGCTTTACCTTTTAGAGAAGGTAAACTTCCTGTTAGGTACTTAGGCGTTCCTATGATCACCAAACAGTTGCTTAATTTGGATTGTAGAGTGCTTGTTGAGAATGTGAGGAAGAGAATCTTGGATTGGAAGAATAATTGCCTTTCTTATGCTGGTAAGCTTCAATTGATTGCAGCTGTTTTGTCTTCTCTTAGTGTGTATTGGGCTTCTCTGTTCATTATTCCTAAGCATATTTGTGCCACTATAGATAGAATTCTTAAAAACTTTCTTTGGGGGGTAACAATGATGTTAAGAAAGGGACTTCTAGTGTTTCTTGGAAAGATGTTTGTAGACCTAAGAGTCAGGGTGGGTTAGGATTTAAGACTACGAGTTTGATGAATGAAAGTCTTATGTGCAAATATCTTTGGAACATTGTCAGTAAAAAGGACTCATTGTTGGTTAAGTGGATTAATGCATCTGAGTTAAGGGGTAAATGTATTTGGGATATTGATATTGATCACACAACTGGTTGGAGTTGGAGACAGATCATGAGGCTTAGAGATAGAATCAGAAGTCATATTGGTGTTAAGATAGGCAATGGGAAGAGTTGTTTTGTTTGGTTTGATAAATGGCACATTAGTTGTCCTTTAAGCAAGCTGATCTCTTACAACTTCCTTGTGTCTAATGGGTTTGATGTTAATGATAAAGTGCTGGATTGGATTGATAATGGTAAGTGGGACCGGCCTTTGGATTAGTTTGGTAGGTTTGATGTGGTTATTAATGTTCCTGTTCCTATTTTAAGGATCTAGAGGATAAGGCTATTTGGTATAACAAAAACTATGAGATTGTTAATTTTAATGTTAAAGAGGCTTGTGAGATTATTAGAGAGAATGTTCCTAAGGTGATTTGGTATAAGCATGTCTGGTTTACGCAATGTATACCCAGACACGCTTTCATTCTTTGGATGGCTATTAAAGGTAGATTAAAGACGCAGACTCTCCCGGTGGTTTAATGTAAACAGCAGCAGTTGCTCTCTTTGTTCTACTGGTACTGATTCTCACAGTCATCTATTTTTTGATTGCCAATTTTCTAGTTTTTTATGGGACATGTTGGGAATTATGTGAAGTATGGATTATGCTGAACTTAATGCCGAAGTGTTTCTGCTGAAGACATAGTGGATTACTTAGAAGACATAATCTCTTGAAGAATAATAGTTATTAGTGCATTTCTGCTTGGAAGTGTTTATTCGTGTTTGGTATATTTAGTTTGGATATACATGAGCTTTATTAGGAAGTGATTGTGTATATCTTCTTTAGTTTTAAGTTTATACGTTTCTTGGGAAACGGTTTAGCGTTTTTGTTTAGGGTTCCTTATCTATAAAAGGAACACATTAGAATGAGTTATGTCTTACGATTGAAAACTCAGTTTAGTTAATATAAAGATCCATAGAGGATCACGAAGTTCTTAGTTATTTGTTACTTGTGTTTATATTTCGCTGATAAATATAAGTAGTAGAGATTGTCTTTTATTGTGCTTGTGATTACATAGGCATATATAACGATCCATGAGCTCAAGATCTATCAAGGTCTGTTTGTTTTAACAAGTGGTATCAGAGCCCCGTGAGAGTCTCTACGATACTAAGGACAAGTTTTTCTGAACACCCATACAACTATAACAAAATCATCATGCCTGGTTCGGATGTTGATCTTTGAATCACCAACAACCAAAACTCCACCCATCTGCAACAACTAAGTCTCTCTAATAGCAATGCTAAATTTCCTTACCTTAAAAGGGAGGAATATGATCTTTGGGTGATGAAGATGCAGAACTGGATCTCCAACATTGATTGGAATCTATGGGAGATTGTCTTGAAGGGAAACAGTTTGAAGAGAACTACCACGGATGCTCTTGGTAAGATGATGAATGTTCCTCCCAAAACTGCTGAAGAATTCTGGCAGTTCAGAGAAACCAAGGTGAGAACCATTCTTCTTAAGCTATTCCTGAGGATCACTTGAGTGATTTTCACTTCATGCAAGATGCTAAGGATATATGGTTAGCAATTAAGGCTAAGTTCGGTGGGAATGAGAGTCTAGGAGGCTGAAGAAGTCCATCTTTGAGACAACATTTCAGGACTTTCAAATCTCTAAAGAGGAAGGAATACACAAGGGCTATGATAAGTTTCACAAGATTTTAAGTCAGTTGAATCATTTGCTGAGCAAAGCCGGATAATGATGATTTGTAACTCTAAGTTTCTGAGGTCATTACCTCCATCTTGGCTACATGTAAGCATAGCTTTAAAAGCTAAAGGTGGTTTGGACATGATTACCTTTGATGAGCTGTATCACAAACTTAAAGCTCTTGAACATGATGTAAGAAGTCCTTTTCGATCATCTTCTTCGCTAGTCACTTTGCATTCGTTGGAGCCTCTACTCCAAAGATGAGCTATGGTCAAAGCCCATATCCATCATCATCTTATCTTGCTCCTCATCAAGTTCTCATCCTAGAACAAGTGGAATCATGGAAGATGTTCTTGGATCCTTCTTTGCTGATTATGATCCTCAGAGGATGGCCTATGAAGATTTTGATCAAGTGGAACCGCTTGAGATGGAAGAGATGGTGAAGTGGCGGTTGGCCATGCTTTCCATGGATATCAAGAATTTTGAGCGAAGAGCTGGAAGAAGGTTTGGATTCAAAGGCCGAGATCCAGCAAGGTTTGACAAGAGGAAGGTTAAATGCTTCACATGTCAACAGATGGGTCACTTTTCTAGAGAATGCAAAAGGAAAGCTTGGTGATGAGACAAGATACACTTCTTATTAGCGTATCAGAAGGGCAGGGGAACTTCAAAGGGATCAGCACTTTTGTCACTCTGGATAGCAATGTGGATTTGGAAAACATGGGAGGATGATAATGATGGTCCGATAATGTTGGGTTGATTGCAAGTCGTACTTAAGAGGATAGGCATGATCAGAATGCCTTGATGGGCATCTCTCAGGTACAAAACTGTTTGTTTGGTTGTAGTGAGCGTTATAATGCACTCAAAGAAGCTTATGATATTTTGGAACCTAAATATAATGAATTCTATGTGGAAGTTGAAGCTTATAAACAGGCTTTAGAAACACTAGAAAGACAAAAGGTTTGGTTTCAGAAAGATCAAATAGCTTATGATGAGAAAATAGGTGTTTTAGAAAGGGATCTCGAATGTGCTAAAAATGAGTTAAAATGGTCGAGAAGTTAGGCGGATGTAGAATCAGAAAATCTAGAACTTAAGGAGAAACTTAAGGAGGAAATTGCTAGGCATAAAGAATGGATGATGAGTGGAGATAAGTTAGCTGGTTTGATTTATAGTAGTCAAGCTCCTAATTCTGCAGTGGCTTTAGGTTTTAAGAAATATGTAGGCTTAGAAGCTAGGGATGTCACACGTAAATCTACATCAGTGAGCCTAGCTAATTTTGTGAAAGAAGGTGACCTACATGTCACGTGGACCAATTAGAGGTGAGCACATGCCCATTGACCTTTATATTCCTGATAACTTTGATGGATCACACCATCTGTATGGCAAAAAGTCAAGAGACATGCTAGACCCTAATACTTCTTCTAATGACTTTGTCTCTTGTGTTACAGGTGACAAGTCCTCCAAGCAAGGGTCTCTGAGTGTGATTCAAATGACAAGTCTGACCCTCCCAAGTCTGACCTTCCCAAGTCTTCACCCCTGCCTGCACCCAAGATTACCAATAAGCATGTCAGAGTTGCTGCCAAGGAATCCACTTCCAAGACAGTTGCCTCTGAAGACTTGCATTTTAATTCTTTGCATAATAGTTACATTAAAAACAATTCTTTTCATGGTTTTGGTTTGAATACTTACGCTTGTAATAACACTTTGTTTGGTTTGAATAAATCTTCTAATCAGAAGAAATGTTTTGTGTGTGGAAGTAAATTTCATTTAATTAAGGATTGTGATTATCATGAGCAAAGGATGAGTAGGGGTGGTGATTCTAGGAAATCGGACTAATGTGGACCAATGTTAATGATATACCACCTTATGTTCCACAAGCTACTAATTATAATAATTCTTTTCCTTGGAGAAGATCAATCGGAAAACCATATGTTCAACCAACCAGTGAATATTTTAAAAATGGTTATTGGCCTAGATATGTTAACCCTATGATGGGGAAGTCTTGGGACACTATTTGTCAAGACCTCAGCAGGTTGTTCTTGGAATAAACAGGGACCTAAGTTTCAATGGAAACCCAAGAACAATAGTGGATCTTATACTTCTGCTTGGCATAACTCATATGATCCACAAGGCAGGTTCAAGTCAGCAATGACTTGAGCCTCCATAGTGTACTAATTTTCTGTATATTTTTGTTGTTGTAGGATCCTCCCCTTAAGCATAAAGATGTTGGAATTGTTGATAGTGGTTGTTCAAGAAGTATGTCAGGAAACAGGGATATGATGCATAACTTTGTACCCATTGAAGGAGGAGGCAATGTAACCTTTGGAGGAAGTGATGGATTAATTACTGGGAAAGGGACCATTAAAACACCTCAGCTGGACTTTGAGAATGTATATTATGTCAAGGAACTTCAACATTTCAATTTGTTTTCAGTCTCACAAATTTGTGACACTAAGAACAAAGTACTCTTCACAGAGGATGAATGTCTTGTGCTGTCTAAAGACTTCAAACTCCCAGAAGAAACTTCCATTCTCTGAAGGTTCCTCATGATCACAATCTTTATACATTCAACTTATCGGATGTCAAACCAGGTGACTTAACATGTTTGGTGGCTAAAGCATCCATGGATGAGTCCACCAAATGGCACAGAAGGATGGCCCATGTCAACTTCAAGACCATTAATCAGCTCTCAAAACTGGGTCTTGTTCAAGGTCTTCCTTCCAAAGTTTTCACAAATGATCATAACTGTGTTGCATGCAACAAAGGAAGCGACATAGAGCCTCCTACAAAGGTGTTCCTGTTACAGCAGAAGCACTATTTCGAACCTCTTGCTGCTTCATATGGATCTGTTTGGTCCAACTCAAGTGAGAAGCATTGATCATAAATATTTTTGTCTAGTGATCACTGATGGTTATAGTAAATTTTGTTGGGTATTCTTTCTAAGGACCAAAGATGAAACATCTGTAGTGTTGAAAGACTTTGTTACCCTTATTGAGAATCAGTTGAACAAAAAGGTGAAAGGAATTAGGTGTGATAATGGGACAGAGTTCAAGAATGCAATCCTTATAGAACTCTGCAGGTCAAAGGAATAAAGGGACAATAGCACTCCCAGAACCCCTCAACAAAATGGGGTGGCAGAAAGAAAAAATAGAACCTTAATAGAAATTGCAAGATCAATGCTTTGGCAGACTCTAAACTTCCAACCATGTTTTGGACTGAAGGCATTGGTACGACTTGTTATGTACTCAATAGAGTGTCCATTACTAGACCACACCTTAAAACACCATATGAACTTCTTTTTGGGAAAGTTCCAGTTATTCATTACCTTAAACCGTTTGGCTGTCAAGTGACAATTTTGAATACAAGTGATCCGTTGAGAAAATTTGATGAGAAAGCTGATGATGGTTACATTGTGGGGTATTCTGCTCATAGTAAGGCATACAGGGTTTACAATGTATCTGCTAAGAAGATTGAGGAGACATTGAATCTGAGTGCAGGAACTTTGGATGCTCATTCTGACAGTGGGTCTGAAGATGATGAACAACCCATTATAGTGCCTTCCTTCTCTCCTAACAATTTTGTAGGTGACACTTCCAAATATTATCTTGATGTGGGTGAAGATGAGTTCCATTATCTGAGGACCTTGCGATTGAAGAAACAAGAGTATGCAGCCAATTTAGAAGCTGAGAGGAATTTTGAAGAAAGTACAAATGAAGCAATCGGTAGAAATGTCAATTCTACTGAAAGTGATTCTGTTTCTCCTCACCTCTCCAATTCGGCTGAAAGACAAGTTGACTCTACTCCTATTTCTACCAGAGTGTCAACAGATCTTGGAGACCCTTATACACGGTTTCCAAAACCTTCAGATCTTGGTCATCATCAACCTAGCGGAATCTTCAACACACCTTCCTATGATACTGACTTTGAACCGACTGTGACTAATCTTGATTCCTCAATTGATGTCAACACCACTACTACTACGAGGATCAACAATGCTCATCCACAAACTAATATTATTGGTGATCCTAATGCACCTGTTAGAACCAGAGGAATGCTGTACGTTCTAAATATGGTCAGGTGGCTTTTATCTCTTATGTGTCAAATCAGCAGAGAGACAATCACACAGACTATGAACATTGTTTGTTTGCTTGTTTCTCTCACAAGTGGAACCAACCAGTGTTACTCAGGCTCTTGAAGACTCAAGTTGGCTTGAAGCAATGCAGGATGAGATGCAACAATTTCAAAATCAGCAGGTTTGGATATTGGTACCACTACTTGATGGTAAGTATGCTATTGGGACTAAATGGATTCGAAGAATAGAGAGATGCACAAGGTGTTGTCATTAAAAACTAAGCCAGATTAGTTGCACAGGGTTATAGACAAGAGGAGGGGATAGATTATGATGAAGTGTTTGCACCCGTGGCAAGAGTTGAGGCCATACGTATTTTCTTAGCTTATGCATCCTATATGGGTTTTATGGTCTATCAGATGGATGTTAAAGGAGCCTTCTTGTAAGGTGAAATTCAAGAGGAGGTTTATGTCACTCAACCTAAAGGATTTGAAGATCCAGATCATCCTAATTATGTTTATAAGGTAGTCAAAGCTCTCTATGGACTACATCAGGCACCCGAGCTTTGGTATGCTAGGCTTTCTACATTTCTTCTGAAGCATGGTTATAGAAGAGGTGCAATTGATAAGACTCTTTTCCTTAAGAAGAATTCCACTGACATTATTCTTGTACAAGTGTATGTGGATGACATTATTTTTGGATCCACAAAGGAAGCTTAGTGCAGGGAGTTTGAGGAGCTTATGAAGGGAGAGTTTCAGATGAGTGCCATGGGAGAAATGACTTTCTTTTTGGGTATTCAAGTTCAGAGAAACCGATGGTATCTTTATCAGTCAGGACAAATATGTGAGGGACATCTTGAAGAAGTTTGGTATGGAGGGTGTAAGGACTGCCACTACACCTTATGAAGCTCCAAAGACAAAGACCAACAATGAAGTTGAACCACCTGTGAATGTTCATCATGCAGTCCATGATTGGCTCTTTGATGTACTTAAGCTTCAAGGCACGATATTACTTTTCTTTGTGAGTGTTTGTTCGCGACATCAAGTAACTCCATTGACTTCCCATCTCAATGCTGTTAAGAAGATCTTTAAGTACCTCAAAGGCCAACCTCATCTAGGTCTTTGGTACCCAAAAGAGTCTCTTTAAGTTGGAAGCTTATAGTGATAGTGACTATGCTGGTGCTAATCTGGATAGGAGGTCCACCACTGGAGGTTGCCAGTTCCTTGGAAAGAGATTGATTTCTTGGCAATGCAAGAAACAGACTATTGTGGCTACCTCATCTACTGAAGCAGAATACGTTCTTTGCAAATTCTTTGTGGACAGGTTCTTTGGATTCAAAATCAGTTGTTGGATTATGGGTACAATTTCATGAACACAACAATTTTTATTGATTATCAAAGTACCATATGCATTGTTAAAAATCCAGTTTTTCACAGTCGAACAAAACATATTGAAATCAGGCACCACTTTATAAGAGATGCATATGATAAAAATTTGATAAAAGTGGTCAAAATTCATACTGATGATAATGTGGCAGATTTGTTAACAAAGGCTTTTGATGGACCAAGGTTTCAACACCTTGTGGTCCATATCGGTATGCTTAACCCTTAACTGCAATGTTTAAGGGGAGGCATAGGCCTCAGGGGAGGCATATGCCTCAGGGGAGGATTTGTGAATATCTTTGCATTTTGCTATGGAAGTTTGTATATTTGTTTGATTTTAACTAACTCTAACCTGCTAATGTAATTTTAGTGTGTTTCTCTTTGTTGGTTTGTGTTTCTCTGTGTTTGTTTTGGTTTGCAGAGTGATTGTTCATGTGAGATATGGTTAAGAAAGTCAAAGCTTGTTTCTACTGAATTCAAAGTACTGAAGTGAGTCATTTGTTTCTTCTGAAAGATGATGTGCTGAAGTTGTATCATTCATTCAAAAGAAGTACGGAAGCAAATTGATCATTCATTCATTTAAGAAACAGTTTACAGCTTACAGCTTACAGAGTACTAGCAACATCAAATGCATCTACATGATCTACTAATCCTAATATATTACATATCATCCGTTCCAACATCTAACAGGCTGTTGGATATGCATGATCGCTCACATCTTTCACACTAAATGCTGGATATGCATTTGTCAAGTCTTGCATAACCACCCATTCATTCTATCTTGATGGCTGGAGATGCATGACCAGGACGACGAAGATGCTAAGGATCAAAATGGAGAGGATGGACTGATGCAAACGATGATGATGACAATGACCACATTTGATGATGGAGAAAAATAATGTGTCCTTTGTGCTTCATCTATTTATTTCAACCAAAATGGAATCCATCTACCCTCTTTAAGTTCTTCCCTTATACGATATGTGATGATGCACCAAAACCTGATGCAGAAAGACCGAGAACCACCTCTCTATCTGTTGGACGTGGTGGATTTTTGGCTCGTGGCCTTCGTTGAGGCTGAGGTGTTGGGGGTTGGGAGTAAGATGTTCTCTCCTTATAGGAGTCATCAGAATCATCAGCAGATTCACTTGGTTTTTCTACACTATCATCTTCTGATGAAGGGAGAAAGGGTGATTTCTTTGATTGTGGATATGGTTTTGGAAAGTAATGAAGCCATGGATTGGTATCTTCACTTGATGATGATGATGATGATGATGATGAGGATGATGTTGTGAGATCTATGATCTCAGGTTTGGTACTCATGGATTATTTTGGCTAATTTTGATGTGTTGGTGGAATTAGGGTTTGGAATGATATTTGGGATTTTTGATGAAGAGGTAAGTGTGCTTTGGGATTATTTTATAGACGGTTTCAAGTGGTCAGAGATTTAATGCGTGTGGGTGAAACAGTAAAAAGATATTTACTGAAACTTCTTGAATACTTGATCTGATTCTGCTGATTGGTATACTTCAGCAGAATGGTTTCTGTTTCTACCGAAGATGAATGTAAATCTAAGTAAAAGTAGAAGTCCACGTAAGCATTGGTCAACTTTGACCAAAATTAGGGAAATTTCTATTTATTCTCTAACAGCATATATTCGTCCCATATTGAGTGATTTGCTTATTACTCTCATTCAAAACACTTCCTTTTGTGCAAATCGTAACCCTAATTTTCAAAATCTCTCATGGCACTTCAATTTAAACAAGATCATAATAAGGTTGCTTTTCTCGGAACTACTCGGGGAGATGAGTTGTATAGGCCGATGATTTCATTCTTACAAAGATCAAAGATTCAGTATGCATTAACGCATTCTCCAAATGCTATATATGAATCCTTGGTTACTCAATTTTGGGCGTCGGCTGAGAGAAGAAGTGATCTTGAGATAGTTGCAAGAGTTGATGGAAGCAGTATGTTGTCACAGAAGACTTGATAAGAAGACAACTTCGTTTGAATGATGAAAATGGAGTTTATCATTCGGATTCTACAGTGGTACGTGATGGGCTTAGGGCGATTGGATATCAAAGTACGAGGACAGATATGTGGTTAAAAAATAAGCTTTGTCCTATGTGGAGGTTCTTGGTTCATACGTTGCTCCTGTGTGTAAGTAATAAGTCTGGAGGATGGGATCAGTATTCAACCCAAATGGGATGTGGTATTGTTTGTTTATCTAAGGGTTTGACTTATAATTTTTCTAAGTTTATTTTTGATAATATGGTTGAAAATATAACTAGGAAAAAGGGTAAGTTTTTGATGTACCCTAGGTTCTTACAGATGATATTGAATGTTTCTACACAAACCCAAGCTTTTCATCCCATAGGAGTTTTGACTTCTAAGTTATTTGCTTCGATGCGAACTAAATTTGAGGGGACACATTTTCCTTTGTTAGCTGCCATGTTGCCTGATGAGTGTCTAAATACTCATCATTTTTATACTGTTAAAATGCCAAAAACATCTGAAAACACTCAGAAACACATCAAAATGATAAAAATATCACAAACAAGTGTTTTATATGTTTTAAATGCAAAAACATCAAAATCTGATGAAAAACGTATCAAGTTTGTATAATTGGCAGTTTTAGTCCCCCAAGTTACAAAAGTTGTCAAAACTAGTCCCTGGTAATTTTAAAAACTTGTAAAATGTCATTTAAGGTCCATGAGATTCAAAAGTTGTCAAAACAAACCTTTTAAAGTTCAAATATCACAAAATGACAACTTTAGTCCTTTAACTTTGAAAATTGTCAAAAATAGTCCTTGGTTAATTTAAAAAGTGAGAATTATCAAATGTTAACCTTGTACTATTCATAAATGGCAAAATTGGTCCTTATGATAAACTTTGGAGAATTTACATGTTTGGTCCCTCAAGTTTCAAACTTGACAGTTTTGGTCCCTGGATTTACAAAAATGGAAAATATCCAAAGTGGTCCTTGTACTAATCACATTTGGTAGTTTTGGTCCTTGTGAGAGCTTTGGAAAATGTTCAAGATCAAACCTTCAACTTTGGCAGAATTACATATTTGGTCCTTGTTATTACTAAGCTACAAACCAAGCCGGATCCATTATTAACCCAACCCAGGCCCAAATCCACAACCCGGCCCAACTTTTAAAATCAAAATAAACCTTTGCACTGTAGCTCGTCTCTTCCACCCTCAGTAAACCCAATACCAGTGGTATTTACCACTTGCTTTCCACCTCTCCCCCTCCACATCTTCATCTCCACCTGTTACCCACTCCCCTTCCGCCTCCACTATTATCCAAAGCTCATTTAATGCTAAAACCTGCTTCAAGACTTTTTTGGCGCCAAAAGTTAAATTGATGGCTAGGATCTCTTTCAGAGATCCAATGGTGGTGGGATAAGCTCAGAAGTCGACATAGATCAATATAAATCAATAAAGAAGCAAAGAGAACCAGAGTAGAGTAGCAGTAGTGTAATTTTATTTTTCATATGTCGTTTTAATTTTTCAAGTTTTTCAGTTTAAGTTTCAAGCTTTCAAGTAATTTGTAATCAAACCTGTGTGTAATAAAAACATAATCTCAGTTTCAATTTCAAGTTTTGTATACGAATTCAGTTTATGAATCTTTCACTGTCTAAATCCTCAAAATACTCTATTGTTGTTATTAAGTGTTGTTATTGCTTCTTAAGCTCTTTTAAGCTTTTGAAAAAGCTTATAAGCTCTTGGAACCTTCAAGGAATCAGTTTTACTCTACAATCCTAAAATTCCCAAAAATTACTAAAAAATTAGTTAAAAATAAAAAGCCTATGGAATGATGATCAAGACATTGAAGCAGAGCTAAATTTGGATTGCTGTGGGTTTAGAGCTTAGTGGTAAGCATATAGGAATGATCTTGTGTACTCAGTTCTCTATTTTGTGCCTTAACTCATTTTGTAAGCTATTTACTTAAGCTTTGCATTTTTTAGTTCAAGTGATTAAATAGTGTTAATTTCAGTTCCAATTTGTTTTATTATAGCTAATTTAAGATATTTAATAGATTTCTTGGTATAAATACTTGTTTTAGTATAAAAAGCTTCAAGACAGTGTGTTTAAGGGTTGTTTGGTTTTGCTTGTTAAACTGTTCTAGAGGTTTTGTAAGCTTGTTTTCTTGTTAACTGCATGATTCATTAGTTCTAAGTAACTCATTTAAACATTAAAATCCAGTGGTCACTTGTAGTAAAGTCAAATTAGCTTCTAAATTCATTTTGTCAGTTCACTGTTAAGAGTTTGGAATGCAAATCTTATCACAGTAGCTTATATCTTGATACTTTAGCTCAAAATCATCTTATCATAGCTTATTATAACATGCTCAGTCCATAAAATCAAATCAAAATTCAATAAAGTCAAAAATCCATTTCTGTTTATAAAAGACAAAATAGTGAAAAAACAGGTTTTTGCAAAACTTTGTTGATGTCTCATGTGTTCAATTCTGGATCAAATTCAATGAGACTTGGACATGTGCAAGATCACCGGTCTAGTTTAACAATCTCATATTTGTTTTCCTTTTATCATATGTCTATAAGCTATTAATCAGCTTCCAATAAGCCATGATGTGCCCTGCACACACTCAAGATTCACTAGGTGTGCACAGGCACATCTTGCAGCTTATTCACAAGCTTCATTCAAGCTTGTGAGGAGCTGGTTTTTGGTTCTTGTGTAGTAGGCCAGGTATACTTTAAGTCCCTATATCTGTTTTTCCATTTAGCTTACTTGTTTAGCTTATGCAATAGCTTAAAGGTGCCCCCTAATCACTGTTTTGCTTATTTAGTCCAATAAGCTCAAAACTAATTTAAGCTTCTTTAATGATCTAGGGTACTGATAATTAGTTAAGATAGGCTTAATATAGCATTAGTTAGCTTCTCGTGGTTCAGTAGGTACTCTGTGGTAGCTTATAGCTTATTTTGGATTGCTTAATTATAAGCAATTTCACAGCAGTTGCTTTTTCCTCCACATAAGCATATGTTTTTATATTTTTTATAAACTTAGAATAATATTTTAACATTTTCCTGAAATTTTCAGATTTTTCCAACCTTATTTGCTATTTTTCCTTATTTAAACTAGTTTTTAATACTTTTTAAATAGCTTTTAATACTAATAAATCAGAAAAAGCTTAAAAAAATAATTTTTCAATTTTTATAGATTAAGATAAATATAAAAGTCATAAAAAGTATTTTTCCATAATTTTCTTAGTTCAAAAAGTATTTTTTAGCATTTTAATTAGTTTTAAATAGTTTTAAATTAATAATAAATACATAAAAAGTCTAAAAATATATTTTCAGTTTTAAAATTAGTTTTATCATATTTTAGATTTTTATAAGTTATAATTTCATTTTTCTAGGTTAATTTTGTATTTTCTTGTATTTTAGTGCATTTTAAATACTTAATAAATAGTTTTAATTAATAATAATTAAATAAATAGTTATAAAAATAATTTTCTTTTTCTAATAATTTTATTTTATTATTAGGATTGTAAAAATGTATTTTTCATATCCGTAGGTATTTTCCTTCTTTATTTTCACGTTTTATTTTGTACGTTTACGTAATTTTATTTAAACGTACGTTTTAGGTTTTAAACGTTCATCACTTTAAAAATAGTGATAGCGTTTATTTAATATCTTTTATCTTTTTAATTTTCTTAATTTGCATTTTAGTCGGTGTAATTTATTAACTTTTTCAGTAGTGTAATTATCATATCAATAACCTTCCTGATCACTATCCTTAGTGATCATTCTATCATCTGAAGTTGTTTAAACACCAATTCATCCTCCGTGGGACTTAACAACCCGGGAATACACTATATTCCTCTGATCTAAATTGCATTTGGTGTTTGAGCTGTTTTAAGTTTATTACGGTTGGCCATTCACAAGTGGTTAGCTTCAGTGATTAAACTTGACGGTTTTGCACCGATCAAATTTTGGCGCCGCTGCCGGGGAGGCTGTAAGCGTGTTTTAAGCATTTCCAGACCCGTACTTGCACATATACCACTCGTTTGTAAACAATTTTTTTTAAAGTTAATCAAAACCAAAAAGTTCATTAACACTTTTCCTAAAGTGTTAACAACACCAAAAATATTTTCATTCTTTGTTTTTTCAAATTATTTGTCCAAAAATCCAAAAATATTCATCTTTACCCTCCTACCCTTTTTGATTCTTTATCCCTTTACCCTCTATCCATTTGATTCTAACTTCTTCTATTCTTATGGAATCTCTCGAGGACGAATTCTGGAACGAAGTTGAAAAACTTCCTACTTTATCACATATGTCAAGAATTCGTGTTGTTCGTGATGATCCATTGATTCTGCGTAGGGAAATGGAATGAGAAACTGGGGTGACAAAGGACCAGGTACTTCCCTCTAATAATGGAGGTGCTAAATACGTCCAACCTACGGTTATCCAAAGATCTAACCCCTCGATTGCTCCTAAGTCGTCTAAAATTGATCCTACACTTTCACGATTTACGGTTAAAAGCAAACATGCAGAATTCAGACCGGTGACTAGCAAGAATGACTTGCCTAATCTTCACGTTTCTCAAGAACCAGAACCAGAGACCATAACGGAAGTGGTGGAAATTGCTAGCTCTCAGAGCACACCACTTATCCCACCTCCGGATTTTTCAAAATGTTCTTTGAGTCTAAATAGTCATTCAGATCACCATGTTGGTTTTGTTGATTCTTTGAATGAACTGATTCCTTCTTATAACTCTCAAATAGAATCGTTTATTCCTTGTGTCGGTTGTGGTGAGCCTCTCTTTGGTTCACCATGTAGCTGGTGTACGTGTGTACAGTGTGGTAATGATATTCGTAACGGGAGTTGTTAATTTTGTGGTTCGAGGAATTCATTTGATTATGATCCTAATCCGAACTCATTTAACGACCCCTCAAATTTTTCTAATTACCCACCACAGCCCGACTTATCTTCATATAATCAACAATACTGCTGTGAATTTTGTGGAGGTCCTCACCAAGGATTTGAATGTCAATCCGGAAACACGATTGTCTATGAACAGTTTTCCGGTGATGCTCAGAACTTTGGTTATGACCAATATCCATATGATTCACTAATCCAGGCTCAACAGTTTTATTGTAGAGAACTGTGGAGGTCCTCATTTCAGCTCTGATTGTCAAACAGGGAATCCATTTCCTTGTAACAATTACGACTATCCATATCACGACCAACCTCCACAGTGCCAAATGACTAAAATTCCTCAGCAAACTCAACAAGACACTTATCTAGAGCTTCTAGAGTCAGTGAAAAGAACTGAGGAGTTGAGTAAGACAGCATTTCATAATGTTCCCAGTTTTTCTTGTGTATATTGTGGGGGTCCTCATGATGATTATCAATGTCAACCTTCCGGTTTTGACAAATCTCCACTCCCACAATGTCCCGTCATTCAAAATTCACATGAGAAATCCATGGAAGAATTGCTAGCTGAAGAGCAGGTTGCTAAAATAAATTCCCAAATTGCTTTTGAAAAGTCTATTAGGGAATTAATTGCAAAAGAAAAAGCAGCCAGATCTAGCTCTCAATTCCGTTTTATTCCTGATGACAGTGATGATGAGGATGCACTTGGTATCCTACAATTTTATAAAGATTCATCAAGTTCATCAGTGGATATTCCAGCAGTTGAGATTCATTCTCAAACAACTGCTATCACACCCAAAGTTCCCACTCACTCTCTAAACATGGGGGATGAGCATCTTGACACTGTTCTTGAAAAGGAATCGGACGAATTCATAAAGTCTAGTGTTGAGGACCTTGTCCCAATCCCGAGAGAGTCACAGGGAATTCTTGATCATGTGTGTGATATCCCTACTCCTCTTGTCTTCCAAAATGATCATATTGAAATGTTCTCTGATTCTGATGAGGACTATTCTTTATCTTGTGGAGACATAAGTTATGTGGGTGAGTTACCTTCTGAGCTTGTCAGCTTAGGAGAAGAGAATGATGAAGAAATAATCCAAGACGAAGCTCTTCGTCTTACATTATTAAATGTTAATCTTCTCATTTCTAGAATCGAGGCTTTTAATGAAAATCCTACTTCATATCCTATCCCCTTTGAGGATAGTGTACTTTTGTTCGATGATTCTATTCCGGAATTGCAAACCTTCCATTTTGATCATAGGGGAGAGAAGATTAGTGGTATTACCACTTCTCATTCTCATAATTCTCTCCCAGATTATGAATCATTCACTTTTGAGGAGTTCCCCAGTGAACTCAGTCAAATCAATCCTGAATATGAATCATTCTCCTTTGAGGAGTTCTCCTGTGAACTCACTCATATCATATCTCCACCGGAGTATGATAACTTCTACTTTGATCTAGACACACCCGGGATATGTCTAGACCAATTGAGCTTAAAAGATGAAATTCATGATCCAGAAATCATGAATTCTCCTTCTGATGATGATGAGTTAGTCATGATTATTATCATGACTTTCTTTCTCTTCTTCACCTATCCCGTGGCTTCTCTTATTCTTCACTCCTTCGGGAATGAGGACACTATCTTTGATCCCGGCATTTCCATTTACCATTTGTGAGCCGGGTCTGTCTTTATCTCATCGGTGTGGAACTTTCACGTGCTTCTATGTTTATACAAACATCTTGAATGAAAGTCCGATGGAGATTGTTTCTTCCACTTACTTCCCCATGAACAAATTAATTCGGGGTCGAGTCAAGCTAGCGACTCGATAATCAAAAACAGTAGCTTAACATGGGTTTTCACCCGTGTGTACCACCCTAGTGTGGGGGAGATGCCCCACATGTTGTATATAGATCTAAAAAATGAATGAAAATTGTAAATATTAAAAAAGAGAATAATTGTTGTGTTTCTACACTTAGCTAGTAATGTTATCTTTTTACGTTCTAAGTTTCGGCATAACAGCCGGTACTTTGAATATTGAGGACAATATTCATTTCTAAGTGTGGGGGGGAAATTCTGGCAAATTTGATCATAAATGTACCCTTTTAATCCCCTTTTCCCCCAAAATGGCCAAATTTTAAAATTTTTTATTTAGTGGAAGTACTATGTACTAAACACAACAAATGGTAATCAGTCCACCATGTCTAACCCACATAAGGATTGGCTAATCCAGGAGCAAACGGCTCTTGGTAAAGATATCTCAAATCCGTTTATGGCTTGCAATTTGCCCAAAATTGTATGGTGTTCAACTCACCATATCTTTAAACTAGTGAAGAGTTGGCTAGCCCGCAAGTTTATGGCTTGTGGTAAAGGCAGTGGAAAAACCATAATTGGTAATCAGCTCACCAAAGATAATATTAATAATTTATCTAAGAGTTGGCTAGTCCAGAAGCAAACGGCTTCTGGTAAAGACAAATCAAAACCGTTGAAAGCTGGTGATTTGCTCAAAATCATTTGGTTATCGTTGTGCCAAGGTTCTTACTTGAACTGAAACAATTGGCTACTCCAGAAGTAATGGCTTTTTGGTAAAGAGATAAAATCCATTAAATTTTCTCAAATCATTGCTAGGGACTAGCAATATCTTAGTGTGGGGGATTGATGAGTGTCTAAATACTCATCATTTTTATACTGTTAAAATGCCAAAAACATCTGAAAACACTCAGAAACACATCAAAATGATAAAAATATCACAAACAAGTGTTTTATATGTTTTAAATGCAAAAACATCAAAATCTGATGAAAAACGTATCAAGTTTGCATAATTGGCAGTTTTAGTCCCCCAAGTTACAAAAGTTGTCAAAACTAGTCCCTGGTAATTCAAAAAACTTGTAAAATGTCATTTAAGGTCCATGAGATTCAAAATTTGTCAAAACAAACCTTTTAAAGTTCAAATATCACAAAATGACAACTTTAGTCCTTTAACTTTGAAAATTGTCAAAAATAGTCCTTGGTTAATTTAAAAAGTGAGAATTATCAAATGTTAACCTTGTACTATTCATAAATGGAAAAATTGGTCCTTATGATAAACTTTGGAGAATTTACATGTTTGGTCCCTCAAGTTTCAAACTTGACAGTTTTGGTCCCTGGATTTACAAAAATGGAAAATATCCAAAGTGGTCCTTGTACTAATCACATTTGGCTGTTTTGGTCCTTGTGAGAGCTTTGGAAAATGTTCAAGATCAGACCTTCAACTTTGGCAGAATTACATATTTGGTCCTTGTTATTACTAAGCTACAAACCAAGCCGGATCCATTATTAACCCAACCCAGGCCCAAATCCACAACCCGGCCCAACTTTTAAAATCAAAATAAACCGCCTGCACTGTAGCTCGTCTCTTCCACCCCTGTAAACCCAATACCAGTGGTATTTACCACTTGCTTTCCACCTCTCCCCCTCCACATCTTCATCTCCACCTGTTACCCACTCCCCTTCCGCCTCCACTATTATCCAAAGCTCATTTAATGCTAAAACCTGCTTCAAGACTTTTTTGGCGCCAAAAGTTAAATTGATGGCTAGGATCTCTTTCAGAGATCCAATGGTGGTGGGATAAGCTCAGAAGTCGACATAGATCAATATAAATCAATAAAGAAGCAAAGAGAACCAGAGTAGAGTAGCAGTAGTGTAATTTTATTTTTCATATGTCGTTTTAATTTTTCAAGTTTTTCAGTTTAAGTTTCAAGCTTTCAAGTAATTTGTAATCAAACCTGTGTGTAATAAAAACATAATCTCAGTTTCAATTTCAAGTTTTGTATACGAATTCAGTTTATGAATCTTTCACTGTCTAAATCCTCAAAATACTCTATTGTTGTTATTAAGTGTTGTTATTGCTTCTTAAGCTCTTTTAAGCTTTTGAAAAAGCTTATAAGCTCTTGGAACCTTCAAGGAATCAGTTTTACTCTACAATCCTAAAATTCCCAAAAATTACTAAAAAATTAGTTAAAAATAAAAAGCCTATGGAATGATGATCAAGACATTGAAGCAGAGCTAAATTTGGATTGCTGTGGGTTTAGAGCTTAGTGGTAAGCATATAGGAATGATCTTGTGTACTCAGTTCTCTATTTTGTGCCTTAACTCATTTTGTAAGCTATTTACTTAAGCTTTGCATTTTTTAGTTCAAGTGATTAAATAGTGTTAATTTCAGTTCCAATTTGTTTTATTATAGCTAATTTAAGATATTTAATAGATTTCTTGGTATAAATACTTGTTTTAGTATAAAAAGCTTCAAGACAGTGTGTTTAAGGGTTGTTTGGTTTTGCTTGTTAAACTGTTCTAGAGGTTGTGTAAGCTTGTTTTCTTGTTAACTGCATGATTCATTAGTTCTAAGTAACTCATTTAAACATTAAAATCCAGTGGTCACTTGTAGTAAAGTCAAATTAGCTTCTAAATTCATTTTGTCAGTTCACTGTTAAGAGTTTGGAATGCAAATCTTATCACAGTAGCTTATATCTTGATACTTTAGCTCAAAATCATCTTATCATAGCTTATTATAACATGCTCAGTCCATAAAATCAAATCAAAATTCAATAAAGTCAAAAATCCATTTCTGTTTATAAAAGTCAAAATAGTGAAAAAACAGGTTTTTGCAAAACTTTGTTGATGTCTCATGTGTTCAATTCTGGATCAAATTCAATGAGACTTGGACATGTGCAAGATCAGCTGGTCTAGTTTAACAATATCATATTTGTTTTCCTTTTATCATATGTCTATAAGCTATTAATCAGCTTCTAATAAGCCATGATGTGCCCTGCACACACTCAGTATTCACTAGGTGTGCACAGGCACATCTTGCAGCTTATTCACAAGCTTCATTCAAGCTTGTGAGGAGCTGGTTTTTGGTTCTTGTGTAGTAGGCCAGGTATACTTTAAGTCCGTATATCTGTTTTTCCATTTAGCTTACTTGTTTAGCTTATGCAATAGCTTAAAGGTGCCCCCCTAATCACTGTTTTGCTTATTTAGTCCAATAAGCTCAAAACTAATTTAAGCTTCTTTAATGATCTAGGGTACTGATAATTAGTTAAGATAGGCTTAATATAGCATTAGTTAGCTTCTGTGTTCAGTAGGTACTCTGTGGTAGCTTATAGCTTATTTTGGATTGCTTAATTATAAGCAGTTTCACAGCAGTTGCTTTTTCCTCCACATAAGCATATGTTTTTATATTTTTTATAAACTTAGAATAATATTTTAACATTTTCCTGAAATTTTCAGATTTTTCCAAGCTTATTTGCTATTTTTCCTTATTTAAACTAGTTTTTAATACTTTTTAAATAGCTTTTAATACTAATAAATCAGAAAAAGCTTAAAAAAATAATTTTTCAATTTTTATAGATTAAGATAAATATAAAAGTCATAAAAAGTATTTTTCCATAATTTTCTTAGTTCAAAAAGTATTTTTTAGCATTTTAATTAATTTTAAATAGTTTTAAATTAATAATAAATACATAAAAAGTCTAAAAAATATATTTTCAGTTTTAAAATTAGTTTTATCATATTTTAGATTTTTATAAGTTATAATTTCATTTTTCTAGGTTAATTTTGTATTTTCTTGTATTTTAGTGCATTTTAAATACTTAATAAATAGTTTTTAATTAATAATAATTAAATAAATAGTTATAAAAATAATTTTCTTTTTCTAATAATTTTATTTTATTATTAGGATTGTAAAAATGTATTTTTCATATCCGTAGGTATTTTCCTTCTTTATTTTCACGTTTTATTTTGTACGTTTACGTAATTTTATTTAAACGTACGTTTTAGGTTTTAAACGTTCATCACTTTAAAAATAGTGATAGCGTTTATTTAATATCTTTTATCTTTTTAATTTTCTTAATTTGCATTTTAGTCGCTGTAATTTATTAACTTTTTCAGTAGTGTAATTATCATATCAATAACCTTCCTGATCACTATCCTTAGTGATCATTCTATCATCTGAAGTTGTTTAAACACCAATTCATCCTCCGTGGGACTTAACGACCCGGGAATACACTATATTCCTCTGATCTAAATTGCATTTGGTGTTTGAGCTGTTTTAAGTTTATTACGGTTGGCCATTCACAAGTGGTTAGCTTGAGTGATTAAACTTGACGGTTTTGCACCGATCATTGCCTCAGGAGAATGAGACTGCTGATGAGGTTAATGTTGTTATACCTTCTGTCAATACTACTGATGGTAATATTTTAGTTGATATTGATGAGGGTCCTTCTGCTATTGCTGAAGCATCCATACCTTCACCTAGACCATGTCCTAGTCACTCACCTACACAAGTTAATGTTGATGAGGTTCAGGTTGAAATTGATAGATTGCCTACACCAAGTCCTATTAGGAATCCATTTGGTGAAGGATGTTCTAATGTTGATCAGGTTGCTGTTACTCCTGAACGGTCAAATGAAGTTCCAATTCCAACTGAGCAATCAGATGATGTAGATGAGGATCCTGTTACACTTACCTCATTATATGTTTTGATGAAAAAAGAACTTGCAGGTGAGGTGACTGATCTAAATAAAGAACTTGCAGAGACCAAGTCTATTCTTGGTAATAAGATTGTGGAATTGGAGACTAAAGTTGAGCATTTGGAAGAATTACTGAGTCAGAGAGGTAAAAAGAGAAGTTTGGTTTCTTCTGAAGAGGAGGATGAAGAGAATATTCATGTATCTCTTGGAATCTTAGCTGATGTAGCTCTTACATCTGATGTTCCTTCTCCTATTGCTGAATCTTCAAAGAGCAAGGTGCCTATTATATTTGCTAGAAAAAGACAAAGAAAATATTTGAATAAGGTATCTGCTGAAACTTCAAAGGAGCCAAATGTTGTTGATGCATCTGCTGATGTTCTAGTTGAGGAGGTTGCTTCTGATGGTCAAACCTCATCTATACAAGAACAACCAAATGTTTCACCTTCAGCAGATGATGATGAAGTTTTTCTAGCTGGGAGAATGTATAAGTTAAATTCTTCTTCTGAAGTTTTCTCTACTCCTGTGGAGGAATTGTCTCAACCTGTTTCTTCTGATGCTGATTTGATTGTTCCTTCTGAAGCTCAAATTGGTTCTACTGAGACATATTCTGACAAAGGACAGGAAGATGGAATTGATGATATGATTAATTCAGGGATAGTGACTGAAGAAGAAAAACAAGCTCAGGCTCGGATGTTTGCTGATTATGAGAATATGCAGAAGAGTCGTGTTGTGGCTAAATTTCTTCAAGATCAGTCTGATTCTAATTTGTCTCCTGAAAGAAAATTAGAGCTTGATGCATTACTTCCTAAGATCACTGATGATCAATGGGATGCTTATACTACTCAAGGTGCATCTGATCCAAATCTTGCAAAACTTATCTTAGGAGCATCTTTTGATGATGAGAATTTTGTGGATAAAATGGTGGCTCTTGGTAATCAAAGGAAGCAAGAATCTGCTGCAAAGAGAAGAGCTCTTATTGCTCAAAGAAATAAAGCCAAAAGAGAAAAACCTATGACTGTTGCTCAGAAGAGGAATTATATGAGGCGAGTTGTGAAGAATTCTGCTATGTATAATTCTGGTATGTCAATGAAGCAAATCTATGCTTTGTCTGATGATGCTTTGATTAGACAGTATAATATGGTTATGAAATTTTCCTCTTCTAGTTCTACTTCTTCTCAATTGGAAAGAATTGCTTCAATGTCTGATGTTCCTCAAGCTAAGAGACATAAAACAATTGAGATAGTGGAAAATTTTGATGATGTTTTGCCTATGGTGATCTCTTCAGTTGTTACTTCTGAAACAACTTCTGAAGCTAATCCTTCTTCTGATGTGGTTGTTTCTACTGAATCTTCTTTGGTTTCTTCTGAAGCTTTGCCAAGTGTGGATTTGGGTAACTCATTGGGTCAGGATGATGTTCTAAAGATTGATACAGATCCAATAGCTGGTAGGAGGCAGAAAAGTTTGGTGAAAAGGAAACATAGTTCTTTAAGGAGTTCTGTCAGATTGGCTAGGAAACATTCTTCAAAGACTCCTTATTTAGATCTGCAGGCTGATGAATCTACCTTTATTAAAGTTGGACCTGTTGAAGTTTTTCCTGAAGGAACTCATGTGGTATTGGTCAATTGGAAAGCTGGGAAGCTTAACACTATTTATCGACTGGATGATACTGCTATTGAGTTCAATTTCTTGAAGGAAATTCTTCATTTGGTGACTCGACATGATTTGAAAATGTTGTATGAACATGTCATTCAGTATTATAATGTTCATCTACCAACAGGTTCTGGTTTATATTTGTTGGGTGATCTTCAGGTTATGTTTGATTCTCAATCTCCAGAAGGGAAAGGGTATTCTATCTGGAAAAATTCACATCTGTGGGAGATTGAAAGTTGGAGATTTTATCCTCTGCCTTCTGTTCATGTGGTTCAGACCACTTGTGGAATGATTTTGTGCATGCTATCGGATAAGCTCTATCCTTTATCGGTTACTTTTATGGAACGGTTGCTGAGACAGAAGTTGGAAGTGCCTCCAAATCCAGTTGGCAATGATGAACTCCATGCTTCTCAATGTGTTGGTTTGCTTAAAAATCAGCTTCTGTCACATAAAGGTTCATCTTGATTGTATTATTTTGTATTTTGTAATTTTTGTTTTCTTTATTCCTTAGTTGAAAAAAAAAAAAAAAATTGTTTTTGGTTTTATCTAACTTTTCTTGCAGGTTTGTTGTATACTTCTGCTGGTTCTTGACTCACCAGATATACCTTGTGTATGTCAAAGATTTAACTAGTCCAAAGGGTACAGCTTTGGTAAAGACACATCAAATCTGTTGATAGCTGTAATGGTTTGCTAAAAATCATAGGGTATGCAACCACCCATGCTTAATTGCTGAGTGTTGTATGGTGTTCAATTCACCATGACTTATTCCTTTTTGGAATCCAAGAATTGACTAGTCCACATGTATATGGCTTGTGGTAAAGGCAGTTGCATTCCATATTTGGTTATCAGTGTACCATAGTTTACGAACTTAAAAATATGGCTACTTCAGTAGTGATGACTATTGGTAAAGAGACATCAACACCATTATTTTCAATGATTCACCTCTCATAGGAGTTAACACACCTGGATGTGATGAGAATAGTATGAAACAAATTTGTTTTGATGTACCTATTGTCATTTGTTGCTGCAACGATATGGAGTTTTTGAGTTTCTTCATCATAGAGATGTTCTTCTTTGGATTCTTTGTTGTTGCTGTTCGTATACAATCCTCTGGAGCTGTTTTGTTAAAGATCTATCAAGAAACTGGAACTTAACCAAGTCAAATTCCAGTTTAGGGGAGGATTGTTGGGAATTATGTGAAGTATGGATTATGCTGAACTTAATGCCGAAGTGTTTCTGCTGAAGACATAGTGGATTCTGCCGAAGACATAATCTACTGAAGAATAATAGTTATTAGTCTGTTTCTGCGGAAGTGTTTATTCCGTGTTTAGTATATTTAGTTTGGATATACATGAGCTTTATTAGGAAGTGATTGTGTATATCTTCTTTAGTTTTAAGTTTATACGTTTCTTGGGAATCGGTTTAGCGTTTTTGTTTAGGGTTCCTTATCTATAAAAGGAACACATTAGAATGAGTTATGTACCAATTGAAAAACTCAGTTTTAGTTAATATAAAGATCCATAGAGGATCACGAAGTTCTTAGTTATTTGTTACTTGTGTTTATATTTCGCTGATAAATATAAGTAGTAGAGATTGTCTTTTATTGTGCTTGTGATTACATAGGCATATATAACGATCCACGAGCTCAAGATCTATCAAGGTCTGTTTGTTTTAACAGGACAAATTGAAAATTATGGCGAGACTTGATAGTATTAGTAATATATGGGCTGAGGTTATTTCTGGAATCTGTATTAGGAAGGCTAGCAATTCCATTTGGAGCATCATCCAAAGGCATGTTTTTGGGGCTTCTGTTTATTTCATTTGGCAGGAGCGAAACTCTAGAATGTTTGGTGGAAGAAGCAGATCTGTTAATGCTGGTTAGGCTTAAGCTGCTGAGTCTTAATATCAAAAGGTCTAATAAGGTTAGTAAGGCTGCTGTTGTGTGGAGTCTTCCTGGTTTAGGTAGGAAATATTTTGATGGGCTTATTGATGATATCACATAATGTGTTTGTTAAGTTTGGCCTGCATAAGTTTAGGAAGAATCTTGTGCACTTTAGAAGTAGTTGGAGTAGGTATAGTTATCATTATGGGTATTTTTTGTCTTGGAGGTATGAGAAGAAGAATGGGTGGTTTGAGTGGATTTGGTTCTGTTGGCTATGCACTATAGAAGAAACCAGGCTCAATGGTTGGATTATCTATTGTATTTATGGTGAAGAGGAAGGGCCTAATACTATGGTTGAGTTTAATCATTTGGGTTCTGTTAATACTCTGCGCTGGCCAACTGATGTGGATGTTTGGATGTATAAAGGTTATAGTATTTGGTCTTGCATTCTTTTTGATTGTATTGACTTTTCCCTGTGGTTTCTACTGTCTTCTAAGCTTTACTGCAGGTTCAGGACTAAAGACCATATTCTATTTTGGTTCTTTTTGTTCCTGTTTGGGTTCTGTTTTATGCAGGATAAGTGGTGTCATAGCCTCTATCTTCTCCTGGTCTTTTGCAGCCTAGTTGATTGGCAAGATATCAAGATGCAGTTTGGTTTTGGCACCACTATGATGGGGAGGTTTAAGGGAAAGATGCACTCTTTTCCTACCCTTAGGTTTTTCCCTTTGGGTTTTACTTTGGGTAGGTTTTTAAGGAGACATTTTCCCTTAAACTTGCTACTCTGGCACTCCCCTTGTGGATGTTTTATGGATCATATTATCAAGTCTTGGATCACTATTTTGGCTCCCAGTATGCTGTCAAATGATGCTGCTTTATGGATGTGCTTTATGGCCTTGGATGCATGTTATTATGGATTTGTTATAGATGTATTTTGAGTTTTCCAGGTTTCTGTTTAACCTTAGTGTATGGTGAAGTTTTGGGGTGCTCTGGTTGGTCCCTTTGCACTTCCAATGATTCAGAGTATGCTTTGGTTTTTCAGTCTAAACCTGGACTCAGAGTTGTTTTGATTCTGTAATAAACGTCCTTTGTTTTTCTGTTTTGTATGCATTCAGTTTGTATTTTGTTTCTGTTTGTATGTTCAGCATGGGTATGTCCATGGCCATTGTGCATTTTAGCCAAAGTAAGCTTTTAGGGATGTATCCTTTAAGCTCTGTTTATTTTGGGCTTGTTTTATAGTTGTTTCTTGTTGCCTTTTTTGGCTCTTTCTTAATAAACTTACCATTAAGAATAAAACTAGGGTATTATAAGGCGTAGGAAGTACAAAAATACCAAAACTGATTTTTATGCCCAAAAATGTTTTGTAAACCTGATTTTTATGATGAAATAGCTTCAAAATCACCAAAATATCTCAAAAGTATGAAACTTGATGATTCAAATCTACTTTTCACCATACGCGTTGCAAGCGGTACACGAAATAAACCAAGCATGAAACCAAATCTACACGCGTAAAGTTTGAAACTTGATGCAGAAAACTTAAACTTTAACATAAAATAAACCTTAAACCACAAGAATCTTGAGTTTTTAAGTGTAAAATTCAAAGCTTTTGATCGTATGAAAAGTATATACGCAAAACCCATGAGTATAGTGCAAAACCTCAAAAACAAAAGTGTTTCACCCAACTAGATGGCGTATGATACCACTATTTATCCTTGTGTTACATTTTGGTGACCTAACAGTGGTATCATACACGTGTAGATTTTGGACTAACTTTGTTAATGTTATTAGGGACCAAAGGTGTAAAGGTTTTAAATAAAATTTAAACAAAGTTAAATTTTGGACTAACTTTGAAAATGTTATTAGGGACCAAAGGTGAAAATTGGTTTAAGTTGAGGGTGTGTTTGGTAATTTGGAACACAATCTTGAATCAAAGAATAGAAACTATTCCCCGGCTACGACTTTTCACACTTTACCAATCTCGTGCTCGTTTTTCTTCAATTTTGTCTTTTCTTAGTCCGTTTTGCGATATCCGTTACCGGCACATGCATAAACACAAAAACACACATATATATGGCTTTAGAGGTTAGTTTTTGGTCATTTTGGTCCGGTTTTGATAAAGAAAAGGTATGTGTTTTCACACATACCATCAGTCACTGTCCATTTTCTCCTCCAACTAAACACTAAGAAAATAAAGCTCTAATATCCAAATGTCGGCACCAGGGTCAATCAAAATTATGACATGCAAAAAACACAACCAATGAATTCCTATACTCGGGTCCATGAGCCATTACGAAAACCCGAGAGGTCATCTAATCCATACGCCAAAAAATATTATAACCCCTCCTAAACTAGTAGGGGTTCTGTGTTGTCTCTTAGATGACCTCCACTAGTTGTGTTTTTGCATTAATTTACACGTGTTTTCGATTCCTTTGAAAAATTGAAAATACACGCTAAAAGGTATATTATCTCAGTAAAAACATTTTTAGTGAAATATTATACTTTTAGCGTGTATTTGAAATTTTATTATTTTTGTTGAAATATCAATAGGCCACTGTAGGATTTAGAATATATACCATTTCTTCTTGGGCAGAAAATGACTAACGTCCTTACTATGAAATATTGTCATTACACAATAAAATTGAAAAACAAGCATACACCAAAAAATATTATAAATACAAAAAGTCAATTTAATTAGGTTAGGGCTATTAGTAGATGAAATGGGTCAAAAATAAATTAGGGTTTATGTTTGCATGTGTTAGACGAATAGACAATCTATTTATGTTTGTGTCAGTTGTTAGGTGAAGAAACGGCCGCAAATAAAGTAGTTTGAAAAAATTGTGTTGTTGATGGATCTTTGTAGTCAATAGCTTAGACGTAGACAATAGCTTACGCGTAATTCCCTTCTTACGCGTAGACACAGAGCTTAGGCCTAAATACTGCTTTAACGTAAACTTTGGATAAAACTTAGGCTTAAGCGTAAACCAAAGGCTTAGTAATAAGAACCTTATGCGTAAGATTACCTTAGGCGTAAGATGAACTTATGCGTAAGAATAACTTAGGCGTAAAGTGTTTACTCCTAAGCATTTATGCTTATGCGTAAAACTAGGGTTTTTACCCAAAAATCCTTTACACTTATCCAAGTGTAAAAGATATCCACTAGTCGAAGTGTTTTCAGGCTTATCCAAGCAAAAAAACACTGAGTAAACCAACAGCTTCAAAGAACAAATGCAGAAAACCTTAGGCGTAGGAAACTGATAGGCGTAGGATGAATTTTGAGTAGATCCTTACGCATAAAACTAGGGTATTACAAGGCGTAGGAAGTACAAAAAATACCAAAACTGATTTTTATGCCCAAAAACGTTTTGTCAACCTGATTTTTATTATGAAACAGCTTTAAAATCACCAGAATATCTCAAAAGTATGAAACTTGATGATTCAAATCTACTTTTCACCATACATGTAGCAAAAGGTACACAAAATAAACCAAGCATGAAAACAAATCTAGACGCGTAAAGTTTGAAACTTGGTGCAAAAAACTTAAACTATAACACAAAATAAACCTTAAACCACAAGAATCTTGAGTTTTTAAGTGTAAAAATTAAAGATTTTGATCGTATGAAAAGTGTATAATCAAAACCCACGCGTATAGTGCAAAACTTCAAAAACAAAAGTGTTTTAGCCAACTAGATAGCATATGATACCACTATTGATCCTTATGTTACATTTTGGTGACCTAACAGTGGTATCATACGCGTATAGATTTTGGACTAACTTTGTAAATGTTATTAGGGACCAAAGGTGTAAAGGTTTTAAATAAAATTTAAACAAAGTTAAATTTTGGACTAACTTTGTAAATGTTATTAGGGACCAAAGGTGAAAATTGGTTTAAGTTGAGGGTGTGTTTCGTAATTTGGAACACAATCTTGAATCAGAGTGTAGAAACTATTCCCCGGCTACGAATTTTCACACTTTACCAATCTCGTGCTCGTTTTTCTTCTGTTTTGTCTTTTCTTAGTCCGTTTTACGATATCCGTTATCGGCACATTCATAAACGCAAAAACACACATATATATGGCTTTAGAGGTTAGTTTTTGGTCATTTTGGTTCGGTTTTGATAAAGAAATGGTATGTGTTTTCACACATACCGTCAGTCACTGTCTATTTTCTCCTCCAACTAAAAACTAAGAAAATAAAACTCTAATATCCAAATGTCGGCACCAGGGTCAATCAAAATCATGACATGCAAAAAACACAACCAATGAATTCCTATACTCGGGTCCATGAGCAATCACGAAAACCCGAGAGGTCATCTAATCCATACCCCAAAAAATATTATAACCCCTCCTAAACTAGTAGGGATTCTGTGTTGTCTCTTAGATGACCTCCATTAGTTGTGTTTTTGCATTAATTTACATATGTTTTCGATTCCTTTGAAAAATTGAAAATACACGCTAAAAGGTATATTATCTCATTAAAAACATTTTTAGTCAAATATTATACCTTTAGCGTGTATTTGAAATTTTATTATTTTTGTTGAAATATCAATAGGCCACTATAGGATTTAGAATATATACCATTTCTTCTTGGGCAGAAAATGACTAACATCCTTACTATGAAATATTGTCATTACCCAATAAAATTGAAAAACAAGCATACACCAAAAAATATTATAAATACAAAAAATCAATTTAATTAGGTTGGGTTTATTAGTAGATGAAATGGGTCAAAAATAAATTAGGGTTTATGTTTGTATGTGTTAGACGAATAGACAATCTATTTATGTTTGTGTCAGTTGTTAGGTGAAGAAACGGCCCAAATAAAGTAGTTTGAAAAACTTGTGTTGTTGATGGATCTTTGTAGTCGAATGAAACTTGAGTTTATTGATGAAGTTCACTTAGGCGTAGAAAGCAGCTTAGACATAGACAATAGCTTACGCGTAATTCCCTTCTTACACGTAGACACAGAGCTTAGGCGTAAATACTGCTTACGCGTAAACTTTGGATAAAACTTAGGCTTAAGCGTAAACCAAAGGCTTAGTAGTAAGAACCTTATGTGTAAGATTACCTTAGGCGTAAGATGAACTTATGCGTAAGAATAACTTAGGCGTAAAGTGTTTACTCGTAAGATTTTATGCTTATGCGTAAAACTAGGGTTTTTACCCAAAAATCCTTTACACTTATCCAAGTGTAAAAGATATCCAAAAGTCGAAGTATTTTCAGGCTTATCCAAGCAAGAAAACACTGAGTAAACCAACAGCTTCGAAGAGCAAATGCTGAAAACCTTAGGCGTAGGAAACTGATAGGCGTAGGATGATTTATGAGTAGATCCTTACGCGTAAAACTAGGGTATTGCAAGGCGTAGGAAGTACAAAAATTACCAAAACTGATTTTTATGCCCAAAAACGTTTTGTAAACCTGATTTTCATGATGAAACAACTTCAAAATTACAAAAATATCATAAATGTATGAAACTTGATGATTCAAATCTACTTTAAACCACAAGAATCTTGAGTTTTTAAGTGTAAAAATTAAAGCTTTTGATCGTATGAAAAGTGTATATGCAAAACCCACGCGTATAGTGCAAAACTTCGAAAACAAAAGTGTTTCACCCAACTAGATGGCGTATGATACCACTATTGATCCTTGTGTTACATTTTGGTGACCTAATAGTGGTATCATACGCGTGTAGATTTTGGACTAACTTAGTAAATTTTATTAGGGACCAAAGGTGTAAAGGTTTTAAATAAAATTTAAACAAAGTTATATTTTGGACTAACTTTGTAAATGTTATTAGGGACCAAAGGTGAAAATTAGTTTAAGTTGAGGGTGTGTTTGGTAATTTGGAACACAATCTTGAATCAAAGTGTAGAAACTATTCCCCAGCTACGACTTTTCACACTTTACCAATCTCATGCTCGTTTTAGTTCCATTTTGCGATATCCGTTACCGGCACATGCATAAACACAAAAACACACATATATATGGCTTTAGAGGTTAGTTTTTGGTCATTTTGGTCCGGTTTTGATAAAGAAAAGGTATGTGTTTTCACACATACCATCAGTCACTGTCCATTTTCTCCTCCAACTAAACACTAAAAAATAAAACTCTAGTATCCAAATGTCAGAACCACGGTCAATCAAAATCATGACATGAAAAAAACACAACCAATTAATTCCTATACTCGGGTCCATGAGCCATCACGAAAACCCGAGAGGTCATCTAATCCATACGCTGAAAAATATTATAACCCCTCCTAAACTAGTAGGGGTTCTGTGTTGTCTTTTAGATGACCTCCATTAGTTGTGTTTTTGCATTAATTTACATGTGTTTTCGATTCCTTTGAAAAATTGAAAATACACGCTAAAAGGTATATTATCTCACTAAAAACATTTTTAGTGAAATATTATACCTTTAGCGTGTATTTGAAATTTTATTATTTTTGTTGAAATATCAATAGGCCACTGTAAGATTTTGAATATATACCATTTCTTCTTGGGCAGAAAATGACTAACATCCTTAATCTGAAATATTGTCATTACGCAATAAAATTGAAAAACAAGCATACACTAAAAAATATTATAAACACAAAAAATCATTTTAATTAGGTTGGGTCTATTAGTAGATGAAATGGGTCAAAAATAAATTAGGGTTTATGTTTGCATGTGTTAGACGAATAGACAATCTATTTATGTTTGTGTCAGTTGTTAGGTGAAGAAACGGCCCCAAATAAAATAGTTTGAAAAACTTGTGTTGTTGATGGATCTTTGTAGTCGAATGAAACTTGAGTTTATTGATGAAGTTCACTTAGGCGTAGAAAGAAGCTTAGACGTAGACAATAGCTTACGCGTAATTCCCTTCTTACGCGTAGACACAGAGCTTAGTCGTAAATAATGCTTACGCGTAAACTTTGGATAAAACTTAGGCTTAAGCATAAACCAAAGGCTTAGTAGTAAGAACCTTATGCGTAAGATTACCTTAGGCGTAAGATGAACTTATGCATAAGAATAACTTAGGCGTAAAGTGTTTACTCGTAAGCTTTTATGCTTATGCGTAAATTTAGGGTTTTTAACCAAAAATCTTTTACACTTATCCAAGTGTAAAAGATATCCACAAGTCGAAGTATTTTCAGGCTTATCCAAACAAGAAAACACTGAGTAAACCAACAGCTTCAAAGAGCAAATGCAGAAAACCTTAGGCTTAAGAAACTGATAGGCGTAGGATGACTTATGTGTAGATCCTTACGCGTAAAACTAGGTTACTACAAGGCGTAGGAAGTACAAAAATTACCAAAACTGATTTTTATGCCCAAAAAAGTTTTGTAAACCTGATTTTTATGATGAAACAACTTCAAAATCACCAAAATATCACAAAAGTGTGAAACTTGATTATTCAAATCTACTTTTCACCTTACACGTAGCAAGAGGTACACAAAATAAACCAAGATTGAAAACAAATCTACACGCAGAATTTTGAAACTTGCTGAAAAAAACTTAAACTTTAACACAAAATAAACCTTAAACCACAAATAAATGTTATTAGGGACCAAAGGTGTAAAGGTTAGGTCCAAGTTAAATTTCTCTCCTCTCTCTCTAGGCGATTTTGGCGATTTCGTCTTCCCCAAACAACAATTCGATCCTTGCAATTTTAGGGTTGATTGTTGTGTCTCTTTCTGTTATTCTCATCGATTCACTTCTCTTTTTTCCTTATTGATATGCCAATCGAAAGTAATAAGCCTCCTGACCCTATTCTTGAAGAGTTTGCTACTCTTACAGGGATGTCGTCTAAGGGTATTACTGCTAAACCCATTGTTCCTTCTGATAATTGTATCCTTCCTAAGGCTAGGGGTAGGCCCAGAGGTATTAAGAATCGTCCTAAAAGTGTGAAGGTTAGGATCCAATCGCCGGGTTCTGCTTCGGCCGGTGCTGGGTCTATTCTTAAAAGGCTTCGTAACTCTAAACTTGTGGGTTTGGGTCGGAGTCGTGGTGATTCTTCTCCTAATGGATATGGTAATGGTAAGCGCCCTAATTCTACTTATGTTCCTGTTGATGATGTTCTCAATAAGGTTTTAGATAGGATTGCTTATGATAATAGTATTTCTAAGCAGATGGTGTTTAATGAAGGTGTTAGGGTTAATGATAAGGTTCATAGTTGTTTGGTTAATAATTCTAGTTACTGTTCCATTGGTGGTAATGATGGGTCTTTTATCAATAAGCCTTTAGAGCCTATTGTTGTTGATATGGAGGAAAGTAATAAGGATTTGAAGGATAAGGGGGGTGGTTTTGATGATTGTGTTGATGTTTCATTGGTGAGTAATGATGCTAGTAAGCCTACCATGGCTGATGTAGAGCATGGTGAGGATGAAAGTATCAAGAGAGCTAAAAAGGATGGGATGGATAGTATGAATGTTGATTCTGGATTTGTGTTTGGGGATAGTATGAAAGTATCAGGTAAGGGTATTCTTAAAAAGCCTAACACTCCATTGTTGAGGGTGCAATTTGGTAACAATGTGGCTAGTAACCCTTTTGCTAAGAATTCTTCAAGTAATGGTGTTAATGATAGTTGGAACTCTGTTGAGGGAAACGTGTTTGGTCCTAGTCTGTTTCATAAGATTGGGTTAGATAATGCTTGGTTTAAGAGATCTAAGGCAGTGAATGCAGATGGTTCTATCAATGTTGAATCATTTGCTGAGAAGATGAAGAAGGGTATGGAAGACCGAGAGACTCAGTTGAATTATGTGCCTCAGTTTGTGTCTAAGCAGGTTGATGGTACTAAGAGAATTGAGTTTTCTGTGGAAGATATTAAAGTTGGAAGTGAGACTTGTTCTTTGCAACTTTATGGTTATTTTGTAGGAACGTCTATGGATTATAGGGTGGTGAATGATAATTTAAGTAGGATGTGGAGGGTTTATGGTATTGATAGTATTACTAAAACTAGCTCGGGGGTATATTATTTCAAATTTAAAAGTGAAGAAGGAATGAAATCTGTCTTAGAAAGTGGTCCGTGGATGGTGAACAATATCCCGTTAGTTCTTAATCTTTGGGAACCTGGAATTTGGTTAGAGAAAGTAGAACCTAGTACAATTCCAATTTGGGTCTGTGTTTATAACATCCCTTTGGAACTTTTTTTTTCTTAAAGGTAAATTTTATTAAGAAAAGAAGCCAACAAAGGGCAAAGACAAACAAGCACAAAGCACTACAAAACTGTTAGGACACTTCCCTAACTAGAAATGCTAAGGCTACTAGCCAAAAGGCCAAGGATGATATCCCAGACAACATAACTAAGAACAATTACAAAGCCAAATCAAATACATAAAAATAGAATACAAAATGAAACCAACAACAAAGACCACTATATGCCTATAGCATACTCTGGATCCATAAAACAGAAAGGGGCCAACCAAACTGTCTTATTCCACCACCATATACTATAAGAAATATAGAGCCATAACAAGCTGGAAATCTTCAAACAAAGAACAACCCATCTCATCCAAGGCCAAATCATCCTCCAAGTAAAACCTGCAATCAGAAATAGAAGAGTGCCAAAGTGGCAGCCTAGAGGAGATCACCTCCTTAAAAAACCTATTCAAAGCAAAACCACAAGGGAAAAAACTTAGAATAGGAAAAAGAGTGTAACCCTCCCCTAGACCTCCCCAACCAAATCTTCTCATATCATGAATCTTCTTGAGCATCCTGAACATACCAAACAACTTTCCAAAGTATGTAGAGATACTAAAAATGCTCCACCAACCTGTATCTTAACATTTCTGCAACCACCAGCTAAAACAGATAACAATAAGATCATTAGACCCATTCATAATCATAATCAAAGGATTCCAGATTCTATTACAAGCCCAGAATCCAGAACCCATAGACCACCACCCACACCAGCTAAAAAACTTAAAACTACCCATGATCAATATTCTCTTTAAGAAGCTTTTCCACCATTCTTCTATAATACACATTTTTATCAATTTGTAACTCCCATATCCTAGCAGCCTCCATAGTGTTGGAGTTAATATTAAGCTTTAAACCCAACAACTTCATTCTAACAGTTCCCACTATAATCTTAAACAAGCTATCCTCATCTCTAAACTCCTTCTTAAAGCATCTAGAATTTCTCTCCTGCCACACAAAATACACACAAGCTCCCCATACCAACCTCTGAATAATGCTCCAAACAGTATTATTGGCAGATTTGTTTGAAATGAAAGATATAATACTAGCCCATTCATTTGAAATATCATCCATTTTAGCCATAGGCTTTAACCTATTCCACAAGCTTTTAGCAAAAGGGCATAGAAAGAAAAGATGTCTATGTGTCTCATTATCCTGATTACACAGATGACATGTCATGCTCTGTATACTCATCCACTTAGACAGTCTATCAAGAGTTTTCAACCTACCCTTAATAGCAACCCATAAAATAAAAGCATGTCTCGGTATACATTGATTATACCAAACATGTCTATACCAAATAACCTTGGGACATTCATTACTAACAGCATACCAAACTTCTTTAACAGAAAAGTCCTTCACATTACCCTTTTTATCTACCCACACAGTCTTATCCTCTACATCACAATCCAACTTAGGAACAGGAACATCGGTAACTTCTCTAAATCTATCCTCCCACTCAATAGGCCACATCCATTCATTATCCTGGATCATGTCCACCACTTTAACTTTAAAACACATATTAGCTTGTTCAAGCATTCTATGGCTAATTAATCTGTTTAAAGGACCATTATGATGCCATTTATCAAACCAAACATTACATACCTTTCCATTACCAAGTTTAACCTGAACAAAGTTTTTGATCTTGTCTCTTAAGTCCAATAACTGTTTCCAACACCAAGAATACCCTCTATTCAATTCAACATCCCACATACTTCTACCTTTTAACCAATAAATATTAACCCATTTGACCCATATAGAATCTTTTCTACTAACTATATTCCAGATATGTTTCGCCATCAAAGTTTCATTCCACAACTTAACAGGTTTAAGCCCTAAACCCCCCTGATCCTTTGGCTTGCAAACCTCTTTCCATGAAACACTAACCATACCCCTAATACTACTACCTCTAGTCCAAAGGAAGTTTTTGAACAACCTATCAATCTGCTTACATATACTAGCAGGTAACAGGAATAGAGAAGACCAATAAACTTGCAAAGAATACAAAATAGAAGAGATAAGCTGTAACCTGCCAGCAAATGATAGATCATAGTTTCTCCAGTTGTGAATCCGCTTCTTGATCATCTCAACCAATGGCTTGCAATCCATATCAGATAATCTTTTGGAGACCATTGGAACACCCAAATACTTGATAGGTAGCACTCCTTCATTAAACGGCATTACCAACTTTATATTAGCCACAACATGCTCAGACACATTACCAAAGAAAGCTTCACTCTTGGTCATACTAGGATGAAGCCCCGAACTCATACAAAATTCATCTAACCCTCTTCTCAAAATAGAAGCTGATATCAGATCCCCATGACACAACATAAGTAAATCATCCGCAAAGCACATATTTGTGATTTTAAGCTCCTTGCAACCCCAATGATATTTGAACCCGTTTTCAACCTTCACATGCCTCTGAATCATCAAATTAAGCACCTCCATGACTAAAGTAAAGAGATAAGGGGACATAGGATCCCCTTGTCTCAGCCCTCTACCCGCCTTAAAGAAACCATGAGGCTCACCATTTATGCAAACAGAGAATGAAGCAGTAGTTAGACAGACCATAATCCAATGCACCATAACAGGATGGAAACCAAATTGCTTTAGAATGAATTCAAGAAACTGCCAATTCACGGTATCATATGCCTTTTGTATGTCAATCTTAAAAGCACATCTACTTGATCCCCCCCAAGTTTTCCAATTATAACCCCTCATCAATTCCTGTGTCAGCAATATGTTATCACAAATCTGCCTACCTGGAATAAAGGCACTCTGGTACTCCCCCACAAGCCCACTCAAAACCACCTTAATCCTATTAGTTATAATCTTACTAATAGTTTTATAAACTACATTACAACAACTTATAGGCCTATAATCACTGACTTTCTTAGGTGTAACAATTTTAGGAATTAAAGAGATAACAGATGCATTAACCTCACCAAGCATCTTGCCATTAGCGAAGAACTCCTTGACTGCAGCACAAGTATCCTCACCCACAACACTCCAAACACTCTTAAAAAACTTGGACGTATAACCATCAGGACCAGATGCCTTGTTATCATCAATGTCAAATAATGCAGTTTTAATTTCATTATCAGTCACCTTTCCAATCATTTCCACAGCAACATCAGGACTCAACTTAGTAGTAAAAAGAGAACCTGGGTCCTCAATAGGAAACGCAACCTCACCAGAACCAAAAAAGTCTTCAAAATGACTAACAAACTTGCCCACCATATCGTCCCCATGATAAGCCTTCCCATTGTCATCATACACCACCTCAATCTTGTTTTTAACGATTCTATTTTTAACCATATTATGAAAATAGGCAGTATTAAAATCCCCTTCCTTGATCCACTCTATTTTTGCCTTCTGTTTTAAAAGAAGCTCTTCATCCAAAATAGCTTGCTTAAAAGCATAAGCATAAACAGCTTCTTCCTCTCTAAGCATAACATTAGACGGGTCATTCTTCAAAGCTTCTTTCACACTTTCCAACTCCTGTTTCAGTTTTGCTACCTTATCACTAACATTGCCATTCTTTTTATTCAAATTCCTCATATGTTTTTTCATAAACTTAAGCCTTTTAGCTAACACATACATAGCATACCCTTTGACCGGCACCTTCCAGTTATCTTTAACAGCATCAATAAACCCCTTCTTAGACGTAAGATAATTCAAAAACCTAAACGCTCTATTTTTCTTACCCTTCTCTTCAGGCATCACCAACACAGCTGGAGTATGATCCGAACTAGCAAATGCCATAAAATTAGCAAAGCATTCAGAATACTCACTCACAAATTTATCATTACCCATAATTCTATCCAACTTCTTACGAACACCACTATTAGGATCTCTCCTTTTTTGAGCCCATGTAAAAAGCAACCCAGTAATCTTGATATCCTCAATATTTATACTATCAACACAATTTCTAAAATCCTGTACTCCAAACGTTTTAATCCCCAGACCACTAGAGTGCTCAGAATAATCCAAAATCACATTAAAGTCACCAATCAGAATCCAAGGAAAAGCACCAGCAACACCATAATGCTCCTTCAAATTCTTCCAAAGACTTCTCCTATCTTTAACATTAGTCTCCCCATACACAAAAGAAACAAACATCTCCTTGTTTTTACTTATTCTCTTAACCAAAAAGTGCATCACCTGGCTATTTTGAGTTAACAGTTGGACAGAAAAGATGTTATGATCCCATCCCACAACTATCCTACACCCCTTAGGACTGTCAACAGAGTTAGAAACCCAACTCCAATTACCAAAAACATCATTACAAACTTTATTCACAGCCTTTTTACGTAACTGTGATTCTATAATACCCAACATACTAATGCCATTCTTACAAATGAAATCTTTAACCTCTGTTTGTCTAAGGGCACTACACATCCCTTGGACATTCCATGAAGCAATTTTCATCACCATTAATTAAGAGAAGATGAAGATGCAACATTACCTTGCATCTGAGTGCAGTCACCTTCCATACCCTTTGAAACCACATTCCTAGCCATGAATCTTGTAGTGCCATTGGTATCCTCTGCAACTTCATTTTTAATACCTTCCATACCATCTTCATAAAACTGGTCTTGCATCATCTTATCCACCTTATGACCCATAATAGACTCATAATGATGCACCATATCCTCAGTCCAATTCTCCATAATAGCCTCAGTAAGCTCTTGATCAGACATACAAAACAACTCTACTTCAGCAATCTGTTTTTCCTTCACCCACTGTGCTATTTTGGTTAACTCATTCTTATAAATATCATCATATACCTTCATAAAAGTTTGTGTCTAAGCAGGTTGATGGTACTAAGAGAATTGAGTTTTCTGTGGAAGATATTAAAGTTGGAAGTGAGACTTGTTCTTTGCAACTTTATGGTTATTTTGTGGGAACGTCTATGGATTATAGGGTGGTGAATGATAATTTAAGTAGGATGTGGAGGGTTTATTGTATTGATAGTATTACTAAAACTAGCTCGGGGGTATATTATTTCAAATTTAAAAGTGAAGAAGGAATGAAATCTGTCTTAGAAAGTGGTCCGTGGATGGTGAACAATATCCCGTTAGTTCTTAATCTTTGGGAACCTGGAATTTGGTTAGAGAAAGTAGAACCTAGTACAATTCCAATTTGGGTCTGTGTTTATAACATCCCTTTGGAACTTTGTAATGGTAATGGTATTAGCAAAATCATGAGTGGAATTGGGAAACCAATTCTAATGGATAAAATGACTAAGGAGAGATGTTTAAAGAAAGCTGGAAAGTTAGATTTTGCGAGGGTTCTTGTTGAGGTCTCGGCTAAAGAGGATTTACCTCATGTTTTGGAAATTGCTTACCCTTCTATTGGTAACAGGCCTGCAAGAGTGGGTAAACTAAATGTTAAGTATCGGTGGCTTCCTCCCCTTTGTACTCATTGCAATACCTTTGGTCACTCATCTTCTGCTTGCAAGGTTAGACCTAGAACTGAGGAAGAATTGAAAGCTAATGATGTGAATGAAAATTTGAAGGAATGTAAGTCTGGGAAAGGTAAGAGTCATGTTGTTGTTGAAGATAATGATGGGTTTGTTACTGTTGGTAGAAAGAATAGGCCTGTGAATGCTCAGAGTAATGTCAATAATGAGAACCAGCAAGCTAAAAACAATAATGCTTCTCAAAATAGAGGGTTTCAATATTCTAATATGCAAAATTTTAGTAACTTTTGGCATAATAAAGGAAGTATGGGGTCTAATTTTCAGTATAGGAGTGGTGGTTTGTCTCAAAGAAAGTACCTGTGCTAAGCCAAAAGGTGTTGTTGGTAACTCTAAGATTGTGCATCAAAGTAATAAGAGAGTGCAATTAGGTTTTAAGAATGATGTATTAAAGAATGGTAAGCCTCAGCAGAATTCTAATCCAGCGAAAGATGTGAATAGTAATATGGTCAAAAGTAAGGTGGATCTGTCTAATTATAAGCCAAAAGTTTTGGTAAGAGGGTCTAGTTCGAATGGTGTTCAGGAGGGTGTTTCTGACGAAGATCTTCCTGTTTCAAACTCTTTCCTAGCTTTAGATGATCAGATTTTGATTGACAAAGAAGATGCTACTATTGCTTCTATGGATGAGGAATTTAATAATGTGATTGGGCCTAAATTGTTGCAAGATGTTATTTCTGTTATGGAAGCTGGAGTTTATCCTTCTCCTGAAGTTAGGAAGGATTGGTCTCTTGATCAAATGAGATTCTTCTACTTTAATTGTCACAAGTATGGTCTTGATCCGGTTTTTGAAGAAGATGATGTTGCAAATGAAGATGGTGGTATGGCTGATGAGATGAGGCCTGAGTATGAGTTTGATCCCGGTCAGAAACAAGGTAATAAAATGGCCAATAATGCTAAAATTGTTATCAATGATTAAAGTCTGTTCATGGAGTATTAGGGGTCTCAATAACACCTCTAGTCAAAAACAAGTTATTGATTTGTTGCGTGGAGGTAACTTTAGTATTTGTGCATTGTTAGAAACTAAAGTTAAGAAGAAGAATTTGGGTGGTATGTGTTCAAGAGTTTTTGTTAATTGGTCTTGGGTCTCCAATAATGCTTCGTGTTCTTATGGTACGGGTATCATTGTTGGGTGGGATCCTCATTCGGTTAGAGTTATGGTTTTAAACCATACTTCTCAATTGATGAATCTTTTTGTTGAATCTGTTAATGGTCATCAGTCTTTCTATTGCTCTTTCATTTATGCCCATAATAAAGTTGCGGGTAGAAGGAGTCTTTGGAAGGATATGGTTATGCATAGTTTGGTTGTTAAAGATAGTCCTTGGGTGTTGCTTGGGGATTTTAATTCTATACTTGACTCTAGTGAGAGATCTGTTGGCTCTTCTTCTGTTACTAATGGTATGGTGGATTTTAGAGAATGTGTGGCTAAGATTGAAGTTGCTGACTTAGTCATGTCGGGGTTAAAGTTCACTTGGAATAAGAGTCCTGGTAAAACTGGTGGCCTTTTGAAGAAGCTTGACAGAGTCTTGAGTAATTCTGGCTTTGTTGAGAAGTTTTCTAATGCTAATGCACAGTTTCTCCCGTTTGTGATCTCTGATCATACCCCATGTATCCTCAATATCCTTGTTGATATAGGAGTAAACCTAAACCTTTTAAGTTTGCTAACTTCTTAGCTAACAAGCTTGATTTTTTGCCTATTGTTAAGAAGATTTGGGATTTACATATTCCTGGCTACTCCATGTATTCTATTGTCTCTAAATTGAAGTTATTAAAAAAGCCTTTGAGGAATTTGAGGAATAAGCAGGGAAATTTGGCTGAGAAGGTGAAGGTGTTGAAAGCTGAGTTAGAAAGAGTTCAAACTTCTATGGTTAATGACTCGCACAATACTGATTTGAGATTTGAAGAAGTTGTTTACCTTAACGCCTATAAAGATGCTGTTAAAGATGAAGAGTCTATGCTGAAGCAGAGGGCTAAGGTTTCTTGGTTAAGTGAAGGAGATTCTGATACCAAGTTTTTTCACAAGTCTGTTAAAATGAAGATGAACAGGAATAGAATTGAGCACATTGAAGACATGGAAGGCATTGCTTATTCTGGTGAAGATGTTGGACCGTAATTTGTTAAATATTTTCAAAGTATTCTTGGGGACAAAAGTAATGTGATTCCTATTGCTGATCCTTCTTGCTTATTTACTAAGTCTCTATCCTTGGATGATTCTGTTTATATGGTGAGGCCTGTTTCAAAAGAAGAGATTAAGGAGGCTATTTTTGGTATGGAGGATGATAAAGCACCAGGTCCGGATGGTTTTTCTGCCAAGTTCTTCAAATCGGCTCGGTCTATCATTGGTGATGAGGTTTGTTCTGCTATCCAAGATTTCTTTTGCAATGGTAAGCTTTTGAAGGAAGTTAACGCTACTATTATTGCTTTAGTGCCTAAATCTCAGTCCCCTTGCAATGTCTCTGAGTTTAGACCTATAGCATGTTGTAACATTCTATACAAGTGCATTACTAAAGTTATTTCCAATAGAATTAAAGGTGTTATTGGTAAGCTAGTTTCTGAATCTCAAAGTGCTTTCATTCCTTCAAGACAAATTAGTGATAATATTCTTCTTTCTCAAGAGTTATTGAGGAATTATCATAGGGGTAAAGGTCCTGCTAAGGTTTCTTTCAAGATTGATTTGCAGAAGGCTTATGACTCTGTGGAATGGGGCTTTATGAGGCAGTGTTTGTTACACTTTGGTTTCCATGAATGTATGATTGCTTGGATTATGGAATGTTTGTCTACTCCTTCTTTTATAGTTAATGTTAATGGGGACCATCATGGTTATTTTAGGGGTATGAGAGGGCTTAGACAGGGTGACCCCTTGTCTCCTTATTTATTCACCTCAGTCATGGAGGTTTTCTCTCTGATGTTGAACAGAAGAATTAAAGAAGATGGCAACTTTAAGTTCCATTAGAGGTGTGAAAAAGTCTTGCTTACCCACTTGTGTTTCGCTGATGACTTAATGATTTTTTCAAAAGCTGATAAGAATTCTGTCTCCATCATTAAATCTGCTATTGATGAGTTTAGCAATGCTAGTGGTTTAAAGCCTAATATTAACAAGAACATTTTTTTTTCTTTGGTAATGTATCGGAGCGTTTAAAAGATTCTATATTGAAGATTATGCCTTTTCCCATTGGTTCGCTTCCTGTTAGATATCTGGGAGTCCCGCTTATCTCTACCAGATTGTACAAGGGCCATTGCAATAGTTTGGTTGATAAAGTGAGGAAGAGATTGCTAGAGTGGAAAAACAAGTCCTTGTCTTTTGCTGGTAGGCTGCAACTGATTAAATCAGTTGTTAGTTCTATTCAAATCTATTGGTCCTCTGTTTTCATTCTTCCAATGTCTGTTATTTTGGAGATTGAAAAGCTTATGAGGGGCTTCTTGTGGTCTCAAGGTGTTCTTAAGCAGGGTTGTGCAAAGGTAAAGTGGGATGATGTTTGTCAGTTAAAGATTCATGGTGGTTTGGGCGTTAAATCTTTACATATTTGGAATGTTTCTCTTATGGCTAAACATGTTTGGAATATTGTTTCCAAAAAGGATTCCTTGTGGGTTAAATAGGTTAATTCATATAGGTTGGTTGATAGAAGGTCAAATATTAGAAATTTCTGGGACATTCCTGAGCCTAATGATGTGTGCTGGGGGTGGAAGAAGATCTTGCAATGTAGAAGTGTTCTGAGAAAACATATTGTTCACAGTGTTGGTAATGGTAGTGATATATCTACCTGGTTTGATAATTGGCTTAATATTGGTCCTTTATGTCAGTTTATTTCAAATAGGGACATTTTTGAAGCTGGTTTGTCTCTTAGTTGCAGAGTTTGTGATATTGTGGGTAATGGTGAATGGAAATGGCCTGAGGAGTGGAGAAGTAAGTTTCCTTTCCTCTTTAATCTTCCTCCTCCTTTAATTTTTAGAGATAGAAAAGACAAAGTGTTATGGAGGTCCAAGGATAATATGATTGGTTTTTTCTCTGTTAAAAAAGCCTGGTTTGATTTATCTGATGTGAAGCCTATAGTTCCCTGGTATAATCTTGTTTGGTTTAGTCAAAACATACCAAGGCATGAATTTGTGGTTTGGTTGGCTATAAATCAAAGACTGAATACTCAAGATAAGGTAGTGAAATGGAATAAGTCTATTAATCTCATCTGTTCTCTTTGCAACAAGGTTCAAGATTCCCATAATCATTTGTTTTTTGAATGTGAGTTCTCTTCTAGATTATGGGATCATTTTAAAGAGATGGTTAGACTGGTTAATGCTCCTTATTCTCTCCAACAGATTGTGCTTTACCTTTACAGTAGACCTGTCAATAATTCTGTTTGGAGTGTTCTTCAAAGATTAGTTATTGGTGCTTTGGTGTATTCTGTTTGGCAAGAGAGGAATTTGAGGTTATTTCAGCAAAAGTGCAGGTCTTTTGAGGATTTGTGTTTTGCTGTCAAGGATATTGTGAGATGTAGATTGATGGGGCTGAAGATAAAATACTCTAAGCAAGTTATTGAGGCTGCTTCTGTTTGGAATTTGCACGTGGATAAGAGAAATAGGAAATGTGGCTTTCACTCTGGTAATGGTTAGCTTTACTTTCTCTGTTAGGGATTTGTATCATTTCAGGTGCAATGGTTTGAGCTGGTACTTCAGGAAAGGTAATATAGAGAATGGGCTGGTTAGTGGCAATTATCTATTAAGGAAATGGGCTTTTTTGAAGTTGGAGCAGACTGATTGTGAGGATTACAAGTTTTGGTATTTGCATGACTTATGTAGGGTGAATTTTCTTTGTTTTAGAGGTTTATCATTTCTAGTTTCTTTACTTAAGATGTTCCCTAAGCATGTTTTTGGAATGTCTGTTTTGGATTAGACTTTTGGTTTTGTCCATAAGTCTTTGTAATTTTTTTGGTTTTTAATATATTTTGCCGGGGTCTATTTTCCCCTTTCCAAAAAAAAAGGTGTAAAGGTTTTAAATAAAATTTAAACAAAGTTAAATTTTGGACCAACTTTGTAAATGTTATTAGCGACCAAAGGTGAAAATTTGTTTAAGTTGAGGGTGTGTTTGGTAATTTGAAACACAATCTTGAATCAAAGTGTAGAAACTATTCCCCGTGTTAGCTTCCCATATTAGTAACACAAGTATTAATATAATAAATAGAGAGGAGAATGGATCGGATGAGCACGATGTACACTTATGCGAAAGATATGAAGAAAGGTTTATGCTTAGGATAAATGTAAAAGTTAGCAACCAACCTTCAATAGAAGGTTTACAAGAGTATTTATAGGGCAACACTTCTAGACTCCTTCCCTTCTTATGGGCTTAGGCCAAGGCTCATGGGCTTTCTACATAAGCCTTGGCATGATTACTAACATAAAAGCCATATTAAGCTAACTATTACATATGAATCATTAACACTTGAAATATAGTTTAGGAGTGATTCCAACAATCTCCTCCTAAGTGTTGGTGATGAATGAAAGAGTGATAAACATTGTAGGTGCTGATGTAATAGTAGCTTTGACGTCTTCTGACATTCTTCTTTCTTGTGAGAAGAAGTGTCTTGATTCTAACAATCTCCCCATAGTAGAGAAATTGTTTCCTTTGAACATTTTTGCTTTGACGTCATCATTTTCTTTGTTCTTTGATCTTTGTTCTTTGTGATGGTAGTGATAGTATGTTGTTGTTGTCTGCATCAGGTCTGCTTCGTTGCTTCAGTGTCTCCACGTTTTTCTTCAACATGCTCCCACGCTCTTTAACGTTGGATTTCAGTACTGATGAAGTTCTCTTAGTCTTTAAACTTTGTAGATTCTTTGACTTGACGAAGAATCATTCTGACTTTGTGTTGCCTTTTGAGAGAACTTCCATTAGTGATGTTGTTGGTATGAGCATGTGAAGAATCTGCACGATCAGTCCGCTCCAGAGCTTCCATAAGAAGAAACATAAGAAAGGTTAGTGATAAGCGGATTCCAGCACTTACAAGTTTGAACTTTGAGAGTGTCAACAGCATAGTGTGAAAACACAACTCTAATTCTCACAAAGGCTGTTCCTGAACTGGAGTCCCATAAGTGAGATAACGTAATGTACCAAAGTACACCTACAGTTCAGATGAGTCGTTGAGGTACACCGAAGCATCACCTCACGACTGTAGACCGTTTGAGACACACTAAGCGTAATCCACGGGGAGTTACAGAAAAGACGTGTTGTCCGGGCTGTTTGATGTTGACCCTGGCAGGAGTTTCCATTCAATCACTGAGGATCACATATGTGAACCTCTCATAAATGTTCTCGACAGATTGCTAAGATTTGTGAAGGACACGATAATGTATCACTTGCGTCCTTAATGTTGAACGACAAGTGATAAAATGTCAAGTCTACCTAAGAGATCTTTTGATGAATCTCGCGGCTCTAGACTCAATAGTGCGCTTTGGTTTTCCTGAGCGGAGACTAGAGAGAGTGTCTCCTTCTTCAATACCATCAGTCTCTAAGAGAAAGCCAATAGTTTACGTAGGGTTCCCTGTGAGAATGAAACAAGCTTCTGTTGAGAGAAACTTGAGTGGCTAAGAAGGTTTAGTGCATGCGTCACTGGGTCCATGACGAATTTGATCTTCAATACCGGTGTCATCGAGTGACAACCAGTAGCATATGAATTGAATCCGGTGTCTGCCCTAAGTTGAATAATCTGGAGGGCTATTTCTTTTCACCCTTTTCTTTGCTTTTCTTTTTAATTCTTCAACTCCTTCTTTCTTCGATTCTCATTTTCTCCTTTTTATAATCATACCTAAGGACTTCTAATTCTAACTATTGGTAGTGTCCTTGGGTAGATCCTTCCGGCTCTGGCGGATTATAGGACGGTTATTCCTAACCTTAATCACCTTATACCTCCATTGCCATAAAACCATTTTCATGAAAATCTCTCAAAGTGGTTATGAATAAGAAACATTTTAATACCACTGTTGAAAGTTTAAGATTTTTCAGAAATACTCCCCCTCCACACATGCTTGAGTGTTTTGACAGAATTTTGCATGGTGAGAGAAGAGCACGCACTTTTTGAATTGATCAACTCAAGATAGACAATCCCCCGCGAGACACGGTTACGTTGCATAGTTAAAGAGTTACATTGTCAGCTTTTAGGTGACAAATAGCTCTAATAACTATCTTGAAGGTGTGGACAAGCCTCGAAAGGTTGTCAAACCCGTCAAGGTTCATGTCTACCAAGAGTTTCTCGGATGGTACATTCTACTCGGACAAGTCCTTTGCGAGACACGTTTACATCACTAGCGAACTAGCTTGAAAGTATTACCCGTCCTGGACAAGTCTTTTCGAGTTACTAACATTTAAGATTTCGTCAATTCATTGGTTAAGTCTATAGCACAAAGATTCAATTGCAATTTCACAACATATTTCTTATCACATAATTTTTCTCCCCATCAAAAATGGCATATAAATGTTATTTTTAACGAAATTTTGATATCGAATATGTCCATCTCAAGTTTTGCGGGAAGATTATTATGAAGAACAATTTGTGAACAAAGTTTTTAATCAAATACTCCCCCTCAACAAGTGATATAAACTTTTGAGGTTTTGAAAATCATAAGGGGAAGTACTTGTTCTTTTGAGCAAAACCTTTGAAAAATGAAAGGTTTGATAAGTTTTACTCAAAAGTAAGAAGCTTTCACTCCGTTTATAAGGATCGTGGCACTGAAGCGTACCACAGGGTCCTTTCATTACCAGTACGGGTTGTACACTGTTATTTATGCACAAGCCATTGTCATTAAATTTACACACATACAAGTGAATATTGAGAATGAAACTAATTAAGGGGTACCAGGTAATCCAGCAATATTTCCAGGAATGCTAACAGGGCGTTGATAGCATGTGAGAGTAATCCTAGGACGACCACCTACGAAGCTCTCGAGAGTTCTGAACTGGTCCCTTCTGTACAACCTTTCATCGATCCGAGTGATGATCCTCTTAACATCCCGTCTCTCCTGAGAATTCCATCGCTTTGGTGACCCAATGCCTTCATGTATCGCCTTCAACCTATAAGCCAAGCCGTCCCTGACTTTCTTCAGTGTGTGATCCCCAAGCTTATGAAGATCTCTGCATGCCATCAAGCAGTTGCGTTGTAGTTCACTACAGTAAACTACTCCAAATGGTGTGCTGACGAGAGTGTATTGTGGAAGCTGGTTGATGTCAGGAAGTTCTAGCTGAGGTCTGGTGAGGTTGACACGTGTCTAATACGATTCAACAGCAACCTGTAAATCTTCTGCACGTTCCTGGATCACTATGCTTCTGATGAAGATGAGCAAGGACTTGATGTATTCACGTTGAATTTCAGTCGAGAATTGTCTCATTCTTCCTTATACCTTGGCAAGATACAGATCTTCAATGTCATTGAGAGACAAGTTCTAAAAGTCCGCTTCACAGAATGCATAATCCCTTTCGTCTTGTCTTTTGACCACGATATTCTTGAGGAAGGTGTAATCCCATTTAGACGAAAGAGCTACATGCTTAACAGCACTGATCCCTTTATCACTGTGCACTTCATGTTTAGATTTTCGAACCTGGCAGCTTTTGTAGTAGAATCTTCGGCGTTCCGCCCAATGGTGAATCCCATACATTGCATCAATGTCATACTGTTCCACACTGTTAGAAAACATGTGAGTAGCCTTTTCCTCGATGGCTATGCAGTTGGAGTCTATGGCTGCCTGGAACGGAAGTGTAAGTGATGTAGCGTATTTCTTTGAACCATCTCTACCGTGTAGAAGAAATTCCAAATCATTGTTGAAGAAGTAGCGGAATGGAATCTTAGGTTGATCTGGTTGGCCAATCGTTGGTATAGGTCTAGACCAGTTGGTGTAGTATGGAGCCTTGTCTCTTCTGGTGAAGTCGATGTTTGCTTCAGGGTTGAGCCAATCAATGTTGTTAGACATGGCTCGTGCTATGTTTTCAAGGTGATATTCAACTTCAATAGCACTTTCTGAGCTGTCTTTGAGTAGTTGAAAGGCTTCATTCTTGATTTGTCTCAACTCTGATTTTGTCATCTTCTTCACTCGAAACTTTTCTTGCAGTAACTTAGCATGCTCCAACGTACGACCTTCTACCATATCTGGATCATCAGTTAGAGCGGGAGTAGCATCAACTAGTGTAGAGAACCATTCATACTCTGTGTCACCTTCATCTAGCCATTAGATGATATCAGCCTTAGACGTCTTCTTTTTCTTCTTTGGCCTAGATGAGGATGCTAGTTTCTTTGATGAAGCGGGAGAGGTGGGTTGTTGTTGGGGCTCAGGACTTCCTCATCGTCACCACCAGTGTATTCGAAATAATCATCGGTTTTCTCTGTCTGGAGTGTTGACTCAGAGTCCTGAGGTTTCTCAGCAGAAGAGCATGGAGGAGATCGTTATTGAGCTAGAATCCTTTGGGGTGCAGGTTGCATGGAAGATGATTCACCAGTTTTCTTTGGGCGTTTAGGCTCTTTATCTTTATCTTTATCCTTATTGTCATCGTCTCTTGGACGCTTAGGCCTTTCAGCTTGCTCCTTGCATGACGTCTTGAGTTGATATTCTAGTAATGCCTCAAAAAGTTTACCTTCATCAGAGGTGAAAGTTGCAGATCGTGTACCCATTTGTAGCACCAGCTTGGAAATCAACTCAACATCAGAGACAATTGCAGGCTCCATTGGATTGATCGTCATTGTAACCGGAGTGGATTGCATTTTTTGCTTGACCAATTTCATGAGATTTGGATAGAGCTGTCTGGTAAACATCTCCCTTGTAACTCCAGGAACGGTGTCGAGAAGGAATTTGTGATTATATCCCTTGATCATCTCGTTCATTTCCCCTTGAAGATCATGTTGCATGAACTTCTGGATGTACTCCCTTTCATTAGACATCTTGTCTATCTCGGCATGAAGAAAGTTGATGTTGTCAGCGAGGTTATTTAGCTTTTTGTTGAGCACGTCTTTCTTCCTAACTTGCTTGACAGCTTTAACAATCCTTGTTTTAGCCCGGGATAACCAAGAGTCTGTTGGTTTCTTCACAGTTTTAGATGTGGATCTGGTTGAGCCTTTGGATGGTGGAGGTAAAGAGTGAGAAGACGAGTCTGATGATGAGGAGTCGTGAGGTGGCTCTGGTTCCTTTGGTGGCTCAAAAGTTTTCTCCTTGGAGCGTGCAGGACTGTCTAGAAGAAAAGTATCATAATCAAGATCATTATCATCACCATTTCTAGACTTAGCCATTTCATCTTCCTTAGTATCATCACCAGAAGTTTTCTCAGTCTTTTCCGTTTCTGGTTCCTCTATGTCAAAGTTGATGGAATCCTCAATCTGCATTTGTTGTTGTTCGTGGGTGGTGGTGGTACCAGTTCCCTTATCGGGTTGATTAACCGCATCGGAAACTGGTGTGGATTGAGTTCCACCACTTGATCCTCCAGGGCCACGAGTTTGATCCTTTACGAGTTCATCGGGAAATTATTTTTATCTGAGTTTCTTCAACTTCTTTTGATATTCTCTTTCCTCATCAAATGGTTCTTCTTTAGAGCTTTCCTTATCATGCTCAAGCACAAGAGTTTTCCCTTTTCCTTACTATTGGATTGGGAGGCTGAGCTACTGTTGGAGTGTCATCAATTGCAGTTTCAGGGTAGGTGACCTCTTCGTCTGATTTAGTTTCCTCAAAACTTTCATCCAGTAGCTTTCGTTGCGGTTCAGACTTGGGAATAGGAATAGGAAAAACTTCCTTAGAGGGAACTTTCCTTTTGAGTGCAGGTTTCCTCTTAAGGAACTTTCTTTGACTCTCAATGCTTGTAACACTTCCTCCACTGCCTCTCCTGGTTTTTCTAGTGGGTGTACCGTAAGATTTTTCATCAAGAGAGCCTACTTTGCCTTCATCAACTGCTACCAGATACCTTTTGTATGAATAGAGTTGTTTGACTGCATCGGTTAGAAGGTGATCTGGCAACACTGCACCCTGTTTCTTTGTTGTAGATTCCTTAAATCTGACTGTGAGTGTAGGCTCATACAACATGGATTGATTGTTGAGGTCATTAGTTCTCGGGGAATATCGGATTATACCCTAGAACTCTTTGGATCAACAGTTTGGTATATCTGATATATGGGATCTTGGAGCCAAGCCTTTTGAGGAATGACATCATGTCGTCCCATATCAGAGCTTCAACTTCAATGTGTTTCATGTGGACCAAAGCCCAAAAGATCTGTAGTTCCATGAGCTTGGGATGGTCATAGCCACTATCACGCCCGAATAATCTTAAGATCCACGTATGTAGAGGGTTCTCCATGGCTGAGGAATATTCTTAAGATCCACGTATGAATGCTTTGTGATTACTCCTGAAGCTTCGTCATAACCAATGTCGATCATGAATTGCTGAATAGCCTCTTAAGTTGGTGTGGCATTGTATTCGGTTGGCTCGATGACAGGAATGAGAAGAACAGCTCTTAAGTCTGCTGGTGTGATGGTGACTTGTTTGTCATTGAGCGTCACCGTCACAACATTTTGTCCTTTGATCTTTCGCATTGTATTCTAGAACTGGTGAATGTAGATCTCCGGCACTGTAGCAGAATTGGTGAGCATGTTCTGATAAGGATGATTCTTCAGAATGTCCACAGCTATTAAACAAGAAGACTCTGAGCAGGTGAGACTATCAAAATCAACATGAAGGTTGTTCTTTCCTATCTTCATCGAATAGCCATTAGGGAAGATATCTTCAACAGTGAGAACGTTTGGTGCTACCACGTTTTGTATTTGAGCGTCCATGTCGTGATCTGAAAGATATTTAGCCAAAAGAACCAACATATCGAAAGACATTACGTTAGTCAACAGATGGTTTTATTGTCCAATTATTGAATGTAATATGTCGATGATTGTTACGAGCCCAATGTCACTTGTTTGTCCAATAGTCCAAAAGACGTCGTGATAAGTTTCGTGTGACAACTCGTAATTTCAGGACATTTTACAAACTTTAAAAGTTTCACTATTTCATCATTTATCGTAAACTACGTTTACGAGTATCAAATTCGCGTAACCTTAGTGGTTTAGCTGCGAATTCATGATCATATCATCGAGGACATTTCATGTAGACTAAGTTTAGTCTACATTTCATTAACATCATTTCATATCAATATTATGCATGGGTTTGCATTTTTCATTAAACGTTTATTTTCTTATTAAATAAACGTTATCGCGTAAACATTTATTTTGAATATCTAGTCCAACCATTTCAAAAATTGTCCTAATATATTTTTATACTCATTTTAAGACTATAAAAATTATATTATTAGTTTACCCGGTGTTTTAAATTTATTTGGTACATAAATTGTTATATTTATATAATTACGACGGTTTTCGTAAATTCAACTCGATAATTATTATTTCACTCAATTCTTGTAAGAAATGTACTTTTATAATTTTTATAACTTCAAAATATTTTATTTTGATTCGTTAAAATTTATTTTTAGATAACGCTACCTTAAATGCTTAAATAAATATACAAGTTACTAATTATCCTTGAGTTAATAAACTTCTACTTCTACATGTATTTACTTAACTACTTAAAAAATGAATCTACTCATTCATTTTAAGGGTGTCGACAACCCAAGGGTGAGTCACAAGAATGATATTTGCAAAATATCCCAAGTCATGTATTATACTATACTTATTCACCATTTACACTTCATTTCTTTCATTTAACCAAAACAAGATCAAAAACTTTTTTCTTTTCTCTCTAAATATTCGGCAGCCAAGGAACAAAAGGAGGATCATTTCCAAGTTTTCAAGACAAGTTTTATTAAACCTTAGTATCATTTGTTGCAAAGGTTTTGTAATACAAACCTCAAGTGATTATGAAAAACCTTTTGTCCATAAACCTCATCATATCACTAGTAAGCATTCATATTCATATTTTTATTTCACATTCATTTTTATGGTCATATCATTTTATTTGAGAAACATGCATGTTACATATGAATTTATACCACTTTTGTTGTTTTTATTACTTATTATGTAATATAATTATCCTATAATGAATCCTTTGAAACATATCACGTTTGGTGATGTTTAGGAACCCATGACACCCTAAGAAGGTGTATGGTAGGATTTTAATAGCTTCGGAGTTGTTTTGATTTGGTTAGAATAGGTTTTGCGCGATAAAAACTCATTTCGACAACTATAATTAAGGGTCTGTTGGTATTTTGAAAATCTGGAAAATCTGACAGTTGGTAAAATATTTTGGGTTAGATATTTGGAAAATATACTTTAAAACGAAAACGTGGCCGCTTGAACGGGTTAAAACGGAGCTATAACGAAGAAGTTATGCTATTTTCAAGTTTAACGACGAAACTATTTTCCGGAAAAACTGACCTGCTGTTACAAATCGTTGAACTGATAAAATTTTATAACAAACTGACCCTTGAATGTATTTTTACATGAAACTAGACTCAATTATCTTCGAAATGACGGGTGGCTCGACCCGTGACGACTTACGGTTAAAAAGATATGATTTTCCCAAGTTTGTTCTCCAAATTTGTTCTCCAAAAATTAGTTCTCCAAATTTCTTTTCAAGTTTGTTCTCCAAACGGGTCAAGAAATGACCATGTTGAGGGTCGTTTTCAACATAGATGGGATACTTTTTATAAAGAGATGTCTTCTAGTAAAAGTAAGTTCACCGAGCCTATTTTCCAAAATGTCCAACCGTTCGTCAAGCGGAGTTGTAACGAATACAATACGGTCACTCAAACTTTGCCGAAAGTTACCTTCAGCAACATTTTGGGTACAAGTACCCTACTTCACCTATGTTTTTTTCCATGATCGAGACCTCTATGATAAAAACTTAAACACTAAAACTTTGAGATAATGATACAAGCTTCCCAAAACCGTTGAGTTCGTTTCCTAACACTCGACGTGCACCATTTTACGACTAACTTTTCAAGGCCATTTTAGTCACTTTCATGAAAATTTCAACGACATTATTTTACGACGAAAAGTTATAATTTCATTATAAATCATTAAATGACTATCGTGGGATATCATTTCAACGTAAATACTTGTAAAGTATTTTATAATATGACGAGATGTCATAAACATATATTTCGACGATAAATTCTATTTTCAAAAGTGTACAAGTGGTATAGATTACATGTGGAATTGCATGCACGACATTGTTTCATGATTTACATTAGAACATATCATTCATAATAGGTCACGGTCAGAGGTTGCTCCTCATTTCAGTATTGCCATTATATCATCATTATCATTGCAACAGGTGAGTTTTCATAGCCCCGATTTATTCAAAGTTTTTACTTATTTCAAACCTACGGGGGAGAATACATTGTATATCATTTTATTACGATACCAAGTATATCAAATTCATTACATTGCTTAAGTTACCTCATTGCTAGTTAAATGTCCCCATTTCCTGAACATGAACCGTTAATTTCATAGAAGCGAGGGTGAGTGGATAGATCTATCGAGGGTGACACCTCCATCCGGGTTGGCGGATTCCAACCGGACGGATGCATTTCATTTCTTAATCATTATTTGAGTTGTTTGGCAAACACTCTGTTGGGGAACATCATCGAGCTTGGTGTCATGGACTTATAGCAATTGTATCATTTTTTTTGGCGACATTGTCATACATAATATATACTTGTGGTAGTCGTATTAAACATTTTCAACAACTCTATGAACTCACTCAACCTTTGTGTTGACACTTTTAGCAATGTATTTTCAGGTAACTAAGGCATTCACTTCATGGCATGCATGTGGACATAACATAGAGTCGCGGTGACGACGCGTCTCACATGGGATTTATACACTTTAAAAACATCGTTTGACTTGTACCAAACTTATTTTCCGCACATAGTAACTTTCATTTGGGACCTATCTTTGTAACTTTGAATGTTTTTTTTTAAATCAAACGATGTGTTTTTAAACGACACTTTAGGTCGTTCAATATAACTGTGATTGTGATGCTATGACAGTCAATCCCCAGGAATTCCATTCCGCTGCAAAACAGGTAATTTGGGGGTGTGACAGATTGGCATCAGTGCTTCGGTTATAGAGAACTAGGTTGCATCATTGACCCTATACTATAACTACATCATCATAGCATCTCATCATTTCATCATAAGTGCATAGTCACTTTACATGCGGTTTTATACGCACAGTTTACGAGTTAGTTACTTTCATTTCAAAAGCGATTGTCACATAAATGCCTTCAAATACCCATCCCATCATACTCACATCAGACTTTGACATGGAGAATGCCCTGTCATTCCCTATCACAATTTTTACATCAGTTGATTCAACACCGATAACATCAGATGACGAGACTGAACCCTTTGAGGAGGGCAAAGTTGCACCTACACCATCACGATCACTATTGATTCACCGTAGGATCAGGACAGTTTTTATCATTCTGTTGAGACAGATCATACCATTTGGTAGGACTTACAAGCTTAGTCCTAGTGGACCTATTAGTCATACAGTTGATTTGCCGCTTGGGAAGCGTGCATGATTTGACATATCATTACCATCTATCACTAAGACTATAGACACTACACCATCTCATAGGTTTGAGGACCGTGAGAGTTCTAGGGCTATTGTTGCTAGACGGCCTACTGCTCCTGCACTTGAAACACGATTAGACCATCAACAGGAATAAATAATAAGTACCTTTCTAGCTAATGTAATCTTTATCACTTATTATCTCCACGATAATCACAACCTTTGTTCATTTCATTCCTTATTCCAATTGCACAATTTTCAATCATTTCGCGATGATACCTCACTATCTTACTAGGGGTTAGGCCAACTTAAATTCTTGACCAATTAGGAGACTATTACTACTCGATGAGGTTCTCCCATGTATCCTACAAACCATTCAACAAATTTTATTTCAAGTTATTTTTCTACCATTTCACGAAATTATTTCACTTAATTTTATTTCGAGCTATTTTATCACCATCTTAGAAACGTTGTTTTATAAAGTTTTAAAACAAGTTGTTTCATTACCACCCTATCAATTGACTTTCAGTCATTTTATCAATTATTTAATACCATCATGCGAAACGATTTTCATGTTACTCTGAAAAATTACTGAGCCATTATCTTACAAAACAAAACGTTGAATACCATCTAAAACTTCGGAGGAACATAATACCATTTCAACAGAACCAAGCATCACATCATTTGTCCTTGATTATACATGGCCTGATCACCTATGTATAATTCAGGAAGAATTATGTCATGAAAGTAACAAGCATTGATGAGTGTGTAAATACTCATCATTTTTAGTCAAATCTGAACTGCAAAACGTTTAAAAATGCTCAGAAATGCATCAAAATACTGAAAATATTCCAAAATTGCATTTTATATGTTTCAGATGCAAAATGTTTAAAATCAGATGAAAAATGAGCAAAGTTTGCATAATTGGCAGTTTCAGTCCCCCAAGTTTCTAAAATTGTCAGAAATAGTCCCTGAGTCAAAATTTCAAAAGAAAAATCACCAAAGGTCCTTTTAAATTCATAAGTTGTCAAATTTAGTCCTTTGGTGAAAAATGTCAAAAGTTTGAGAAAATTACAAGATTGGTCCTTCAAGTTTGAAAATTGGCAAAAATGGCCCTTGGAAAATTGGAAAATGTCAAGTTTGGTCCTTGTACTATGGAAACTTGTCATTTGTGGTCCCTTGAAATAACTTTGCAAATTGGCGACCTAGGTCCCTTGAATTTCAGAATTGACACTAATGGTCCTTGATAATTAAAACCCTTTACACCTTTGACCTTGTCACAATTCATTTTGACCCTGCCTTTCCTGTGACCCCTGCCCTACACCTTTGGACCCTTTCCCTTTTGACCCCCTGGATTATTAATACTCCACCAGTCAAACACTGGTCAATAACCACCCTACCCGCCTTTTTTTTCTTCCTTCCCAACACTAGCCCCTGTAACACCAAACCTTCCCATCCCCCCTCCTCACCTTTTCTCCTCCATGTCCCCTCATCCTCAACAAACTACAAAAGGCATTTAATGCACCCTCACCCTCACTCAACCTCACCCAACTGCTAAATCACTTTTTCCCGCCAAAACAAAATGAATGGCCAAGATCAATTACACTCATCCAATGGCTAAAAGAAGAGGTGGGATTAGCTTAGAGAGAGAAAAGAAGCAGTTTGAGTATAAAAAGGAAGCAAGAGGAGAAGAGTAGGAGTAGTTAGTTAGTTTTTTAAATTTTCCTTAATGTCGTTTTTCTTTATAAATGTTTTAGTTTAAATAAAAATGTTGTAATTACAGTTTTCTGTATCAACTTTAAGTTTTAACATCTTTGTAATGTGTTTTGAACATCAATCCAAGTCTTTCATCTAAGTTCCAAGTTTAATGTTACAGTTTTCCGTTTCAAACTTTTATGAGCAAGTTCTTAGAATTTTATTTTTAAGCTAAATCAAGCTTATGCAAGCTTATTAAAGCTTACTGTAAGCTTATCTTTCATTTTCAAACAATTTTGAATAATAGTCAACAAAAAGTCAACTGTTAAAGCAAATTGGGTTTGGTAATGGATAATGGAAGATGCAGCTTTGATATGGGTTAAAATAGATTAGATAAGAGTAGTTTTGGGTGTGGTTTAGCCTGCAACACCAGCTGGGGCCTTGTGAGTTCAAATCTTATTTCCAATTTTCTTTCGTTTTGCATAGTATGCTTGTCTGTGTATCTGTAGCCACCATTAGTGCAAACTTGTTTACATAGTTGCAATTAGATCATGTGAACTCAGTTTGGTCATTGGTTCAAGCCTGTTCACTAGTTAGCTTAATTAAAATTTGCATAGCAGTAGATATAAGGATGTTTGGATCAGTGCTCTATCTGTCTTTTGGGTTAAATCAGTGGTTAGAACTTGTTGTGCCATGCTTGTTTAAGTTCATTCTAGCTCATTTCTGTCTTAATATACACCTGCATTTGCTCAAAAGTCAAAATCCACTCTAATCTGTCTTAGCAGCTTATCTGTTGAGTTTTATCAAAGCCAAAAGTTTGTTTTGTGTTCCAATTTCATAGGTCTAGCTTACATTAGTGTTATTTCATCACATTACTTCTATATCAGTCCTTAAATTGATCCCAAAGTTCATGAAAGTCAACTTTCCACTTTTTCGTCAAAAGTCAAAATTTGCAAAACTCAGTTTTGGCCCAACTGAGGTGAATTTTCTTGAGCTCAGTTCTGGGCCAAATCAGATGAAACTTGTTGCTTTTAAAAGTCCTACTGGTCTATTTTCTTATGTACATTTTAGCATATTTTTGTGAATTTTCTTTAAGCTCTTAAAGAGCTTATCAAAATGAGCCTAAATGCCCTGTGCAGGGCATCAAGTCTGCACAGGTTTTAAGCAGTTTTTGCAGAGCTTGTGCAAAGCTCATAAGAGCTTCTCTAGGTCTGTCATTTGGTTTATAAGCTCTCACCCAGGTCTAGTGTTAGTTACAAGTTTTGGTTTTTGGTTGTTAGCTTATTTGAGTACTTATTTCCATGTCCAAAGTTGCCTACCCAAACTGCTTTTAGCTTATTAACTCATTTCATCAAATCTGTGCAATCTGCCAATCCAGAGGGTATAGCTTGTTGTTTCTTGTTGCATTTTAGCTCTTTTAGCTTATAGTAGCTTGTGTATCAGTTGGGTGCTTGGTTTGTCCCTTTAGCTTATCCAAGTGCTTATTTCAATAAGCACTTGTACATCAGTTGCAAATTCCTCCACATAGCCCCATGTTTTTCTATTTTTCTTAGCTTCCTAATAATATTTTAGACTTTTCCTGAAATTTTCATATTTTTCCAAGCTTGTTTGCTATTTTTCCTAATTTAAATTAGTTTTCAGCACTTTTTAAATAGCATTTAATACAATTAATTAAGAAAAGTCTCAAAAAAATAATTTTTCATTTTTTTTAAGTTTAGATAAATAAAAAAAGACAAAAAAATATTTTTCTAGATTTTTCTTAGTTAAATTTGTATTTTTAAATCATTTAATTAGTTTTAAATAGTTTTTAATTCCTAGAAAATTCAAAAATAATCAGAAAAATATAAAAATAGTTTTGAAAATTCTATTTTGATATTTTAGACTTTTCCAATTCATAATTTTATTTTTCTAGCTTTATTTCCTAATTTCTTATATTTTAGGTAATTATTAAATAGTTAAAAATAGTTTTTAATTAATAATAATTAGATAATTAGTTATAAAAATAATTTTCTTTTTCTATAAATTTTATTTTATCATTAGGATTGTAAAAATGTATTTTTCATATTTTTAGGACTTTTATTTCTTAGATATCACTTTTTATTTTGTACGTTTACGTAATTTTATTTTAAACGTAAGTTTTAAGTTTTAAGTTTTAAACGTTCATCAATTTTAAAAATAGTGATAGCGTTTATTTAATATTTTTAATCTTTTTATTTCCTTTAATTTTCATTTTAGCCGTTGTAATTTGTTGTCCTTTTCCTGTAGTTATAATAATCTCAAATCCTTTTCCCGTTCAAATTCCTCGATCACTATACGTTTGATAATCCATTGCATAGCTCGCTGGGACATAACGACCCGGGGAGATCCTATACTCCTCAGATCTTCATTGCATTCGTGCTTAAGCAGTTTTAAGCTGATTACGGTCTGCCATTCACAAGTGGCAGGCTTGAGTGATTTAGCTTGACTGTTTGGCACGCATCAAATTTTTGGCGCCGCTGCCGGGGAGCTGTGTGTGCTGATTATCTTCCGTTTAGCAGATTAGTGATTTGGATATTCACTCTTTGTTTATACCATCTGTATATGTTTATATTTTCTTTTAAAAATAAAAAACGCCAAAAATATTTTCATTCTTTGTTTTTATCATCATGTTTTTCAAAAATGCCAAAAATATTCCTCTTTACCCTCTTACCTTTTTGATTCTTCATTTCTTACCCTCTAAAACCTTTTGATTCTTTCTATGTCTTATCCTCACCCTCTTGGTTGTCAATGGTGTGGTGGTCCTTATAATGGTGGCAATTGCCCCAGTTGTAGCATGGTTGAATCAGGAAACGGGTCTGTCTATAACCAAGATCCCTATTCCTACCATGACACGACTGATTTATTCCATCAGCTACCACACTGTGAGACTCAGCAGTTTTACTGTTGTGAGTACTGTGGTGGTTCATATTCCAGTTCTGATTGTCAATCAGGAAACACGCTTGTCTATGAGCAGGTTCCTGATAACAATTATGACTACAACACATACCACTCACAGCCACATCAGTTTTACTGTTGTGAGTATTGTGGAGGTCCTCACTCTAGCTCGGATTGTCAATCAAGGAATCCATTTCCTTGTAACAATTACGACTCTTCGTATCATGACCAACCTCTACAGTACCAGCCTGAGCCACTTCCTCAAAATCTTCTCCTTGATCTTTTGGATTTAGTGAAAGATTTGAAGGAATGTAAACACTCCCAAGATAATCCAAATGAGAAATCCATGGAAGTTTTGTTAGCCGAAGAGCGGGCTGCTAAATTAGATTCCCAAATTGCCTTTGAACAATCTATTAGGGAATCAATTGCAAAAGAAAAAGCAGCCAGATCTAGCTCTCGATTCCGTTTCATTCCTGATGACGATGATGATGAAGATATCCTTGATATTCTACAATTTTATAACGGTTCTTCATGTTCATCAGTTGAAACTCCTTCCATGAAAAATCAGGGAGAAAAGACTATGATGGAATTACTAGCAGAAGAACAAATGGAAAGTATTAAACATATGTATGCTAGTCCTTCTAAACTCCCTCAGTCTGTTGTTATCACACCCAAATCTCCCACTCACTCTCTGAACATGGGGGATGAGCATCTTGACACTGTTCCTGAAAAGGAATTGGACGAATTTATAAAGTCTAGTGTTGAGGACCTTGTCCCAATCCCGAGAGAGTCACAGGGAATTTCTGATCTTATGTGTGATTCTTCTTCCCCTCTTGAGTGTTCAAATGATCATTTGGAAACTTTCTCTGATCTTAGCGACGATTGTGCTTCCTTTGGAAACATTGAGTACGTTGAGGCATCACTCTCACAGTCTGATCCCTTTCTTGAGGAGTTCTCCGGTGAACTCACTCACATCAATCCACTCTTTGATTTCGAAGCCGATCTGGGAGAGACTGAAAGTCTCATTGATAATGATCGTTCACTCACTTCTTATCCCAACAGTCCAATAGAGAATGTTGATCACTTTGTTCCCGAAACATTCAAAGCTACTTTCACCAATCCTCTATTTGAATTCAACTCTGAATTCACTTCAATTTCTGAGAATCCACTCTTTGATACTCAGATTGAGGATAGTGATGAGCCCACAATGGAACAAGAGTTCACAAATTCACTCCATGTGAATGATTCTCTTCATAAAGAGTTCTCCGGTGAACTCTCTCATGACATATCTCCTCCGGAACATGATCATTTCTATTGTGATCTTGAGGATGATATTAGCCCGGAGGAAGGTGTACTCTATCATATGAGTTTTCTTATTAATGATACTACCCTTACCCTTCCTCCCGATATGTCCGCATTTGAGGATGAAGAATGGATCCTGATTGTTATCAAGATCTTTCTTCCTTTCCTCAAATATCTTGTGATTTCTCTTCATCTTCACTCCTTCGGGAATGAAGACACTATCTTTGATCCCGGCATTTTCATTTATCATTTTCGAGCCGGTTCTATGTATATCTCATCGGTGTGGAACTTTCACGTGCTTCAAATGTTTGTCCAAACATCTTGAATGAAAGTCCGATGGAGATTGTTTCTTCCACTTACTTCCCCATGAACCAATTAATTCGGGGTCGAGTCAAGCTAGCGACTCGGTAACCAAAAACAGTAGCTTAACATGGGTTTTCACCCGTGTGTACCACCCTAGTGTGGGGGAGTTGCCCCACATGTTTTAAAAAAAAACTTTCTAAGTAATGGCCGTAGTATTTCCCTTTTACGTTCTTTGTTTCGGCATAACCGCCGGTACTTTGAATATTGAGGGCAATATTCATTTCTAAGTGTGGGGGGGATTCTCACGAATTTTATTATATAATTATACCGCCTAATTCCCCCGTTTTTGGCCAAAATTTTTTTTGGAGTAAGTGTTTAACACTTACTCAATTGGTTATCAGTCCGCCTTGTCTAATAAACTAAAGGATTGGCTAATCCAGGAGCAAACGACTCTTGGTAAAGATTTCTCAAATCCGTTTATATGGCTTGCAATTTGCCCAAAATTGTATGGTATTCAGCTCACCATATCCTAAAAAGTGAAGAGTTGGCTAGCCCGCAAGTTTATGGCTTGTGGTAAAGGCAGTGGAAAATCCATAATTGGTAATCAGCTCACCAAAGATAATATTGATAATTTATCTAAGAGTTGGCTAGTCCAGAAGGGTACGACTTCTGGTAAAGACAAATCAAACCCGTTGAAAGCTGGTGGTTTGCTCAAAATCACATGGTTATCATTGTACCATGGTTCTTACTTGAACTGAAACATTTGGCTACTCCAGAAGTAATGGCTTTTGGTAAAGAGTTTCAAATCCATTAAGTTTTTCTCAAAAGATTGCTAGGGACTAGCAATAGTTTAGTGTGGGGGATTGATGAGTGTGTAAATACTCATCATTTTTAGTCAAATCTGAACTGCAAAACGTTTAAAAATGCTCAGAAATGCATCAAAATACTGAAAATATTCCAAAATTGCATTTTATATGTTTCAGATGCAAAATGTTTAAAATCAGATGAAAAATGAGCAAAGTTTGCATAATTGGCAGTTTCAGTCCCCCAAGTTTCTAAAATTGTCAGAAATAGTCCCTGAGTCAAAATTTCAAAAGAAAAATCACCAAAGGTCCTTTTAAATTCATAAGTTGTCAAATTTAGTCCTTTGGTGAAAAATGTCAAAAGTTTGAGAAAATTACAAGATTGGTCCTTCAAGTTTGAAAATTGGCAAAAATGGCCCTTGGAAAATTGGAAAATGTCAAGTTTGGTCCTTGTACTGTGGAAACTTGTCATTTGTGGTCCCTTGAAATAACTTTGCAAATTGGCAGCCTAGGTCCCTTGAATTTCAGAATTGACACTAATGGTCCTTGATAATTAAAACCCTTTACACCTTTGACCTTGTCACAATTCATTTTGACCCCTGCCTTTTCCTGTGACCCCTGCCCTACACCTTTGGACCCTTTCCCTTTTGACCCCCTGGATTATTAATACTCCACCAGTCAAACACTGGTCAATAACCACCCTACTCGCCTTTTTTTTCTTCCTTCCCCAACACTAGCCCTGCAACACCAAACCTTCCCATCCCCCCTCCTCACCTTTTCTCCTCCATGTCCCCTCATCCTCAACAAACTACAAAAGGCATTTAATGCACCCTCACCCTCACTCAACCTCACCCAACTGCTAAATCACTTTTTCCCGCCAAAACAAAATGAATGGCCAAGATCAATTACACTCATCCAATGGCTAAAAGAAGAGGTGGGATTAGCTTAGAGAGAGAAAAGAAGCAGTTTGAGTATAAAAAGGAAGCAAGAGGAGAAGAGTAGGAGTAGTTAGTTAGTTTTTTAAATTTTCCTTAATGTCGTTTTTCTTTATAAATGTTTTAGTTTAAGTAAAAATGTTGTAATTTCAGTTTTCTGTATCAACTTTAAGTTATAACATCTTTGTAATGTGTTTTGAACATCAATCCAAGTCTTTCATCTAAGTTCCAAGTTTAATGCCTACTGTTGCAGTTTTCAGTTTCAAACTTTTATGAGCAAGTTCTTAGAATTTTATTTTTAAGCTAAATCAAGCTTATGCAAGCTTATTAAAGCTTACTGTAAGCTTATCTTTCATTTTCAAACAATTTTGAATAATAGTCAACAAAAAGTCAACTGTTGAAGCAAATTGGGTTTGGTAATGGATAATGGAAGATGCAGCTTTGATATGGGTTAAAATAGATTAGATAAGAGTAGTTTTGGGTTTGGTTTAGCCTGCAACACCAGCTGGGGCCTTGTGAGTTCAAATCTTATTTCCAATTTTTCTTTCAGTTTTGCATAGTATACTTGTCTGTGTATCTGTAGCCACCATTAGTGCAAACTTGTTTACATAGTTGCAATTAGATCATGTGAACTCAGTTTGGTCATTGGTTCAAGCCTGTTCACTAGTTAGCTTAATTAAAATTTGCATAGCAGTAGATATAAGGATGTTTGGATCAGTGCTCTATCTGTCTTTTGGGTTAAATCAGTGGTTAGAACTTGTTGTGCCATGCTTGTTTAAGTTCATTCTAGCTCATTTCTGTCTTAATATACACCTGCATTTGCTCAAAAGTCAAAATCCACTCTAATCTGTCTTAGCAGCCTATCTGTTGAGTTTTATCAAAGCCAAAAGTTTGTTTTGTGTTCCAATTTCATAGGTCTAGCTTACATTAGTGTTATTTCATCACATTACTTCTATATCAGTCCTTAAATTGATCCCAAAGTTCATGAAAGTCAACTTTCCACTTTTGGCCCAACTGAGGTGAATTTTTTTGAGCTCAGTTATGGGCCAAATCAGATGAAACTTGTTGTTTTTAAAAGTCCTACTGGTCTATTTTCTTATGTACATTTTAGCATATTTTTGTGAATTTTCTTTAAGCTCTTAAAGAGCTTATCAAAATGAGCCTAAATGCCCTGTGCAGGGCATCAAGTCTGCACAGGTTTTAAGCAGTTTTTGCAGAGCTTGTGCAAAGCTCATAAGAGCTTCTCTAGGTCTGTCATTTGGTTTATAAGCTCTCACCCAGGTCTAGTGTTAGTTACAAGTTTTGGTTTTTGGTTGTTAGCTTATTTGAGTACTTATTTCCATGTCCAAAGTTGCCTACCCAAACTGCTTTTAGCTTATTAACTCATTTCATCAAATCTGTGCAATCTGCCAATCCAAAGGGTATAGCTTGTTGTTTCTTGTTGCATTTTAGCTCTTTTAGCTTATAGTAGCTTGTGTATCAGTTGGGTGCTTGGTTTGTCCCTTTAGCTTATCCAAGTGCTTATTTCAATAAGCACTTGTACATCAGTTGCAAATTCCTCCACATAGCCCCATGTTTTTCTATTTTTCTTAGCTTCCTAATAATATTTTAGACTTTTCCTGAAATTTTCATATTTTTCCAAGCTTGTTTGTTATTTTTCCTAATTTAAATTAGTTTTTAGCACTTTTTAAATAGCATTTAATACAATTAATTATGAAAAGTCTCAAAAAAATAATTTTTCATTTTTCTTAAGTTTAGATAAATATAAAAAGACAAAAAAATATTTTTCTAGATTTTTCTTAGTTAAATTTGTATTTTTAAATAATTTAATTAGTTTTAAATAGTTTTTAATTCCTAGAAAATTCAAAAATAATCAGAAAAATATAAAAATAGTTTTGAAAATTCTATTTTGATATTTTAGACTTTTCCAATTCATAATTTTATTTTTCTAGCTTTATTTCCTAATTTCTTGTATTTTAGGTAATTATTAAATAGTTAAAAATAGTTTTTAATTAATAATAATTAGATAATTAGTTATAAAAATAATTTTATTTTTCTATAAATTTTCTTTTATCATTAGGATTGTAAAAATGTATTTTTCATATTTTTAGGACTTTTATTTCTTAGATATCACTTTTTATTTTGTACGTTTACGTAATTTTATTTTAAACGTAAGTTTTAAGTTTTAAGTTTTAAACGTTCATCAATTTTAAAAATAGTGATAGCGTTTATTTAATATTTTTAATCTTTTTATTTCCTTTAATTTGCATTTTAGCCGTTGTAATTTGTTGTCCTTTTCCTGTAGTTATAATAATCTCAAATCCTTTTCCCGTTCAAATTCCTCGATCACTATACGTTTGATAATCCATTGCATAGCTCGCTGGGACATAACGACCCGGGGAGACCCTATACTCCTCAGATCTTCATTGCATTCGTGCTTAAGCAGTTTTAAGCTGATTACGGTCTGCCATTCACAAGTGGCAGGCTTGAGTGATTTAGCTTGACTGTTTGGCACGCATCAAGCATCATTTCGATTCTCTTAAAACAATCTTCACTCAAAAGCAAAACTTTGTAATCAGATAAATTGTTCATAAACATTTCTTTTTGTTAACACTCTATAGAAGCCTACGCCATTCATCCCTCACTCTACCGATAAGTTAGAATTTGACGAGTTACTTTTCTTAGGAAAGGCTTCCTATACCATCTATGAGGAGGATTCCTCGATACAAGAAAACAATGAAAGGATTTCGGATTTACCAACAAGGACTAGAAATAGGTAGCGAGATCTTTCAAAACCTAACAAAAATCTCAAGACATCACGAGACATTCCGAACCACTATCTTTGGATTAAAAACCAAATAATATCATTTCAAAAGTACTAGCTAGATCGAGTTACAAGAGTTAGTACGAAGCAAATACACACTAAGCAACACTATAGGGATAAACCAAGTCTTCTAAATGAGACTATAGAACATTTCACTAAACATGGCCTCAACAATATGTGAACTTCCCTGCAATGAGTTTCCCTTAAAGGAAAATTTGGTTAAATTAAGGTTATCGTTATAAACTTTCCCTAAGGCATTGTGTTCTTTAGAAATTACGGATAACCTCACTTTCATATCAAGAGATGCAACAGGTTTGAACATATCGGACAATCAATAAACCTCCATCTACAAGTGAAATTAGAACAAACATTCTTCGACATAGTATGAGATGATATCTATTTCTTGCTAGCATGATAACAATATAAGTGATGAAATATTTTAGAAGCACTCAATATCGGGACAGATTTGAAAATCAATCACCACACCACATCACTTACACATTTAAGGTTTTGTGACTTGATAACATATAGCATGGAAACATTTCAATAATCAAACCATAAACATTTTAGTCATGGAGACAAAACACCTTAGGCAAGTAAGATTCAAGTCATGACATTCGCTAGGACGAGAAACGCGAGGAATCAAAATTGTTACCCATAATCTATTCTTTTCAATAAAGTCATTTTTCGACAGACTTAACATTTTGAAATTTGTCATGAGACACGTGGTATCAATTCCAGTTGTATTTATTATAAGCTACTCGATTCACCTTAGACTTCTGACAAACATTTTAAGATTCCTTTGGAATTTACTTGGTCATTAACACCGCCTATTATCCTCAGCTCAATGGTTAGAGCGAGAGAACAATTCCAACATTTTAAGATATGCTCAAGGCATGTGTGATTTTCTAAAAATGATTAGGCAAATCATTCTACATTAAACAAGTTGCTTTACAACTATAGTTATTACATGAACATATTGACTACACCAATTGAGGCACTCTATGGTTGAGGTGTCAATCACTTATTTACGGACCGAAATCAGGAAAGTCCAACTCACTAGTCAATGAGTTATTTATGAAACAACAAAGAAATCATACAAATCAAAAATCAGTTACAAATAACAACATATGGCTAGATAAGCTACGTCGATGTACGACGCAAAATATTTGAAGTATGTTCCATAAGTCGCAAACCATTAGAATCTCAAGTGGGCAACAAATTATGCTCAAAGTCCCGTCTTGGAAAGGCGTGGTACGATTTAGAAAAACATTGGACGACCCAATGCGACTCAAATACCCTCATCTTTTCACAAGTAACATTGTAGAACCTAACATGGACTGAATTCAGGGACTGAATTCCTTTTTGGTTGGGCGAATGTGACAACTCGTAATTTCAGGACATTTTACAAACTTTAAAAGTTTCACTATTTCATCATTTATCGTAAACTACGTTTACGAGTATCAAATTCGCGTAACCTTAGTGGTTTAGCTGCGAATTCATGATCATATCATCGAGGACATTTCATGTAGACTAAGTTTAGTCTACATTTCATTAACATCATTTCATATCAATATTATGCATGGGTTTGCATTTTTCATTAAACGTTTATTTTCTTATTAAATAAACGTTATCGCGTAAACATTTATTTTGAATATCTGGTCCAACCATTTCAAAAATTGTCCTAATATATTTTTATACTCATTTTAAGACTATAAAAATTATATTATTAGTTTACCCGGTGTTTTAAATTTATTTGGTACATAAATTGTTATATTTATATAATTACGACGATTTTCGTAAATTCAACTCGATAATTATTATTTCACTCAATTCTTGTAAGAAATGTACTTTTATAATTTTTATAACTTCAAAATATTTTATTTTGATTCGTTAAAATTTATTTTTAGATAACGCTACCTTAAATGCTTAAATAAATATACAAGTTACTAATTATCCTTGAGTTAATAAACTTCTACTTCTACATGTATTTACTTAACTACTTAAAAAATGAATCTACTCATTCATTTTAAGGGTGTCGACAACCCAAGGGTGAGTCACAAGAATGATATTTGCAAAATATCCCAAGTCATGTATTATACTATACTTATTCACCATTTACACTTCATTTCTTTCATTTAACCAAAACAAGATCAAAAACTTTTCTCTTTTCTCTCTAAATATTCGGCAGCCAAGGAACAAAAGGAGGATCATTTCCAAGTTTTCAAGACAAGTTTTATTAAACCTTAGTATCATTTGTTGCAAAGGTTTTGTAATACAAACCTCAAGTGATTATGAAAAACCTTTTGTCCATAAACCTCATCATATCACTAGTAAGCATTCATATTCATATTTTTATTTCACATTCATTTTTATGGTCATATCATTTTATTTGAGAAACATGCATGTTACATATGAATTTATACCACTTTTGTTGTTTTTATTACTTATTATGTAATATAATTATCCTATAATGAATCCTTTGAAACATATCACTTTTGGTGATGTTTAGGAACCCATGACACCCTAAGAAGGTGTATGGTAGGATTTGAATAGCTTCGGAGTTGTTTTGATTTGGTTAGAATAGGTTTTGCGCGATAAAAACTCATTTCGACAACAATAATTAAGGGTCTGTTGGTATTTTGAAAATCTGGAAAATCCGACAGTTGGTAAAATATTTTGGGTTAGATATTTGGAAAATATACTTTAAAACGAAAATGTGGCCGCTTGAACGGGTTAAAACGGAGCTATAACGAAGAAGTTATGCTATTTTCAAGTTTAACGACGAAACTATTTTCCGGAAAAACTGACCTGCTGTTACAAATCGTTGAACTGATAAAATTTTATAACAAACTGACCCTTGAATATATTTTTACATGAAACTAGACTCAATTATCTTCGAAATGACGGGTGGCTCGACCCGTGACGACTTACGGTTAAAAAGATATGATTTTCCCAAGTTTGTTCTCCAAATTTGTTCTCCAAAAATTAGTTCTCCAAATTTCTTTTCAAGTTTGTTCTCCAAACGGGTCAAGAAATGACCATGTTGAGGGTCGTTTTTAACATAGATGGGATACTTTTTATAAAGAGATGTCTTCTAGTAAAAGTAAGTTCACCGAGCCTATTTTCCAAAATGTCCAACCGTTCGTCAAGCGGAGTTGTAACGAATAAAATACGGTCACTCAAACTTTGCCGAAAGTTACCTTCAGCAACATTTTGGGTACAAGTACCCTACTTCACCTATGTTTTTCTCCATGATCGAGACCTCTATGATAAAAACTTAAACACTAAAACTTTGAGATAATGATACAAGCTTCCCAAAACCGTTGAGTTCGTTTCCTAACACTCGACGTGCACCATTTTACGACTAACTTTTCAAGGCCATTTTAGTCACTTTCATGAAAATTTCAACGACATTATTTTACGACGAAAAGTTATAATTTCATTATAAATCATTAAATGACTATCGTGGGATATCATTTCAACGTAAATACTTGTAAAGTATTTTATAATATGACGAGATGTCATAAACATATATTTCGACGATAAATTCTATTTTCAAAAGTGTACAAGTGGTATAGATTACATGTGGAATTGCATGCACGACATTGTTTCATGATTTACATTAGAACATATCATTCATAATAGGTCACGGTAAGAGGTTGCTCCTCATTTCATATTGCCATTATATCATCATTATCATTGCAACAGGTGAGTTTTCATAGCCCCGATTTATTCAAAGTTTTTACTTATTTCAAACCTACGGGGGAGAATACATTGTACATCATTTTATTACGATACCAAGTATATCAAATTCATTACATTGCTTAAGTTACCTCATTGCTAGTTAAATGTCCCCATTTCCTGAACATGAACCGTTAATTTCATAGAAGCGAGGGTGAGTGGATAGATCTATCGAGGGTGACACCTCCATCCGGGTTGGCGGATTCCAACCGGACGGATGCATTTCATTTCTTAATCATTATTTGAGTTGTTTGGCAAACACTCTGTTGGGGCGAACATCAGTCAGAGCTTCGGTGTCATGGACTTATAGCAATTGTATCATTTTTTTTGGCGACATTGTCATACATAATATATACTTGTGGTAGTCGTATTAAACATTTTCAACAAATCTATGAACTCACTCAACCTTTGTGTTGACACTTTTAGCAATGTATTTTCAGGTAACTAAGGCATTCACTTCATGGCATGCATGTGGACATAACATAGAGTCGCGGTGACGACGCGTCTCACATGGGATTTATACACTTTAAAAACATCGTTTGACTTGTACCAAACTTATTTTCCGCACATAGTAACTTTCATTTGGGACCTATCTTTGTAACTTTGAATGTTTTTTTTAAATCAAACGATGTGTTTTTAAACGACACTTTAGGTCGTTCAATATAACTGTGATTGTGATGCTATGACAGTCAATCCCCAGGAATTCCATTCCGCTGCAAAACAGGTAATTTGGGGGTGTGATTAACTTCAAGTTTTAAAGTTTATGTTTTCACTTATTTTTCACAACTTATTAAACATTTAAGCTTATTAGTGACATTATTAGTTTCGTGGCGTTATGATTTATTTATTTACAAGTTTGCACGCGTAACAATTCATAATTAAGGTTAAAACTAGGCTTAGGCGTAGAAATGGCAAGCTTATGCGTAAACATGAGTGATTATACACGTAAACGTAAGCTTATGTGTAGGTTCTTGACTTACGCGTAAGTAATATTACGCGTAGGAAAAGAGGGCCTTATGCGTAGAGCTTACGCGTAAGCGTATATGGAACTTTACGCGTAAGGCTTACTCGTAAGAGTCAACCTTATGCATAGAGGTTACTGTTTACGCATGTCCTTCACAGGATACGCGTAGTCCCCAATGTAGAACCTTACGCGTAAACGTTACGCGTAAGATTTCTCTTACGCATAACATGCTACGCGTAAGGTGATCCTTATGCGTAGATGGCAAGTAACCTTGATTCTGAATTTTCACGCGTAGAAAACCTGAAATAAGTTCATCACATCACCAACCTTAACATATACATTCAATCTTTATCAGTTCAAACCATGAATACTCATTAAACAGTTATGCGTAGAAACAGGTTACCCGTAAACTTAAAACCCTAAAGTTCAATTTCTACGAGTAAGTGTTCTAGCCATAGGAATTGCACCAAAGTTTTTTAGGGATGTATAGGAAGCATATTGAGTTGTTCTATCCAAGTTTTAACATCAGAATCAAAGCGATTCAAAAATACCAAAATTCTTATGAACATAAACCCTAGTTTTCAATTTTAAGGCAATTGATGTTTCTGGGTAATTTCTGAGCCTAGATATGATCAATTAATCATGAATACAACATCAACCAACTATCTTTTTCACCAGAAACACTCACATATGAGAATACCCAAACTTACGCATAAACCCTAACTTTTAAAATCAATCAATTTGAGTTTCTGGGTGAGTATAAATGATAGAAATGGTGTTATTGTGATAATAAAAACATTTTGACACAACCATTAACACCAAAAACACTCAACCTTGATTATGTGTTCATACGCTTATGCGTAGAACACAAAATCACTTGTAGACAAAAATCTAACCGTTAGTTTTAAAAACAATTCAAAACCCATGTTCAGATTGTTACAAAGAATGTTTTAACACTTACAAATTGAAGATCAAAAGCACGGATTTGCAGATTGTATGTTAGGCGTAGGATGAGGTTGGTGGAAAATTAAATGTGAAGAGTTAATGTGGTTAGGTGGGTGTTTTTGTTAAAATAACTTTGAGTTTCTGACAGTTTTAGTCCCTCCGCCTTAACCATTTACATCCTATGCCCATAACTTCCATTTTGGTTGCCAAACAAAGGATATTTGGAAAGAATTTAGACGAGACTCCCCTTTGGCTTAAGAAATAATGAAGTTTTATATATTTTAGTCCAAGGAGTGTTAGTAAACCAGAGAAGTTACCACCATAATTAAAGAAACAACCGGGATGAGGTAACATGCAAGTACATGGTTTTATGAAACCGAAAAATATTTGCTTTCTCCCCCTCAACACTTGATCGAGAAAATACTGAATTTTGAAAGATTAAAGTGTTGACGGAAGGTTTGTACTTGCCATGTTAAAAGAAATATAGATTAGAAGAATATTTTTGTTGTTTTATCAGGTTTTATTTTTTTGTATTTTGTTTTTGAAAAATATTTACAAAAGAGGTTGTGGTGTTTGACTGGTTTTAAGAATGTTTTAAGAGTTCATCCAGTTCCTCTGGAGTCAAACACCGCATACCAATCCGGTGGACCAACTCATTAAACCTAGCTGGAGCTAAGGCTTTGGTGAGGAGATTTGCCAATTGTTATTCAGTACCCACAAAGTATAATTCAACAGTACGCTGTTCCACGTGCTCCTTGATGAAATGATATCGAAGATCGATGTGCTTTGATTTTGAATGTTGAACAGAGTTGCACGAGATTGCAATAGCACTCCAATTGTCGCAGTACATCGGGATTTTGTCAAATACATAACCATAGTCTTTGAGTTGTGTTCTCATCCAAATAACTTGAGCACAACCCGTCGACATGGCTACATATTCTGCTTCGGTTGAGGACAGCGATGTACAATCCTGCTTCTTCGATTACCATGACACCAGTTTATCACCAAGAAATTGTAATGCTCCTGAAGTACTTTTCCGTGAATCTAAGCATCCTGCTTGATCAGCGTCGAAAAAGCTATTGTTCAAAACCGAATCCTTCGGATACCAGATCCCTAAATTAATGGTTCTCTTGATGTATCGGAGGATTCTTTTAGCCTCAGAGAGGTGGGTTTCAGTTGGTCTCGACTGATAACGGGAGCAAAGATATACGGCAAAAACAATGTCTGGCCTGCTAGCTGTTAGATACATGAGAGACCCAATGATACTATGGTATTTGGTAGGGTCCACCAATTTCCCATATAAATCAGCGTCTAGCTTCTTGGTATGAGCCATTGGTGTCACAGTTTTGCATTCCAAATTTGTTTAACAATTCAAGGGCATATTTGGACTAACTCAATAAAATACCACGGGGTGATTGATGAACTTGTAGTCCTAGAAAGAACGTAAATTCACCCATCATAGACATTTCAAAATGTTTTTTCATTAGTTTTGCAAAAGCGATTCAGTACTTTTTATATGTTGACCCAAAAATGATGTCATCCACGTAAATTTGAACAATTAAAATGTGTGCCCCGTGATATTGTATGAAAAGAGTTGCGTCGACCGAACCTTTGGTGAAATTATTGGCAATGAGGAATGATGATAACTTATCGTTCCACGCCCGAGGAGTTTGTTTGAGTCCGTACAGAGCTTTGTTCAGTTTGTTGACATGGTTTGGGAACTCTGGATCAACGAACCCTTCTGGCTGGCTGACATAAACCGTTTCTTTTAGTTGACCATTCAGAAAAGCAGTTTTGACGTCCATCTGAAAGACCGATATATTCATATGAGCCGCGAATGCGAGAAAGATTCGAACAGCCTCAAGACGAGCAACCGGAGTAAAGGATTCTTCAAAGTCAATACCCTCTTCCTGTCTATAACCTTTTCAAAGTCAATAAATCTTAAACCATAAGAATCTTGAGTTTTTAAGTGTAAAAATCAAAGCTTTTGATCGTATGAAAAGTGTATACACAAAACCCACGCGTATAGTGCAAAACTTCTAAAACAAAAGTGTTTCACCCAACTAGATGGCGTATGATACCACTATTGATCGTTGTGTTACATTTTGGTGACCTAACAATGGTATCATACGCGTGTAGATTTTGGACTAACTTTTAAATGTTATTAGGGACCAAAGGTGTAAAGGTTTTAAATAAAATTTAAACAAAGTTAAATTTTAGACTAACTTTGTAAATGTTATTAGGGACCAAAGGTGAAAATTGGTTTAAGTTGAGGGTGTGTTTGGTAATTTGGAATACAATCTTGAATCAAAGTGTAGAAACTATTCCCCGGCTACGACTTTTCACGCTCTACCAATCTCATGCTCGTTTTTCTTCCGTTTTGTCTTTTGTTAGTCCGTTTTGCGATATACGTTACCGGCACATGCATAAACACAAAAACACACATATATATGGCTTTAGAGGTTAGTTTTTGGTCATTTTGGTCCGGTTTTGATAAAGAAAAGGTACCATCAGTCACTGGCCATTTTCTCCTCCAACTAAACACTAAGAAAATAAAACTCTAATATACAAATGTCGGCACCAGGGTCAATCAAAATCATGACATGCAAAAAACACAACCAATGAATTCCTATACTCGGGTCCATGAGCCATCACAAAAGCCCGGGAGGTAATCTAATCAATATGCCAAAAAATATTATAACCCCTCCTAAACTAGTAGGGGTTCTGTGTTATCTCTTAGATGACCTCCATTAGTTGTGTTTTTGCATTAATTTACATGTGTTTTCGATTCCTTTGAAAAATTGAAAATACACGCTAAAAGGTATATTATCTCACTAAAAACAATTTTAGTGAAATATTATACCTTTAGCGTGTATTTGAAATTTTATTATTTTTGTTGAAATATCAATAGGCCACTGTAGGATTTAGAATATATACCATTTCTTCTTGGGCAGAAAATGACTAACATCCTTACTATGAAATATTGTCATTCAACAATAAAATTGAAAAACAAGCATATACCAAACAATATTAAAAATACGAAAAATCATTTTAATTAGGTTGGGTCTATTAGTAGATGAAATGGGTCAAAAATAAATTAGGGTTTATGTTTTCATGTGTTAGACAAATAGACAATCTATTTATGTTTGTGTCAGTTGTTAGGTGAAGAAACGGCCCCAAATAAAGTAGTTTGAAAACTTGTGTTGTTGATGGATCTTTGTAGTCGAATGAAACTTGAGTTTATTAATGAAGTTCACTTAGGCGTAGAAAGCAGCTTAGACGTAGACAATAGCTTACGCGTAATTCCCTTCTTACGCGTAGACATATAGCTTAGGCGTAAATACAACTTACGCGTAAACTTTGGATAAAACTTAGGCTTAAGCGTAAACAAAAGGCTTAGTAGTAAGAACCTTATCCGTAAGATTACCTTAGGCATAAGATGAACTTATGCGCCGAATAACTTAGACGTAAAGTGTTTACTCGTAAGCTTTTATGCTTATGCGTAAAACTAGGGTTTTACCCAAAAATCCTTTACACTTATCCAAGTGTAAAAGTTATCCATAAGTCGAAGTGTTTTTAGGTTTATTCAAGAAAGAAAACACTGAGTAAACCAACAGCTTCGAAGAGCAAATCCAGAAAACCTTAGGCATAGGAAACTGATAGGCGTAGGATGACTTTTGAGTAGATCCTTACGCGTAAAACTAGGGTATTACAAGGCGTAGGAAGTACAAAAATTACCAAAACTGATTTTTATACCCAAAAACATTTTGTAAACCTGATTTTTATGATGAAACAGCTTCAAAATCACCAAAATATCACAAAAGTATGAAACTTGATGATTCAAATCTACTTTTCACCTTACGCGTAGCAAGAGGTACATGAAATAAACTAAGCTTGAAAACAAATCTACACACGTACAGTTTGAAACTTGATGCAAAAAACTTAAACTTTACCACAAAATAAACCTTAAACCACAAGAATCTTGAGTTTTTAAGTGTAAAAATCAAAGCTTTTGATCGTATGAAAAGTGTATACGCAAAACCCACGCGTATAATGCAAAACTTCAAAAACAAAAGTGTTTCACCCAACTAGATGGCATATGATACCACTATTGGTCCTTGTGTTACATTTTGGTGACCTAACAGTGGTATCATACGCGTGTAGATTTTGGACTAACTTTGTAAATGTTATTAGGGACCAAAGGTGTAAAGGTTTTAAATAAAATTTAAACAAAGTTAAATTTTGGACTAACTTTGTAAATGTTATTAGGGACCAAAGGTGAAAATTGGTTTAAGTTGAGTGTGTGTTTGGTAATTTGGAACACAATCTGGAATAAAATTGTAGAAACTATTCCCCGGCTACGACTTTTCACACTTTACCAATCTCGTGCTTGTTTTTCTTCCGTTTTGTCTTTTCTTAGTCCGTTTTGCGATATCCGTTACCGGCACATGCATAAACACAAAAAGACACATATATATGGCTTTACAAGTTAGTTTTTGGTCATTTTGGTCCGGTTTTAATAAAGAAAAGGTATGTGTTTTCACACATACCATCAGTCACTGTCCATTTTCTCCTCCAACTAAACACTAAGAAATACAAACTCTAATATCCAAATGTCGGCACCAGGGTCGATCAAAATCATGACATGCAAAAAACACAACCAATGAATTCCTATACTCGGGTCCATGAGCCATCACGAAAACCTGAGAGGTCATCTAATCCATACGCCAAAACATATTATACCCCCTCCTAAACTAGTAGGGGTTCTGTGTTGTCTCTTAGATGACCTCCATTAGTTGTGTTTTTGCATTAATTTACATGTGTTTTCGATTCCTTTGAAAAATTGAAAATACACGCTAAAAGGTATATTATCTCACTAAAAACAATTTTAGTGAAATATTATACCTTTAGCGTGTATTTGAAATTTTATTATTTTGTTGAAATATCAATAGGCCACTGTAGGATTTAGAATATATACCATTTCTTCTTAAAATGACTAATATCCTTACTATGAAATATTGTCATTCAACAATAAAATTGAAAAACAAGCATATACCAAACAATATTAAAAATACGAGAAATCATTTTAATTAGGTTGGGTCTATTAGTAGATGAAATGGGTCAAAAATAAATTAGGGTTTATGTTTTCATGTGTTAGACAAATAGACAATCTATTTATGTTTGTGTCAGTTGTTAGGTGAAGAAACGGCCCCAAATAAAGTAGTTTGAAAACTTGTGTTGTTGATGGATCTTTGTAGTCGAATGAAACTTGAGTTTATTAATGAAGTTCACTTAGGCTTAGAAAGCAGCTTAGACGTAGACAATAGCTTACGCGTAATTCCCTTTTTACGCGTAGACACAAAGCTTAGGCGTAAATACTGCTTACGCGTAAACTTTGGATAAAACTTAGGCTTAAGCGTAAACAAAAGGCTTAGTAGTAAGAACCTTATGCGTAAGATTACCTTAGGCATAAGATGAACTTATGCGTCAGAATAACTTAGACGTAAAGTGTTTACTCGTAAGATTTTATGCTTATGCGTAAAACTAGGGTTTTTACCCAAAAATCCTTTACACTTATCCAAGTGTAAAAGTTATCCATAAGTCAAAGTGTTTTTAGGTTTATTCAAGAAAGAAAACACTGAGTAAACCAACAGCTTCGAAGAGCAAATGCAGAAAACCTTAGGCATAGGAAACTGATAGGCGTAGGATGACTTTTGAGTAGATCCTTACGCGTAAAACAAGGGTATTACAAGGCGTAGGAAGTACAAAAATTACCAAAACTGATTTTTATTCCCAAAAACATTTTGTAAACCTGATTTTTATGATGAAACAGCTTCAAAATCACCAAAATATCACAAAAGTATGAAACTTGATGATTCAAATCTACTTTTCACCTTACGCGTAGCAAGAGGTACACGAAATAAACTAAGCTTGAAAACAAATCTACACACGTACAGTTTGAAACTTGATGCAAAAAACTTAAACTTTACCACAAAATAAACCTTAAACCACAAGAATCTTGAGTTTTTAAGTGTAAAAATCAAAGCTTTTGATCGTATGAAAAGTGTATACGCAAAACCCACGCGTATAATGCAAAACTTCAAAAACAAAAGTGTTTCACCCAACTAGATGGCATATGATACCACAATTGGTCCTTGTGTTACATTTTGGTGACCTAAAAGTGGTATCATACGCGTGTAGATTTTGGACTAACTTTGTAAATGTTATTAGGGACCAAAGGTGTAAAGGTTTTAAATAAAATTTAAACAAAGTTAAATTTTGGACTAACTTTGTAAATGTTATTAGGGACCAAAGGTGAAAATTGGTTTAAGTTGAGTGTGTGTTTGGTAATTTGGAACACAACTGAATAAAAGTGTAGAAACTATTCCCCGGCTACGACTTTTCACACTTTACCAATCTCGTGCTTGTTTTTCTTCCGTTTTGTCTTTTCTTAGTCCGTTTTATGCGATATGCTTACGGCACATGCATGAACACAAAAAGACACATATATATGGCTTTACAAGTTAGTTTTTGGTCATTTTGGTCCGGTTTTAATAAAGAAAAGGTATGTTTTTTCACACATACCATCAGTCACTGTCCATTTTCTCCTCCAACTAAACACTAAGAAATACAAACTCTAATATCCAAATGTCGGCACCAGGGTCGATCAAAATCATGACATGCAAAAAACACAACCAATGAATTCCTATACTCGGGTCCATGAGCCATCACGAAAACCCGAGAGGTCATCTAATCCATACGCCAAAACATATTATACCCCCTCCTAAACTAGTAGGGGTTCTGTGTTGTCTCTTAGATGACCTCCATTAGTTGTGTTTTTGCATTAATTTACATGTGTTTTCGATTCCTTTGAAAAATTGAAAATACACGCTAAAAGGTATATTATCTCACTAAAAACAATTTTAGTGAAATATTATACCTTTAGCGTGTATTTGAAATTTTATTATTTTTGTTGAAATATCAATAGGCCACTGTAGGATTTAGAATATATACCATTTCTTCTTAGGCCTAAAATGACTAACATCCTTACTATGAAATATTGTCATTCAACAATAAAATTGAAAAACAAGCATATACCAAACAATATTAAAAATAAAAAATCATTTTAATTAGGTTGGGTCTATTAGTAGATGAAATGGGTCAAAAATAAATTAGGGTTTATGTTTGCATGTGTTAGACAAATAGACAATCTATTTATGTTTGTGTCAGTTGTTAGGTGAAGAAACGGCCCCAAATAAAGTAGTTTGAAAACTTGTGTTGTTGATGGATCTTTGTAGTCGAATGAAACTTGAGTTTATTGATGAAGTTCACTTAGGCGTAGAAATCAGCTTAGACGTAGACAATAGCTTACGCGTAATTCCTTTTTACGCCGTGAGACACAAGCTTAGGCGTGAAATATCGCTTACTGTAAACTTTGGATAAAACTTAGGCTTAAGCGTAAACAAAAGGCTTAGTAGTAAGAACCTTATGCGTAAGATTACCTTAGGCATAAGATGAACTTATGCGCCGAATAACTTAGACGTAAAGTGTTTACTCGTAAGATTTTATGCTTAGGCGTAAAACTAGGGTTTTACCCAAAAATCCTTTACACTTATCCAAGTGTAAAAGATATCCATAAGTCAAAAGTGTTTTAGGTTTATTCAAGAAAGAAAACACTGAGTAAAAACCAACGCTTCAAGAGCAAATGCAGAAAACCTTAGGCATAGGAAACTGATAGGCGTAGGATGACTTTTGAGTAGATCCTTACGCGTAAAACAAGGGTATTACAAGGCGTAGGAAGTACAAAATTACCAAAACTGATTTTTATGCCCAAAAACATTTTGTAAACCTGATTTTTATGATGAAAGCACTTCAAAATCACCAAAATATCACAAAAGTATGAAACTTGATGATTCAAATCTACTTTTCACCTTACGCGTAGCAAGAGGTACACGAAATAAACTAAGCTTGAAAACAAATCTACACACGTACAGTTTGAAACTTGATGCAAAAAACTTAAACTTTACCACAAAATAAACCTTAAACCACAAGAATCTTGAGTTTTTAAGTGTAAAAATCAAAGCTTTTGATCGTATGAAAAGTGTATACGCAAAACCCACGCGTATAATGCAAAACTTCAAAAACAAAAGTGTTTCACCCAACTAGATGGCATATGATACCACAATTGGTCCTTGTGTTACATTTTGGTGACCTAACAGTGGTATCATACGCGTGTAGATTTTGGACTAACTTTGTAAATGTTATTAGGGACCAAAGGTGTAAAGGTTTTAAATAAAATTTAAACAAAGTTAAATTTTGGACTAACTTTGTAAATGTTATTAGGGACCAAAGGTGAAAATTGGTTTAAGTTGAGTGTGTGTTTGGTAATTTGGAACACAATCTGGAATAAAATTGTAGAAACTATTCCCCGGCTACGACTTTTCACACTTTACCAATCTCGTGCTTGTTTTTCTTCCGTTTTGTCTTTTCTTAGTCCGTTTTGCGATATGCGGCACATGCATGAACACAAAAAGACACATATATATGGCTTTACAAGTTAGTTTTTGGTCATTTTGGTCCGGTTTTAATAAAGAAAAGGTATGTGTTTTCACACATACCATCAGTCACTGTCCATTTTCCTCCAACTAAACACTAAGAAATACAAACTCTAATATCCAAATGTCGGCACTGGGTCGATCAAAATCATGACATGCAAAAAACACAACCAATGAATTCCTATACTCGGGTCCATGAGCCATCACGAAAAACCGAGAGGTCATCTAATCCATACGCCAAAAAATATTATAACCCCTCCTAAACTAGTAGGGGTTCTATGTTGTCTCTTAGATGACCTCCATTAGTTGTGTTTTTGCATTAATTTACATGTGTTTTCGATTCCTTTGAAAAATTGAAAATACACGCTAAAAGGTATATTATCTCACTAAAAACAATTTTAGTGAAATATTATACCTTTAACGTGTATTTGAAATTTTATTATTTTTGTTGAAATATCAATAGGCCATGAGGATTTAGAATATATACCATTTCTTCTTGGGCAGAAAATGACTAATATCCTTACTATGAAATATTGTCATTCAACAATAAAATTGAAAAACAAGCATATACCAAACAATATTAAAAATACGAGAAATCATTTTAATTAGGTTGGGTCTATTAGTAGATGAAATGGGTCAAAAATAAATTAGGGTTTATGTTTTCATGTGTTAGACAAATAGACAATCTATTTATGTTTGTGTCAGTTGTTAGGTGAAGAAACGGCCCCAAATAAAGTAGTTTGAAAACTTGTGTTGTTGATGGATCTTTGTAGTCGAATGAAACTTGAGTTTATTAATGAAGTTCACTTAGGCGTAGAAAGCAGCTTAGACGTAGACAATAGCTTACGCGTAATTCCCTTTTTACGCGTAGACACAAAGCTTAGGCGTAAATACTGCTTACGCGTAAACTTTGGATAAAACTTAGGCTTAAGCGTAAACAAAAGGCTTAGTAGTAAGAACCTTATCCGTAAGATTACCTTAGGCATAAGATGAACTTATGCGTCAGAATAACTTAGACGTAAAGTGTTTACTCGTAAGATTTTATGCTTATGCGTAAAACTAGGGTTTTTACCCAAAAATCCTTTACACTTATCCAAGTGTAAAAGTTATCCATAAGTCAAAGTGTTTTTAGGTTTATTCAAGAAAGAAAACACTGAGTAAACCAACAGCTTCGAAGAGCAAATGCAGAAAACCTTAGGCATAGGAAACTGATAGGCGTAGGATGACTTTTGAGTAGATCCTTACGCGTAAAACAAGGGTATTACAAGGCGTAGGAAGTACAAAAATTACCAAAACTGATTTTTATTCCCAAAAACATTTTGTAAACCTGATTTTTATGATGAAACAGCTTCAAAATCACCAAAATATCACAAAAGTATGAAACTTGATGATTCAAATCTACTTTTCACCTTACGCGTAGCAAGAGGTACACGAAATAAACTAAGCTTGAAAACAAATCTACACACGTACAGTTTGAAACTTGATGCAAAAAACTTATACTTTACCACAAAATAAACCTTAAACCACAAGAATCTTGAGTTTTTAAGTGTAAAAATCAAAGCTTTTGATCGATGAAAAGTGTATACGCAAAACCCACGCGTATAATGCAAAACTTCAAAAACAAAATTGTTTCACCCAACTAGATGGCATATGATACCACTATTGATCCTTGTGTTACATTTTGGTGACCTAACGTGGTATCATAACGTGTAGATTTTGGACTAACTTTGTAAATGTTATTAGGGACCAAAGGTGTAAAGGTTTTAAATAAAATTTAAACAAAGTTAAATTTTGGACTAACTTTGTAAATGTTATTAGGGACCAAAGGTGAAAATTGGTTTAAGTTGAGTGTGTGTTTGGTAATTTGGAACACAATCTGGAATAAAATTGTAGAAACTATTCCCCGGCTACGACTTTTCACACTTTACCAATCTCGTGCTTGTTTTTCTTCCGTTTTGTCTTTTCTTAGTCCGTTTTGCGATATGCGTTACCGGCACATGCATGAACACAAAAAGACACATATATATGGCTTTACAAGTTAGTTTTTGGTCATTTTGGTCCGGTTTTAATAAAGAAAAGGTATGTGTTTTCACACATACCATCAGTCACTGTCCATTTTCTCCTCCAACTAAACACTAAGAAATACAAACTCTAATATCCAAATGTCGGCACCAGGGTCGATCAAAATCATGACATGCAAAAAACACAACCAATGAATTCCTATACTCGGGTCCATGAGCCATCACGAAAACCCGAGAGGTCATCTAATCCATACGCCAAAACATATTATACCCCCTCCTAAACTAGTAGGGGTTCTGTGTTGTCTCTTAGATGACCTCCATTAGTTGTGTTTTTGCATTAATTTACATGTGTTTTCGATTCCTTTGAAAAATTGAAAATACACGCTAAAAGGTATATTATCTCACTAAAAACAATTTTAGTGAAATATTATACCTTTAGCGTGTATTTGAAATTTTATTATTTTTGTTGAAATATCAATAGGCCACTGTAGGATTTAGAATATATACCATTTCTTCTTGGGCAGAAAATGACTAATATCCTTACTATGAAATATTGTCATTCAACAATAAAATTGAAAAACAAGCATATACCAAACAATATTAAAAATACGAGAAATCATTTTAATTAGGTTGGGTCTATTAGTAGATGAAATGGGTCAAAAATAAATTAGGGTTTATGTTTTCATGTGTTAGACAAATAGACAATCTATTTATGTTTGTGTCAGTTGTTAGGTGAAGAAACGGCCCCAAATAAAGTAGTTTGAAAACTTGTGTTGTTGATGGATCTTTGTAGTCGAATGAAACTTGAGTTTATTAATGAAGTTCACTTAGGCGTAGAAAGCAGCTTAGACGTAGACAATAGCTTACGCGTAATTCCCTTTTTACGCGTAGACACAAAGCTTAGCGTAAATATCGCTTACGCGTAAACTTTGGATAAAACTTAGGCTTAAGCGTAAACCAAAGGCTTAGTAGTAAGAACCTTATGCGTAAGATTACCTTAGGCATAAGATGAACTTATGCGTCAGAATAACTTAGACGTAAAGTGTTTACTCGTAAGATTTTATGCTTATGCGTAAAACTAGGGTTTTTACCCAAAAATCCTTTACACTTATCCAAGTGTAAAAGTTATCCATAAGTCAAAGTGTTTTTAGGTTTATTCAAGAAAGAAAACACCGAGTAAAACCAACAGCTTCGAAGAGCAAATGCAGAAAACCTTAGGCATAGGAAACTGATAGGCGTAGGATGACTTTTGAGTAGATCCTTACGCGTAAAACAAGGGTATTACAAGGCGTAGGAAGTAACAAATTTACCAAAACTGATTTATATTCCCAAAAACGTTTTGTAAACCTGATTTTTATAATGAAACAGCTTCAAAATCACCAAAATATCACAAAAGTATGAAACTTGCCGTTTCAAATCTACTTTTCACCTTACGCGTAGCAAGAGGTACACCTAAATAAACTAAGCTTGAAAACAAATCTACACACGCAGTTTGAAACTTGATGCAAAAACTTAACTTTACCACAAAATAAACCTTAAACCACAAGAATCTTGAGTTTTTAAGTGTAAAAAGCAAAGCTTTTGATCGTGATGAAAAGTGTATACGCAAAACCCACGCGTATAATGCAAAACTTCAAAAACAAAAGTGTTTCACCCAACTAGATGGCATATGATACCACAATTGGTCCTTGTGTTACATTTTGGTGACCTAACAGTGGTATCATACGCGTGTAGATTTTGGACTAACTTTGTAAATGTTATTAGGGACCAAAGGTGTAAAGGTTTTAAATAAAATTTAAACAAAGTTAAAATTTGGACTAACTTTGTAAATGTTATTAGGGACCAAAGGTGAAAATTGGTTTAAGTTAAGTGTGTGTTTGGTAATTTGGAACACAACTGAATAAAATTGTAGAAACTATTCCCCGGCTACGACTTTTCACACTTTACCAATCTCGTGCTTGTTTTTCTTCCGTTTTGTCTTTTCTTAGTCCGCTTTTGCGATATGCTACCGGCACATGCATGAAACACAAAAAGACACATATATATGGCTTTACAAGTTAGTTTTTGGTCATTTTGGTCCGGTTTTAATAAAGAAAAGGTATGTTTTTTCACACATACCATCACCGCCCATTTTCTCCTCCAACTAAACACTAAGAAATACAAACTCTAATATCCAAATGTCGGCACAGTGGTCGATCAAAATCATGACATGCAAAAAACACAACCAATGAATTCCTATACTCGGGTCCTTGAGCCATCACGAAACCCGAGAGGTCATCTAATCCATACGCCAAAAAATATTATAACCCCTCCTAAACTAGTAGGGGTTCAGTGTTGTCTCTTAGATGACCTCCATTAGTTGTGTTTTTGCATTAATTTACATGTGTTATCGATTCCTTTGAAAATTTAGGAAATACACGCTAAAAGGTATATTATCTCACTAAAAACATTTTTAGTGAAATATTATACCTTTAGCGTGTATTTGAAATATTATTACCTTTAGCTGTATTTGAAATATCAATAGGACATCAGAGATTTAGAATATATACCATTTCTTCTTGTAAAAATGACTAACATCCTTACTATGAAATATTGTCATTCAACAATAAAATTGAAACCAAAAAATATTATAAATATAAAAAATCATTTGAATTAGGTTGGGTCATTAGTAGATAAAATGGATCAAAAATAAATTAGGGTTTATGTTTGCATGTGTTAGATGAATAGAAAATCTATTTATGTTTGTGTCAGTTGTTAGGTGAAGAAACGGCCCCAAATAAAGTAGTTTGAAAAACTTGTGTTGTTGATGGATCTTTGTAGTCGAATGAAACTTGAGTTTATTGATGAAGTTCACTTAGGCGTAGAAAGTAGCGTAGAAAGTCTCTGATTTAAGATCATCATCATCAAGAATACTCTTGACTTCCCTGGTACAACTTTCAAACCATTTGTTTGAACCAGGGTTGATTTTCAAAGCTTTTAACTCAGCACGTTTTTGAAAACTCCTCTTAACCGTGAAATTTGAGAGTGTTGCATTGAATCTTTCAGATTTTTGATGAATTGTGGCAACACTGCTGGATAGAGGCGTGGAGTTTTGGTTGATATTCAACGTGAGTTCTTCGTTATCAACCCGTATGGTCAACTCTTCAAATAACACATCAATCAAGCACGACTCGTTCTCAAGAAAGCTCTCCCTAAAATGAGGGGAACTCTAGGATCTACATAAAAGTCTACAACAACAAAGTCAGTAGGAAAGTGAAACTTTCCTACTTTCATCACGACATCCTCGGCTATCCCAAGTGGACGCGTTATGGAACGGTCCGCTAGCTCGAGTGTCATATAAGTGGATGAAAGTTTAGGAAGAGACAGTTTCTTCCATACTGAGAGTGGCATGAGGTTAATGCTAGCGCCAAGATCGGCCAAGGCGGAGCATTGAACCATCCCCAAGAAATCACACGGGATTAAAAATCTGCCCGGGTCTTCAAGCTTTTTGGGAAGCTTCTTGAGAAGGACCGCTGAGCATTGCTCATTGAGAGGGGTTTTAGTCATCTCAGATAGCTTATCTTTGTTGGTCAGTAAGCCTTTAAGCGTGGATGCAAATTTAGGCATTAGAACGAGAGCATCAACGAAGCTTATATCAAAGTGTAGCTCATTGAAGATTTGGAAAAAATTTTCCATTTGCTCTTTGTTTTTGTCTTTGAGCTTCTCATCATTCATTCTTGATGGGTAAGGAAGCTGACTAGACTTTTGAGCCGGGACGAAAGTCATTTCGGGCTCAGAATTTGTCTTCTGAACTTCGGGTTTCAGACTTAAAGCTTGGACTACCGAAGGTGGGACGTGTGCGGTACTTCGTGGGCTTGAGAATTGCACCTTGTCCGTTGTATCCTTGGTAACTTGACTCATTGCTCCTAGTGGAGGAGGCATTGGAGTCGAAGGTCCATTGTGCGTCTTACCACCACGAGTGGTGACGGCTTTCAACTCGGCATTGGGATTAGGAATTGTATTGCTTGGAAGTCCTCCAGAAGATGATGAAGCTTGGTTCATATTCATGTTCATGAAACTGCTCATCATATTCTTCAACTCATTTGTCTGCCGAGACATTGTGGTATCAATTTCCTTTTTTAGCTCAACCCTCATGTTATTGATCTGAGTTTGCATTGAACGTATGCTTGACTCAGTAAGTTTCATGAAGTCATTTGGTGGGGGAGCATGAGAAGGTTGTTGATAACTTTGCTGATTTGGAGCTTGATATGGTGGGTTGAAATTGTTTCGGTTTTGATTGAAATTTTGAGAGTTATTGAAGTTTTGTCCTTGATTCGGAACAAAGCGATTTTGATTGCCATGGTTTTGCACAGGAGGAAAACCAGGTGGTGTCATACCGCTAGGTGCACGGTAGTGAGGATCAGCTTGTGGTCGGTATTGATTGTGGTTTATCGAAGCTACGGGAGCTTGGTAAAAGGAAGCATCGGTTGCTTGACAATCATAATACACATGTGGACCACTACAAGTTTCACACACCTTGTTTACGGCTTTGATTGGTTCCCGCTTATGAATTTCGCTTTTGATTTCCTTTACCTCTTTCATCATACAACGGATGACATCCGTTAGAAGCTGCTATCGGAGTAGCTAACTCGTAAGAGTTATTGGATGAAGAAGCAGGAGTGTTCGGAGTATTGACTTTGTTGCGAGAAATAGGAACTTTTGATTTTTGCTCGCAAATCTCAATCACATCTTTAGGCTTACGATTTAAGATATTGCCACCGGCGGCTGCATTCAAAGAATCTTGATCATTACCGTTCAACCCATTATAAAAGATATTAACTTGTTGAAGCTCCGTGAATTCATGATGGGGGCATTTCCCGAGGAGATCTTTGAATCTCTCCCATGCCTCTCCAAAGTTTTCATCGAAATTTTGACGAAATCCAGAAATTTCATTTTTAAGATTAGTCGTCTTTGATGGAGGAAAGAAATGGTTGACAAACTTTTGAACAAGTTCCTCCCAAGTTTCGATGGATCGAGGGGGTTCTTTTTTCCAGCCCAACCGGCCTGTCCCCTCAAGTGAGAATGGAAATAGCATCAACTTGATTACTTTTTGTGGCACATCCTTGAAATTGATAGTTGAAGTCAACTTGTTAAACCAACGGATGTGTGCATAGGGGTCTTCTCGGTCAAACCCATGGAATTGATTTGTAGACACAAGTTGGATCAAATGTGTCTTCAATTCAAAGTGATCAGAATTGATTACTGGTAAAATGATGACATCTCCATAACCCTGGTGCGTGTTGGAGCATTTCCGCCATAGTGCGCTCGTCTCGCCATATTGTTGTTTGAAATAGTACGAATCTCGGGTTCGACTATTTGGGCAAAGCACGCCTACGGTGAACGTCGTCTAGCAATTTCTGCTAGATCATGAAAAGGACTCAATGATCTAGAAGAACGAAAAGATGCACTAGAGTTAACTCTAAGAGATCTCAGAGTTAAGGAAAGGAATTATGAAATTGGTGAAAATGGGGTAAGAAGAATCTTTTTGGGTTTTCTGGTTCTGACAAGTAGATATAACAACAAATCCAATTAAAACAAAATCGAGGCAAAACAACAGTGAACTTAAACCAATAATCACAAGACGAATGGCTTCTTTGAAAAAGGTACACCACTCTCAAGGACACAAAGGCAAGTTTTAAATCTTTGGTTCGGGAACTTATTATGGTCGCACCCACAGTTAGGTAGTACAATCGCCTTGGTTTGCGGTGGTAATCTTTTATGTTGTTATTATTAAACCTCGAAAACGACAAATCTTTTGTATTTTTTCTTTGATACATATATAGAAACAAAAGAAAAATATTTTTGTGTTTTATACGCTTTTGGATGTTTTTGGGTTTTTGGAGTTTTTATAAGAATATATATAGATATAGATAGATGGTATGAACAAGGAGTGAATATTCAAATCACTAATCTGCTAGATGGAAGATAATTAGCACCACTCCCCAGTAGCGCCATAATTTGATTCGTGTTAAACCGTCAAGTTTTCTCACACAAGCTGGCCACTTGTGAATGGCCAACCGTAAGAAACTTAAAATAGTTCAAACATAGAATGCAATGAAGATCAGGAGAGTATAGTGTTTCCCAGGTCGTTAAGTCCCAACGAGCCGTGCGAGAATAATCAAACGTGTAGTGATCGAGATGATTTGAATGGAAAAGAGATATGATTGATTTATAACTAAAGAAAAAGCACATAAACTACAGGGGCTTAAATTCAAATTAAAGAAAATTAGAAAGATAAAAATATTAAATAAACGCTATCACTATTTTTAAACTGGTGTTTTTTATTACAAATTTAACTTAAAAACTACGTGACGTACAAAAGAAAATGTGAAATTTAAACAATATTAATCCTAAAAATATGAAAATGACATTTTTACAAACCTAATGATAAAAGAAAATTTATAGAAAAAAAAATTATTTTTATAACTATTTAATTAATTATTATTAATTAAAAACTAATTTTACTTATTAAATAATAGCCTAAAATACAAGAAAATATGAAATAAAGCTAGAAAAATAAAATTACGACTTGGAAAAATCTAAAATAACTAAAAAGAATTTTAAAAACTATTTTTATATTTTTCTTATTATTTTTCTATTTTTTATGAATTTTAAACTATTTAAAACTACTTAAATTGCTTAAAAATACAAATTTGACTAAGAAAAATCTGGAAAAATATTTTTTGGCTTTTTATATTTATCTTAACCTAGGAAAAATGAAAAATTATTTTTTTGAAACTTTTCTTAATTAATTGTATTAAATACTGATTAAAAAGTACTAAAAATTGATAAAAATGAAGAAAAATAGCAAACAGGCTTGGAAAATTCTGAAAAATTCAAGAAAAGTCTAAAATAATATGCTGAATCTAGGAAAAATATAAAAACATGGGCTTGTGTGTAAGAATATGAAATCTATGCAAAGTGCTTATGAATAAGCACTTTGAATAAGCAAATGAAAAGCAAAGACCACCAAACTGTAATAGAAGCTATAATATGCTATAAGTACCCAAATGCAACTTAAAACAACAAGCCTTAACCTCTATATTGCAAGCTTAACAGATTTGAGGTTTTGAGCTAAATACTAAAAACAGATTTTGGCTACCTACTTACAAATTTTAAGCACTATCTACCCAATAAGCTAAAAATGAAAACCAAGTGCTGGAACTTAAACTAGACCTGGGTGACTATCTCTAAACCAAGAACCAGACTTGGGCAAGCTCTTATGAGCCCCTGTGTAAGCCTTAGACAAATTGCACACTCGTTCACCGAGTGTGTGTAAGGGAAATGATGCCCGATTGACAAGCCTTTTGGAGCTTATAGAAAATTGAAAAAATTCCACAAAAATGATAATAATGAAATAGACCAGCTGAACTTCTTAAACCTACAATTTCATTTAATTTGGCTTAGAAATGAGCTCATGAAAATTCCTCTCAGTTGGCTGCTCAAAACATTTTTACACTTTTGACTTTTTGACAGCTATGAAGAAGTTGACTTTTGTGAGATTTGCAATCAATTTGAGGACTGATGTTGATGTTAAATGATGAAAGGATACTACTGCAAGCAATGTCTCTCAATTTTAAACACTAAACAAGCTTTTGGTTTGCAAAAACTTCAACAGATAAGCATTTAAGACAGATTTGAGATGAAGTTTGACTTTGAGCTTTGCGTGATTCAAATTTATGACTGATATGAATACAAATGAGCATAACAAGTATAAAACAACAAGCTATAACAACTGAGCAAGCCTCAAATACAACTAAACTAACATATCCAAACACCCTTTATAACACCGATATGCAATTTAGCTAAGCAAACTACTACACTAGCCCGCTTAATTGATCAAACTAAATATAATTACTCTAATTACCACTAATTAAACCAGTCTCAACTATTGATAACTACAAACTCAGATTATGCAATGAACCTTGAAAATGCACTTACAATGAGTCCTAGCCACTATGGCTTGAAATCACCAAACCGTAACCCCTATCCTATTTGAATCAACCTAATGAACTCAATCAACCCAAATCTATCAATGCGATCACCCATTTCCATTTCCATTTCAACTTGAGCACATGCTTTGACTTTGTTTGACCAAAACCAAAATGGCTTGAAATGATGTATAAGCTTACAAAAGCTATAAAAGCTTATGTAAGCTTATTTGAGTCTAAAAATAAGATAGTTTAAGCTTGGATATAGTAGTTGAAAACTGAAATTTTAAACAAGGGCATAAAAATATGAAATGTGAACAAAGACTTGAATTGATACTTAAAACTTGATTATACTGATAAAGTAACTTGAATTTGATACAAGAAAATAAAATATTACACCTTTTACAATTAACTAGAACTTTTAAGTAAAAAACGACATTGATAAAATATAAAAACTACTAGACTATGCTATCTTGCTTCTTCTTGCTTCTTTTTATACACCAAACTTCTTATCTCTCCTCCTGATCACTTCCCAACAATAATATGGACCATTGGATGCCTAGGATTGATCTTGGCCATTGGATCAAAAATGGCGGAAAACTGATTTGACCACGTGCTCAAACTAGCAAGTAAGTGGGGGTGGCATTTATTGTGGTGGGAAAGGTGGGTAATATGATGATGGGGGAGGATAAGGTTGAGGTGATGGAGAAGGGTTGCAGCAAGCAAATAAGTGGGAAGACAGTGGTGGAGGGAAAGGGATAGCGTTTGACTGGGGTTTGACCTGGCAGTCCAAAATAGAGGGGTCAAAGGTTTAAAGGCAGGGGTCAATTTGTATTTTGACAAGGCCAAGGCTTATTAATGACAAGGACTTGTTTGCAATTCTGAAATCTTGAAGGACCATTTCTGCCATTTTCCAAAGTTCACACAAGGGATCAAAATTGACAAGCTTCAATAGTACAAGGACTAGTTTTGACATTTTCAAATTTCCAAGGACTATTTTTGCCAAATTTCAAAGTTTAGGGACCTAAGTTGTAAATTTGTAATTTTAAATCTCAAGGATCAATTTTGACAACTCATGAATCCCTAAGGACTTAAAATGATATTTTTCTTTATTTAGATTTACCAGGGACTATTTTTAACAACTTTTGAAACTTGGGGACTAAACTCGCCAATTATGCAAACTTGATACGCTTTTCACCAGATTTTGATATTTTTGCATTTAAAACACATAAAACACTTATTTGTGATATTTTTATCATTTTGATGATTTTCTGAGTGTTTTCGTGATGTTTTTGCAGCCTAATTTGTACAAAATGATGAGTATTTAGACACTCATCAATCCCCACACTAAGATATTGCTAGTCCCTAGCAATGTTTTGAGAAAATTAATGGATTTCATCTCTTTACCAAAAGCCATTACTTCCGGAGTAGCCAAATGTTTCAGTTCAAGTAAGAACCTTGGTACATACCGATAATCAAATGATTTTGAGCAAATCACCAGCTTTCAACTGATTTGATTTGTCTTACCGTAAGCCGTTTGCTTCGGACTAGCCAACTCTTAGATAAATTATCAATATTATCTTTGGTGAGCTGATTACCAATTATGGTTTTTCCACTGCCTTTACCACAAGCCATAAATTTGCGGGCTAGCCAACTCTTCACCTTTAAGGATATGGTGAAGTAATACCATACAATTTTGGGCAAATTGCAAGCAATCAACGGATTTGAGATATCTTTACCAAGAGCCGTTTGCTCCGGATTAGCCAATCCTTTTGTTTATTAGACATGACGGATCGATAACAGAAGATGAGTAAGTGCAAAACACTTACTCCAAAAACAAATTTTGGCCAAAATGGGGAATAGGTGGTATAATTACATGATAAAATTAGGTGAGAATTCCCCACACTAGAAATGAATATTGCCTCAATATTCAAAGTACCGGCGGTTATGCCGAAACATAGAACGTAAAAGGGAAAAACTACGGCCATTATTTAGCAAGTTTTTGATTAAACTCTTATATACAACAAATGGGCAACTCCCCCACACTAGGGTGGTACACACGGGTGAAAACCCATGTTTAGCTACTGTTTTTGATTACCGAGTCGCTAGCTTGACTCGACCCGAATTCATTTGTTCATGGGGAAAGTAACGTGGAAAACCAATCTCAATCGGACTTTCGTTCACAGTGTTAACAAACATATGAACATCAGAAAGTTCCACACCGACGAGATACAACCGCGGTATTGTTAATAGTAGAAACTATAAGGGATGATACAGGGGTCAAAGATGGTGTCCTCATTCCCAAAAGAGAAAAGGGAAAGAGCAACCACACCATCTGTGAAGAATGGAATAAAGATGTGCATGAGAATGCACGTCCATTCCTCATCAGAAAGAAGCAAATCACCATTTTTGACACTTTTAAGCTTAAACTTGAAGCTTATATGGTGATTGTCAATAAGATGTCCGGGAGGGAGGGTGGAAAACGGTTCTTCAATCAAAGATTTTCTAGAAAAGGATGTCCCCCTGAATCAAAGTAAGTATTATCAATTCCTGTTGGAATTGACTCATCACTAAGAAAGGCATCGACTTCATTCCAAAAGTTGTCATCTTCCTCATCAGGAGTGAGAGAAGGGATGGAAGAGTCAGGAATAATAAGACTAGGAGATGATGGATCATTTTTGAGCAATTCTTCAATGGGAAGAATGTCTCCAATTGGATCACAAACATCATCATCCAATTCAGATGAAACTAAAGAGAATTTGGTTTCATCCACAGAGTTAACAAACTCGATACGATAAACTGATTCCGAGGTGGGATAAGTGGTGTGCTCTTAGAGCTAGCAGTTTCCACCACTTTCGATGAAGTCTCCGATTCAAGATCATCATCATCAAGAATACTCTTGACTTCCCTGGTACAACTTTCAAACCATTTGTTTGAACCAGGGTTGATTTTTAAAGCTTTTAACTCAAAGACATTTTGAAAACTCCTCTTAACCGGAAATTTGAGAGTGTTGCATTCAATCTTTCGCATTTTTGATCAATTGTGGCAACACTGCTTGGATAGAGGCGGAGTTTTGGTTGATATTCAACGTGAGTTCTTCGTTATCAACCCGTATGGTCAACTCTTCAATAACACATCAATCAGAAAGCATGACTCGTTCTCAAGAAAGCTCTCCCAAGATGAGGGAACTCTAGGATCTGCATCAAAGTCTACAACAACAAAGTCGAGTGAAACTTTCCTACTTTCATCACGACATCCTCGGCTATCCCAAGTGGACGCGTTATGGAACGGTCCGCTAGCTCGAGTGTCATATAAGTGGATGAAAGTTTAGGAAGAGACAGTTTCTTCCATACCGAGAGTGGCATGAGGTTAATGCTAGCGCCAAGATCGGCCAAGGCGGAGCATTGAATCATCCCCAAGAAATCCACGGATTAAAAATCGCCCGGGGTCTTCAAGCTTTTTTGGGAAGCTTGAGAAGGACCGCGAGCATTGCTCATTGAGAGGGGTTTTAGTCATCTCAGATAGCTTATCTTTGTTGGTTAGTAAGCCTTTAATCGTGGATGCAAATTTAGGCATTAGAACGAGAGCATCAACGAAGCTTATATCAAAGTGTAGCTCATTGAAGATTTGGAAAAATTTTCCATTTGCTCTTTGTTTTTGTCTTTGAGCTTCTTATCATTCATTCTTGATGGGTAAGGAAGTCGACTAGACTTTGAGCCGGGGCGGACGGAAGTCATTTCTGGCTCAGAATTTGTCTTTGGAACTTCGGGTTCCGGACTTAAAGCTTGACCACCGGTGTGGGACGGTGCGTACTTCGTGGGCTTGAGAAATGCACCTTGTCCGTTGTATCCTTGGTAACTTGACTCATTGCTCCCGGTGGAGGAGGCATTGGAGTCGAAGGTCCATTGTGCGTCTTACCACCACGAGTGGTGACGGCTTTCAACTCGGCATTGGGATTAGGAATTGTATTGCTTGGGAGTCCTCCAGAAGATGATGAAGCTTTGGTCATATTCATGTTCATGAAACTGCTCATCATATTCTTCAACTCATTTGTCTGCCGAGACATTGTGGTATCAATTTCCTTTTTAAGCTCAACTCTCATGTTATTGATCCGAGTTTGCATTGAACGTATGCTTGACTCAGTAATTTTCATGAAGTCATTTGGTAGGGGAGCATGAGAAGGTTGTTGATAACTTTGCTGATTTGGAGCTTGATATGGTGTGTTGAAATTGTTCCCGCTTTTGATTGAAATTTTGAGAGTTATTGAAGTTTTGTCCTTGATTCGGAACAAAGCGATTTTGATTGCTATGGTTTTGCACAGGAGGAAAACCTGGTGGTGTCATACCGCTAGGTGCACGGTAGTGAGGATCAGCTTGTGGTCGGTATTGATTGTGGTTTACAGAAGCTACGGGAGCTTGGTAAAAGGAAGCTGATTGGTCCTAAACTAGTCATCTTTATATTAGTCAACCACTTGTGAATGGTGAACCATAAAAGTCAAACTAATCTAGGACCAAAGACAATTAAAATCCATGGGAGTATAGAATTATATCCCCGTGTCGTTAAGTCCCAACGAGGTGTGAACTGTAGTACAACTAATCACGGTGCTTCTGAAATGATATTGAATATACAAAACAGAATCTGATTGACTAACACTAGAATGTGAATAGTGATAGCTCATTAACAAAATATGTCGTTAAAAACGTCTGCTAATCGAAACCTAAAACGAAATATATATTATTGGAAAATAAATTTTAACACTATTAAATTAATTAATATAAATTAAAAATGAATTAAATGTATTTAATAATGAATTAAATAATAAGAAAATCTAATTTTAACTAAAATTAATGAAATAAAGAATCTGAAAAATGTAAAATATTATAAAATAATTTTTGAAACTGAAAATGTATTGATATTATACATGTTTAATGAAAACAAATACTTACAAACCTAAAAATAAGCAAATTGTGGGCTTATGAGTCCAACAGTTAAGCTTTTGGCTTCACAGTGGAGTTTAAGCTTGAAATAAGCTAGGAAAAAGCTTTAAACAAGAAACAAAAGGTAAAATAAGATAAACACAAGTCCAATGGATAAATATAAACAAGAAAATGGACTCGTAGTAGTGTGAAGCTTAAGGTTTAGACAGCTTAAGCTTTTGGGCTTAACTTGATGGAGTGAAGGCTTGAATAAGCCTGGTATAAGCTCCACACTGGAAAGTAAAAGAAAAATAACATGAATATAAGTGATATGAACAAGTATAAACAAGCATGTGTACTGGATTTCATCAAATAAGCTTGTAATAAGCTAATAAGCAATGCAATGATTCCGTATCTTTCAAGGAACCATTGCAAGGTATCTGCCGACAAGTATAAGCTACTTGCAACCCTAGCAAGTAAGCGTGCAAGGTGAAATTTGAGCACAAGATCCTTGTTGGGCAGATAAGCTCCACGGGAACTAAATCTCGCAAGCTTATGATCACTAATGAGCTTCTTAGAGCAAAGGTAATGGTGTGTAAGTTCACATCGAGTTCTCGTTAACTGTTGAGAATGGGCAAACAACAAGCTCTAAATTAACTTATCAAATTAGCTCATGAGAGCTCAACAAACACTAAAACACCGAGTATGATTGGTTAGCCTCACATGAAGCCAAAGATCACAAGCTCAAGTTCAATGAGGAACTTTTCATGAGTTTAAAAAGCACTCCAACTACGTTTGCTTCTATGTAGTAGAGTAAGATGGGACAAAAAGTTGAAAGTGATTGCTATCTAATAAGCTACAAACTGAAAAACAAGCATAACATAATAAAAGGCCATAAGGGCAACATAAAAAGCGGTCAAGTGCACAAGCTAGGGCTAAGTCATAAAGCTTCAAGCTTATGAACTTAACGACTAAACTTGTGCACAGTGGCAAAACAAACTATAAAAGCTATAAAATAAGCAGTTAAACATGACATATAAAAATTAACAAAAATAGAATAAGCAAGATTAGCAACAAAACTAAAACATCCTAAAAGCACAAAAAGTTATGAAATTAAGTAACAAAGACACAGGAAAATAAACAATTAAATCAAAAACAGGAAAACTAGAAATTTGACTTTTACTTAAAACACATAAGTTGACTAATATGAATTAAGAACTTAAACTACTGATTAATTAAGTTATAATAAGCTATAAGAACATGAAAGAAACAAAGATAAACAAAATTTAAACAAGTATGCAAGATTCTAGGATCTAACAACCTCACAAAGGATTCTCATAATGAGATTGTCAAGTGTCAAATTGACTTTCTACCATGCTACACCCTTTGGTTAGTATTTCACTGAGTTACTTAGGCCATATAAAGAGTACATCAAACAAGAGCAACCACAAACACAACCCTAAACACAGTTTCATTATCAAATCCAAACAACCTTTAAATGGATTGTTTTGAGGTTTTTCAAAGCATAAGACTATTTAAACCAATTTCATCAAATCCAGGGGTCACAATGTGTCAAATCAGACCCTTTTAAGCATAAACAAGTAGTCACAAATGTTCAAACCTAGGATTGTCAAAAACTAGCATATTGACAGTCCAAATGCCAAATCAAACCATAATCAAATCCAAAACATAACAACCTAATATTAAGACATATTATGACTAACAAACAACAAAGAATCATAGAAACATGAAAATTATAGCATCAACATACGGAAACAAGAAATGCAAAATGGTAAAATGAACTTACAAGTGAATCCTAGCTGAAAATGAGAACCATGGTCACAGAACACATCCTAAGGCTTTCCACAAAGCTTCTAAACCCAAGGCAATCCACAATTAACCTTGCTCCATGCAGTTTCACCAAGATCACTTCATTATTTTTGGTTTTTCATTGTTTTTCTGAATTTTAAATACTAAATTTGTTTTAAGGTCTCTAAAAGCTTTTAAAGCTTTTGTCGAGCTTATGAACTTTTTAAAGTACCATTAAACAACTACATAATAAGAATTTAAAGAACATGAAATTTTAAAGGTAATTTAAGCAAGAACTTAAAACTGAAATGATACTTGAAATTGAACCGAAATAAAGTTTCATTACACTAATTTGATGAAAATATAACATTGAAAGCAATAAAATGACTTGAAATTAAAGAAAGCAGTAAACTAAATTAACTACGTGACCTAGGCTAATCCAAAGGTTCGTTTTACACTACATGACCGAGGCTAGCCAAGGTATTTAATCTAAAGAAAGCATTTAAATTTATACTACTACCATACCAATGGCTAGCCCAAAAGTAACTTCTTCTCTTGCTCTCCTCCTCGATATTTATAGTCATTTGAGTTCCCACCATCTTCCTCGTAAAATCCCACTTTAATTTTTGACCATTGATTAAGCAGAGATGATCCTAGCCTTTGAATTCACTTTTGGCACCAAAAGTAATACTAGTAGATTGAGGCGCTGCGTTGTTAATTAATGCTTCTTGTTCACTTGTAGAGGTGGAGGGACATGTTTGGTGGTTTAGAGGTCAAGTGGTAGAGTTGATAGCAAAAAACAGGTATGTGAGGTGAGGTGAAGTGTTTGTGGTGAGAATGCATTTATTGATTGTGGGCTGGTATGGGTAAAAGGATGGTGGAGAAAAGGTGGTAGGCAAAAACCAGGGCAAGGTGGATGAGTGGTTTTGACCGGATATTATTTAGGGACCGGATATTTTAGTGGAAGTATCTCGAACGTATGTCTTATTGGCATAGAACCATCACAGATTATATCTTCGGTGGAAACCATTGATTCGTGAGAATCACAATAGGCTTCAGCTAAACCATCATCATCGTGAGAATCAAACCTGTTTATTTCTTTTTATACCTGATTCATATAAAAACACTTTTTCATGATATTTGTAACATTTATATGGTCATTTATGTGTTTTTGGTCGTTTTGTGGGTTTAAACAATATAAAATATATGTGTATTTAGACACATATCAGAAGCATCGGTTGCTTGACAATCATAATACGCATGTGGACCACTACAAGTTTCACACACCTTGTTTACGGCTTTGATTGGTTCTGGCTTATGAATTTCGCTTTTGATTTCCTTTACATCTTTCATCATACAACGGATGACATCCGTTAGAGCTGCTATCGCGAGCTAACTCGTAAGAGTTATTGGATGAAGAAGCATGAGTGTTCGGAGTATTGACTTTGTTGCGAGAAATAGGAACTTTTGATTTTTGCTCGCAAATCTCAATCACATCTTTAGGCTCACGATTCAAGATATTGCCACGCGGCGCATTCAAAGAATCTTGATCGTTACCGTTCAACCCATTATAAAAGATATTAACTTGTTGAAGCTCCGTGAATTCATGATGGGGCATTTCTCGAGAGATCTTTGAATCTCTCCCATGCCTCTCCAAAGTTTTCATCGAAATTTTGACGAAATACAGAAATTTCATTTTAAGATTAGTGTCTTTGATGGAGGAAAGAAATGGTTGACAAACTTTTGAACAAGTTCCTCCCAAGTTTCGATGGATCGAGGGGTTCTTTTTCCGCCAAAATCCGGGCTGTCCCCTCAAGTGAGAATGGAAATAGCATCAACTTGATTACTTTTTGTGACACATCCTTGAAATTGATAGTTGAAGTCAACTTGTTAAACCAACGGATGTGTGCATACGGGTCTTCTCGGTCAAACCCGTGGAATTGATTTGTAGACACAAGTTGGATCAAATGTGTCTTCAATTCAAAGTGATCGAATTGATTATCTGGTAAAATGATGGCATCTCCATAACCCGTGGGTGCTTGGAGCATTTCCGCCATAGTGCGGTTCGCCATATTGTTGTTTGAAATAGTACTAATCTCGTTCGACTATTTGGGCAAAGACGTCTCAGAACGTCGTCTAGGAATTTCGCTAGATCACGAAAAGGACTCAATGATCTAGAAGAACGAAAGTGCATGCACTCAGAGTTAACTCTAAGAGATCTCAGAGTTAAGGAAAGGAATTATGAAATTGGTGAAAATGAGGTAAGAAGAATCTTTTGGGTTTTCGGTTCGACAAGTAGATATAACAACAAATCCAATTAAAACAAAATCGAGGCAAAACAACGGTGAACTTAAACCAATAATCACAAGACGAATGGCTTCTTTGAAAAAGGTACACCACTCTCAAGGACACAAAGGCAAGTTTTAAATCTTTGGTTCGGGAACTTATTATGGTCGTACTCCCAGTTAGGTAGTATAATCGCCTTGGTTTTAGGTGGTAATCTTTTATGTTGTTATTATTAAACTCGTAAAATGACAAATCTTTTTGTATTTTTATCTTTGATACATATATAGAAACAAAAGAAAAATATTTTTGTGTTTTATACGTTTTTGGATGTTTTTGGGGTTTTGGATTTTTATAAGAATATATATAGATATAGATAGATGGTATGAACAAGGAGTGAATATTCAAATCACTAATATGCTAAACGTAAGATAATTATACATTCCCAGCAAACACCGCAATGCGCTTCAAAATTTGATTCGTGCTTAAACCGTCAAGTTTTCCCTCACACAAGCGGCCACTTGTGAATGGTCGATCGTAAGAAACTTAAAACAGTTCAAACACAGAATGCAATGAAGATCGAGAGAGTATAGTGTTTGCCAGTGTCGTTAGCGTCCCAACGACCGTCGCAAGCGGAATAATCAAACGTGTAGTGATCGAGATGATTTGAATGGAAAAGAGATATGATTGATTTATAACTAAAGAAAAAGCACATAAACTACAGGGGCTTAAATGCAAATTAAAGGAAATTAAAAAAATAAACTATATTAAATAAACGCTATCACTATTTTAAACTGTGTTTTTGATTACAAATTTAACTTAAAACTACGTGACGTACAAAAGAAAATGTGAAATTTAAACAATATTAATCCTAAAAATATGAAAATGACATTTTTACAAACCTAATGATAAAAGAAAATTTTTATAAAAATAAAATTATTTTTATAACTATTTAATTAATTATTATTAATTAAAAACTATTTTTACTTATTAAATAATAGCCTAAAATACAAGAAAATATGAAATAAAGCTAGAAAAATAAAATTACGACTTGGAAAAATCTAAAATAACTAGAAAGAATTTTCAAAACTATTTTTATATTTTTCTTATTATTTTTCTATTTTTTATGAATTTTAAACTATTTAAAACTACTTCAATTGCTTAAAAATACAAATTTAACTAAGAAAAATCTGGAAAATATTTTTTTGGCTTTTTATATTTATCTTAACCTAGGAAAAATGAAAAATTATTTTTTGAAACTTTTCTTAATTAATTGTATTAAATACTAATTAAAAGTACTAAAATTGATAAAAATGAAGAAAAATAGCAAACAGGCTTGGAAAAATCTGAAAAATTCAAGAAAAGTCTAAAATAATATGCTGAATCTAGGAAAAATATAAAAACATGGGCTTGTGTGTAAGAATATGAAATCTATGCAAGTGCTTATGAATAAGCACTTTGAATAAGCAAATGAAAAGCAAAGACCACCAAACTGTAATCAGGCTATAATATGCTATAAGTACCCAAATGCAACTTAAAACAACAAGCCTTAACCTCTATATTGCAAGCTTAATAGATTTGAGGTTTTGAGCTAAATACTAAAAACAGATTTTGGCTACCTACTTACAAACGGTTAAGCACTATCTACCCAATAAGCTAAAAAATGAAAACCAAGTGCTGGAACTTAAACTAGACCCTGGTGACTATCTATAAACCAAGAACCAGACTTGGGCAAGCTCTTATGAGCCCTGTGCAAGCCCTGCACAAGCCTGTGCACACTCAGTATTCACCTGAGTGTGTGTGCACAGGAAATGATGCCTCGATTGACAAGCCTTTTGGAGCTTATAGAAAATTGACAAAATTCCACAAAAATGATAATAATGAAATAGACCAGCTGAACTTCTTAAACCTACAATTTCATTTAATTTGGCTTAGAAATGAGTTCATGAAAATTCCTCTCAGTTGGGCTCAAAACAGATTTTTATACTTTTGACTTTTTGACAATTATGAAGAAGTTGACTTTTGTGAGATTTGCAATCAATTTAAGGACTGATGTTGATGTTAAATGATGAAAGGATACTACTGCAAGCAATGTCTCTCAATTTTAAACACTAAACAAGCTTTTGGTTTGCAAAAACTTCAATGATAAGCATTTAAAGACATTTGATTTGAGATGAAGTTTGACTTTGAGCTTTGCAGATTCAAATTTATGACTGATATGAATACAAATGAGCATAACAAGCATAAAACAACAAGCTATAACAACTGAGCAAGCCTCAAATACAACTAAACTAACAGATCCAAACACCCTTTTATAACACTGATATGCAATTTAGCTAAGCAAACTACTACACTAGGCTGTTTAATTGATCAAACTAAATATAATTACTCTAATTACCACTAATTAAACCAGTCTCAACTATTGATAACTACAAACTCAGATTATGCAATGAACCTTGAAAATGCACTTACAATGAGTCCTAGCCACTATGGCTTGAAATCAATCAAACCGACCCCTATCCTATTTGAATCAACCCAATGAACTCGAATCAACCCAAATCTATCAAGATCACCCATTTCCATTTCCATTTCAACTTGAGCACAGTTTGACTTTGTTTGACCAAAAACCAAAATGGCTTGAAACTAATGTATAAGCTTACAAAGCTATAAAAGCTTATGTAAGCTTATTTGAGTCTAAAAATAAGATAGTTTAAGCTTGGATATAGTAGTTGAAACCGAAATTTTAAACAGTGGCATAAAAATATGAAATGTGAACAAAGACTTGAATTGATACTTAAAACTTGATTATCTTGATAAAGTAACTTGAATTTGATACAAGAAAATAAAATATTACACCTTTTACAATTAACTAGAACTTTTAAGTAAAAAACGACATTGATAAAATATAAAAACTACTAGACTATGCTATCTTGCTTCTTCTTGCTTCTTTTTATACACCAAACTCTTATCTCTCCCTCGATCACTTCCCAACAATAATATGGACCATTGGATGCCTAGGATTGATCTTGGCCATTGGATCAAAAATGGCGGGAAAACTGGATTTGACCACAGGCTCTGAAACTAGCAAGTAGGGGGTAAAGGCATTTATTGGGGGAAAGGTGGGTGAATATGATGATGAGGGGAGGGATAAGGTTGAGGTGATGGAGAAGGGTCATAGCAAAGGCAGGCCAAGTGGCGAAGACAGTGGTGGAGGGAAAGGGATAGCGTTTGACCGGGGTTTGACCTGGCGTCCAAAATAGAGGGTCAAAGGTTTAAAGGCAGGGGTCAATTTGTATCTTGACAAGGCCAAGGCTTATTAATGACAAGGACTTGTTTGCAATTCTGAAATCTTGAAGGACCATTTCTGCCATTTTCCAAAGTTCACACAAGGGATCAAAATTGACAAGCTTCAATAGTACAAGGACTAGTTTTGACATTTTCAAATTTCCAAGGACTATTTTTGCCAAATTTCAAAGTTTAGGGACCTAAGTTGTAAATTTGTAATTTTAAATCTCAAGGATCAATTTTGACAACTCATGAATCCCTAAGGACTTAAAATGATATTTTTCTTTATTTAGATTTACCAGGGACTGTTTTTGACAACTTTTGAAACTTGGGGGACTAAAACTGCCAAAAATGATGAGTATTTAGACACATAAAACACTTATTTGTGATATTTTTATCATTTTGATGCATTTATGAGTGTTTTCAGATGTTTTTGCAGTCTAATTTGTACAAAAATAATGAGTATTTAGACACTCATCAAAGAACCTTATGCGTAAGATTACCTTAGGCATAAGATGAACTTATGCGCGTAATAACTTAGACGAAGTGTTTACTCGAAGCTTTTATGCTTATGCGTAAAACTAGGTTTTACCAAAAATCCTTTACACTTATCCAAGTGTAAAGATATCCACAAGTCGAAGTGTTTTTTAGGTTTATTCAAGAAAGAAAACACCGAGTAAAACCAACAGCTTCAAGAGCAAATGCAGTAAAACCTTAGGCATAGGAAACCGATAGGTGATAGGGCGGATGACTTTTGAGTAGATCCTTACGCGTAAAACTAGGGTATTACAAGGCGTAGGAAGTACAAAAATTACCAAACTGATTTTATGCCCAAAAACATTTTGTAAACCTGATTTTTATGATGAAACAGCTTCAAAATCACCAAAATATCACAAAAGTATGAAACTTGATGATTCAAATCTACTTTTCACCTTACGCGTAGCAAGAGGTACACAAAATAAACTAAGCTTGAAAACAAATCTACACACGTACAGTTTGAAACTTGATGCAAAAAACTTAAACTTTACCACAAAATAAACCTTAAACCACAAGAATCTTGAGTTTTTAAGTGTAAAAATCAAAGCTTTTGATCGTATGAAAAGTGTATACGCAAAACCCACACGTATAATGCAAAACTTCAAAAACAAAAGTGTTTCACCCAACTAGATGGCGTATGATACCACTATTGATCCTTGTGTTACATTTAGGTGACCTAACAGTGGTATCATACGCGTGTAGATTTTGGACTAACTTTGTAAATGTTATTAGGGACCAAAGGTGTAAAGGTTTTAAAGAAAATTTAAACAAAGTTAAATTTTGGACTAACTTTGTAAATGTTATTAGGGACCAAAGGTAAAAATTGGTTTAAGTTGAGTGTGTGTTTGGTAATTTGGAACACAACTGAATTAAAGTGTAGAAACTATTCCCTGGCTACGACTTTTCACACTTTACCAATCTCGTGCTTGTTTTTCTTCCGTTTTGTCTTTTCTTAGTCCATTTTTGATATCCGCTACGGCAAGACATGCATAAACACAAAAAGACACATATATATGGCTTTACAAGTTAGTTTTTGGTCATTTTGGTCCGGTTTTAATAAAGAAAAGGTATGTGTTTTCACTAAGAAAATAAAACTCTAAGAAAACAAAACTCTAATATCCAAATGTCGGCACCAGGGTCGATCAAAATCATGACATGCAAAAAACACAACCAATGAATTCCTATACTCGGGTCCATGAGCCATCACGAAAACCCGAGAGGTCATCTAATCCATACGCCAAAACATATTATACCCCCTCCTAAACTAGTAGGGTTCGTGTGTTGTCTCTTAGATGACCTCCATTAGTTGTGTTTTTGCATTAATTTACATGTGTTTTCGATTCCTTTGAAAATTTGAAAATACACGCTAAAAGGTATATTATCTCACTAAAAACATTTTAGTGAAATATTATACCTTTAGCGTGTATTTGAAATTTTATTATTTTTTTTGAAATATCAATAGGCCACTGTAGGATTTAGAATATATACCATTTCTTCTTGGGCAGAAAATGACTAACATCCTTACTATGAAATATTGTCATTCAACAATAAAATTGAAACCAAAAAATATTATAAATATAAAAAATCATTTGAATTAGGTTGGGTCTGTTAGTAGATAAAATGGATCAAAAATAAATTAGGGTTTATGTTTGCATGTGTTAGATGAATAGAAAATCTATTTATGTTTGTGTCAGTTGTTAGGTGAAGAAACGGCCCCAAATAAAGTAGTTTGAAAAACTTGTGTTGTTGATGGATCTTTGTGGTCGAATGAAACTTGAGTTTATTGATGAAGTTCACTTAGGCGTAGAAAGTAGCTTAGATATAGACAATAGCTTATGCGTAATTCCTTTCTTACGCATAGACATAGAGCTTAGGCGTAAATACTGCTTACGCGTAAAGTTTGGATAAAACTTAGGCTTAAGCGTAAACCAAAGGCTTAGTAGTAAGAACCTTATGCGTAAGATTACCTTAGGCGTAAGATGAACTTATGCGTAAGAATAACTTAGACGTAAAGTGTTTACTCGTAAGATTTTATGCTTAGGCGTAAAACTAGGGTTTTACCCAAAATCCTTTACACTTATCCAAGTGTAAAAGATATCCAAAGTCGAAGTGTTTTCGTGCTTATCCAAGCTATAAAACACCGAGTAAACCAACAACTTAAGAGCAAATGCGTAAAAACCTTAGGCTGGAAACCGGGATAGGATGACTTATGAGTAGATCCTTACGCGTAGGAAGTAAAAAAATTAACAAAACTGATTTTTATGCTCAAAAATGTTTTGTAAACCTGATTTTTCTGATGAAACAGCGTCAAAATCACCAAAATATCACAAATGTATGAAACTTGATGATTCAAATCCACTTTTCACCTTACGCGTAGCAAAGAGGTACCTAAAATAAACCAAGCTTGAAAACAAATCTACACGCGTAAAGTTTGAAACTTGATGCAAAAAACTTAAACTTTAACACAAAATAAACCTTAAACCACAAGATCTTGAGTTTTTAAGTGTAACAATCAAAGCTTTTGATCGTATGAAAAGTGTGTATGCAAAACCCACGCCAGATAATGCAAAACTTAAAAACAAAAGTGTTTCACCCAACTAGATGGCGTATGATACCACTATTGATCCTTGTGTTACATACGCGTGTAGATTTTGAACTAACTTTGTAAATGTTATTAAGGACCAAAGGTGTAAAGGTTTTAAATAAAATTTAAACAAAGTTAAATTTTGGACTAACTTTGTAAATGTTATTAGGGACCAAAGGTGAAAATTGGTTTAAGTTGAGAGTGTGTCTGGTAATTTGGAACACAATCTTGAATCAAAGTGTAGAAACTATTCCCCGGCTACGACTTTTCACACTTTACCAATCTCGTGCTTGTTTTTCTTCCGTTTTGTCTTTTCTTAGTCCGCTTTATGATATCCGCTACGCACACATTCATAAACACAAAAACACACATATATATGGCTTTAGAGGTTAGTTTTTGGTCATTTTGGTCCGATTTTGATAAAGAAAAGGTATGTGTTTTGCACACATCAATCTATTTTCCTCCAACTAAACACTAAGAAAATAAAACTTTAATATCCAAATGTCAAGCAGTTCAATCAAAATCATGACATGCAAAAAACACAACCAATGAATTCCTATCCTCGGGTCCAAGAGCCATCACGAAAACCCGAGAGGTCATCTAATCCATTCGCCAAAAAATATTATAATCCATCCTAAACTAGTAGGGGTTCCGTGTTGTCTCTTAGATGACCTCCATTAGTTGTGTTTTTGCATTAATTTACATGTGTTTTCAATTCCTTGGGAAAATTGAAAATACACGCTAAAAGGTATATTATGTCACTAAAAACATTTTTAGTGAAATATTATACCTTTAGTGTTACATATTGGATTTTATAAGCACATAACAATTCAAAGTATGGTTCGAATGAGATGAAGTAATTTAGAGAGAGAAAGTAGTGTAGGAGCCTTTCTAGAGAGAGAAAGTTACAAAAGAAAGAATATTAGATTGAAAGGTCCAACCCTCTACCTTGGGAGGTATAGGGTATTTATAGTTACACAATAAACGTCCTCCTTCGGACTGTGGATCGTGCATACGATTGGGTAAAGACCCGTCCTTCCTCCACGGTGTTGCACTAAACTAAAGAACTAACTAAATAACTAGTAAATAACGTAATGTCAACGAGCTAACTTATACTAGATTATATTTGGGGTGACCGATACTTCACTATGGAATTTTCTAATTCCTAACAATCTCCCCCTTAGGGAGGTCACCCCACATTTTACATTTCGAATCCTAGCATTCTATTTAATCTTTAGTCTTGAGCTTGTAGACATTTAATTCTTCAACATATGCATCTTTGTGTTTTAGCAAAGGATTCTTTAAAGTCCGATAACTTTGTACTTTAAGTGGAGGCATTTATACGGATCCACATCTTTGATGATCTTTGAGCTTTAATTGAGATCATCACCCACAAGAAATCTCGATCACCCTTTATTGTGTTGCCATCATGTGAAGTTGTGACTTTCGGACCGACATGCTCACACTTTTGAATCATGACATCTTTTCATCGAGTAGCGAAGCTTTACTTTAGTTCACGATATTTGCTGAAGCGTAGCGAAGCATAGTATAAAAATATCGAGCAGTTCTAGATATGCACAAGTCATGATTTCTTCAATTAAGAGTGGATGCCGAGCATGCGACTTTGGATTGACTTCTAAATTCGATCAGTACCAGAACCGTCCAAATGCACCTCGCAAACAAGTTAGCAATATTTAAAACACACGAAAGTGTCTTTGATCACTTTCGTTGAATTGAGGTACACGACCCACGGTTCCCCGTTGATCAGTACAAGTGCTGCCTGTGATCAGGTAGGATTCCGAAGAATCTCCTTGACAGGTTTTCAATGCTCTAGCCGCTTCCGGCACGACTTTTAACACTTTACCAATCTCATGCTCGTTTTCTTCCTTCGCTCTTTTCTTAGTCCGTTTTATGATATCCATTACCGGCACATGCATAAACACAAAAACACACATATATATGGCTTTAGAGGTTAGTTTTTGGTCATTTTGGTCCAGTTTTGATAAAGAAAAGGTATGTGTTTTCACACATACCATCAGCCATGCCCATTTTCTCCTCCAACTAAACACTAAGAAAATAAAACTCTAATATCCAAATGTCGGCACCAGGGTCAATCAAAATCATGACATGCAAAAAACAAAACCAATGAATTCCTATACTCGGGTCCATGAGCCATCACGTAAACCCGAGAGGTCATCGAATCCATACGCCAAAAAATATTATAACCCCTCCTAAACTAGTAGGGGTTATGCGTTCTCTCTTAGATGACCTCCATTAGTTGTGTTTTTCCATTAATTTACATGTGTTTTCGACTCCTTTGAAAAATTGAAAATACACGCTAAAAGGTATATTATCTTACTAAAAACATTTTTAGTGAAATATTATACCTTTAGCGTGTATTTGAAATTTTATTATTTTTGTTGAAATATCAATAGGCCACTATAGGATTTAGAATATATACCATTTCTTCTTGGGCATAAAATGACTAACATCCTTACTATGAAATATTGTCATTCAACAATAAAATTGAAAAACAAGCATACACCAAAAAATATTATAAATATGAAAAATCATTTTAATTAGGTTAGGTCTATTAGTAGATGAAATGGGTCAAAAATAAATTAGGGTTTATGTTTCAGGTGTTAGATCTAATAGACAATCTATTTATGTTTGTGTCAGTTGTTAGGTGAAGAAATGGCCCCAAATAAAGTAGTTTGAAAAACTTGTGTCGTTGATGGATCTTTGTAGTCGAATAAAACTTGAGTTTATTGGTGAAGTTCACTTAGGCATAGAAAAGCAGCTTATACGTAGACAATAGCTTACGCGTAATTCCCTTCTTACGCGCAGACACATAGCTTAGGCATAAATACTGCTTACGCGTAAACTTTGGATAAAACTTAGGCTTAAGCGTAAACCGAAGGCTTAGTAGTAAGAACCTTATGCGTAAGATTACCTTTGACGTAAGAATAACTTAAGGCGAAAGTGTTTACTCGTAGCTTTTATGCTTATGCGTAAAACTAGGGTTTTACCCAAAAATCCTTTACACTTATCCAAGTGTAAAATATATCCACAAGTCGAAGTGTTTTCAGGCTTATCCAAGCAAGAAAACACCGAGTAAACCACGATTCAAGAACAAATGCAGAAAACCTTAGACGTAGGAAACTCATAGCCTTAGGATGACTTATGAGTAGATCCTTACGCGTAAAACTAGGTTATTACAAGGCGTAGGAAGTACAAAAATTACCAAACTGATTTTTATGCCCAAAAACGTTTTGTAAACCGGATTTCTATGATGAAACGGCTTCAAAATCACCAAAATATAACAAAAGTATGAAACTTGATGATTCAAAGCTACTTTTCACCTTACGCGTAGCAAGAGGTATACGAAATAAACCAAGCTTGAAAACAAATCTACACGCGTAAAGTTTGAAACTTGATGCAAAAAATTTAAACTTTTACACAAAATAAACCTTAAACCACAAGAATCTTGAGTTTTTAAGTGTAAAAATCAAAGCTTTTGATCGTATGAAAAGTGTATACGCAAAACCCACGCCATAGTGAAAAACTTCAAGAACAAAAGTGTTTCACCCAACTAGATGGCGTATGATACCACTATTACATTTTGGTGACCTACAAAGTGATATCATACGCTTGTAGATTTTGGACTAACTTTGTAAATGTTATTAGGGACCAAAGGTGTAAAGGTTTTAAATAAAACTTAAAAAAAGTTAAATTTTGGACTAACTTTGTAAATGTTATTCAGGACCAAAGGTGAAAATTGGTTTACGTTGAGGGTGTGTTTGGTAATTTGGAACACAATCTTGAATCAAAGTGTAGAAACAATTCCCCGGCTAAGACTTTTCACACTTTACCAATCTCGTGCTCGTTTTTCTTCCGTTTTGTCTTTTCTTAGTCCATTTTGTGATATCCGCACGCACATGCATAAACACAAAAACACACAAATATATATGGCTTTATAGGTTAGTTTTTGGTCATTTTAGTCCGGTTTTGATAAAGAAAATGTATATGTTTTCACACATACCATCAGTCACAGTCCATTTTCTCCTCCATCTAAACACTAAGAAAATAAAACTCTAACATCCAAATATCGGCACTAGGTTCAATCAAAATCATGACATGCAAAAAACACAACCAATGAATTCCTATACTCGGGTCCATGATCCAACACGAAAACCCAAGAGGTCATCTAATCCATATGCCAAAAAATATTACAACCCCTCCTAAACTAGCAGGGGTTCTGTGTTGTCTCTTAGATGACCTCCATTAGTTGTGTTTTTGCATTAATTTACATGTGTTTTTGATTCCTTTGAAAAATTGACAATACACGCTAAAAGGTATATTGTCTCACTAAAAACATTTTTAGCGAAATATTATACCTTTAGTGTGTATTTGAAATTTGAGTAAACTACACCATTCGCCCTGAGTATACGTTGACCATCAAGTTTCGCCCCTTGACTAAAAAATTGCATCGTTGGTCCAATTGCTAAACGTTAGTCATCGTTGGTCCCTCACACTAACTGGTTGGACTAACGCTAAGCCTTGTTAAGTGGAGGGTATTTATGTCTTTTTACCACCTAACATCATCTTCTTCTTCCTCCATCAATCCATCTTCATACCCATTCTAAACAAACACACTAACACCACCACCATTATCACCATAACCCATCACCAAACACAATATCCATTTTTAAAGTAATAGGTACACTTCTCAACTTAAAATTTGAAATTTGTTGGCCAGCCATTAACGTACTCCCAAGAGAGGAAGTACTTCAAATTTATAAGCCAAACCAAAACACAAATTAATCCAATTAGCATGGTCAATACTTCTACAAATTCATTCAATTTCTTCTTCAACGGAGTGTCTTCTTCACTTTGTGAGGCCTCGGATCTGGAGTCCACTTTCCTAATCTCGTATGCATCCCCGTGATCTCTGTAACCAAACAAAAACAGCTTCCATTTACAACCTGTTGTCCCAAAGACCAAACACCATACATTTCTTCCCTTGGATATATGAATCCTCAATAACAGTTTACTAGTTTTGCTATAATTTCACTTTCACCGGTCAAGGAGCCTGTTCGAGCCTAAGGTCGAACTAACTAGCTCTAAGACCCTCATATCAGCAGGAACTTTGTCCCCAACACGTAGCTCCATAATATCACCTGGAACAAGTTCTTTTCATGGTAGATCCTAGATTTTTACCATTATGGATGACAGTTGCTTGGTTGATTGAATTTCTTTTAGGCCTTTAAAGCTTTTCAGATTACTTTTTGCCAAACACCAACAATCGCGTTAAGAATCAATATCAAGAAAATTACCAGAGGCCCTACAAACGCCATAATTTCCATCTCCCCACCCTCATCACCATCATACCAAGCCAAAAGTAATTTCCATCTCCCCACCTTCCACCCACGAAATCTTTATCAAGAACATGTTTCTCAAAACTTACCCATGAAATAAAAAAAAAGAAAAGGAGAGATGAGATGAAGGAGATGAGGAAGGCGAGCCACTGATTTGACCAAATTAAACCACGGACACAAACACCAAATCGAACCTATGCGTGACCCATTTTATCCTTCTAACACTTGCAACTTGTGTCAACATGGGTGGAAGTGGCGGCATATGATGGTTACACTAGCGGCAGTTGTCGGAGAGATGAGATGGGTGACGGCTAGACGACGTGGTGGCCTGAGATGGCCGGAAAAGAGTGGTGTCAAGGTTACCGATAAAGAGGAGAAGGGTTGGGTGAAACTAGGGTTATGGTTTTGATTAAATGAAATAAAATGATGAGTAAACTAAACCATTAGTCCTTGTGTGGTATAAGACAAAAATGGGTGGGAAAAGACAAAAGTGATGTGGGTGGGAAAAGACAAAAATACCCTCGATTTAACAAGGCTTAACGCCCGTTAGTCCAACCAGTTAGGGTGAGGGATCAACTATGACTAACGCTTCGCAGCTTAAGGACCAACGATGCAATTTTTTGGTCAAGGACCTAAACTTGATGGTCAATGTATTACTCAAGGACGAATGGTGTAGTTTACTCTTGAAATTTTATTATTTTTGTTGAAATATCAATAGGCCATCGTATGATTTAGAATATATGCCATTTCTTCTGGAGCTATAAAATGACTAACATCCTTACTATGAAATATTGTCATTCAACAATAAAATTGAAAAACAAGCATACAATAAAAAATATTAAAAATACGAAAAATCATTTTAATTAGGTTGGGTCTATTAGTAGATGAAATGGGTCAAAAATAAATTAGGGTTTATGTTTGCATGTGTTAGATGAATAGACAATCTATTTATGTTTGTGTCAAGTTGAAATTAAACAAGAAACGGCCCCAAATAAAGTAGTTTGAAAAACTTGTGTCGTTAATAGATCTTTGTAGTTGAATGAAACTTGACTTTATTGGTGAAGTTCACTTAGGCGTAGAAATTACCAAAACTTATTTTTATGCCCAAAAACATTTTGTAAACCTGATTTTTATGATGAAACAGTTTCAAAATCACCAAAATATCACAAAAGTATGAAACTTGACTATTCAAATCTACTTTTCACCTTACGCAGCAAGAGGTACACTAAATAAACCAAGCTTGAAAAGAAATCTACACACAGAAAGTTTGAAACTTGATTCAAAAACCTTAAACTTTAACACAAAATAAACCTTAAACCACAAGAATCTTGAGTTTTAAGTGTAAAAATCAAAGCTTTTGATCGTATGAAAAGTGTATATAAAACCCACGCCAGATAGTGCAAAACAACAAAACAAAAGTGTTTTACCCAACTAGATGGCGTATGATACCACTATTGATCCTTGTGTTGCATTTTGGTGACCTAACAGTGGTATCATACGCGTGTAGATTTTGGACTAACTTTGTAAATGTTATTAGGAACCAAAGGAGTAAAGGTTTTAAATAAAACTTATTAAAAGTTAAATTTTGGACTAACTTTCTAAATGTTATTAGGGACGAAAGGTGAAAATTAGTTTAAGTTGAGAGTGTGTTTGGTAATTTGGAACACAATCTTGAATCAAAGTGTAGAAACTATTCCCAAGCTACGACTTTTAACACTTTACCAATCTTGTGCTCCTTTTTCTTGTTTTGTCTTTTTTAGTCCATTTTTGCTCTATCCGTATACTTCCAAGACATGCATAAACACAAAACACACATATATATGGCTTTGGAGGTTAGTTTTTGGTCATTTTGGTCCAGTTTTGATAAAGCAAAGGTATGTGTTTTCACACATACCATGGCCATCCCCATTTTCTCCTCCAACTAAACACTAAGAAAATAAAACTCTAATATCCAAATGTCGGCACTGGGGTCAATCAAAATCATGACATGCAAAAAACAAAACCAATGAATTCCAATACTCGGGTCCAAGAGCCATCACGAAAACCCGAGAGGTCATCGAATCCATACGCTAAAAAATATTATAACCCCTCCTAAACTGGTAGGGGTTATGTGTTGTCTCTTAGATGACCTCCATTAGTTGTGTTTTTGCATTAATTTACATGTGTTTTCATTTTGAAAACTCGAAAATAACACGCTAAAAGGTATATTATCTCACTAAAAACATTTTTAGTGAAATATTATACCTTTAGCGTGTATTTGAAATTTTATTATTTTTGTTGAAAAATCAATAGGCCATCAGGATTTAGAATATATATACCATTTCTTCGGGCGAAAATGACTAACATCCTTACTAAGAATATTGTCATTCAACAATAAAATTGAAAAACAATCATACACCAAAGAATATTAAAAAATGAAAAATCATTTTAATTAGGTTGGGTCTATTAGTAGATGAAATGGGTCAAAAATAAATTAGGTTTTATGTTTGCATGTGTTAGACGAATAGACAATCTATTTATGTTTGTGTCAGTTGTTAGGTTAAGAAATGGCCCCAAATAAAATAGTTTGAAAAACTTGTGTCGTTGATGGATCTTTGTAGTCAAATGAAACTTGAGTTTATTGGTGAAGTTCACTTAGGCGTAGAAAGCGTTTTATCGTAGACAATAGCTTACGCGTAATTCCTTCTTACGCGTACAGAGCTTAGGCGAAATATACGTAAGAAACTTTGGATAAAACTTAGGCTTAATCGTAAACCAAAGACTTAGTAGTAAGAACCTTATGCGTAAGATTACCTTAGGTTTAAGATGAACTTATGCGTAAGAATAACTTAGGCGTAAAGTGTTTACTCGTAGGCTTTTATGCTTATGCGTAAAACTAGGGTTTTAGAAAGTCCTTTACACTTATCCAAGTGTAAAATATATCCACAAATCGAAGTGTTTTAAGCCTTATCCAAGCAAGAAAACACAGAGTAAAACCAACAACTTCAAAGAGAAAATCAGAAAACCTTAGGCGAGGAAACCGAGCATGAAGTAGGATGACTTATGGGTAGATCCACGCGAAAACTAGGTATGGCTAAGCGTAGGAAGTACAAAAGTTACCAAAACTCGATTTTTATGCCCAAAACATTTTGTAAACCTGATTTTTATAATGAAACAACTTCAAAATCAACAAAATATCACAAAAGTATGAAACTTGATTATTCAAATCTACTTTTCACCTTACGCCAGAAGCAAGAGGTACAAAAATAAACCAAGCTTGAAAACAAATCTACATATAAAGTTTGAAAGTTGGTGCAAAAACTTAAACTTTAACACAAAATAAACCTTAAACCACAAGAATCTTGAGTTTTTAAGTGTAAAATTCAAAGCTTTTGATCGTATGAAAAGTGTATACGCTAAAACCCACGCAGATAGTGCAAAACCACAAAAACAAAAGTGTTTTACCCAACTAGATGGCGTATGATACCACTATTGATCCTTGTGTTATATTTTGGTGACCTAACAAAGTGGTATCATATGTGTAGATTTTGGACTAACTTTGTAAATGTTATTAGGGACCAAAGGAGTAAAGGTTTCAAATATAACTTATTAAAAGTTAAAATTTGTACTAACTTTCTTAATGTTATTAGGGAACAAAGGTGAAAATTAGTTTAAGTTGAGGGTGTGTTTGGTAATTTGGAACACAATCTTGAATCAAAGTGAAGAAACTATTCCCGGCTACACTTTTAACACTTTACCAATCTCATGCTTGTTTTTCTTCGATTTGTCTTTTCTTAGTCCGTTTATGATATCCGTTACCGGGCACATGCATAAACACAAAAACACACATATATATGGCTTTAGAGGTTAGTTTTTGGTCATTTTGGTGCGGTTTTGATAAAGAAAAGGTATGTGTTTTCACACATACCATCAAATCCTATCCATTTTCTCCTCCAACTAAACACTAAGAAAATAAAACTCTAATATCCAAATGTCGGTACTGTGGTCAATCAAAATCATGACATGCAAAAACAAAACCAATGAATTCCTATACTCTGTCCATGAGCCATCATTTAAAACCCAAGAGGTCATCAATCCAAAAGCAAAAATATTATAACCCCTCCTAAACTAGTAGGGGTTATGTGTTGTCTCTTAGATGACCTCCATTAGTTGTGTTTTTTCATTAATTTACATGTGTTTTTTATTCCTTTGAAAAATTGAAAATAGATTTGCTAAAAGGTATATTATCTCACTAAAAACATTTTAGTGAAATATTATACCTTTAGCGTGTATTTGAAATTTTATTATTTTTTTTGAAATATCAATAGGCCTTTTCGAAGGATTTAGAATATATATACCATTTCTTCTTAAAGTGACTAACATCCTTACTATGAAATATTGTCATTCAACAATAAAATTGAAAAACAAGCATACACCCAAAAATATTATAAATACAAAAAATCATTTTAATTAGGTTGGGTCTATTAGTAGATGAAATGGGTCAAAAATAAATTAGTGTTTATGTTTGCATGTGTTAGACGAATAGACAATCTATTTATGTTTGTGCAGTTGTTAGGTGAAGAAACGGCCCCAAATAAAGTAGTTTGAAAAACTTGTGTTGTTGATGGATATTTGTAGTCGAATGAAACTTGAGTTTATTGATGAAGTTCACTTAGGCGTAGAAAGTAGCTTAGACATAGACAATAGCTTATGCTTCCTTTTATGCGTAGACATAGAGCTTAGGCGTAAATACTGCTTAGGCGTAAACTTTGGATAAAACTTAGGCTTAAGCTTAAACCAAAGGCTTAGTAGTAAGAACCTTATGCGTAAGATTACCTTAGGCATAAGATGAACTTAAGCGTAAGAATAACTTAGGCGTAAAGTGTTTACTCGTAAGCTTTTATGGTTATGAGTAAAACTAGGGTTTTACCAAAAAATCCTTTACATTTATCCAAGTGTAAAGATATCCACAAGTCGAAGTGTTCTTTTCGTGCTTATCAAGCAATAAAACACTAGGTATACCAACAAACTTCAAGAGCAAAGTAAACCTTAGGCGTAGGAAATGATAGGCGAGGGATGACTTATGAGTAGATCCTTACACAAAAAAGTAGAGGTATTAAGGCATAGGAAGTACAAAAATTACCAAAACTGATTTTTATGCCCAAAACGCTTTGTAAACTTGATTTTAGGATGAAACGCTTCAAAATCGCCAAAATATAACAAAAGTATGAAACTTGATGATTCAAATCTACTTTTCACCTTATTAAAGTAGCAAGAGGTACACCTAAATAAACCAAGCTTGAAAACAAATCTACATCCAGAAAGTTTGAAACTTGATGCAAAAAACTTTAACTTTAACACAAAATAAACCTTAAACCACAAGAATCTTGAGTTTTAAGTGTAAAAATCAAAGCTTTTGATCAGATGAAAAGTGTATAATGCAAAACCCACGCAGTATAGTTCAAAACTTCAAAAACAAAAGTGTTTCACCCAACTAGATGGCGTATGATACCACTATTGATCCTTGTGTTACGTTTTGGTGACCTAAAAGTGGTATCATACGCGTGTAGATTTTGGACTAACTTTGTAAATGTTATTAGGGACCAAAGGTGTAAATGTTTTAAATAAAATTTAAACAATGTTAAATTTTGGACTAACTTTGTAAATGTTATTGAAAAAGGTGAAAATTGGTTTAAGTTGAGGGTGTTTGGTAATAGGGTGCCAAGGTGTGGAGCTAGCTCAATCCGGTCTTTGATGAATCAAAGTCCTATCCTTACTAAGTTACTCCTTTCTTTATTGAAAGCCAAAAGTTGTAAGAAACTTATCACCACCATCATCTCATCTTTATTATTCATAATCTTGACTATTTCATACTATATATATAGTTACTATGTTGATTCATGATGTACATATACTCAATCACTTGTTCTAATTCACATATTGTCATAAAAGTAACAAACTAGTAAATTAGTCATATTCTACACATGTGAGACCATAAAAAACAGTAACATAAGGACTTTCTAACTTACATAATATGGTAGACAAGATTAAAAGGTAAACATAGCAATTTGAATCACCCGAAACGGACAAACGAGTCAAAAGTTATAAGCAAAAGAATTTAGCGAAACCTAAATAAACCGCCCATAACTTTCTCGTTTTGAGTTCCCTTTTTAAAATGGTACTTCCGGGTACGAATCATCAAAAGTTAAACACTAAAGTTGTCCCAACGTTTCCTTCAATAAAGAATCTCTGACCTTGAAAACGATAAATATACCGAAATCTTTCAAAAACGAAACTCCGCCGAAATAGTCTCACAGGCTATACTTTTTTTCAACTACCAAAACCAAGAGGCCTAATGGCCATAGCCAAGACCACGGCTACTGCTAAGGTCAAGGTTGAGTCTCAAGACCATGGTAGTCAAGACCAAAGTCACGACAAGGCCATGGCTAAAGCCTTAAGGCTTGTTTGCCCAAGACCGTTAACTATGGTAATCATATATATGAACGACGAGAACTTGTAAAAACATGATAAACTTATTTATATAACAATCTTCACTCAAAACATATGTTATATCTACTAAGTGCTACAATAGTAGGGAGCTTCATGTGAGGGGTTCATTTGATTAAAACGTATCGACGAAGCTGTCGGATTTATGATTTAAAGTGTCCTAGCTCCTCTAACGCCATCGATGACCTCCTCAATTATGATGGCCCAAGCGGTAAAATCTGATATCTATAAACCAAACGTTTCACATATTAAAGATCTTTATATAAACATCAAATGATAATTGACTACATCATGATCAACATAGGAGTATATATAGGATGGTTTATGTTTTCCTAAACATTGTTCCAAACTTAAGTCGCAACATCCTATTCTAGGTTGCTCGTAGAAGTTCTCACGCATATCCGCTATTCTCATTATACATTTGATATCATTTACTCTGAGGTGAGTTCATAGCCCCACTTTCTATTACTTAAATTGTTTTACAAACTCTTGGGGGAGATACATGTTTTATTTTAAATCGAACACATTGCTTTCAAACTGTATACTTATCTGATTATATTATGTGCACTAAGTACCACTATTTCCAAACTTAAGTCCCTATTATCATGAACCATTAATCACTTGCAGGTGAATGCGAATAATGTGGATAGATCTATCTGAATGATGACAAACCCGCTTGTGGTTGACCGGTAGGCAAACAAACGACTCTATTTGAACATCTATAGGTTTAATGGCAACTTACCTATTAGGCATCGGGTTACTATTATACTTATGTTAACATTTTCGTATCATGAGCTTAGTGCAATATACTGCTTTCAACATTATGGGTGTATAAACAATGTAACCTACACATTATGTGTTCAACCGATTTCAAACAAACTCTATGAATTTCACTCAACCTTTGTGTTGATAAGCTATGTATTTCAGGTCCATAATGTCGGAAGCTAGCACGGAAGAGCAAGGATACTCAAGAAGGCTATACATTTTATTATCATTCGAAAACCCATTTAATGTATTTTGTAAAAATGGAACCAATGACCTCATTTTTGTAAACTTCGATATTTATATAAATCGAATGATAAATCTTTTAAAACGACTCCATTAGAGTTCGTTTTCAATTGTTATGACTGTTGTGCCATGAAGTAACACCCAATTTGAATTCACGCATAACACAAAATGGGGGTGTTACACAACTTATCTCTTCTATTTTGTACTCTTTTCAAGTTTATTGATCTTCTTTATTTCAATATTTGCTAGTATATGTAAGTTGCATTGATAGGTTGTTTAAAAATTTCCTTTGGACTAGAGGTAGTAATAGTAGGGGTATGGCTAGTGTGTCATGGAAAGAGGTTGGTAAGCCAAAGGATCAGGGGTTTAGGCTTAAACCTGTTAAGTTATGGAATGAAACTCTGATGGCGAAACATATAAAGAATATAGTGAGTAGGAAAGATTCTATATGGGTCAAGTGGGTTAATATTTATTGGTTAAAAGGTAGAAGTATGTGGGATGTTGAACTGAATAGGGGTTATTCCCGTGTTGGAAACAGTTATTGGACTTAAGAGACAAGATCAAAAAATTTGTTCATGTTAAACTTGGTAATGGAAAGGAATGTAATATTTGGTTTGATAAATGGCATCACAATGGTCCTTTAAGCAGATTAATTAGCCATAATATTCTTGAACAAGCTAATATGTGTCTTAAAGTTAAAGTGGTGGACATGATTCAGGACAATGAATGGATGTGGCCTATTGAGTGGGAGGATAGATTTAGAGAAGTTACTAATGTTCTCACCTAAGTTGGATTCTAATGTGGAGGATAGGACTGTGTGGGTGGATAAAAAGGGTAATGTGAAGGATTTTTCTCTGATAAAGAAGTTTGGTATGCTGTTAGTAATGAATACCCCAAGGTTATTTGGCATAGACATGTTTGGTATAATCAATGTATACCGAGACATGCTTTTATATTATGGGTTGCTATTAAGGGTAGGTTGAAAACTCTTGATAGATTGTCTAAGTGGATGGATATTCGTGAGCATGACATGTCACCTGTGTAATCAGGATAGTGAGACACATAGGCATCTTTTCTTCCAATGCCCTTTTGCTAAAAGTTTGTGGAACATGTTAAAGCCTATGGCTAAATTGGATGGTATCTCAAATGAATGGGCTATTATTGTATCTTTCATTTCAAATAAATCTGCCAATAATACTGTTTGGAGCATTATTCGTAGGTTGGTATGGGAGCTTGTGTGTATTTTGTGTGGTGAAAGAAATTCTAGATGCTTTACAGGAGTTTAGAGATGAGGAGGCTTCGTTAAGATCATTGGGACTGCTAGAATGAAGTTGTTGGGTTTAAAGTTCAATGTTAATTCCAACTCTGTGGAGGCCGCTAGGATATGGATTTGCAAATTGATAAAATATGTATTATAGAATAATGGTGGAAGATCTTCTAAAAGAGAATACTAATGATGGGTAGTTTTAAGTTTGTTAACTGGTTTGGGTGGTGGTGTACGGGTAATTGGATTACGGGCTTGTAATAGAATCTCGAACCCTTTTGATTATGATAATGGGTGGTACTAAGGGTGTTATTATTTTCTGGTTAAGATGGTATTGGTGCAAGGTTATTATTATGCAGGTTTGGAGTAATCATGGGTATTATGGTGGCATTGGTTGGTGGGGTTTTTCAGTTTTCAAGCTCAAGTGGTATTGCTATGTTGAGAAGTGTGTGCTTAAGCTTCTTGCTACATTTTGGTTTCTTGATTGGGGAGGTCTAGGGGATGGTCACACTCTTTTCCTACTCTTAGGTTTTTCCTAGTGGTTTTACTTGGAGTAGGTTTTTAAGGAGGAACATTCACTAGAAGCTACACTGCACTCCTCATGTTTATGATGTGGGATACTTTTTGTGATGACAAGTATGTTGTATACTCCCTAAGGATGGATGTTATTGTGTCATGCTTATGGCCTTGATGTTATGGTTCTGCTTTTGGCTTTGTTATTCAGAGTTTTCAATCCTATGTAGGAGGGCAGTATATTGTGATGGATTAAGACAGTTAGGCTGGCACCTTTCTTGTCTTATGGATTGAGTATCTTGTTTTTCTCATGGGTTTGTGCTCTATGATATCTTATTTGTTATTTATTTTCTTTGTTTGTTTTATTTGTATGATGGTTTTGTTATTAGTTATGGCCATGGGCATTTAGCAAAAACATACTAGTTAGGGATGTGTCCTAACAGTGGTTGATGTTTTGTGCTTGTTTGTACTCTTTTCTCCTTTTGGAGTTCCTTTTCTTAATAATACTTTACCTTTAAGAAAAACAAAATCATCGATAACGCCCTACAGGTTGTATAGCTAAAGCGTGTACAATGACACTTGATGGAGCGTTTAGCCTCGAATTTTACTATATTTTTGTAAGATTGTCATTATGTAAGTACTTTATAACTTCATAGATGATTTTTTACGTTTAAGGGTTAAGTATCACATCGTTTTTATATGTAATAGGTTATGTTTATTCAAGTATCTAAATGCTAGAAACCCTTATAAATGACTAAATATTTTAAAAAAGCAGTTGGTGTTATGCCCTATAATGGTTATAATGCTACATTTGGGTATATAAAAGGCTAAAACTTAAAGCATAAACACCTACTACATGAGAATTATATCATCTAAACGCCCTACATATGTATAGCTAAAAACGTGTACAATGACACTTGATGGAGCGTTTTACTAGCCTAGAAATTTTACTATATTTTTGTAAGATTGTCATTATATAAGTACCTTATAACATCTTAGATGAGGTTTTTACATTTAAGGGTTAAGTATCACATCGTTTTATATGTAATAGGTTATTACGTTTATTCAAGTACCTAAATGCTATAATACCCTCATAAATGACTAAATACTTTAAAAAGCTGTTGGTGTTATGCCCTATATAATGGTTATATACATTTGGGTATATAAGGCTAGAACTTAAAGAATAACAGACTACAACTACGGAAATTATATCATCGAAGCCCTACATACGTATAGCTAAACGTGTACAATGACACTTGATGGAGCATTTTACTAGCCTAGAAATTTTACTATATTTTTGTAAGATTGTCATTATATAAGTACCTTATAACATCTTAGATGAGGTTTTTACGTTTAAGGTTTAAGTATCACATCGTTTTTATATGTAACAGGTTATTACGTTTATTCAAGTATCTAAATGCTATATTACCCTCATAAATGACTAAATATTTTTAAAAATAGTTGTTGTGCCCTATAATGGTTATAAAACCAAAATTTGGGTATATAAAAGGCTAAAACTTAAAGCATAAACACCTAGTACTAAGGAAATAATATCATCGAAAATGCCCTACATATGTATAGCTAAAAACGTGTACAATGACACTTGATGGAGCGTTTTACTAGCCTTGAAATTTTACTATATTTTTGTAAGATTGTCATTATATAAGTACTTTATAACATCTTAGATGAGGTTTCTACGTTTAAGGGTTAAGGATCTACGGTTTTATATGTAATAGGTTATTACATTTATACAAGTATTTAAATACTATAATACCCTCATAAATGACTAAATATTTTAAAAATTATTGGTGTTATTCCCCTATAATGGTTATAACGCTATATTTGGGGTATACAAGGCTAAAACTTAAGGATAAACACCTACTACTACGGTAATTATATCATCCAGCAGCCTACATATGTATAACTAAAAACGTTCACAATGACACTTGATGGAGCGTTTTACTAGACTAGAAATTTTACTATATTTTTGTAAGATTGTCATTATATAAGTACTTTATAACATCTTAGATGAGGTTTCTACGTTTAAGGGTTAAGGATCACGGACGTTTTTTATATGTAATAGGTTATTACATTTATACAAGTATTTAAATACTATAATACCCTCATACTTGACTAAATATTTTAAAAAACGGTTGGTGTTATGCCGCTACAATGGTTATAACGCTACATTTGGGTATATAAAAGGCTAAAACTTAACATAAACACCTACTACTAGGAAATAATAATCGAAATTAGCCTACATGGTAAGCAGCATAAATTGTACCGGACTTGATGCATTTTTGATGGGTACTATACTTATTTGAAGATTGTCATTATATAAGTACTTTATGACATCTTAGATGAGGTTTTTACGTTTAAGGGTTAAGTATCACATACGTTTTTAATATGTAATAGGTTATTACATTTATTCAAGTATCTAAATGCTATAATACCCTCATAAATGACTAAATATTTTTAAAAATAGTTGGTATTATGCCCCTATAATGGTTATAAGGCTACATTTGGGTATATAAAAGGTATAAACTTAAAGCATAAACACCTACTACTAAGGAAATAATATCATCAGCGCGCTAAGCACATATGTATGCATAGCTAAGCGTATACAATGACACTTGATGGAGCGTTTACTAGCCTGAAATTTTACTATATTTTTGTAAGATTGTCATTATATAAGTACTTTATAACATCTGAGATGTGGTTTTTTGCGTTTAAGTTTAGTATCACATACGTTTTTTATATGTAATAGGTTATTACGTTTATTCAAGTACCTAAATGCTATAATACCCTCATAAATGACTAAATATTTTAAAAAACTGTTGGTGTTATGCCCCTATAATGGTTATAATGATACATTTGGGTATATAAAACGCTAAAACTTAAAGCATACACCTACTACCGGAAATTATATCATCTAAAGCATACTACATATGTATAGCTAAAAACGTGTACAATGACACTTGATGGAGCGTTTACTAGCCTAAATTTTACTATATTTTTGTAAGATTGTCATTATATAAGTACCTTATAACATCTTAGATGAGGTTTTTACATTTAAGGGTTAAGTATCACATACGTTTTTTATATGTAATAGGTTATTACGTTTATTCAAGTACCTAAATGCTATAATACCCTCATAAATGACTAAATACTTTAAAAAACTGCTGGTGTTATGCCCCTATAATGGTTATAGCCTTTACATTTGGGTATATAAGGCTAGAACTTAAAGAATAACACCTACAACTACTGATTATATCATGAAAACGCCCTATGCAACATAGCTAAAAACGTGTACAATGACACTTGATGGAGCATTTTACTAGCCTAGAAATTTTACTATATTTTTGTAAGATTGTCATTATATAAGTACCTTATAACATCTTAGATGAGGTTTTTACGTTTATGGTTTAAGTATCACATACGTTTTTTATATGTAACAGGTTATTACGTTTATTCAAGTATCTAAATGCTATATTACCCTCATAAATGACTAAATATTTTAAAAAATAGTTGGTGTTATGCCCCTATAATGGTTATAAGGCAAAATTTGGGTATATAAAAGGCTAAAACTTAAAGCATAAACACCTACTACTAAGGAAATAATATCATCGAAAATGCCCTACATATGTATAGCTAAAAACGTGTACAATGACACTTGATGGAGCGTTTTACTAGCCTTGAAATTTTACTATATTTTTGTAAGATTGTCATTATATAAGTACTTTATAACATCTTAGATGAGGTTTCTACGTTTAAGGGTTAAGGATCACGGACGTTTTTTATATGTAATAGGTTTTATTTATACAAGTATTTAAATACTATAATACCCTCATAAATGACTAAATATTTTAAAAATTATTGGTGTTATGCCCCTATAATGGTTATAACGCTATATTTGGGGTATATAAAAGGCTAAAACTTAAAGGATAAACACCTACTACGGTAATATATCATCAGCGCCCTACATATGTATAACTAAAAACGTTCACAATGACACTTGATGGAGCGTTTTACTAGACTAGAAATTTTACTATATTTTTGTAAGATTGTCATTATATAAGTACTTTATAACATCTTAGATGAGGTTTCTACGTTTAAGGGTTAAGGATCACGGACGTTTTTTATATGTAATAGGTTATTACATTTATACAAGTATTTAAATACTATAATACCCTCATACTTGACTAAATATTTTAAAAAAGCGGTTGTTGTTATGCGCTACAATGGTTATAACGCTACATTTGGGTTATAAAAAGGCTAAAACTTAAAGCATAAACACCTACTACTACTACGGAAATAATATCATCGAAAAGCGCCCTACATATGTATAGCAAAAAGCGTGTACAATGACACTTGATGGAGCATTTTACTAGCGAAATTTTACTATATTTTGTAAGATTGTCATTATATAAGTACTTTATGACATCTTAGATGAGGTTTTTACGTTTAAGGGTTAAGTATCACACGTTTTTATATGTAATAGGTTATTACATTTATTCAAGTATCTAAATGCTATAATACCCTCATAAATGACTAAATATTTTTAAAAATAGTTGGTATTATGCCCCTATAATGGTTATATAAGGCTACATTTGGGTATATAAAAGGCTAAAACTTAAAAGCATAACACCTCTACTAAGGAAATAATATCGAAAAAAGCACTACATATGTATAGCTAAAACGTGTACAATGACACTTGATGGAGCGTTTTACTAGCCTCAAAATTTTACTATATTTTTGTAAGATTGTCATTATGTAAGTACTTTATAACTCCCCGAGATGTGGTTTTTCACGTTTAAGGTTAAGTATCACATACGTTTTGGATATGTAATAGGTTATTACGTTTATTCAAGTACCTAAATGCTATAATACCCTCATAAATGACTAAACATTTTAAAAAACATTGGTGTTATGCCCTATAATGGTTATAATGATACATTTGGGTATATAAGCTAAAACTTAAAGCATAAACTTACTACTACTCACGAATAATATCATCCAGCATACTGCATATGTATAGCTAAAAAAGTGTACAATGACACTTGATAGAGCTTTTTCAACAGAATCTTACTATATTTTGTAAGATTGTCATTATATAATTACTTTATAACATCTTAGATGAGGTTTTTTACATTTAAGGTTAAAGTATCACATTAGTTTTTATATGTAATAAAAGTTTTATTACGTTTATTCAAGTATCTAAATGCTATAATACCCTCATAAATGACTAAATATTTTAAAAAATAGTTGGTGTTATGCGCCTATAATGGTTATAAAGGCAACTTATTTGGGTATATAAAAGGCTAAAACTTAAAGCATAAACACCTACTACTAAGGAAATAATATCATCGAAAACGCCCTACATATGTATAGCTAAAAACGTGTACAATGACACTTGATGGAGCGTTTTACTAGCCTTGAAATTTTACTATATTTTTGTAAGATTGTCATTATATAAGTACTTTATAACATCTTAGATGAGGTTTTTACGTTTAAGTATCACATACGTTTTTTATATGTAATAGGTTATTACATTTATTCAAGTATCTAAATGCTATAATACCCTCATAAATGACTAAATATTTTAAAATTATTGGTGTTATGCCTATAATGGTTATAACGCTACATTTGGGGTATATAAAAGGCTAAAACTTAAAGGATAAAAACACTACTACTACGAATAATATCATCGAAAGCAGCCTACATATGTATAGCAAGCGTTTACAATGACACTTGATGGAGCGTTTTTACAGGACTAAAATTTTACTATATTTTTGTAAGATTGTCATTATATAAGTACTTTATAACATCTTAAATGAGGTTTATACGTTTAAGGGTTAAGGATCACGTACGTTTTTTATGTGTAATAGGTTATTACATTTATACAAGTATTTAAATTCTATAATACCCTCATACTTGATAAATATTTTAAAAAATGGTTGGTGTTATGCCGCTACAATGGTTATAACGCTACATTTGGGTGTATAAAAGGCTAAAACTTAAAGCATAAACACCTACTACTACGGAAATAATATCATAATGCCTACATATGTATAGCTAAAAACGTGTACAATGACACTTGATGGAGCATTTTACTAGCCTTGAAATTTTACTATATTTTTGTAAGATTGTCATTATATAAGTACTTTATAACATCTTAGATGAGGTTTTAACGTTTAAGGGTTAAGTATCACATCACGTTTTTATATGTAATAGGTTATTACATTTATTCAAGTATCTAAATGCTATAACACCCTCATAAATGACTAAATATTTTAAAAAATAGTTGGTGTTATGCCCCTATAATGGTTATAAGGCTACATTTGGGTATATAAAAGGCTAAAACTTAAAGCATAAACACCTACTACTAAGGAAATAATATCATCGGAAACGCCCTACATATGTATAGCTAAAAACGTGTACAATGACACTTGATGGAGCGTTTTACTGCATACTCGAAATTTTACTATATTTTTGTAAGATTGTTATTATATAAGTACTTTATAACATCTTAGATGAGGTTTTTACGTTTAAGGGTTAAGTATCACATACGTTTTGGATATGTAATAGGTTATTACGTTTATTCAAGTACCTAAATGCTATAATACCCTCATAAATGACTAAACATTTAAAAAAAGCATTGTTATGCCCCTATAATGGTTATAATGATACATTTGGGTATATAAAAGGCAAAACTTAAAGCATAAACACCTACTACATGGAAATATATCATCGGCCCTACATATGTATAGCTAAAAACGTGTACAATGACACTTGATGGAGCGTTTTACTAGCCTAGATATTTTACTATATTTTTGTAAGATTGTCATTATATAAGTACCTTATAACATCTTAGATGAGGTTTTTACATTTAAGGGTAAGGTATCACATCGTTTTTTATATATGTAATAGGTTATTACGTTTATTCAAGTACCTAAATGCTATAATACCCTCTTAAATGACTAAATATTTTAAAAAACTGTCGGTGTTATGCCCCTGTAATGGTTATAACGCTACATTTGGGTATATAAAGGCTAGAACTTAAAGAATAAACAGCTACTACTACGGAAATTATATCATCGAAAGCCTACATATGTATAGCTAAGCGTGTACAATGACACTTGATGGAGCGTTTTACTAGCCTAGAAATTTTACTATATTTTTGTAAGATTGTCATTATATAAGTACCTTATAACATCTTAGATGAGGTTTTTACGTTTAAGGTTTAAGTATACATCGTTTTTATATGTAATAGGTTATTACGTTTAATCAAGTATCTAAATGCTATAATACCCTCATAAATGACTAAATATTTTAAAAATTATTAGTGTTATGCCCCTATAATGGTTATAACGCTATGTTTGGGGTATACAAAAGGCTAAAACTTAAAGGATAAACACCTACTACTACGGAAATTATATCATCGGCGCCATACATATGTGTATAACTAAAAGCGTTCCAATGACACTTGATGGGCGTTTACTAGACTAAAATTTTACTATATTTTTGTAAGATTGTCATTATATAAGTACTTTATAACATCTTAGATGAGGTTTATACGTTTAAGGGTTAAGGATCGCGGACGTTTTATATGTAATAGGTTATTACATTTATACAAGTATTTAAATACTATAATACCCTCATACTTGACTAAATATTTTAAAAACGGTTGGTGTTATGCCACTACAATGGTTATAACGCTACATTTGGGTGTATAAAAGGCTAAAACTTAAAGCATAAACACCTTCTAGTACGGAAATAATATCGAAAGCGCCCTACATATGTATAGCTAAAAACGTGTACAATGACACTTGATGGAGCGTTTTACTAGCCTCGAAATTTTACTATATTTTTTGTAAGATTGTCATTATATAAGTACTTTATAACATCTTAGATGAGGTTTTTACGTTTAAGGGTTAAGTATCACATACGTTTTTTATATGTAATAGGTTATTACATTTATTCAAGTACCTAAATGCTATAATACCCTCATAAATGACTAAATATTTTAAAAAATAGTTGGTGTTATGCCCCTATAATGGTTATAAGGCTACATTTGGGTATATAAAAGGCTAAAACTTAAAGCATAAACACCTACTACTAAGGAAATTATATCATCGAAAATGCCCTACATATGTGTAGCTAAAAAGCGTGTACAATGACACTTGATGGAGGCGTTTACTAGCCTCAAATTTTACTATATTTTTTGTAAGATTGTTATTATATAAGTACTATAACATCGAGATGAGGTTTTTACGTTTAAGGGTTAAGTATCACATACGTTTTGGATATGTAATAGGTTATTACATTTATTCAAGTACCTAAATGCTATAATACCCTCATAAATGACTAAAAATTTTAAAAAACTGTTGGTGTTATTCCTATATTGGTTATAATGATACATTTGGGTATATCAAAAGCTAAAACTTAAAAGCATAAACACCTACTACTACGGAAATAATATCATCGCATACGCATATGTATGGCTAAAAGTGTACAATGACACTTGTAGAAGCGTTTAACTAGCCGAAGTTTTACTATATTTTTGTAAGATTGTCATTATATAAGTACTTTATAACATCTTAGATGAGGTTTTAACGTTTAAGGGTTAAGTATCACACGTTTTTATATGTAATAGGTTATTACGTTTATTCAAGTATCTAAATGCTATAATACCCTCATAAATGACTAAATATTTTTAAAATTATTGGTATTATTCCCCTATAATGGTTATAACGCTATATTTGGGGTATATAAAGGCTAAAACTTAAGGATAAACACCTACTACTACGGAAATAATATCATCGAAAACGCCCTACATATGTATAACTAAAACGTTACATGACACTTGATGGAGCGTTTTACTAGACTAGAAATTTTACTATATTTTTGTAAGATTGTCATTATATAAGTACTTTATAACATCTTAGATGAGGTTTATTTGTTTAAA